>OX243828.1:21008756-21233256 GCA_945859605.1 Lumbricus rubellus
TCCACTATTATAGTCGGTTATTAAAAACAAACAGAAATGAATTAAATTACTCCCACAGCTCTATTTACGGCACATGGTCAGACATACAGACAGACAGACAGACAGACAGACAGACAGACAGACAGACAGACAGACAGACAGACAGACAGACAGACAGACAGACAGACAGACAGACAGACAGACAGACAGACAGACAGACAGACAGACAGACAGACAGACAGACAGACAGACAGACAGAGACACACATACAGAAAGCACATACACAAAGACTGACGGAAGCACGGAAAGACAGACAGAACATAACTTAATCGTGATCGTAATCTCCTAACTTCTAAAGCGCCACTCGAATGTCAGGCGTATGGCACCAGCTTATTCGCGAGCGCTGCGTTGCTTCAAAAGGACTGTTCGCAAGAGTAAGCTTATAGTCCAATGTTGGCTCGAATCCGGTTGTCAGAAGATCAGAGGAGACGCAGGAGCTACTAAGGCAGTGGTTCTTAACCTTTTCAAGGGAGCCGAACCCCAAGAGAAATCCATGACCACTCACCGAACCCCTCAAGTTTGAGCAATGATTTTTCTTTTTTTGCTCGACATACTCTGTGGTATAAATATGCAAGAAAAGGGTAATAGTTGCTTTAAGCGTATGTCGTGCGATGCTATATCTGCAGAAAAACAACGAAAAATTAGGGCCCACATATCTTATCGGTAACACCTTACGTCACAGAAAGATGGCTGACGATGTTAATTATCAGGAGGTGCAGTAAGACAACACTGTTAACAGGATAAAGAGCTTTAAATTTCGTAAGGTAGGGCCTGGTAAGCAATCTATTTCAAACAAAATTTATTAAATAAAAGTCGAAAAATAAATATAAAATAGCAAATGATTTTTCACTGAATATGTATATATTTCAGAGGACCTCTGCCGAACCCCTGGCACTGGCTCACCGAACCCCAGGGGTTCGGTCGAACACTGGTTAAGAACCACTGTAGGCCTACTAAGGTGAGTGTCGTATGGGTCGGGAAATGGAATGTTGGAGATCAGATAACATATGACAGAAATAGGGTAAGAAAACAGAGAACTAAATGATGATAGTTTAGATCAGTGGTTCCCAACCCTTTTTGGCTGTCGGGACTCTTTTTCTAAGTTGTAGGACACGAGGGTCACCTTTTTTAGTTGAAGGACATTTGGGACCGCAAGGCTAAAAATTAATTAACTAAAGGCACAGAAAATTATTATAGTTGAATAAAAAAAGAATATTTTATGCTTTTATTGAAATCAAAATAAAATAATTTGCAACGGAAAATAATTATGCGTTCTATCCTGTCCAAATTGTCAGTTTTGTCATAATTATATTTGTGTTGATTATTTAAGGGAAGAGGGCTATATTTTGAGGCCTGGCGGACCACTTTTGGAACGCATGCCACGGGTTGGGAACCACTGGTTTAGATTGTAAAATACCATACATACACTGTAGCTGCTCGGTCCGTTGTTGCCGTTCTTACATTTTCTGTTAGAAGAAACTGTGGTCTATCAATGGCCTTGTCGCTGTTGTGTAATATCAAGGATTATTAGTGTCACCCTCCTCCTTCGTTCATACTCTGGACTGGCGATGCCAAGGAACGAGCAATGGCAGAGTTCCTGGCACTGAGACATGGGGCACTGGGTGTGTGTATATTTATTGTTGCTGTTCACGACACTGTGTCATATCAGAGATAATTATTATCGCCCTCCTTCTTTCTTCAAGCTTGGGACTGGCACTAGGTCGCGACTGTGAAGGATTATTGTTAAGAGCAATCTTAGTCGTTGATTCCATTCGCTAGATTTCAGTGGCCAGCGATATCTTGCGAATGTTATATGTTACCTCGATTTCTCACTTAGTAAGTTTACTTTAGCCACACTGTCTCGAAACGAGCATGATTGGTATCACCCTCCTCTGTATACAGACGTGGGACTGGCACATTCCGACAACTTGCTTGTTGCTGTGTAACGACATTGCCATATCAAAGATGAATAGCGTCGTCCTCCCCCTTTATTCAATGCTTGGGACTGGCGCTTGCACACGGGCGGAGTTTATAAGGGGCTAAGTGGGGGGGGCTAAGCCCCCTCAAGAAGGCCCAAATTAAACTTTTTTCAATGAAAATGGTATCCTTTTTCGGGGTTAACCCCCTAAGAAGGCCCAGACTCGGGGTTAGCCCTCCCAAGAACGGAAACCAAACTCCGCCCATGCACTTGCAGAGTGTAACCAGTGGCGAAGTTTCATTCTCACAACGGCTGTGGCTGACGTTTATAAGCTTACACCTCAAGCCGCCGCACAGGGACTCTGAACAGTGAGCAAGTCCTTCACTCTCAATAATTGCTCATGCGCTTCGGCGTGAAACTACGATGTCCTCGCTTCAGTCGGGAGCGCATCTGAGTAGTAATATTGAAGAGGCGCTATAAAAAAATTGCACATGCATACATAACGTCGTCTTGATTCTGGGTAATCAATAGACTCAAACATTTTTGCGGAGGTTTCCGGGTCCTTCTTGAGTCAGCATTCAGTAGTAGCAGCTTTACTGTTTTAAGTGTATTAGAGAGTTGGTGTGCGACTATTTGGTCACTAAACCTGCATATTCTGCTCACCGTATTTAACTACTATGCAAACCGTATTTTCCAATAATATTGCTTACCTGAATTTCATTAGTAACATTATCACATGGTTTCATTATCATTACTATTCAGTCTAGTCGTATAATGTGGTGCTGTACTGAAGTCACTATTATTACAGCTAGTATTTTCATTTGTTATAATTATATTGGGATATATACTTATCACTTAAGTTCTCATTAAGTAACGGATGCATGCATAAAATACGAATAAAACATAAAAAGAAAGAGGGCCAAGGTTAGTATATTAGCTGTTAGCTTTTTGCGTTTGTTACACATCACCATAGGCGTACGGGGCGGGGGTCCAAGAGGGGCAAATGTCCCCCAAATTTCGGGCAAGTCTGTTTTTTCGGGCAAGCAGACCCGGGAAAATACCAAAACAAAATTATTTTTCACGACATATTTCAACTTTTTTGTCTGGGAAAAATAGTATTTTCCACCACGAGATTTATTTTTCGGGCAGAAGTAAAATCTTTGACCCCCCCCCACTGCTTAAATCTCCCGTACGCCTATGCACATCACAGCATGATTATGCTTGAGCTATAGCACTTGCTTTGTGCAAGAAACATCTTCAATTTCAATTCAGTTTCGAAGCAAACAAAAATTAGATCCTGGCTAGAAATAACTTCCTTTCGATCACAGTCATAGACGTTATAAAGTTTAAGATGCATGCAACGAATACTTTTTAACAATTGCAGTGCACGATCAATTGACCTTTTTACTACCTACGCGAAATATTGCGCCAATAACTATACTTTGAGCGAGGTATAAAAAGTTAGCACTTGACGCTGTTAAAAGCCTATCTGCTGGAAGATATAGCACTCCTGAGAGATAGGCGACATCGACAATGTGAGACTTTCAAAGACTAGGCCTACTATTAGCCTAAAAATCAATTCCTAGACAAGGCTCTTTGGTGGCTGAGTGGGTCGAGCTTTTGTGAAAATTCGTCTAAGTTTTTTCAATAACCTATAAGTCTATGCTCAGTATAAGTTACACAAGATTCGACTAACTATAGCATTCGAATAGCTTTGACTGGATATATCTGCTATTGTCTGTTGGCTGTCTGCCTGACTGTCTGTCTGTCTCACTGTATGACTAATGTCTGTTTGCATGTCTGTATGTGTGTCTGTTTGTCTGTGTGTCTGTCTGTCTGTCTGTGTGTGTCTGTCTGTCTGTCTGTCTGTCTGTCTGTCCGTCCGTCCGTCCGTCCGTCTATCTGTCTGTCGATAGTTCAATCAGGCTGTCACATCTCAAAACTTGACTGATCCTTTTAATGCTTTGACCACAGATGTCTTATTTTTCTGTCTGTCTATTTGTCTATACATGTATGTCTGTCTATATTTCTGTCTGTCTGTCTGTGTTTTTGTACGCTTGCTGCATATAAACTTATTTCAGTCCATCTGTCTCTCTGTATATATACGTGTGTGTCTGTCTGTGTCTCTATTCAGTCCACCTGCCTCTCTCTGTGTGTGCGTGTCTGTCTGTGTCTCTATCTCTCTTCCTCAGTCTCTCTAGCTACGTGCATATCTTTGGAATCTGACAGATGAAGTAGGCCATTGTAACACACATCTTCTTCGTCCAATAGTCCTGGCTGACCCGCGGGTCATAGGTCAAGGTCATGCAGACGTCAGTTTCGTCAACAGGCGCAGGTTCTTCGTTGCCGTACCACTTCCGGTACATGAATCCAGTCTTGGTACGGCTCGACTCGTCGTACCAGACCCAGGTACGCGTCGGAAAGTCGAACATGCCGGTCGTCCAGTAAGAATCCGGCTGTGAAGCACCTACGGAGGTCAACAAAAGGACAGATGAAGAGATATGAATATGCAAATGAACATGTAGATTTATGCAAGATATGATTATGCAACCAGCATGTACATGAATATGGGAAGTACCAATCAAATCAATTGCGTTTGAATACGCAAATGATCACGTAGATTTGTGTAAAATATGAATATGCAAACGAATAGGTTCATGAATATGAAAAGTACCAATCAAATCAACTGCGTTCGAATACGCAAGTGAAAATATGAAGAGTATTTCCAAGGAATATTATGCCAATGACCACGGGAGATTTGATGGAGGATATACTATTATGTTAAACATGCAAATTTGCATGCATATGCAAATTAAAATCGAAAATAATATTTGGATGACTGTGCAAAATCATGCAGTGCTTAAAGTGTACGAAAAGAAGTGCCTGGACGCTCCACCTTTCTCTGTTGTGCGGGCCAAATAAGTGGCTGGACGGTATGCAGATTCTAAAATAAGTGCCTGGACGCCGTCCATGACCGTCCAGGCACACTTTAAGCCCTGGCAAAATGAATATATATGAAATGAATGTGTAGGTGAATCGATACTTCGACAGCAGCTGCTGTTCTCAATTATGTTCGTAGCCTACTGCGCGCAACGATTTAACATGTATTTTTACAGTATAGGCAGAACTGACTATGGGCTGTTAGTGAACAGTAAGACGCAGGTTTGATACCTGCTGCAGTCACGTAAGGGTGACTCATCCTTCAACTCCATAGGGGGCGACTGTAAAATTAGCAGTACAATTAATGGGCGTCTTGCAGGTTGCCATGCAGTTAAATTCGACTCCTGTTACACTTGCTACAATCTTGTGTGGTTATATCAAGTGATCTTACTGAGTGCGTGGCAGTTCATTTTTGAATTAAATGATGAATATGTTGATTATTAATAATATTAATTTATTATTGTTATTATTATTATTTTCTACTATAATTGTTATTATATTTGAATTAGTTATTATTATCAAAATGTTTATTATTACTACTACTACTACTGCTGCCGCTGCTACTGCTACCACAACTAGGCTACTACCACTACTGTTACTACTACTACCACAAGCATCGCCACCACCACAATCGTCATCATCATCGTCATCATCACCACATATAGCACGTGCCACATCAGCAGCAGCAGCAGCAGCAGCAGCAGTATAATCAACATCATCATCATCATCATCATCATCATCATCATCATCATCATCATCATCATCATCATCATTAACATCAGCAGCAGCATCATCATAATCAGCAGCAGCATCATCATCATCATCATCATCATCATCATCATCATCATCATCATCATCATCATCATCATCATCATCATCATCATCATTATGATTGTGTGTTCATTTACCAATGGTATAGCTGGTGATGAGAGTCCTTAGGAAGTCCTCTTCAGCCTGCGATCTGATGCTAACGAGGTTCGACTCCTGGTTTTCCCTGCACCGTAGTACAGCCAATCCCATCTGGACCATCTCACGATAGACGAGGTAACAGTAAGGGACACCCGGAGGTCCCGGGGTGAACCCAGACCTACAGGTGCCCGATGGTGGTATCTGACCTGCAATGTCAATACGACGTATTGTGAGTACAGAGCTATAATGATTTGCTTTCTAACAATTGCCATAAATGGGAAGAACATTGGAGGGTTTTTGGAAAGGATAACAAGTTGAAGAAAGAACTTGATTTGCTTTGTAGACAATAATAATTATTATTACTGTAATTATTACAGTAAGTCGTGCAGTCGGTCGGTCGGTATGTGCGCATGCATGTGTGAATGTAGTCAGGTATGTATGTTTCTATAGGTGGATATATGAATGGATGGATAGATGAATGGATGGATATATGAATAGATGGATGGATGGATGAATGGATAGATGGATGGATATATGGATCTTAGATGGATGGATGAATGGATTGCATTAATGGATGAAGGGATGAATAGATGGATGAATGAATGGATGGATGAATTGATGGATGTATATAAGCTAGTATGCACGTCTGCATATTATGTCAATGGAGAGATGCGGGTCCCTCCTCTTCTCACCTGGCGTCTGTGTGAGATTCCTGATGAGTTCGATGAGGATTTCGATGGATTTCTCAAGAACCTCGATCGTCTTCGTCTGATTGTCCAACTTCCGGTTCACCTCATCCAACTGATCTCGAGTGGCGCAATTACCTACAACCACCAATCAACTGCAATCGTCAACTGCAATCATCAACTGCAATCATCAACTGCAATCATCAACTGCAATCATCAACTGCAATCATCAACTGCAATCATCAACTGCAATCATCAACTGCAATCATCAACTGCAATCATCAACTGCAATCATCAACTGCAATCATCAACTGCAATCATCAACTGCAATCATCAACTGCAATCATCAACTGCAATCATCAACTGCAATCATCAACTTAAATCATCAACTGCAATCATCAACTGCAATCATCAACTGCAATCATCAACTGCAATCATCAACTGCAATCATCAACTGAAATCATCAACTGCAATCATCAACTGCAATCATCAACTGCAATCATCAACTGCAATCATCAACTGCAATCATCAACTGCAATCATCAACTGCAATCATCAACTGCAATCATCAACTTAAATCATCAATTTAAATCATCAACTGCAATCATCAGCTTCAATCATCAGCTTCAATCATCAGCTTCAATCATCAACTTAAATCATCAACTTAAATCATCAACTGCAATCATCAACTTCAATCATCAGCTTTAATCATCCAACTTCAATCATCAACTTCAACCATCAACTGCAACCATTAACTTCAATCATCAACTTCAATCATCAACTGCAATCATCAACTTCAATCACAATCTTCAATCAATGACTTTAATCATCATCTTCAATCATCAACTTAAATCATCAACTTCAATCATCAGCTTCAATCATCAGCTGCAGTCAAAAATTTCAATCACCAGTTTCAATAGTCAAAATTCAATCATCAACTTCAATCATCAACTGCAATCATCAACTTCAATCATCAGCTTCAATCATCAGCTTAAATTATCAACTTCAATCATCAACTTCAATCATCAGCTTAAGTCATCAGCCTGAATTATAAGCTTCAATCATCAACTGCAATCATCAACTTCAATCATCAACTGCAATCAAAAACTTCAATCACCATTTTCAATCATCAGCTTCACTGTTGCAGAGCGAGTGAAAGAAACCATTAATTTAAGTCACCATATACACATTGGACAGTATATGGGTGTATAATATATGTATACATAAAATACATAATTTACATGTATAAATATCAGAGCATTGTTGACTAACTGCAACACGTTGGCGATGACGTCGTCGTCGTCGTATTCGGAAGCTGGGTTGTCGTTGCCATGGGAACGCCACCGTCCTGCACACGAGACGTCAATCAACGAGACATGTCAATCAAACTGATACAGATATAATATATATATATTTATATATAATTAGATATATAATTAGATATATATAATGATATATATAATTAGATATATATAATTATTATATACATAATTAGATATATAATTATATAGATCTCTATATAATTATATATATATAATAGAATATTGTAAGTTTAGTCATCCAAAATTTATTACACGACTGCTAAATCCACCACTGCAGTAACTGCTGTAGTCCATATTAGATAAGTGAGTTATTCATATTGATTTTGACTGAAGTATGGCTTTAAGGTCACTGGCTAAGGAAAGGCTGTGGTTAAAGGTCTGCGTGGATGAATATTGGTCCATATATCCAGTCAGGCCCTTATGCATTATATATGCATTGATGATCCAAAGTATACAGGTTCGTATACTGAGAACGTACGCATGGTCCGACGGATGGATGGACGGATGACTGGGTGGATGGACGGATGACTGGGTGGATGAATGGATGGATGGATGGATGTGTGGATTGGTGGATGAATTGAGGATGGATGGATGGAAGGATGGGTAGGTGGATGGATAGATGGATGTGTGGATTGGTGGATGAATTGAGGATGGATGGATGGATGTGTGGATTGGTGGATGAATTGAAAATGGATGGATGGAAGGATGGGCAGGTGGATGGATGGATAGATGGATGTGTGGATTGGTGGATGAATTGAGGATGGATGGATGGATGGATGGAAGGATGGGTGGGTGGGTGGATGAATGGATAGATGGATGGACGGACTGACGGACGGACGGACTGATGGACGGAAGAAAGGAGGGATGGACGGACGGACGGATGAATGAATGAATGAATGGATGAAGGAATAGAGGTAGGTGATACTGTTTTGACCTTAATGATCGAACTCAAGGTTATCGATCGTAGTCTGGAATCTGCATCTCATTAATATATTTATGTAGCACCAACCTACCTCGTCAGAGCCAAGCGGTGGACAACCTGAAATGCAATAAACGTAAAGTAATGTACTGAAGTAAACTGTAGCAGTCTGCCTATAGTCTATTATCCTCAAATAAATTTCTGTAGCGCCAGCCCTCTAAGTCTCAAACGTGGATTTTGTCGATGTGGAAAGACTAAACAGGTCAATATCATAAATTATTCATGGCCTGACCCAGAAACAGCCAATCGTCTTCATTTGGGTCAAATGATGCATAATTCATAGCCTGACCCCAGAAATAGTCGATAGCCTCCCAGCATGCAACATGTCCTTCGTTGCAACTAACGACCTCTTATAGGTCACTGCTTGAATAAGTGATTATGTTCAATCTCGATATTGGTTCTTGCACTGTAGCATATGTTGCAACAGCAATAGCAACAGAAGCAACACTAACACAGCAATTAGCATACAGATGTGACAACAACCACTAACAACTAAATCGATGCTATCATGCTGCGACTCTGCCTGCCTGACACTCCGCACTTGACCCGCTGCCTATCGATTTTGCTTTGATTGAGCGCCTGTGAATAAGCTGGTTCCCGTGACTTCGCTTTTGTGGGCGCTGTAGAAATCTCGAGATTACGAATACGATTACGATTACGACTCCATCTCGCAACTACTGCAGCTTCTGTTGCTAAATCACTACACTATGATTGCTACCACTGCCACTGCCGCCACTTCTAAACAATGTTAAACTACTAGTCCTACTACCAATAATATCACTACATAATACAGTGACTACCACCACTATTTTATGTATACCACTACTGCTACTGATACTACCTCTACTACTACTGCTGCTGCTGCTGCTGCTGCTGCTGCTGCTGCTGCTGCTGCTGCTGCTGCTGCTGCTGCTGCTGCTGCTGCTGCTGCTGCTGCTGCTGCTACTACTACTACTACTACTACTACTACTACTACTACTACTACTACTATATACCGTTTGTTTGATAAACAAATTATATTACCACTACTTCCACTGCTGTCATTACAACTACTCTATCTACTTCTAACACTGCTATACTACATCGCCATCATAGTTGTAGACTTGTAGTCATTTCTTATAAGATTTTGCTTAAAACGTTTTAAAATGTATGAATATTCATGAGGTGGCAGTGCACGTGCACTTACTCGTTGCGGTGGCGCAGAAGACGAGGTAGTTACGGAACGACCTTGGCCAGCGAAGGTCGTCCATCGTCACGTGATATCCGAGTTGAAGGTCAGTCGAGAGGTCAATGGGGACAGAGGAGAAGTAGAGCGAGAAGCTGGGGTGGGTGTCGTAGGGAATGGGGTAGCGATGGGGCACCGTGAAGTTGGAGGGCGTTAGAATACCAAGTCTGTCGGTTGAGTCGATGGTTAGAGGAGCACCATCGAAGGTTACCTGTGCAGACAGGTAGGCTGATTGAAAACCATTCAAAAATACTTGACATTATTCCTATCCATGAAAATTGATGATTATTTGTAGCCTTCTATAATTTTTTGTTTAATAAAGTACACGTTCAATGTATTACAATACTCGGGCATACTTGCTTAGATACTTATTCTGATACTCAGTCTAATACTTGTTTTCCAGGTCCTTAAAAACTCCTTATTAGGTCTTGCTGTGCAACAACAATCATGTAACAGATTCTGAAGTTAATCGGTCAGAGGCGCTCCCAGCCCTACCACGGCAATACAAATTAGATATAAATCAACTTGTAAAATGTCTTGGCATTACTTCTAGAGAGTAGACCCATCTCTAATGGATGTCCATTCCAAGTAGATGGGCCAACTATGGAGAATGCGCGATGCTGCCTATAGTTGAGGTACCAGCGCAGGGAACCATCAACTTAATTGATACTTATTATCATAATTGTATTAAGTATTAGGTGAAGTACTTAATGTGTGCCTGTAACCATGCTCGTTGCTTGATGATATCACTTAACGTATTATCATTGCTATAATTATGTTAGGCGAAGTTTTTAATTAGTACTTATGGCCATACTGTGTGTGAAATTCTTAATGTGTACTTGTAAACATACTTAATGGACACTTGATTGCTACACCTTCTGTTGGATAAAACACTAAATGAGAACCTATAGCCATACTGTGTACTACATGAAGTACTCATACCGTTTGCACAGTTCCACTTGCGGAGGAAGTTGACGACAATGACGAAGGTGGACTATTGGTCCTGATCTGCCATCGGAGGACCATTTCCTGGTCTGGTCCGTTGGTCTGTGGATCCGCCGGGCGCCAGACCTGAATCCAGACAGGGTCGGGGCTGCAGAATTTGGCCCTCAGGGCCGTGTATGTGCCCGTTGCTAGGGGACGTTGCGTTTCCATAGCAACCATCCCAATCGACTCCATGATTGAACGACCGCAGCAGGCGTTCTCTGTGTCAATACGTTATCATCATTGTAGTCATCATCATCGTCATCATCATCACCATCACACCATCACCACCACCATCATCATCATCATCATCATCATCATCATCATCATCATCATCATCATCATCATCATCTTCTTTCTTATCACATCATCATCATCGTAGTCGTCGTCGTCATCATCATCACGATAACCGTGATCACTTTCGTCGTCATCATCGCTCTTATCTCATCATCATTGCCACAATAATTATTGTCGACGTCATCATCATCATCATCATCATCATCATCATCATCATCATCATCATCATCATCATCATCATCATCATCATCATCATCATCATCATCACGATACTTTTCAACGTCACCATCTTCATCATAATCGTCATCATCACGATTGTCATAATCGTCGTCGTCATCATCTTCGTTCTTTTTTCACCATCACTCGCCATCATCACCATAATCGATGTCATCATTATCAGTATCATCTTTATCAACGCTCTCCTCATCATCACCATCGTCTTCGTCGTCGTCGTGGTCGTCATCGTCATCATCATCATCATCATCATTATCATCGTCATCATCACCACACCCACCACTAACATCAACAGCAGTAGCAGCAGCAGCTTCATCATTATCATCATCGGTGTGGTCATCTTGTCTTTTTCATCGGCGTTATCATAATTATCGTCAACACCAACAACAATAACAACACCAGCCCGTGAATACAAACAGCAACAGGAAATGACTGACCATAGTTGATGGATTGTTGACCAGAGGTCGTTGACCATTGCCAGAGGAAGACAATGGTCAGACTGACCAACCGGCTGATTATGTCCATCTCCTCACTTGGCATTGTTCTCTGCTGGCATCTTCAATGGGCAGCGCCTATTGTTCGAGGCAATAAAATTTATCATTGAATCTATAGAAATTTTTACCATTGCGTTACAATATTATAGGCAAGACACTTACTGCTTTGAAGAATTGAAGCTCCATAGATTTGGTTTTATAAGGAGTTCCAAATGAGAGTCAATTATGACTACTGCTAGGAATTTTTAGATCTGCACAGCCCCTTCTCTTCCTGTCCCATCAGGGCTTAAAGTGTGCCAGGACGGTCATGGACGGCGTCCATGCACTTATTTTCAAATCTGAACGCCGTCCTGCTACTTATTTCGCCAGCCACACTGGAAAGTTAAGGAGCGTCCAGGCATGCACTTCTTTTGGAAAGGTAAGGGTGTCCAGGCACTTATTTTTTTACACTTTTAGCACTGCAAATTCCTATCCTCCATGCTAAATTTTTGCCAGTCGGATGACAATGAACCTTTTAAACCATTTTAGCTAACACAGATGCTGTTACAGCTGCACAAATTCATTTAGGCTATAATAGATGCCATTTTGTGTCTAGAACAGCACACTGAAAAGACCCAAAGTTAATTAAGTTCTACGAATAATATAATTAACGAGGATTTAAACTTGTCAAAACTGACAATACACTATAGACGATAAACGAATTATAGCCTACTACTACTAACTCTGATGCATATCACAACGTAGATTCAGATCAAAGCCGCCGACTGCATGACTTCAAAAGAAACCGCCGCCGCCGCTTCAATTGTTTGCTTTCTTCTCTCTCTTCCCATCTTTGCGACAACGTGCGCAGTCACCACCACCACCAGCAGCAGCAGCAGCAGCAACAGCAACAGGTGTCTGGACCGGTTAGCCCGATCGTTAAGTATTTTAAGACGACATATCTATCTGACTAGTGACTATGTCAATCGATCGATTGGTGAGGATGGTTGAAACCGATCGTAAAAATCGATAAGTCCCATGCAGTTGCTCAGCTGGTGCCGACACTGTGTATACGAGAATACAGGTGGCTGGATGATATACATATAGATATAATATATATAACCTGTATAATAGCCTAGCCAACCTATCTTATATGTGTGCGTGTGGATATAATATTTATCTCCGGCATCCGCATGTATTGCATATGCTCAAACACGGGCGCCCGAAAATAGAGGCAAGAGGCAGTGGCGTATAAAGGTTTTTGGAGGCCCTTGTGCAGGGCTATCGTGGTGGACCCCTTCAATGCTTGAACCCCAAGATTTCAAACAAAGGCTACTTCCGGGCAAAGAATGCAAAGAGTAAAGATATTTGTAATAAGCTAATCATAGCGCATCGCAAACCGGTTGTTTGGACATTCCGGCTCAAACCCAAAAAATTATTGAGGGTGTATACTGTTACAGTACATGTAGGTTTGAATACATTCTGAATATCAATAAAGCAACAAATTGACCCTAACCCTCAGAGGGGCCCTTGACAGTCGGGGGCCCTTGCACACTGCACAAGCTACATGTACAACCTATTGCAACCCCACTGGCAAGAGGGGGTACTTGCCTCCTGGAAGTCTGGCAACTTTTTTGGCTGATGCTGTTGTGGTTGTAACTAACTTTCTTGGCACTGAAAGCACTAATATATTGTATTGTACATTTTATTCAATTATTTATCGGATATATGCTATGGCGCCCCTTCATGCTCTCTGCTTAGTAACTCAGAGGCGCTACCGAGTGAAGGACTTGTTTAAGGTCCCTACGCGGCGGCTTAAGGTGGGCGCTATATATAAATGAATGAATGAATGAATAAATGAATGAATAAATGAATGAATGAATGAATGAATGAATGAATGAATGAATGAATGAATGACGGAACGAACGAACGAACGAACGAATGAGTGAATGAATGAATGAATGAATGAATGAATGAATGAATGAATGAATGAATGAATGAATGAAATTTAAAAACGTTTTTACACCGATGCCATGCATGGATTCTTGAGTTGCCCTTGATCTCCGTAAAGTTTCCTTCAACCGCCCTGCCAATCACAGGACGTCGCTAGAACACGTGATACAGAAAATCCACAGATAAAAAAAATAAACTTGCTAATCGAGCGCTTCTAGGCACTTATTTACTCGCTATTTATGCTAAATATACATAGGCCTAATTATAATATACTTGTTGTGATGGCTGTATATAATTATATAGGCCTAGGTCTACTTTCGTTGCACTGTAATTTTTTATCCTCCGGGTATGAGAAAATCCACTGCTCTAGCTAGACACCTGTGAAACGTTATCGTCTCATATTATAGATACTCGCCTTTTTCCACATTCGAAGATTAAATCCAACCCTTTTTCATCAACTTTTACTTAGCGGCTTAGCCTATTATTTTAACGACCAATAGGTCTAGGCCTGGTTGTAATCTTTCAACAATTTTTCCCATCAACGTACATTATACTACATTACACGTACATTACGTCTGTTACGTCGACTTGAATGACACTCACAAGACTTAGTGTTAGCTAAATATTAACATTTATTAAGCTGCTGCATAAAATCCAAGCTGTTGTCGCGTAGTGCCAGTCTGAATACTGCATGAAGGAGGAGGGCGACGCCTATCAAAAAGGGTCAATCAAACATGGATGTAATAAATAGCTGAATAGTGAAGCGAACTAGACTATAATTATTAATTATATTAATTATATTAATATTAATTAATTACTTAATATTAATTAACATTATATTGATATTAATTACAAATGATTTCTGAGCATAGGTGGCCACCTTGCGAGTAAGGCGTCCTCTAGGGACTAATGTCGATTTAGGCATTTTTTACCAAGCTGCTGATAGATCGAACTCTAGCGACTGATCGAGGCGCTGCTTATTTTGGTTGTTTCAGTTTTATGACCCTCTGTGATAGCAGAGATCATTAACGACGCCCTCCTCCTTTCACCAGGCTTGGGACTGGCACTGCCAAAGTAATACGAACAGTGGCGGAGTTTGATTAGGCTGAATACACTTGCAATTGGATATATAGGTAATTGCAGCCAGGGCCGGATTAACCAGTAGGCCTACGCCATGTCTGCCATGGCGGCGGGCCCCCCGTCGTCAGGGGCCCCCCATGCGAGAACAAAAAGAATTTTTAATGTGCATTTTCCCATAAATTTATTCAACTTCACTTAAAGGACAGTGTGTAAATTTAAGTCAATTGCTGATTTGTTTTTATGAGCAAACAATGCACTGTGTGCCCTATAGCCTATAACTCTTAGAGTAGGCCCAGTGCCGGCGCTAGCACCCCCCCCCCATACCCCCATTTGGGAGGCCCCGAGTTTGAAGGGGCCCCCAGGGGGCCCCCAAAATTAGCTGGTCATTATGGCTATTTGTGACTGTATATTTCTTAAACCGGCGCATTTATTTGAGGCACCAGATCCGGTCTGGTGCATACCTCAACTAACCATATGGCACTGCCATAGCAGACCTAATGCAAACATCATACCGGCCATACTGATTTTGGGCGTAAGTAAAGCCATTTAAACTAACTCAGGCAGTTTCGTCCACTTTCTCAAACACAACATTTATAAATTGTAACTTATTGTAATTGCTAATTGGATGAGGCTCCAAAATAAAACCTGCATGAGGCCCAAACATTAAACCCTGTGTAGGGTTCCAGATGTCCATGGTACATGTACGTGTCTGATCTCAAGTTTGCAAGGGGCCTCAAATGTAGCTGGTAATTATACCTTTCATGACGGCTCATTCCTGAAACCACGCATCGAAAAAGTATCATCCACTGTCCATTAGCCTAATAATAATCAATTGTTTTAAGATGACAGCCTATAAATGCTACCATTAAAGATGGCAAATCAGACAAATTTAAACAATGGAGAGGGGAGCAATTTTATAAAGATGACAGCTTAAAATTCTACAATAAAATTCCAAAAAATTTAAAAATTGGGAGGGACATTTATTGAAGTCTTACACCTGTCTTTCAGCACTTATATTATGAGAAATTTTGCTGAGATGACAGCTCAAGGTATGGGGGCCTCAAGTTTTATTTGGGTGGGGGGCCTCCGGTACCCTAGCGCCGGCACTGAGTGGGTCTACCGGTATAAGATCCCTGGCATGAATTCCATGATCATAATTGTATTGACGAAAGTAAACGATGCCAAAAAACAAAATATTTCAACTTTCCAGTGCTCAAAATGGGCGAATAGCCAAAGAACCCTCTGGTAGAAAAACAGCATTAATTCCTCTGTTCCAAAACTGAATCTTTTTCATAAACTCCAGATGGGTCAAAGGAAGGGGTTGGATCGGTTTGTTTAATGGCTTATAGTCCTAAGCGCCAAGGACTGGAGGTATATAATAGGCCTACACGTCTAAAGAACCTAAAATTTGTGGGTCAGCAGGTGTCTTAAAGGTTACAACGCATATATTTCTGCTAATAGATACTGTTTCTTTCAATGACATTCTTCACCAGTTTGCCACCGCCATTAGCAGAAAATTTGAACCATAGCATGGGTGCTCGCGTAGGCGAAGACTTGGCATTGGCTTTGGGGGGGGGGGCTGTGAGCGAGCAACCGAAGGACGATCGCCGAGGAGCGAAGCGCCAAGCACCTCCCCATTTTTTTAAATTTCCACACAACAGTATAATATACTGTTATAGTCCATTATTGCTATATTATAGCAATAATTTTTAGGCTGTCATTTCAAAGACATTTCTCATCATATGATTCATTTCAGGGCTCATATTCGTGATTAATCAATTATAGGCATGCAATAACAATTTAACATGTGAGAGGAAGTTCTGAGGACCATGGTGACGGAAGGTCAAGGTAGATTACGGGCCCCCCGGAGAATATGGCGGCGGGCCCCCCGAGAGCTTAATCCGGCCCTGATTGCAGCAATTGAGAGCCGTCCATAAATGACGTCACGCAAGTTAGAATAATTTCCCCCATATCGTCACGCATTAACACAAAGAAAAATCTATGAGAAAATCCACTGCTCAAGTTAGACACCTGCAAAACGAGTTCGTCTCATATTATAGATGCTCGAATTATTACTACATTCGAAGCTACTCCCCCTTCATCAACGTTCACTTAGTATTTTAATGACCAATAGGCACATTAGGCAGTGATGCCACAGCTGGGTTTTTTCCACTAGATCTGTTTTTTCCCCCTTCGTCTGGGTTTCAATTTAAATAAAGGGGGTCTAAAATAGCTCATATCAAGTCTGGGTTTTTCTGGGGGTTTTCGGAAGAAAATCTGGGTTTATTTATGAAACCTCAGTGGCAACACTGCCAATAGGTCATGGCCTGGTTGGAATCTTTCGACAATCGTCACAGGTTGGTGACACCCCCTACCTATGGTTCGTGACGTAATTTATGGACGGTCCTATATCAGTCGAGAAAATTCTCCACACAGCAATTGCAAAACTGTATGTATGTAGGCTATCAGTCATGCTAGGATTAGCAATAAACGAATCACGTAGCAATACTATAATTATATAGGATCAGTTGTGGTAAAAAAATAGCAATATATCAATTGGAATCAGCGTCCGATTTGCGTCAAAAAGAACGAGGTCAATCTGGAATATATATGTATATATATCTAATTATCTATATATACTTATATATACATATATGTATAATTGTATATACATGTATACTGTAAGGTGGAGTGAAAAATTTTTTTTTAGAACTTCAAAATGCCCTGGTGCGGGAAAGTTGTATTATGATCTAAGAAGTTCATGTGAATTTTAAGAAATTTTTATTCCTTATTTAAGAGGTGCCCCAACGATATCATAAATTTGCCATAATATGTAAGAAATCGAAATTTTTCGTTTTACCTAAAAATGTTTGTCAACCTCTTAACCATATTGCAAAGCAAGTTTTAAACTATGAATAACGCTTTTACAGAGAATCCCTGTCCAAACTCATTTTATTGTCATATTTAAGTGATTGCAGACGACAATAAAAATCTACATTTACATAATTTTTGACAAAATTTGTCTAATGCTTAAATAATTGACATATGATGCCATTTTCGGACACTCTAAAAATGCTTAAGTGTGGAAATTTTTATATTTTCTCCAGCGTTTTAATCTATAATTTCAATTAAAATGGTTGTAATTGAAGTAAAATTTAAATTTAAATTAAAACCTAAATTTCAATTCTTAAGACTTTTGTTCAAATCTTTCAAAAAAATTAATTTTTCGATATTATCTTATAAATGTTTGGTAAAAGTTACTCCGACTTCAAAGGAACTAAAGTTTGCAGCAAGTAGCAACCACGATCACACTGCAAATAGCAGGTTTGTGGTTGAAGTCTTCGAAACCAATTATAGGTCTATCTCATCAAAATGTAATGGACAAGATAAAACTATAACAAGTGTAGAAACTTGCTGGAGCCATATAAATTGAGAAGATATGACCAGAAATACATATCTGAATTTAAAGAATTTGGGAAGCCATATGAAATTCAATTATTTGATATTGTGGCATGTAACCTTGGCCTATTATAATAAGTATATGGAAATAAATAATTGCACTTGTGCAAAAAATACAGAAGTTCAAATGGCAGAACGAAACTTTAAAATCGATCAAAGCCAAACAAGAGCAATGATGGTTGTTAGTATCAATTCAAAAATTACTAACTCTATGAGAAGAAAAGAGGAAATGCAAAGAAATAGAGAAGGCTATTCAGCAGCAAAGTGTCTTAAGTTTTCCTTCGCTCAAGAACAACCTGATATTTTCAGTAATTTTTACTCAGAAAGTGAAGTCAGACAGGGAATCAAATTCTTCAGCAGATAATCATCACAGTGTTAAACAACAAAGAATCAGACGATGAAGATAGGACCAGAGTGCAAATGAAAAATGGCAAGAAATCGGAGGCTATCTTTAAAATCATTTCTGAAGATCCCATAACACTTGTGCTTGAACGGATTTACAATATCTGGGTCATGTTACTTCGGAGAGGCAATCATCTAAAAATATTCATGCAGGTACCACTAGGCGTTTGTTAGATAATAAAATAGCAACTGAAGATTTAGTTGCAGTAGAGGTCAAAGTAGCAAGCTCGGACAATTTGACCAGTATAGCCTTGAGCTTCGGACAATTTGACCAGTACAGCCTTGAGCTTCGGACAATTTGACCAGTATAGCCTTGAGTTTCGTCCATTTGACCAGTACAGCCTTGACCTTCGGACAATTTGACCAGTACAGCCTTGACCTTCAGACAATTTGACCAGTACAGCCTAAAAAAATTGAGTGTCCGCGCAGTTTGACCAATATAGCCTTACTTTTTCAAATTCGGCGTCTGTCGTAAAAAAAATTTCTCTGGCGTAAAAAAATTTTCTCCGGCGCATACAAAATGGACTACTCGAAAAAAGTTACTGAATTACGAAAAATCGCCGAGCCGAGCGGCCGGGATGGATATTTTACAAGACGGTGGAAAGCGGCGTTCATTGCTAAAATTGACGCCCACATCCGCGAATGCTACGACGATGAATGCCCATGCAAGAATCCACGGCCGGATCGTCAACAAGGGCCACGCGAGACCATCGTCGTTCGTCGTCGGCGCAATGGCAACTCACCCCCGCGTGATGCAAGGGCATGAGCGGACTACGACGTAGATACGGGATTACAATATCGCAAACGATTTTACACCGTTGGTTTATAATCGTCTTTGGATCAATCGAATATTATTATTTTTTTTCTCCGGCGTATAGAAAATAACTGAAAATGGAATATACAACTCGGCATAAAGACAAGATATCCCAATATAAAATGGACTACTCATCGTATAATCTGAAAGAATTACGACAAATTCCTAAACAGAGAG
This sequence comes from Lumbricus rubellus, assembly GCA_945859605.1. Lineage (NCBI taxonomy): Eukaryota > Metazoa > Annelida > Clitellata > Crassiclitellata > Lumbricidae > Lumbricus > Lumbricus rubellus. The sequence continues at coordinate 21,028,647 of OX243828.1, forward strand.
GACAAAGAGGATACTCGAGTTTGCGAAAAGCGGAACTCATAGCGTTCATATCGCAGGGAGATCGACTAGGCGCTCGGGCTCAGGTCAACAAAGCACCAGCGCATACTCCCGCCACTGTGCGAGAATTGCGAGAAATTGCAAAAAAGAGAGGTGTGCGAGGATACTCGAGATTAGCAAAAGCGGAACTTACGGCATTCTTGTCTAATACTTGGAAATTTTTGAACACGGGGAAAAATAAAATAGTTTTTTCGGATTGGCTGACTCGCGAGATTAGTGAGTTACCCCCTCAAATAAAACCGCCCATTCATAGGTTCAAACTTCGAGAGACTGCGACGGCCATCAAAGGGTTTACAAAAAGATACACGATCGATGGCGACAACGGGATCGATGTTGCAACTTTTCTCAAGGCTGTAAGACCGCATGTAGTTAGGCTGCTAGGGAAAAATCGCGGGGTAAAAGTTCAACTCGATCTCATGTGCGAAATGGAGAAAGTAGATATGAAAACCGGCGAAGTAGTAACGGCTGAGCCTAATTTCAAATCAAAGAGTGATATTATTTTAGAAGCAACCGATGTGAGGGAAATATATACCAACGCAGCGGATAAAATTAAGGAGAGCATGGCAAGTTTTCAGATGCGGGGGAGTAATTGGAGATTCAAAACCGTTTTGAAGTTGGATATCGATACGGTGGTATATAAACCGCTGAAAGGTAGTTCTTACATTCCACTTCCCGATTATTTAGCGAATAAAAAGGCTATTATTAATATGAAGAACAAAGATGAGGAATGCTTCAAGTGGTGTGTAGCGAGAGCTGTAAACCCCGTTGAAGAACATCCGGAGAGAATAACGAAAGAATTAATTAGACAGTCTGAGGAACTCAATTGGTCTGGTATTGAATTCCCAGTAGCAGCGGATGCTAATGTGATAGGTAAGTTTGAGAAAAATAATAATATTAGTATTAATGTTTTTGGTTATGAGAAAGAAGTGAATGTATTCCCACTATATATATCAAAGCATGAGAATGATAGGTGCGTAGATCTATTACTCATTTCTGATGGAGAAAAGAAGCATTATTGTTGGATCAAGAATTTCAACAGACTGATGGCGGTGAAAACAGAAAATACTACTACATCAATGTACTATTGCAAAAGATGCTTGATAGGATTCAGTAGAAAAGAATCGCTTCACAAACATACTGAGTACTGTTCGCAGCAGGACGCCCAACGAATAGAACTTCCAGAACCTGGGACTATGCTAAGTTTTACACATTATTATCGGAAGATGCGTGTACCGTTTGTGTATTTTGCCGACTTTGAATCGTTCATCAAACCTATCGGTACATGTCAACCCGTTCCTAGCACGTCTTACACCAACAAGTATCAAAAACATACACCCAGCTCGTTTTGTTACCACATGAAATGCTTCGACGATGATGTTTATTCCCAAGAGCCGGCGCGGTTTACAGCTGAAAACGAAGACGATGATGTTGCTCAGTTATTCATAGACTCTATCGAAGAAAATGTAAAACGAATATACAACGAGTTCAAATTCCCCAAGAAGATGATATTCGGCAAGAAAGAGCAGGAGCTTTTCGACTCGGCTACTGTTTGCCATATATGCGGGGGAGAATTTATAGACGATGAAAAACCGGTACGAGATCACTGTCATTTGACTGGAAAATTTAGAGGTGCCGCTCACAACCTTTGTAATCTGAAATACAAAGTCCCCAAGTTCTTCCCCGTCATATTTCACAATTTGACCGGTTATGACAGCCATTTATTTATCAAGAAATTACGAGGTGAACACGGCGAGAAAATCAAATGCATTCCCTGCAACGAAGAAAAGTATATCTCATTCAGCAGAGAGGTCGTCGTCGATAAATTTGTAGACAAAGATGGAAAAGAGAGAGAAGTCAAGCGCGAATTACGTTTCATCGATAGTTTTAGATTCATGCCCCAGAGTCTCGACGTGTTATCGAAAAATCTTCAGAAAGATCAGTGCAAGAATTTAGGGAAATTTTTTGAAGGTGAGAAGCTGGATCTTTTACTCAGAAAAGGCGTTTACCCGTATGATTACGTCGACGGTGTTGAAAGATTAAACGAAACCGAATTACCATCGAAGCATGCCTTCTATTCAAAACTAACCGATTCGGGTATCAGCGAAAAAGATTACGCGCACGCGAAAACGGTATGGAACAAATTTGAATGCAAAACATTACGTCAATATCACGACTTGTACAATTTATCGGATGTTCTATTATTAGCGGATGTGTTCGAAAACTTCAGAGACGTCTGTATGAAGCACTACAACCTAGATCCTGCGTGGTACTACACTAGCCCAGGACTTGCGTGGGATGCGGCGTTGAAGACGACTGGTGTAGAGTTGGAGTTGTTGAGTGACTACGATATGTTACTGATGATCAAGCAGGGAATACGGGGAGGTGTCAGCACGATTTCCCATCGATACGCGAAAGCGAACAACGAGTACATGGGAGAAGCTTTCAATCCCACCCAACATTCAGTATTCATTCCATACTTGGACGCGAACAACTTGTATGGATGGGCGATGAGCAAGCCGCTACCGACTCATGGGTTTGAATGGATGAACGATGACGAATTGAATGATTGGAGAAACATTAGCGAACGAGATGGAGTGGGATGTGTGTTGGAAGTCGACTTAGAATATCCAAAAGAATTGCACGACCTGCATAATGATTATCCACTAGCTCCAGAGAGTGTAAAACCTGCGGGATCAGATGTAGCGAAACTCATTCCAAACTTGAATGACAAAGTAAAGTACGTCGTTCATTACGGAAATTTAAAATTGTACGAAAGTCTCGGATTGAAAATCGTAAAAATACACCGAGGAATAAAATTCGTGGAAAGTGCCTGGCTGAAAAAGTATTTCGATCTGAATACCAACCTGAGAACGAAAGCTACGAACGATTTTGAGAAAGACTTTTTCAAGCTGATGAACAATAGCGTTTTCGGTAAAACAATGGAAGCTATCGAGAATCGAGTTGACATACGATTGGTGAGTGAAGAGAAGGAAGCTATCAAGCTAGTCGCGAAAACTAATTACGACAGACGAACGATTTTCGATGAAAACCTCATCGCCGTTCACATGAAAAAGACCAAGTTGTTTTACAACAAGCCGATATATCTAGGGATGTGTATATTAGACGTCAGTAAGACGCTCATGTATGATTTTCATTATAATTACATCAAGGCCAAGTACGGAGATAGGGCCAAGCTATTATTCACCGATACCGATTCTTTGGCGTATGAAATTAAAACGGAAGACTTCTACAAAGATATTTCCCGCGACGTCCAAAGTATGTTCGATACTTCAGACTATCCGAGAGATCACCCATCCGGCATAGAAACGGGTGTAAATAAAAAAGTGGTTGGTATGTTTAAAGACGAGGCCGCGGGAAAACAGATTGAAGAATTTGTCGGTCTGCGATCCAAGTTGTACTCTTACAAGATGGCGGGCGAAGACTACAAGAAATGTAAAGGCGTGAAAAAGAACGTCGTCAAGAAATCAATCACTCACGCAGATTACAAAGACTGCGTGTTTACGAAAAGACAACAGTCGAGAGCGATGAACGTCATTCGATCCTATCGCCATGAAATTTACACCGAAGAAGTAAATAAAATAGCTCTGTCTGCCGACGACGACAAAAGAGTAATAATGGACGACGGGATCCACACCCTAGCCTATGGGCACTACACGCTGAAAACTAAACAAAATAAAGAATAATTTACACTAATATAAAATGGATGCGGCAAAAAAAGTGTGTACCAAATGCAAAAAAGAAAAAAGCTTGGACGAATTTCACAAAGATAACTCACAGAAAAGCGGATATTACCCCAGCTGTAAAATTTGTAAAAATGCCAAAGTAAAGGAGCTTGCGAACAAATACGCAAGACAGGAAATTAGGGAGACAAAAGACACAAAAGTTTGCAGCCGGTGTAAGGTAAGTCAGAACATATCGGAATACGTCAACAATCGATTTCAAAAAGATGGAAAGGCGAATGAATGCAAAAATTGTAGACATAATTATTATCTCGCCTGTGTAGAAGCCCGAAAGCTCATTAGTTTGTGAAACATCTAGATGAAATATTAAAATGAGCTATACAACTGTGAAAAACATAAATGTCGAAGGCGTAGTTCTCCCAAATCATCCGTTGACGAATTTTGAACTACTAGATGCCGCGAAAAAGCTCAATATCCCTAATTTCCGGGGAGTATTTCTCAGAGACGAGCTGCCGAAGAAACCTGGACGGACTGAATGTGGGATATTGAATCTAGACGATTCTAATGGAACCGGCTCGCACTGGGTCGCGTTTTCAAAGAACGGCAGGGATAAAATATATTTCGACAGCTATGGCTTGCCCCCTCCTACAGAACTGGTAGAGTATTTACAGAGTCCCGTGTACTACAATAGCGAGCGCGTGCAGCCCGACAACGAAGTGTTTTGCGGTCATCTATGCCTGCACGTCCTGAAAAAACATGCAAAGATGGAGTGACTTTTCAAGAAGTTATAAACAGCCTGCATTGAAAATTATATTCAGATGTAAAAAATGCCTGTTGATAAATTTGGACATACAGATTCAGGATCTACGCAAAGAGTAATTGCCGGGGGAGTTACTGAAAGTCAAGTAAATAGTACTTTTCTACGGCTAGATGGAGCAAACCCGGCGACTGGCGACCTAAATATGAGTGGTCATACTATTAGAGGTCTGCCTACAACGAATACAGCGAATACGGCGAATACTCCGGAAGTGGGAATAGATGAGGCTGTGAGTCGGGGACAAGTAATAGATTTACTGCAGAATCACGACGACGTCCCGACCGACAATAATCATTTGACGAATAAGAAATACGTCGATGAACAACTTACTTCGAAAGTGGCGACGGTGGTAGGGCCTGCGGTTAGCGCTTACAGTTCAACTCAACAGGCTATAATCGCTAGAACTCACACTGCAGTTACTTTTGACGTAATAAGATGCGGTACCGCAAAACACGGTATTGAACAGGGTATCGGAACGACTTCTTTCTTCCCCAGTAAAGCCGGGTACTATATCGTTTCGGCGTACATAGAATTTTGTAACAATAGTAATACCGCGTATGGCACCGTCCACCTGTATAAAAATGGAGCGTCGTACATGCAAATTGCGGGTGGAGGGAGCACGAAAGGTTCGCAAAACCATTCAATCGGAAGTAACATAGTTTTTCTAGACGAGTTCGATTACCTCAGCATACACGCTTTTTCATCCATCGCTACGAACATTTTGTGTAGAGACTTTTCGGCGGCATTCTTGCGACCCTAATTAATAATAAATTATTATATTCAAAATGCCTGTTGATAAATTTGGACATACAGATTCAGGATCTACTCAAAGAATAATTGCAGGGGGCGTTACGCTGTCCCAAGTAAATAGTACTTTTCTAAGGGTAGATGGAGCAAATCCGGCGACTGGGAATCTAAATATGAATGGCCATCATATCGTAGGGTTACCGACTGATTACCCTTTTACGGGTAACGGGGGTGACGCTATTAGTTCAGCCCAGGCTATCGCCCTAGTCGCCGATAAAATCACTAATAGCGTCGAGCCTGCCGGTATTAGAGATTACGTTTCGGGTATGAGGGTATCTCCGGGCAATCTAGTGAGAAATACGACGAGCGGTATTATATATAGGTTCGAAGGAACGGCTGGAGCTATAACAGCGGCGCCAGCATTATCCGCGAATTGGAGACCTACAACCGGACCGGCTATTTGTGTGTTGAGAGAGGGTGAAGGGGGAGCATCCGCAATCGTAAGTGGTGGCGCATTCTCGGGCACATATGCAACGCATGGTGGAGCATTCGGAGGCGTATATCTAATGCACCATCAACTAACGGTCGTTGCCATCAATACGGATTCGGCGTATACGACGTCTTTGGGCTTAATAACTATTCCTCGTACGGGCGTATATCGACTTGGCGGATTCGCGAATTTCTTGATAGGAAATGACAGTCCGGGCGAAAAAATAATCAGAATTTCGTATGCCAAAGACGGGATACAAAGTAACGAACTTTTTGAATGCATGGCTGGCGGATCAACGGTTGGCAGCAGAATATCGCTCGTATTACCAACCGTCGCCATATTTTTCAACGCCAACGATAAGCTCGGTATGAGGGTATATTCTTTCATATCCGGAAACAGACCAACAGCCGGTCGCCTTCTTCTCAGGGGCGGAGCCGGATTGCAGGTCGAGTTTTTGTACTAGGTAACCGTAGATACCTATCGTTCATATACGTACGATAGGTATCTGTAAGTCTCATTATTCTTCTTCGACCATTCTATCATGAACTTCAATATACCACACTCATTTTCTGTCCGTCCGATTGAAACCTCAGTAACTTGTCTGAAATCACCATTGCGTACGCTTCCGTATTGGCTGGCGGCGCTGTATTAAACGTGCCTTTGATCTGGATATCGACGACCGATGACTTCAGACGCTCGGATTGCTTGCTCACGTCAAACACCATAATCGGAAACAGATCTTTGAAGTCCGAGGGTGTGATATTGCATTGCGTCATTAGTTCGTCCATTCCATAGTATTTTTCACTGAACGCGGCTGCTGCTCGGTACGCCCGCGCGAATTGTTGATTCGGAAATGATAGGTTGTAGTCGACAACTGGATATCGGTCCTGGTTCATCATCACGAACATGTTTTTGAGATCGCAATGATTGAAAATGGATGGATTGTGTAGTTGATCGCCGCTTTTGTCGGTTTGAAAACCCAAGATGATGTACCTAGGCTTCTCAGGTAATGTCTTGACGCTAAGTCTCCAGCTAAAATTAGTCGACTGTGCGACGGAGGTGGTATCGCATTGACGGGCTCTGTACGCAACTGGCAGCGACGCTTTCGATTCGATCGTTTTGTACAATTGCATCTTCTCCATATCCGCGGGAATAACGTGAGGCATGAACCATGAGATTTTGTCTAGCCTAACTTTCCCTGCATCCGCGGCGGCGAGTCTAAAAATTGCGTCATCATCGGCTTTACGAACCAGAGTTAGCGTATGTTTCACACCAAAAACAACCTTGTCGTAATCATCGCAAAATCCGAAAATATGCTTCAATGGAACTACAAAGCTGAAAGTACCTTTGGCATTTGGTTTTTGAATTATATACGACTGTCTCACGGCGAAACCTTGATTATTCGCGATAGCAGCCGTCGCTCCGCTGTCCTTGTACCACAACTGATTCAGACCTTGAGCTAGTTGAAAATCATTCGGGTATTTGAGTAATCCGAGCATCGTCGTTGCTTGACCCGGGTGAAATAACGATTCAATTTCCTGATTCGACAGTGAATACGAAATTTGACTGAAAAGATGCATGAGCCCATTATTCGTAAGAGTTGCTTCATCGACATCGGCGTAGAAGGTGGTGGGGTTGTCCGTCTTCGTCAATCTACCCTCGAACAGCAGGTAAGATTCCGCTGGATGACAAAATAGATCTTGAAGTTCGATGTTTATTCTAATCTCGCCGGAGGTGTTTAGATTCGCCCCCGATATCGGCTCATACTCATACCATTCGTAGCGTTCGACGCTTTCATCGCTCAATGGTTGTTCAGTAAATCTCAGAATATCAGATGATTGCATTTTTACTACTACGCGATAATATTTTTTACGCGACCTTCATTCCGGCACCGTTTAGCGAGCGTACTAAATCTTGTATCGATATGGCGGCGTTCTTCTTCAGGCCATCCCCCATCATCAGATTATTAATATTCGGGATATTCGAGATCGACCCTACGCTACCGACGCCACTCAGCCGCTCTAAAATTTGTCTAGTTTCTGGCGTAACAGCCTGTTTCTGAGGAGTAGGGGCAGGAGTAAACAGTTTGACCACTGCTTTGTCCACTAATCGTTTGCCGGCGTCGATTGCGGTTGTTTTCCCAACATCGATGGCCTTTTCCCCAATTTCTTTCGCCACGTCTTTACTCGCGTTGAGAGCGGTCGTTGCTAATTGTTTGGCGGCGTTCGACGTTACTAGTCGTTTGAAAAATCCCGAAATTGTATCGAATATTCCCGATCCTCCGATAACGTATTGTTTCCTATACCTCCTTCTATTAATGACCTGCATTTTTTCTGCATTTTATAATGTCATCATTATATTTTTGTAAGCATCATTACTCAGCACTTCCTGCCTCAATAACGCGTCGCACATCGCCACGATCTCGTTTCTCACGCCGGTATTGCCTGCTTTGAAGCTTTGAAATCGTAGTTCTAGCTGTTTCGCTAATACGTTTGGATCTTCGGAAATAACGATTACGCCACCCACGCCTTTACCCACCGCATTACGAGTCCTCTTTTCCCATATCGGTTTGATAATTTCTCTATATTTGACGCTCGAAGATGCTTTGGGTTTGTTAGGATTTTTTGGCTGTCTGATAGCATCCGACGCGAGTAGAATCTCGGCGTAATCGTCTCTATCATTATTATCGTATATCGACGTGTTCGGCTGTTTCATCGTCAACAACTCCCAAAGCCCCGGAGTTCCGCTATACGTCTTATTTCCAACCGTCACGTCGTCTCCTTGAATAAAAATCGGAGTATCGCCGATGTAGAATTGACCATTTTTTGATCGTATTCCGAACGTCGTGTCTACGATTTTTTTATCGGAGGCGTATTGATGAAGGTACTTGGTGGCTACATCACCTAATTCTAAAGTTCTAATATCCTCAGTCGGATCGTCGCTATACGCTTCTATCGAGGGATACTGAGGAAATTGAACCTTCAACGACGCGGGAAGCGTTTGTAGCGCGTTTGATGTGGCGATCGAATTTTCTTTGATGGGGGATAGTAGGACATTCTGCTCTTTGGAAATTGCGGATTGCGACTCGACGATAGGCTTGTACAGCTTGGTTAGTTCTTGTTGCAGCCCCGAATCCCCCAATCTTTCCGATAAAAAGTTCTGTTGAATATTCTTCTTGGATTTCAGAAACTCTTCGACTATGAAATTTCTTTTCGCCGGGTCATCTATCTTTAGAAACGACATTTTTAATAAAAAATTTAATGTTTTTCGACATGTTTTCCGGCGTGTTTTTCTACATGTTTTTCGACGTGTTTTTCGACATGTTTTTCGACATGTGTAAAAACACAAGTTAGACGTATTTTCAGACATAGCGACATACGTCTACAAAACTCCACAAAACTCTACAAGTCTACATGATTTCGTACATGTTCACGTTAGTCGTCTTTCTCACAGATTCGGTATTTTTCTCAAACATGCTTTGAAAGGACTGCCTGACTTCCTCTCTTCCCCGATCGATGAGTGATTGTTTCGTTTCCTCGTCCATCGCGGCCGCCGCAACTTTCGACTTACTTTTAATTTCTTCTTTCATGCCATTGAATTTTTCAATCTCGCTTAGAATCAGAGAATATTCCTCGTCTGAAATGTGATCATCCACGAGTGCTTTTGAAATATGGTCGCTGATCGTGTTGAGCTTCGCATCAGCTAGCGTTTTGATCTTTTCATGCTTCTCCGCCTTCAGGGCGAGCTTTTTACAGATTCGGCTGCCAATTATACTCAATAGCCCCGCACCTAGCGCTGTCCCTTCCATAGCAATAGCGATGGGGGCTGCAATTATGGTAGCTAGTACGCCGATTCCCGAAATTCCGAGCCCCATCGTGACCACCATGAGGAAGCTGTCTACTACGCCGATTACGCTTACACTTCTATGGTACTTTTTACTCAACGTTGCTCTTTTGTCTCGTTCCTGTTCGATCTCCTTTTTGATTTCGCTAATCTTCTGAAGTCGATACGTTTGTGCGGACCCTGCGGCTATTTGTATTTCACCTTCTGGCGCAGAGGGCGTTATATTTGTTAGGTTTGGATAGAGTTTGATGCCTTCGTATTCCATTCTTTTATTTATTAGCAATATATATTTTTTTTACTGTTGATAGTTTACACAGCATAGCGAATCTCCTTCGTTTATCGTTACTACCGAATCGGAGTTGTTTTGAATGGAAACTATGATATCATCAACCACATCTTCTGAAATCACTCCGTCTAGTAGGCTGCATCGTCGTTCTTTGATACTCTGTCTGAGGGAAACGAGGCAAAGTCCTGCCGCCATTTCTACACCTAGTCCAAGCCTTAGCGTATTTGCTGTCTTTGGTTGTATCGTGATATCATTTTGCGCAAAAATCTCCCATCGCATGCCTCCTGGTTGTCTTACTGGGGCGCGAGTAACACCGCTCGTAATCTTCCAAAAGACTGAAACGGGCTGCGTTCTAACCTCTACCGGTCTAGTTGGTTTAGTTCCAAATTTGTGTATTGGTCTCGACATTTTATAATAGAATAATTTATAATATCATGCCGAGAATCGGAATGTTTCGAAACGGAGAGTTGGGGCCCAACAAAAGTCCTTCGCCAACACTCGCATAGCCCGTCCCTGTTTTCATGTACAACCCGGATGCCGTTATTGAGCTACCTTTTTGCCACGGGGACATGTACAAACCAGATCCGGCCGCTCTTATTTTACACGCTATGTCGCCTTTCTTGACATACATTACACCCGAACCGCTGATTTTATCCACAATCTTAGTAGTTGCCGCGGAGCCGAGACCACTTAGTGCCCCCATCGCCAAACTTGGCAGTGCATTAGACAGAAGGAACCGTCCCGCTGTCGCTAGAAACGGAAGTATAGCGCCTATGAATCCACCTTCGACTTTCTTGTTGTTCTCCAATTGCGTTTTACTCATTTTAATAATCATGCCAGTTCCTTTTTGGTAGGCTGCTGCCATTTTATTGATTTGCGCCTGGGTGAGAGCCAAAACGTGTTCGCCATTCAAATCATCGTGCGATAGTTTGATACTCACGCCGCTCCCCGCTTGAAGTGATCTTTTAATTTTGTCTTGTTGCGCTTCTGAAATATTAACTTTTACGCCCGTGTAACGATTCATTTTATTAATAAATTACAAAAACTTTCAAACTTCCCTGATGTGAAATCGAATCGCCAATTCTTCACCTCGAAGATTTAGTAGGCTCCCGTGTTGGTCTGTGAGTCTCGTTTCCATCGTTGAAATTGTAGATAGCAAAATCGGGAGATATATTAAATTATGCGGCACTTCGATAATCTTGTAACCCGGGCCTACGTTTGGGAAAAAAGAATATATCACGTTTTCCGATGTTCCGTTAGTGTACGAAGACCCGATAATGTCGCTGGTCACTCTCAGGCTGCTTACACTCATTATATTTACCAAGTTCTCCGATTCGTTGTATCCCGCCGAATAGATCCATTTGTCAAACCCTAGAACCTTTCCGATCGAATTCTTTGGCGTAAAGTCAACCATATAGCCCTCTGCTTCTATATTCACCACAGACCTCAGAGTATTGGTGTTTGGCGCTATTGAGATACAGTAATTTCCATTTACTCCGTCGTAATGCCCATTCCCCTTCATCACTCTCTGTATATATTCGTTGATATCCGTTATTTCATAGCAACCCTCTGGAACTGCAATGTTTACCCACTGTGAGTCGCGATTTGGCGAATACCGAAAGACGTTGTTTGTCGCGTCGATATTTGGAAAAGAATAGTACGTCTCGAGGGCAACTAAGGCCATTTCATATTTCTTATTCTTCTCCAGTTCGAGTAGTGGATTAAACTTCGTTCTGATTCGCGTGCTCTTTTCGCTGAGAAAAATGGAAAATGATGTTTTTGGTTCCGTGTTGCAGGCCGTCTTTTCCGTGTTTTCCGATATCTGTTTGAGAAGCGATGATTCCATTTTTACTATACAATACAATTTTACAATGGCGGATCCTCGATTATATAAAATTCGTCGAGTCCGCATCGGTATTTACCATTGTACTTGTCGCTAGTCAGGTCTAAAACCACGAATCTATGAGGTTGCTCCCATACTGTTTTGCATAGTTTTCGAAATTCATCTTTCGACATGTCTGTACTCACATGATCGTTGTAAATATGATTACAATTTTTCAGGTCTTGTTTGAACAGGCAAATAAAGTTCGCATTTTCTCGGATTGTTTGGCGTGGTAATTTGAAATAATTCTGGGCGAGGTAAAAACAATCTACATTACTATGCCTCCCCCGATTGTAATACGTTTCACATTTGTTTTGTTTTTCCAATTGAAGATCATCAAAAATCATCAGGTTCTTCTTTTCAGCGCTCAAATCTCTCGGGTCTGGTACATCGTCGGCGCTCTCAAAGAACTTGGCAATTATATCGGATTTAGCTTCTGAGTTTTTCGCCATTTCCTCCATAACAAGGTCTGGTGACGCATTTAGGCCCACGATTTCATCTCGGTGCTCAAACAACCAAACGATCGCTTCTTTCGGCAATTTTTCTTCGTATGCTTTTTTAATAATGCGATATTCCGGTTGAAACAGAGAAGTACCGAATACCTGCAAGTTATTATAATCCAACCAGTCTGGCCTGAGTAAAAGATTGAGAAGAAGCGTTGTTTTTCCACACGCCGATTTCCCAACTATCAAACCACGTATGCTTTTGGGTAACAACGGATTATTGAATCTTTTCGAGAGCGCTGTGCCCCAACTCATATCTCTAATCTCCATTTTTAAAAATATATATTATTAAAAACGAAATGTATTGCGTAAAATGTAAAAAACAGACTCAGACGAGAGATGTGCAGAACGCCGTGGCTAATAATGGGAGATCGATGCTCAGAGGTGTTTGCGTCGTATGCGGGAAAACAAAAACTCAATTCGTGAAGGCGTCCGCTGTTGCGCAGGGTGGGGATCTAGTTAGTTCACTGAACGCTGCCACTAGCAACATTAAATTACCTTGGGCCAAGTTTGCTGGTGAGGTACATTTGCCAGGCCATCAGTTTACTGGTCCCGGTACTAGACTAGATTTGCGTCTGAATGCCAACGAAACCCCCAAAGATTGGAGCAAACCTATAAACAGGGTAGATAGTGCGGCATACGTTCACGACCTGGCATACAATCAACACACTGATACAGCTTCTAGGAATGTCGCTGATAGAGCAATGGTGGATGGATCCGATTTGACCAGGGTCTATGACAACAGAGGCCGTTACCCTGGGCAGAAATTTGTTCGGCATATTACAGCACAGTGAACATTTTTTTAAAGTCAGAAATGTATTCCAATGAAAGGTATAGAGCAATGATAAACCAGCTGAATAATATTCCAAATCCTAGCTTACGAGAACGCGTAGAGAGGGCGATAGTCAAACCCATCTTGTCAGCTAAAACAAGCCTAGGTTTGGGTTTTAAAAAAGCCTAGAATTACAGCAGGACCTGAAATGGACTAATCAATTAGCGAATGAATTACACAAACCAGTAGTGAGAAATTTTAGGACGAGGCGGGTCCGTGTTGGGGGATTGACCAGATTTGGGCGGCTGATCTAATCGACATGCAGGCTTTCGCTAGAGATAATGATGGCATGAAATTTCTATTGACCGTCATAGATGTGTTTTCCAAGTATGGGTGGATCGTTCCATTACATGACAAGAGTGGGAAGTCTACAGCCGATGGGTTCGTGAAGATACTCGGGGGTGGTCGACAGCCAGTCAAAGTTTGGTGCGACAAAGGGAAAGAATTTTATAACAAAAATGTCAAGAATTTAGTCGAGTTGTATTCTACCGAGAACGAGGGCAAAAGTTCCATCGTAGAAAGATGGGTGCGTACGATGAAAGAGAAGATGTTCAAGTACTTCACAGCTAATTCAACGAGAAGATATATCGATGTATTAGATGAGATGGTTAGTAATTATAATGACACGAGACATTCTTCGATCAAAATGACTCCCGCGAAGGCTAGTATGAAAGTGAACGAAAAGACGGTATTTATGAATTTATACGGCGACGAGATTTCAGAGCCTATTATACCAAAGTTTTCAATCGGCGATCGAGTCAGAATAACTAGGAAGAAGAACATTTTTGACAAAGGATATATACCTAGATGGACCGAGGAGGTTTTTGTAGTATCTCAGGTTCAATATACAGATCCACCAACTTACAAGATCACTGATTCTAATTCTGAGGAAATACAGGGGTCATTCTATGAGCAGGAGCTACAGAAAACAACTCAAGAAATATTCAGAATCGAAAAAGTGATTAGGAAACGCGGGAAGAAATGTCTCGTGAAGTGGTTGGGCTACCCAGACTCGTTCAACTCGTGGATCAATAACGAAGACTTGGTAACATTGTGAAACGATTTTGACAAAATACGCCAGACGCCAACATTCCCTACTACTTGTGATAATTAATATCGAAACTGGTAAATCCCACCATTATTGCGTTCTATCACTTGACTGTGAGTGGCTATGGCGGGAGGGCGGTCCTATGACGTCAGACTATAACTAGATACAGTGTGACCGCGGGACCCGTCACACTTTTCGATAAAACGTGACAGGGACGTTTTTGAAATCTATTCGACTGAGGCGTGACACGAAACATTTTCTACTGAATATAGATGCCGATCTGCGAAATTTTGTACAGAGCTTGGCCGTCTCTCTCTCCTACCAACGACAACGACGATGATGACTATGATGATGGTGGTGGCGGTGGCGGCGATGATGAAGAGATGACGACGACAAATCAGGTTGATGATGATGACTACGATGATGAAGAGACGACTATGATGATGATGATGATGATGATGATGATGATGATGATGACTACGATGATGTTGATGATGATGATGATGATGACGATGGTGGTGGTGGTGGTGGTGGTGATGATGTTGGAGATGACGACGACAAATCAGGTTGATGATGATGACTACGATGATGAAGAGACGACTATGAAAAATAGCCTATGTCGTGTTTGATAACGATAACGAAAGTGAATGAAAAGACTGTGGGCCTAATAGCACATCGCCAATACTGCGGGAAATTTCCATCGCGAGAAGTCGAATCATAAACGTTCCAACGAATTAAATTTGTGACATGTCACACTTTTTACGCGGTGTTCCTAAAAACTGAACCTCTCCGCTCACGCCCTTACATCACACAGGCATGAGTTGCCATTGCATTGGCAATTAACGACGATGATCTCGTTGTCGATCAAACTAACATCACACGGGGGTGAGTTGCCATTGCGCCGACGACGAACGACGGTAATCGTGCCTGGCCCTTGTTGTCGATCCGGCCGTGGATTCTTGCATGGGCATTCATTGTCGTAGCATTCGCGGATGTGCGCGTCAATTTTAGCAATGAACGCCGCTTTCCACCGTCTTGTAAAATATCCATCCCGGCCGCTCGGCTCGGCGATTTTTCGTAATTCAGTAACTTTTTTCGAGTAGTCCATTTTGTATGCGCCGGAGAAAATATTTTTACGCCAGAGAAATTTTTTTTTACGACAGACGCCGAATTTGAAAAAGTAAGGCTATATTGGTCAAACTGCGCGGACACTCAATTTTTTTAGGCTGTACTGGTCAAATTGTCTGAAGGTCAAGGCTGTACTGGTCAAATTGTCCGAAGGTCAAGGCTGTACTGGTCAAATGGACGAAACTCAAGGCTATACTGGTCAAATTGTCCGAAGCTCAAGGCTGTACTGGTCAAATTGTCCGAAGCTCAAGGCTATACTGGTCAAATTGTCCGAGCTTGCTACTTTGACCTCTACTAGTTGCCATTGGTTGTGACTGAATTAATGTCAAGACTGGTGCAGTTGGTGGGATCATGAGTCTTTTTGAAATACATCTTGGTAGACCGTTACATTGGTTTATTTGTATGTTGCATGCCAACAAATAAACCCTGTGACATCTAATTCAAAAGCTAAATGGTGGAACACAAGGTCCAACATTATGGAAGGAATCAAATTAAGTAACTATCAGCAATATTTAATATTTCTGATCGGTACTTAATTTGATTCCTTCCATATCAAATGCCACAATGATACAGCTTTGCATAATTTATTAATTAGGCTACATTGTGCAATATAATTTATAAATTATGCAGAGCTGCATCATGTGGAATTTGCTCACCAGATATAGTTAGATCTCTACTTTCAAACGCCAGCTGCTGTTTGCCACCCAAGGTGGTTGATAACAGCAAATAGAATTTTGAGATTATAGGAACTGAGAGTCCAAGTGATAATCCAATTAAGCCTAGTTTCATATTAAGACAAAGTCAGCATGCAGTGAAGGTTCCAAGCACCTGTGGAGGATAATAAAATATTCAAGACCCTGCAACATAATTTACGAGACATTGTAGTGCAAGTTATTCAGTGAAATGGATACCGGGGTATTTCGCCATGCAGAAAATATACAACTTGCAATGTTTGTCCAACGAAAGAACTAATATCCGCAAACTAACAGGCAAGAGTTGAAAAAGCATCATTAACAAAATTCATGAAATTTAGTGTAGGCTTAAGCTACACACACTCAACTTTCACCCTGAAGATATTAAATTGATCAAGTCGAATGGCAAATGATAGAACGATATGAGCCACCTCTCACGAAACGTGTTGCAGACAAGGATGAAGCAAATTGTGTAAAATCTAGCAATAGGCCTAGGCCTATTGCAGAGGTAGGCCTAGCCTACATAAAATAGCTCAGTTTCATGCCACATCCAAGCAACAAAGCGATGCACACGCCATGTTGCAGAAGCTTCAGCAAAGGTCAATGGCTATGCTTCAACAGATGGAGTCATTCGGGCAGGAAGAGCATGAAAAAATTATGAAAACTCCTAACACTAGATCAGAGTTTTGCATAATTTTGACTTAAGAGAAACCTCTTAAATCAGGGTATATTTTATAATACGGAATATGATAGTTAATTCTGTCATCATTAGACAGCATTGCAACAATGGTTTGTTGCCCAAAGTTGCCAATGGCTAAAAGCACATTTTAACAAAAAATTGCAAATTTGGTCAAAAATGTTCGATTTTCTTCATCGTTGGGGCACCTCTTAGAAAAATAATAGGATCAACATATTTTGCAAAACAACTAACCATATCATAATACAACATTTGCACACCAGGGCATTTTAAAATTCTGACATTAAATTTTTCACCATTGTATTCACTCCACCTTATGTTACAGTCAATGTGTACAATCAGTCATTGTATACAATGACTAACATTTTCAGCCAGTTGACACAATGACTGATTCGGTCAGGCATTGTATACAATGACTAAAAAACCCAGCGATTTTACACAATGACTGAAAATTTATGGTCCTTATTGTACACTTTGACTGATTGAAGTTAGGAAGTGTGTTGATAATTATTGTAGTGTCGGCGACGGCGGGTGGGGGAATCTAGGACGATTCATTCGCTTGATAATGTCAAAAATGTCATCGTTGTGAGCGAAATAAACGACATCGTCCCCCTGGTCCTTTTTCTTTCTGATTAGCTTTTCGACATCACCGCAAATCAGAATCTGGTACCGTTTCAGTAGATAATACTGCCTCCAAGTCTTTGAGGTCCCTGTTTCTTTTTCTGCTTCCTTCACTTCGTCAACTAAAGTGAAATACTCATCTTTAGGAATCAAGACAGATTTCTTATCGCCGGTGTGCAGATGTACTAACCTCTCCTTGAATTGACTCTCCATAGAAACGCTTGAGTTCTCCATAACTCAGTTTTACCGTTGAGCTTGCTGGAAGTTTTAACTTTTATACTTTTCCATGGCACTGACACGGCAGACCTATTATTATTCCTACCAGAAAAGTTTCCTACCCTCCCCTAGCCCTACCCGCCGTCGCCGACACTACAATAATTATCAACACACCTCCTCACACCGACTCAAGTTCCTATTATTATTCCGCCTAGCCCCACCCGCCGTCGCAGACACTACAATAATTATCAACACACCTCCTCACACCGACTCAAGTTCCTATTATTATTCCGCCTAGCCCCACCCGCCGTCGCAGACACTACAATAATTATCAACACACCTCCTCACACCGACTCAAGTTCCTATTATTATTCCGCCTAGCCCCACCCGCCGTCGCAGACACTACAATAATTATCAACACACCTCCTCACACCGACTCAAGTTCCTATTATTATTCCGCCTAGCCCCACCCGCCGTCGCAGACACTACAATAATTATCAACACACCTCCTCACACCGACTCAAGTTCCTATTATTATTCCGCCTAGCCCCACCCGCCGTCGCAGACACTACAATAATTATCAACACACCTCCTCACACCGACTCAAGTTCCTATTATTATTCCGCCTAGCCCCACTCGCCGTCGCAGACACTACAATAATTATTATCAACACACCTCCTAACTTGAATCAGTCAAAGTGTACAATAAGGACCATAATTTTCAGTCATTGTGTAAAATCGCTGTTTTTTTTAGTCATTGTATACAATGCCTGACCGAATCAGTCATTGTGTCAACTGGCTGAAAATGTTAGTCATTGTATACAATGACTGATTGTACACATTGACTGTAATATATATATATATATATATATATATATATATATATATATATATATATATTAAACAGTTACTAAGCCGCGATTAATTTTTGTTTGTGGTCGCTGCTCGCGTTGCAAGCCACTCGCATTGGATAAAATTTATCGGAGTTTGCAAAACGAGTTGCTCTGATTCACATAATTATAGAAATAGAGAATACCAGTCACAATGACTCTAGCCTATATTCATGAAGCTGATGCAGCCGGATGGTTGCAGGTTCGAATCTACCTCACCGCGTAGGGACCTTGACTCGCAATTGCGTGGCCGCTTCGGCGTGAAAGTCCGAAGCAGTGTCCGCGCTGTAATCGGGAACGCCTCTGAGTAGCGAGTTGAAAGGGCGCCGTAGCAAATGCGAGAAATAACTAAAAGAATAAAAGAATAAATGAATAAATGAATGAATAATCAGGGGATAATGACAAAGCACAATCAGAAATGAATTTAACTACATCATCATCATCATCATCATCATCATCATCATGTGTTGTTGTTTTCCTCAATCCGTGTTCTTGTTACATCTGAAAATTCTGATCCAATAACAAGGATGACTAAATCTCAAAATTAGGTAGTCATTGACTACATCAATGCGACAATAACACCGTCACAATGGCACCTTCAATAACCACTTTACAATGGTCGTATAAAATTGAGTGCTGCATGCATTCGTAATCTTCTGCCACGTTGTGACATGACTATTCAATGAATGCGGATGAAAATATAGAGGTCGTGACCTTGCATGACGTGGGGTCATCCTGCCAACTGCGGTCTCAAATCGATCATACAACGGTCGACAGATGACTAATAGGTCACCGAGACTGACCAACAACAGTCCGGTGCAGATCAACAAAGACCCGCTTTTGCCAAAAAAACCTTTTCACAGCGCGAATTCAGCTCGAGTCCTTTGGAGACGCTTCTTACGGCTGGGCAAACCGAATTCTAGCAATTCTAGCCAGGGCTGTTTTTCAAGAAATGTGTAGAACTGCACAACCCTTTCTTTCATTTCTCATCATTCATGGTAAATTATTTCCAATCGGAGGAAAATTTCCATTTTTTGCTAGTTTTAACTGCGCACAAGTGCTTCTGCAACTGCACAAAGCCATTTAGAATTGCACATTATGTGTACAACTGCACGTTAAAAAAGCAGTGATTCTGGCACTCTATAGCACATTCCTGAATTCGTTAGCGCAAATTATATGAATTATATATTAGTAGGCCTAATTGCGGCACATTTTAGCACCCTTCAGCACATTATTGAACTTCTTATCACATAGAACTTTCGGCACATTGTCATATCAACAATTTACAAAGCTATTCCCAGCGCTCATTGACATTTACTATAGCAACTTCCGGCATTCTAAAATTCTAGAAATTTAGTTGAGGATTTTGACTGCATGGTACTCTACGGTCTCTACCCAAAAGACTGTTCTCTTTAGCCGAGGTTGGGTGGGGAGCAATTCTGTGCGGTTGTTCTTGAGGAAGCGCTATTTAAATCTTTTACGTGAAGTACTTTTATTTTGAGCACTATACTTAATTTGTAACTTCTATTGCGCCATTGTACACTGTGTCCCGAAAAAATCCAAGGTTCTAAAATATGAATGAAAAAACTATAGTAAATAATAATCAATTAATAAATTTAAAAACCTTTTTGATCCGTACATAATTACCAACTAAATTCGTTGTAATTTATTAACGGCCCCCGTTTAAAATTACGTCACAGTGACGTATTTGAATTTTATATTTTGTAAAGAAAGTTTCTAGAAAGATGGCGTTCAGCGAGGAAGACAAAATTGTTATAAAATTTTTACGCCAAAACAACAATTATAGTGCAAATAAGTTTCTGAAAGAATATCCGGATAAAGGTTGGACATTAGGCGGACTAGAGTACCTTATAAGAAAAATTGATCGAACCGGATTGTCTAAGCGTCGCAAGGGTAGCGGTAGACCCAGAGTCGCACGGAGAAATGCAAATATCGAAAAAGTTCAGGATCTCGTTTTAAGTCAAGAAGATCGACCTCAGTCACATCTAACGCTAAGAGAAATCGCTCGAGAGATTGGAATTTCAAAAACTTCAGTGCACAAAATTGTAAAAAATGACCTTCAGCTGAAGTGTTTGAAAAAAAGACGAGCGACTGAACTAACCGAAGCCAACAAGCAAGCACGGATCGAGCGTTCAAGGACTTTGTTAGATCGATATCCTGATCACATGGTAAATTTTATTTGGTTTACGGACGAAAAGTTGTTTACCATCGCCACACCAAAGAACAGTCAAAATGATCGTCTGTACGTTGCTACCGGAACTCGGAAGAAAAACATCCCAGCTAATCGTTTGCTTAGAACTCGCCCAACATTCAGCCAGTCAGTAATGGTTTCAGTTGGTGTATCTGCTCTGGGTAAAACAGACGTACATTTCATAGAACCAGGCGTTAAAATAAATGGAAATTACTATCGAGATTCTTTGTTGCTGGAAAAACTATTACCTGATATACGACAATATTCAGAATATTACACATTTCAGCAAGATGGAGCTCCAGCTCACCGAGCTCATGCAACGGTTGAGCTACTGACAAAGGAAACTCCAGATTTCATACCTCCATATCTTTGGCCTCCAAACAGTCCGGACTTAAATCCTGTTGATTATAAAATTTGGGGAGTTATGCAGGAGAAAGTATACAAAACAAAGGTCAGAAACCTCGAAGAACTCCGCGAGCGGATTGTTAATGCTTGGGATGAACTTGATCAACTGGTCGTCGATGCTGCTGTTAGTCAGTGGCGTGTACGTCTCGAAGCTTGTGTTGAAGCCAATGGCGGGCATTTTGAACATAAATTATAGTTCCATAATATTTCAGGATTAAATTGTTTTTGGAATTTTAAAAATCTATTAATGTTTACTAATTATTTTCATATTTACCATAAAGCCTTGGAATTTTTCGGGACACAGTGTAGAATGCACAAGTAGGTTCTTCCAATGATGATTGGTCAACCACAGTGAACGTGCGTGCCTCAACCTGAATATTATTATGTAGAAAAAGAGATTCTAAAAATGAAAACAATATCTGTATCTCAGATATTAATGCGTGCACACACTCACACGCGCGCGCACGCACACACACAAACGCGCGCACACAGCACACACACACACACACACTCACACACAGCACACACACGCACACACGCACACATACATATACAGTCATACACATTTATAAATTGTGTATGTGTCATGCAGGGTGTTGGGGTGTTATGGTAGCGTGCCTCAACCTGAATATTATTATGTAGAAAAAGAGATTCTAAAAATGAAAACAATATCTGTATCTCAGATATTAATGCGTGCACACACTCACACGCGCGCGCACGCACACACACAAACGCGCGCACACAGCACACACACACACACACACTCACACACAGCGCACACACGCACACACGCACACATACATATACAGTCATACACATTTATAAATTGTGTATGTGTCATGCAGGGTGTTGGGGTGTTATGGTAGTGTGCGTGTGCATGCTTTAGTGTGTATGTATGTTTGTGTGTGTATGTGTGTGTGTGTGTGTTGTGTGTATGTGCGTGTGCGTGCAGGTGTGTGTGTTGCGCGCGCGTGTGTGTGTGTGTTAACTATGTTTATTTGTGCATACGTGTGTGCGTGTGTGCGTGTGTGCGTGTGCGTGTGTGTGTGCATAACTGAGAGACACAGACAGACAGAGACAGACGATGAGTGAAGCAGAGACACAGAGAGGTACGCACACACAGACAGAGAAGAAGATTGTAGACATATTACGGCGCCTGACGCGTGATCGACTGAGCCCAAAGGAACGACGCATTAATCCGCAGTACATTGACAAATCCAATCGCTAATCAACGCTCCATTGGTTGCCGCTGTTTGCTGTCTCCAAGGACTGACGAGGAGGACGAGGACGAGGAGGAGGGGAGAATGACGAGGAGAAGGAGGAGAAGGAGGAGGGGCAAGTGCCGGGAGAGAAGGAGAGGAGGAGGGGAGGGAGGAGAAGAAAGGAGACGAGGAGGAGGAGGAGGACGACGACAAGAGAGAGAGAGGATGCTGAGGAAGAGGTGGACGAGGAGAAGGACGAGGAGGAGAAAGTGAGGAGTAACCAGTGTTATTTTAGTTCCAGCATTAATTTTTATTCCTATTTTTATTCTATTCCATTGTTGTAATTTTTATTCTAGTTTTAGTTCTTTATAATTAAATTTCGTTCTTATTCTAGTTCCACTTCCTATTTAGAAATAATTTTAGTTCCAGTTCCAGTTCTAGTTCCACTTCCAATTCCACTTCTCATAGTTATGTCTAACATGAATGATTACAGTAACACACAAAACCTATTTATAAGATTAGTAATAATTAGAAATAATAATCAATAGGAGAGAAAATATAATTTTTTTAAATTTCCTTTTCTGATGCCTTCAGTCCGAAAAACTATTAATTTTTTTAAAGTTTCTATTTCTATTCCGTTCTCGTTCCAGAAAAATATTGAAATTTTTATTCCTATTCTATTCTCGTTCCAGAATAATTTTTTATTCCAGTTTTCGTTCCATGGAACGAAATTAAAATAATTATTATTCTTATTCTATTCTCTGGAACTAAAATAACACTGGTGAGGACTGGCAGGGGAGGATAAATAGAAACAAGTACCAGGGAAGGAGGAGAAGGACAAGGAGGAGGAATAGGACATTGAGAAGGTGAAAAGGAGGAGAAGGAGAAGAAGGTGGTGCAGGAGGAGGAGAAAAAAGAAGATAAGAAGAAGGAGCAGCAAGAGGAGGAGAAGGAGTAGTAGTATGTGGAGGAGAAAAAGCAGGAAGAGGAGTTTGAGAGGGAGGAGGATGAGCAACATAAAAAGAAATTGAAGGACAAGGAGAAGGAGCAAGAGAAGGGAAGGAGAAGAGGAAGGAGAGAAGGAACAGGCGCTAATAAGAGGATGAGAAGGAAAAACGAGAGGAGGGAGAGAATGATTTGGAGGAGGAAAAGGTGTTGGAGGAGTAGAAATCAACCAAGTGACCGGACCAACTGAAAAGAGAGAGACAGACAGACAGACAGACAGAGAGAGAGAGAAGGCTATTGGGTTTAGTCAAACATCGACGAAGGGGGTATCAAAGAACGGCCAGCCGACAGAAAACGCACCGAAATCAGACAATAAGAAGTTTGTCCACAGAAAACGCACGCATCTTCACGCATCAGTTCATTACTTTTGTCGTTTATTCACAAGCAACCATAGACCCATCATATGTATATATATATAATATATATATAATATATATATACATGTATATATTATATATATTACAAACATAATGTGTACATATACATTAATAACATATGTGCATATATATATAAATATATACATGTATATAATGCAATTATTTTATGTGAACGTATGTTTAGATACGTGATATGAGTGTGGTTTGGTGGGCATGCGTTTTCTAGGAGTCATGCCATGGTGCTTGAGCATGTTCTTTTGTATCTGGCTGTGTACACTCGTACGTTTGTCTTTGATGTGCACAGACTTTCTGCTAAGTTGTCTTTGACTTTTTCTCTCGTTCAAGTGATTCGGGTCTCGTGGATAAAGTTTCGTGAGAGACAGAGACACAGACACTGACAGAGACACAGACAGAGACACAGACACAGACAGAGAGAGACAGAGAGAGAGACATATAGAGACGGAGGGAGAGGTAGTTAAGAGGATCACAAAATGTCATATGGACGCATGACGATATCACTAGAGAAGCTTTCAGTGTTTAGATCTGGAAAAGTAGATTGGAAATGATAGATGTTTGATTTTGTAGACTTAACATGTTATTGGCAAGATTTTAACATACTCGACTATTCGACTAATCGACTATAGTCTAGACGAATACTTTAATGGAAAAAGATAAGATCAATCGAGATTATTAATGAAGATAAACAAGGATGAATCTGAGTCCTTCTTC
The DNA here is from genome assembly GCA_945859605.1 of Lumbricus rubellus. Classification (NCBI taxonomy): domain Eukaryota; kingdom Metazoa; phylum Annelida; class Clitellata; order Crassiclitellata; family Lumbricidae; genus Lumbricus; species Lumbricus rubellus. The sequence continues at coordinate 21,053,026 of OX243828.1, forward strand.
GTATAGTTCAGATCTGGTTTAAACTTCTTAAGAGACCTTTCAATCGGTGGTCGGCACAACAGCGGGACTAGGACCGCTTTTCCTGAACTCTAAGGATCTCAGTCAAAAAGAAAGTGCTCAGACCAGATCCAAGTTTCTGGAACTCTGAGGACTTCACTTTTAACAGTGACCATCCCTACGAAGTCTGTGATTCTCCGTAGAGATCTGAGGACCTTATAGTTTTCCGGACTTGTCACTACAGATGTACATGCGTCAGCGTCCGTTCAAGACTGTCCTGCTCGCTTCCGGTACTCGACGCCGCCGGAAGTGGTGCCTCGCGGGTCAGTCGACATCGACGCCGGGACTCTTCGTTGCCTTCCTCTTCGTCTTCTTCTTCTGCTCCTGGATCAGTCTCGACAGGTTCTTGAGGGACCGAAGGTCGGTGCTGACGTGGCCGCCGGTCCAGTCACAGTCCCAGTCGAAGGGAGCGGCCCCCATCCCTGCCGATGAGTTCCAGCCGTACGATCGTCTCGAGATCTCCGATGTAGTTGATCTGAACCTCATCGAGGGACTGAACTCCACCCGAACCGCCTTCTACGTCGTCTGCGCCGGCGACGAGACCATCGACTACATCCAGTACCTCAGCCTGGCCAGCGTCATCCGGTTCTTCACGCCGAGTCGTCTGGTCTTCCTGGTCGAGTCAGGTCCAGCGCGGGTGGACGGAGGGAGGTGGTCGAACAACCGGACCCTTGAGGATCTTCTGGGTCCGTGTCCGGCCTACAGAGGGTCGGTGAGGATGAAGGGAGGGCACCTCGTCTGCAAGGACTCGCAGCGGATGCACGAGTTCATCATGAAGCTCATGCTGCGCTTCGGAGGACTCTACGTCGGACGGCGGACCTTCATGACGGAAATAGCGTCCTTCATGCGACCAACGTTCATCGAAGAGCACATCTTGTCCGACCTCACCGTTGACTTCGAAGGGTTCGCTTACATCCGGGCACCGATGTCCACCTACGACAACCTCAACTCCTCCTCCTCCTTATCGTCCTCTACCGACGTCATGCCGCTCCATCCGGCCGGGCAGCCAAGGTCATCTGATCAAACACCCGTCAAGGTCAGGTACCTGACGTCGAGACAGCTCAGCTGCCTTCAATCGACTAAGCTCACCGAGGAGGTCCTGCATGTCAACGACGGTAATGTCCGGTATCCGTGTCTGTTCATTCGGGACCTCGTTGGTATGGATCCGTGGGCAGTGGTCCGGTTGAAATCCGACTTCGGACAGTTCGCCCGGAAAGCCATCTATAATATTTACAACGCTGAGGAGACGATGTATTTCATGAGAGCCACGAACACCCCACTCATCCCTCCGCTTTGCAATTCCCAATTCTGACAACACACTGCCACAATGACAGAGTATAAGTCCATCATGAAAATTTTCTTAACTCGTTAAAATAGGTCGTTAATGTTGTTACCGAAATGCGAAAAAAATGTTTGTTCTGTTTTGCTAAATTTTTATTAATATTCGAGATTATTCGTTAAGATAGATCTTACTAATTGAATAGCGAAGACTAGGATTGATTTAGTGAAGTATCTGTTTCTCACTCAGCAGTATACCAATTAAGATAATTTTGGTCAGATAATTGAGATAATTTCTGAAGATTACTAATTAAACAATTGGATAAATTTGGTTCTGTGAAATTTACTTATTCGATTTTAAAGATACACTTTGAGAAATATTTTGCAAAATGTTCCTCACTTTACTGCAAAAAGTGACCAGTCACTCCCCATTCCCCCATTCACTCATTCGCTCATTCGCTCACTCCTCAAACATCCAATCACTCAATTACTCACTCACCTATTCAATCACTCGCCAGCTCGCCCATTCACTAATCCCAAGCTATTCAATTGATCACAATGACTCATTCATTCATTTACCCATCCACCCCACACCCGATTCACTCGCTCACTCATTCACTCATTAACTCACCCATTCACTCACTCTTCGCTCGCTCAATCGCCCCAAATACTCACACATCTACTCACCCACCCACCTACTATACCAAACCCGCTCCTTCTCCCCCACTCACTGCCACAGTGACAGAGTATACAAGTCCATAATTGCAACTATAGATTGGTTCTCAGATTGGAATTGTATCCGATACATTAAGACGCAAGGGCAGAAAAAGTGAAGGTTTTATCTCTATGATCTCAATTTGATTATATCGATCAAATGTTTGACTGCGCTCCATGCAGAACATAAAAATCTTGGACTCCGACATTAAGGACCCACCAGCCTCCGGTTGTAGGAAGAAGATCTGGGGGAGAGAGGACCAGAGGTGGAGAGGGAGAAGGAGGAAGGGCTAGAGGAAAGGGTGGATAGAGAGATGGAGTATAGGAATGGGGGAGAGGAAAGAGACGGATGGGAGAGGAAGGACAGGAGAAGGAGGAGGAGAAGAAGGAGGAAGAGCTGGAGGACGAGGAAGAGCAAAACGATAAATGACACGAGATAAGCAAGAGGAGGAAAAGGCAAAGGAAGAGGAGGATGTAAAGAAGAAAGAGCACGAGAAAATGGAGTATAAGGAAGAAGACTTAGAAGAGTGTATCGAACGATTTTTTTAATTTGAAGACCGACTATTGAGAAGGATGAGCAGAGGATGAAGATAAACAGAAGAGAAGGAGGAACTGAGGACGATCCGATAGGAGGTCAGAGGAAGAGGAGAATAATTAGAAGGATGGATTGGAATATAAGAGTAATATTGGTGGAGAAAAGGATGGCTAGACTCACTATTATAGAGGAGTAGGAAAACTGAGCAGCAGCATTAAGTTGAATGTGAGCAATTATATACGAATGAGGAATGAGAGAAGGAGGAAAGAATTCAAAGAAAGAAAGAAGGAGAGTTGAAGCTCAGAGCGAGACAATGCCATCTCCATCTTCTGGACAGGAAATGACGTAGGCAAAGACCGGAAGAAGAGACCGGAAGTAGAGAGCGGAAGTAGAGAGCGGAAGTAGAGACGACCGGAAGTAAAGAGCGGAAGTAGAGAGCGGAAGTAGAGGCGCAAATGAGCTGTGAAATGGAGGAAGAGAAGTAAACTCATATATTGGTGGTGGAGTTGGATGGAGTGCATGGATGGATGAATGGACGTACGGACTGATGGATGGATGGAATAAGATGGAATGCTTTATTAGTGGATAGGTGGATGGGTGGGTGGATGGATGTATAGATGGATGGATGGATGACTGAATTAATGGACGTAAGGACTGATGGTTAGGTGGAATGCTTTATTGGAGGATGGGTGGATGAATGGATTGATATGGATTGATATGGGTGGAATTTCTAATACATGTTGATGGATTGATGATGGATGATGGATGTACAAATGGAATGCTTCAATGGTGGATGGATGGATTGACAGATTGGTGTCGCATGGATGGATGGATGGATGGGAGCACAGGCAGACTGATGGTGAGGGATGGAGGGAAGGGCAGAGATCGGAGGAGAGAGAAAGAGAGAGACAGAGAGAGGATGAGGAGCGGGATGCATCTCTGGTGGACAAAGGATGCGTATAGGATGGGGGATGGTGGACGACCGGGTTGAAAGGAAGAGATAGTTGGCTGGTGGACTGGCTGGTGTGTGGGTGTATATATTATATGTAACTTTATATATAAAAATAAATATTATATATTATATATTATATATGCTGGAAGATAAAAGGCTAAGATGCAGATAGACAAAGAGACAGACGCAGTGAGTGAGGCACACTGAAACGCAGAGAGACACAGAGAGAAACAGAGAGGAGATAGGGGAGGGGATGGAGAGAGAAAGACAGAAACGAAGAGGTAGCAAGATATACAGAGAGGAGGAAACAAAGTGGGACAGATATACGGACATACCAATACACACATAGGCGTACTAGAGGAAAAATGCAGACAGAGAGAGACCGAATGACAGAGAAAGACGGACAGGCAGACAGACATGCAGGCAGATTGACAAGGTTATCGGATAGACCAATATGAGTATGTATACAAACAAACGAGCAGACAATGCTTGTGTCTATATACAGAGACATATACAGCAAGACAGATAAACATACGGAATCATATACAAGGAATACAGGCTGACGGGCAAACAGAAAGACATGCAGACAGACAAACTGTACAGAGACAGATAAAGCGAGACAGATAGAAATACATACATATAGACGGATTGGCGGGTGTAGATATAGGCAGACAGACACACAGACAGACACGCAGACACACGTAGACACACACAGACAGCAGACAGACACAGGCAGACACACAGACATACATACAGGCGGACACACAGACATACATACAGACAGACACAAGGCCAGGCACACACAGACACACAAACACAAAAGACTGACACATACACAGACGCACATAGACAGACACACAGACACACACACACACAGACACTCACACATACACAAACACACCCACACACAGGGAATGGGATGGTGTTCTTTTCCTGCGTTCGTCGTTTAGTCGCCGCTGGTCGACGTTAATTCCTGGCACGCAGCCCTACATCGCCCTCTCTCCCCTCTTCCCCTCTCTTCCCCTCTCTCCCCTACCTCTCTCGTTCGCTCGACCGACGAATCGTTCGCCCGAGAAACGCTCCCTTGGGACAGATAAAACAACCACCGTAGTCTTTCCCACCACCCACCACCCACCAGTACTACCCATCCCCCCAGCCCAACCCACCGTCTACCCACTTCAGCCCCCATCGCCTGCGAATGCTCGATTTAACGCGAATCGCGAATGTATAGGATCAGCAACGATCAACTCTTGCACGTCGCTACAAATGCCCCTCCATGAAATTTTTGCTATTGGTCCCACTACCATTTCACCATCACTATTACCACTATCACCAACACTAAAATACTAATGCAACCATCAACAGCATAACATTATATACCGTCAGAATCATAACACTCACATCACCACCAATACCAATCACCGTCTGCATGTATGTTGTCTGTTTGTCTGTCTGTCTATCTGTCTGTCTGACTGTCTGTGTCTTGTCTGTTTGCTTGCTTTTCTGTGTGCTTTCCTGTCGACATGCTTATCTGTCTGTCTGTCTGTCTGTCTGCTTGCTCGTATACCTGCTTGTCTGCCTGCCTGCCTGCCTGCCTGCCTGCCTGCCTGCCTGCCTGCCTGCCTGCCTGCCTGCCTGCCTGCCTGCCTGCCTGCCTGCCTGCCTGCCTGCCTGCTTGCCTGCCCATCTCCTCAGCTTCCCCCTCCTATTCTCCATGTAAACAATTTGCGAGATTTAGGAACGGCTCGGCGCTAATACGCCGATGATGATGAGGATGACAAGGATGATGATGACGACGACGACGACGACGTCGACGATGAAGATGACAGTCGAAGACGAGTGGTGCCGATTGGTTTCGTGACTGGAGGTCTTTATCTGTCCGGGTGTCGTGGGAAATTCGTTCCGCGGGCGAACTGCGTCCGGCATCAGCGCTCTTCAGGGAAAATTACTGACCTCCCGTCAGGTTCCATTAGCAGAAGTCAGTGTACAAGATCGTCGAGAAAAACGCAACAACAACGATTGTCTGCCTGTCTGTCTATCTGTATGTCTGTCTGTCTATCTGTTTGTTTTTCTGTCTGTCTGTCTATCTGTCTGTCTGTCTGTCTATCTGTCTGTTTTTCTGTCTGTCTGTCTGTCTGTCTGTCTGTCTGTCTGTCTGTCTGTCTGTCTGTCTGTCTGTCTGTCTGTCTGTCTGTCTGTCAGTCTTTTTCTGTCTCCCTTCTCCGCCTGTCTATCTGTCTGTGTGTGTATGTTTGTCTGACTATCTGTTTGTTTCTTTGTCTGTCTTTCTGTTTACCTCTTCTTGGTCCTATTGCATGTGGCTCTATGTCGTTGTCCATGTTCGTCCGTATCTCTGCCTCTCTCTGTTTCGCTGTCTCTCTCTCTCTGCTTCTCTCGTCTCTTCCTTTTTCTTCCTTCTTTTTTTTCTCGACTCTTTTAATTACGTTTTATTGTAAAATATTCAAATATTCTGATCCCGTGACCGAGTTAATTTTGACCAATGACGGCCGCTCATAAGTTTGATATCTTCTCATCGGTTTGTTTCATTCCTTCTATCTTTCCTTTCCTTCGTGTCATTCCGTCCCTTCTTCTCCGTGTGCCTGTTTGTCTGCCTGTCTGTCTGTCTGCCTGTCTGTCTGTCTGTCTGCCTGTCTGTCTGTCTGTCTGTCTGTCTGTCTGTCTGTCTGTCTGTCTGTCTGTCTGTCTGTCTGTCTGTCTGTCTGTCTGGATCTGACAGGCTAAATCGATGATTAGGCTTAAGCCCAGTCGTCAGCTTAAATCATAACTCTTTGCTTACTTGACGGCTCAGCTCAGCGCTTGCATGTAGCTCGTCCAGCTGTCTTCTTTACGAATCGAAACGGGAGAGGACATTCAGACAGAGAAACAGACGGATAAGACAGACAGACAGACAAAGTCAGAGGCAGAGAGAGAGAGAGAGAGAGAGAGAGAGAGAGAGAGAGAGAGAATGGCCAATCCGAAGACGGGGCAGATATGAAATAAAGAGAGGAAGAGTGAGAGAGAGATACTCCTATGTGGAGAAACATGCAGAGATACATATAGAGGGATGCACAAGACACACAGAGATGCACAGAGATACATAGAAATACACAGAGAAGCGCAGAGCGACACAGAGAGACACAGAGAGACATAGAGAGACCCGCACCAACACATTGTCAAGCAGTCGCATAGAGATACACCAGAGATGCACATGTGGAGAGCGAGAAGGACGCAATAGATGCTGAACGTCATGCTTTCATGCTTTTATCATCACCAACACGCGCGCATGCACACACACACCCACACACACTCACACACTCACACACATACACACACTCACACACACACACACACACACACCCACCCATTTTGGCAAACAGCCCCAAGCAAACAGACATCGGCAGATACACACAGAACGACAAAAGCAAACAGAACAGGACTCAACATCGGAACTACGAACTCTGTTATAGGCCGTCACTAGATGGCACGGCTACACGCGAGACGCCTGTGTTTCCTCTTGGCACTTATATAGTCGGTGCTGCTGCGTCGTCTGCTGTCATTCACTTGTGCTGGTTGTATGGCGGGAAACGTTTGGTCGTCTGCATTCATATGTGACGAAGGATTACACGAGACGCCATCTGACGGTGAGTTCATAATCATGACAACTTCCGGTCTGTCATGACGTCTTCGGTTGATGACTTTAATTACTACTACTACTACTACTGCTGCTGCTACTGCTACTGCTATTGCTGCTGCTGTTTCTACTGCTGCTGCTGCTACTACTGCTACCACCACCACCAACACCACCACCACCACTACTGCTGCTGCCGCCACCGCTACTACTACTAGGCCTACTACTACTACTGCTGCTGCTGCTGCTGCTGCTGCTACTACTACTGCTACTACTACTATTGCTATTGCTACTACTACTTCTACTGTTACTATTGCTACATTGCTACTGCTACTGCCACTACTACTATATTACTACTACCACCACCTCTACTACCACCACCACCACCACCACATCCTTTTTCTGTACTGCATCTTACTCCCCGTATCTGCTGTTCCAAGGAACGTTTGAATAACTTTTTCTTCCTTTGTGTGACTTGCAAATAATATTATTTCCTTGATTCCCAGAATGGTGTTTAAATCATCTCTATGCATGAGATGATCATTTATATATAGTTTCATATAGAACATATATCACATATTATATATATATATTTATATATATTATAATTGTATATATAGTACGTGCTTGATCGTCGTGTAATATATTATGCATGTAATACAAATTATTATATATAATTATTTGCATTAACACATTAAGCATTTAAGCAATAAGCACATTTTTTATTTCAGTACTTCCAAAATTCAATTATAATTTTGTAATAAAGACAGTTTATTGTGTCACCCGGGAAGCATTTATAATTTTTATCTCCATTTGCAATTACATAAAGAAATGGTGAGGGTGTATTATATATAGAAGAGACGCGCGCGCGTGCACGAACGCACAAACACACACACTCAGACAGAGACAGACAGACAGACAGACAGACAGACAGACAGAGACATAGCCACAGAGGTAGAGAGAATGACTTTCAGGCGTGCATTGGCCATTGTCAAACTCTAATATGTCTGTGCACATGTGTGTTATCTCAGCCTATCTGTCTGTCTATTCACGTCTGTCTGTCTGTCTGTCTGTCTGTCTGTCTGTCTGTCTGTCTGTCTGTCTGCCTGTGAGTGTGGCAGACAGATATAATGAGTCTGTCAATAAATGTCTTCCATCTGTTTCTCCATCAAGCAACACCGATGTTTCAGTGAATTAAACATTCACCCATTCATTCGTTCATTCATTAATTCATTAATTCATTCGTTCGTTCTTTCATTAATATCATTAATAATAATAATAATTATTCATTAGTTAGGTCATTCATTCATTCGTTCTTTCGTTCCTTCTTTCATTTCTTCATTCATTTATTCAATCATTCAATCACTCACTAATTCATTTCTTCATTCATTTATTTATTCATTCATGCACTAATTCATTCGTTCATTTATTTATTCATTTCTTCATTCATTCATTCACTAATTCATTCGTTCATTTATTTATTCATTCATTTATTCAATCGTTCAGTTAATTCGTTCGTTCATTCGCTCATTTCTTCAATTGATAAAACAATCCATCCACGATCCACGATTCCACATAACATATAATTATAACGTCAATCCATCCACGCTTCAACCCATCTGTCATCAGCCCATCCATTGGTAGTTTTTCTTCATCTTTCCTTGTCTCGTCATCCATCTATCCATCTATATCTACCCATCTTCACATCCATCCATCCACACATCATCCATCCATCCATCTATCTATTCACATGTCACATCATCCATCCATCTATCCATCCACTCATCATCTATCCATCTATCTATATCTGCCCATCTTCACATCCATCTATCTATTCTCACATCATCCATCCATCTATCCATCCACACATCATCCATCTATCTCTATCTGCCCATCTTCGCATCCATCCGACGATCTAGGTCCCATCATCAACATGTATCAGAAAACAAAGGGTCCGTATGAACAATGATTAACGACTTTATATAGCGCATAGCTTGACCTCAGTGTTTCGTGACTGCAACCTTGGCCCACGACGCTCGTCCGGATTAAACACTAACAAGCAACCAGCGTCGGCCACGTTCGTTCGCTGGCGGACAGGGAACCAGCGTGGAACAGCGGCGGCCTCCGGCGGTCGCTGCTGGAAATGGCGAACCCTGGCGGCTGCAGGAGAATCGATTCTGATTAAATCGCATGGGATATTTATATAGCGCCGTAGATTTCGTTTATCGCGCTCTATCAGATGGGAACAGTCGGGACCCCTTCCTTCCTTCAGCGTCCTCCTTCCCGTCTGTGGAACAAGGGAAAGGAGACGAGGGAGAGACGGGGGAGAGGTGGGGTAAGGTGGGGTGGTGGGGGATTTAGGCCACAGGAGAAGGGTGCTTGATGGCTCCTTTATTTGTTTGATGGTTCGCCCATTAGTTCGTTTATGCATCCGTTGATTCGTTCGTTCGTTCGTTCATTCGTAAATTTATTCGTTCGTTCATTTGTACGTTCATCCTTTGTTTATTCGTTCGTTCAGGCATTGGTTTGTTCGATCGTTCATTTGTTCGTTCGTTCATTGATGCGATCGTTCATTCATTCGTTCATCCATTCATTCGTTCACACGTTCATTCATTCATTCATTACTTCACTCACTCGTTTATTCTTTCGTTCATTCATTCGTAAATTTATTCGTCCATCCTTTGTTAATTCGTTCGTCAATTCATTCGTTCGTTCATTCATTCACTCATTCATGTGTTTATTCTTTCGTTCATTCATTCGTTCATTCGTTCATTTATTCACTCATTCATGTGTTTATTCCTTCGTTCATTCATTCATTTGCTCACTCGTTCACTCCTTCCTCATTTGCATACGCGTCATTGTGCGGCGATAACGTCGGCACGTGATTGCAATGCGGACGAAAGAACGAGAAAGAAGACTAACCGGAAGATGACATCATTTCCGTCTGACAAGACCCAACCCAACCACCTGTTTGACCAAACGGACATCCGGTCACAAAGACCCTTATATGTCGGCTGCATCGCTCATCCCATATTATTCGTCTTTGTCCTTTCTCCAAATAAGCCACGTACGCACCAGCCGCTGTACCAAGGACCGGGGATTACCCGATCGACTATATTTAGCCTCTGGTTGCGCAAATGATTCGCAAAGGCAAAATCTGCTGTCGTACGGCTAATTAGATGGCAGCGGAAGACCAAAGCAAGAGCTTGAAACAACAATGTAGGAAATAGAATTTTTCACTCAAAGAAACTTGACCCAATAATTCAAGACACGACTATGATGGGTATGTGAGATTACTACTACTATTGCTGCTGCTGCTAGTAGTAGTAGTAGTCTTCTACTATACTACTATACCACTACCGCCGCCACCACCACCATAACCACGACTACTGCTGCTGCTGCTGCCACTGCTAATACTACCACCACCACCACTACTACAACTACTGCTACTACCACTACTACTACAACTATTACTACTACTGCTACTACTACTACTACTACTACTACTACTACTACTACTACTACTACTACTACTACTACTACTACTACTACTACTACTACTACTACTACTACTACTACTACTACTACTACTACTACTACTACTACTACTACTACTACTACTACTACTACTACTACTACTACTACTACTACTACTACTACTACTACTACTACTACTACTACTACTACTACTACTACTACTACTACTACTACTACTACTACTACTACTACTACTACTACTACTACTACTACTACTACTACTACTACTACTACTACTACTACTACTACTACTACTACTACTACTGTGCCTACTATCATTACCACAGAAATTCTGAGATTAGATTGCGAAGAATTCGTAGGCATCATAGCTTCAACCCTTGTTAATCTTACGGCAGTGTTATTTCAGTTATGGTTTTTTAGTTACAGTTTCAGTTACAGTTATCTATTTTAATTTTTTCCAGTTACAGTTTCAGTTACAGTTAACTACGATGAGATTTTTCAGTTTCAGTTACAGTTATTTCTTATTTTCCAGTTACAGTTTCAGTTACAGTTAGCACGTGTATTTTCAAACGTCACAACTAAAACACTGATCGCAGTCACACATATTGCGCAAAGTTCCCAGAAAGTTGAATAGGAGATCAATCTGATTTTACATATTGTCGGTTGACTTTAAAGAACACACGACGTTCCAGGTTTACACTTAATCTTTTTCGCTTTCTTGCACACAAGTCCCCACAAACTGAGAAGACGCGCTCAACGTATGCTTGTGAAGCAGGCGCGGATACGAAGTCTTCTGCAATCAGGACCAGAGATGGATAGGAGCTCTGTCGATCCACCCAGAAGGACAGTCCATTATCTAGGTCACCGTTGAAGATGGTTGCTTCTTTGACAGCAGCGGTGGCATCAGTGAGTGCAGTAGCGAGCAGCTGGGTTCCACGACAACTGGTTCACCGACAACTCGTCCAACGACAACTCGTCCACCAAAATAGAAGCCGGATTAATGAGAAAACGCTTGAGAAATGGAAGCTGGATGAAGATTTTTACAGGCGAAATAGAAGCTGGATTGATGAAAAACCGCTTAAGAAATGGAAGATGGATAAAGTTTTTTTCTATCTAAAATAGAAGCTGGATGCATGTTGAGACACATGATGAAAATCGTCAATTCAGCTTCTATTTAAGCAAGAAAACCATTAGACTTTTTCATAAACCCAGCTCCTATATTCTATTGCCGCTTCAAAAACAAAATGTTCCCAAACGCCGCTTTCTAATTTTCTTCCGCTACTTGGCTTAAACATGGTTCTAGTCGAAGATTGTTTACCAGTTTACCGCCGAAGCCTGAGCAGGAAAGGAATAGGAAAGAAACAGGAACCGGAAGTGAAATGAACATAGAGAACTTAACGTGTAGTAGAGTAGAATTTCCGTTCATTAAGTAAGTAAGAAAAAAGCTCTTGTTTTATTTTCAAGTTAACTCCTTTTGATTCTTCAGTTATACAGTTATTGTTTTTCAGTTTCTATTACAGTTTCAGTTATTCAACATTTTTCAGTTTCAGTTTCAGTTGGAGTTAACTCACAACGATTTTTCAGTTATTCTGCTATTTCAGTTACCGTTTCAGTTAATATAAATAACACTGTCTTACGGGCACCCAAGCAGCGGTCATTGTTGACCTCTATGGCAAGGTCAACGGGCGAAGGTCACGTCGAGGCCGACTTATCGCTGCTCTGATGCCATCTGCCGGCGCCACCTAGCGGCTGCTGAGAGCAGACGAACTCCTAGAATATCTAACGGCGAATATGTTATTCTCGACGTTAAATATTCAATGATTTTTCCGGCAAGACGACGTCATAATGAGATTAGCCGGATCGTCTGCGAAATTGGGTAATTGCATCGGGTGGAATAAGAAGTGTTTGAAACTTATACGATTTGTTTTTTGATTTTTTTGTATAGCCAGACGTATGGGTGGATGTGTCATAGATGAATATAGCTATTGTTTGACGCACAGCCATATCGGTTTTTATGTTCCGGTCTCGGAATCAAGGCCTATTGTCTCGGTCTGACGGTCATTGTCTCGGCTGTCTCAATGCGATAGTTTTGTTTTCTTGCTGAAGAGGGCTCTATAGTTGTCGCGCAAATCGTCTTTATTTTTCGAACCTTCTGTCTCGATCTCATTCACGGTCCTGGTCTCCGTCTCGATATCTATTGCCTCGGCTTCGAACTCGAATTGGCGAAACTATAGTATCGAGAACCGAGTGACGACACTGACCCTAAACCTAACCCTAACCGACCCTCACGACGCCTAATCTGAACCCTAACCGAAAATTGGCCTCTGATAATAGGCCTATAGTTATGCCCTCAAAGTTTGCTGCTTTGCATACATGTCAAGCCTGTTTCAAACAAAGCTGTGTCGTTAAAAAACTTCACGTCGCCCTCCCCTTGTATCAAGATTTGAGACTGGCGCGCTGTTTTGTAACAACAGTGATTAGCCCCCTCCTCCTCTTCGGTTTTTGAGGCATGAGATTAGCCCCATCAGATTACGAGCAGTGATGGATGGGTCTGCTCTTTCTTCAGCATTCTGAACGATTCTTACTGAGCCCCGTGCGGTATACTTGCTTGCGAGGAGCGGCATGGGATATAATCCGTGAAGACGTTTCGGGATTTGCAGAATGTACGACACCACCTGGAGTTGAGTGGACGAGTAAGAAGATGGAAAAGAAGGAGATGGAGGGAGATGGAATTTGACGAGAAGGAGGATGAGGAAAGAATATGGAGGATGAGAAGGAGAGAATAGGAAGATAATGAGGATGATTTTAAAAATAAGATTATGATGATGATTTTACATGGAAGAAGATGAAGATGAATTTAAAAGGAAGAGGATAAAGATGGTTTTAAATGGAAGATGATAAAGAGGAGGAGACGAATTAGGAAAAAGAGGAGGAGGTGAAAAAAGAAGAGGAGGAGAAGGAAGAGAAGGAGGATGAGAAGGATGAGGAGGAAGAGTATACAAGAGGAAGTAGAAAAGATGAAGGAGGAGACCAGGAAGAGGAGACTGCAGGAGGAGGAGGAAACAGAGGAGGAGAGGGAGAGGGGAGAGGACTCTGAGGAGAAGAAAACGATGAGGAAGATGAGGGAGAATCAAGAGGTGGAGGAGGATAAAGAGAAAATAACCGGAGAAGAAAGGAAACAACGAGTATTCGAAGGAGTAGGAGAATGAGATGGAAAGGGGGCGAAGGACTGAGGAGGAGAAGAAGGAGGAGCTAGACGTTAACTCCAGAGGAATTTTTTTCCCATCATAACAAGGTCGTGCCTTACTGCTGCAGGCAAATCGAATCGACGCCAACCACGTGATCTGATTATTATCGAGGAGCGAAGTCGATGAAGACGAAAGCGAAGAAACGATGAACATTTGAGAGCGAGGTTAACAGAAGAGACGCCTTATGCAGTTTTATAGGGTAAAAGTCAGATGGATGGAAGGATGGAAGGATGGAGGGATGTATGGATGGATGGATGTATGGATGGATGGATGGATGGATAGATGGATGGATGGATGGATGGATGGTTGGACGGACGGAAGGATGGATGGATGGATGGAAGGACGGACGGGTGTAAGAAAGGATGGATGGATGGCTGGACGGATGGATGGATGGAAGGACAGACGGACGGATGGATGGATGGAAGGATGGATGGATGATTGAACGGACGGACGGACGGACTGACGGAAGGACAAAATAATGACAAAGCCGACTCAATGGAGAATTGATTTATGACTGACTGACCATCTTACTGACCGACTGAATGACTGACTGATTGATAAACTGACTGACTGACTGATACTGATTCATTGACAAACTGAGTGACTGACTGAATGAATGAATTACTGACTGACTGATTCATTGACAAACTGAGTGACTGACTGAATGAATGAATTACTGACTGACTGATTCATTGGCAAACTGAGTGACTGACTGAATGAATGAATTACTGACTGACTGATTCATTGACAGACTGACTGACTGAATGACTGATTGGCTGACTGACTGATTGACTGACTGACTGATTCATTGACAAACTGACTGACTGACTTACTTACTTACTTACTGAACAACAAACTGTCTGACTAAATACTGCCTCTGATTGCGACTGGCCTGCTGACTATTCTATATTAGTTCCTATGCATGCAAATAAAAGGTAGCTAATAATAAATTTTTCTCTGTCCTCAGGACAGAGAAAAATGGCGTCGTTGGACATACGAACCTGCCTGACGGCAGAGAACATAAAGAAGAAGAATAATAATTGTGTGAAGATTTGCTCAACCAAGTCGCAAATGTCTCCTGCAAAAATTACTGTGCTATTCATGCAGCGAAGCACTGTCTTGTTTGTTTTTGGGTTAGTTCAAAGGTCACCGTCTGTCCAAGAAGTGTGTCAATAACAGTGTCAAGCCGTATTATGGTAGAGCAGATAGATGATGTGAAGCACTAAATGTGACGAGAGTGACATCTGCCGATGGCAAATTACGGCGATGACAACAACGGTCGTTACCATGGTAACAGGACAGGGTGCAGGGCGACAGGCTATCTGTGTATCATCGCATGATCGCCGCTGATTCAGTGTGCCGTGTGAGAGGTGCTATATAAATGTTGGGATGCAACACAATACAATATAAGCGTACATCACTGACGATGGATGGATTGTATTGTGTTGTATTGTATGCTATTTTATTGTATTGCATTATATTGTATTTCATTGTATTGTATTGTATTGCATTTTATTGTATTTCATTGTATTGTATTGTATTGCATTTTATTGTATTTCATTGTATTGTATTGCATTGCATTTTATTGTTTTGCATGCATTGTATTGCATTGCATTGTATTGCATTGTATTTTATTGTATTGCATGCATTGTATTGTATTGCATTGCATTGTATATTCATATGGAGCATGTCTTAGCGATACATCAATCTTAGACTCTTCCTGGCCCAGAAAGCTCGAGAAAATAAGGCTGCCATCTTAAGCATTGAAATGATGCATGAAAACCCTGAAGGCTTTTAGTAGGCTAATAGTAAGCTTATATAGGTGCACGGTCAAAAGCGCGCATGTCGAAAGCGCGCAGACAAATGCGCGCAGTAACAAAATCGCGCACGACAAATGCGCGCAGACAAATGCGCGCGCGACGAAGAACACATAGACCCAATACACAAAATATTTTTATACATGTATGTATTAATGTATGTATTGTATGTATGTATGTATACATAATGTGTATGTAGCATGTATGCATGTATGTATGTATGTATGCATGCATGCATGCATGCATGCATGTATGTATGTATGTATGTATGTATGTATGTATGTATGTATGTATGTATGTATGTATGTATGTATGTATGTATGTATGTATGTATGTATGTATGTATGTATGTATGTATGTATGTATGTATGTATGTATGCATGCATGTATGTATGTATGTATGTATGTATGTATGTATGTATGTATGTATGTATGTATGCATGTATGTATGTATGTATGTATGCATGCATGCATGCATGTATTTATGCATGCATGCATGCATGCATGTATTTATGTATGTACATGTATGTATGTATATATGTATGTATGCATGCATGTATTTATGTATATACGTACATATGTAAATACTATGCATGTATGTATGTATGTATGTATGTTTAATTTTTTGCGCGCTTTGGTTGCGCGCTTTTGTCCGCGCCCTTTTGTCGGGAAAGGTTCCTGTTGCGCGCTTTGCGCGCTATTGTCTGCGCGCATTTGTCTGCGCGCTTTTGTTACGGCGCCGCTTATATAATATGAATGAGTCATGGAAGGAAGTTGGCTTCATAAAAAAGAAATGCAGGAGATATTTTGGTCATGACAGGTCAGTTCTTGCCCGCTTAGTTATGCTCATCATAATCATCGCTGTCGTTGTCGTTATCGTCGTAATCATCATCTTCATCATCATCATCATCATCATCGTGATACATTATATCAGCAGCAGTATCATTATAATCATCAACGTAATCAACACCATCATCATCACGGTACATTAGCAGCATCAGCATAATTTTCATCATTATCATCATCATCATCATCATCATCATCATCATGATACATTGTCATCACCAACATCAACATAATTATCATCATCGTCATGATCATCACCATCATCATCATCATCACCACCACCAACATCATCATCATCACCACCACCAACATAATAATAATAATAATCATCATCATCATCATCATAGCAGCTGCATCAACACCAGTTTTCCTCCTCATCGTCATCGTTATCATCACATCATCATTATCATCATCGTCGTCGTCACCACCATCATCACCACCACCACCATCATCATCATCATCATTATCATCATCACCACCACCAACATCATCATCATCATCATCATCATCATCATCACCACCACCACCACCACCACCACCACCATCAGCAGCAGCAGCAGCTCCTGAAGTGCTCCTCATCTCATCCATCATTGTCTGCTTCCACCTGTTTCCGCCGATCCAGACTCCATCGAACAGGTGTCTGTCATTTATTTAGCTGCTGCAGTCCATTAGCACGGAATCCTTTATTAGAAAGAAAGAAGCCGACTACCACCGTCTTCTTTCTGTCGTAGTAATGGGACTTGCTAGTTTATGATGCGCATTTTTTCACAGAGATTTTTTCTGAAGGTGATTGTTGTCGACGTTAGCAATATGGAGATAGCCTCCGCTGGTAAGCAACCGCAGACACGAAAATTAGAGATGAGCTCAATGGTCCGAGTCTTTTCGGTCCTATTTACAATGGTCCTATTTAAAATGGTCCTATGGTCCTATTGACAATGGTCCTATTTACAATGAGAATATTTGCAATGGTCCTATTTACTATTGTCCTGTTTACAATGGTTCTCTTTGTTGTGATCTTGTTTACAATGATCCTATAGTCAATAATTATGTCATATATACAATGGTCCTATCTAAGTGGTGCTGTTTAGAAAGGTCCTGTTTACAATGGTCCTATTTGCAGCAGTCCTATTCAATATTCTGTATTTGCCATGGAAGGTGAATGTGACTTGTCTTTGTGATTCAAGTAAAACAATTATGCTAAGAACGAATCATTTTAATTAGCGATTATTAATTAATTAGTAAAGGTCAGTAAGAAGATTAAATAAAGAATAATCGTTTTGGTAATTTAATTCGTTTGTAAATAGTGACAAACGTTTCTATTGGATATTTCAGGCAGAAGGCAGAATTTTCGAGCAACAGAGAACGACAGATTTTAAGTAGGCGCTATAAAAATGCTACAATACGTTACAATTACATCCTCAATAAAGCCACAATAGGAATGGCCGGCTTCCTGTTGAGTCTGGCCTTCATTTCCGCTTCCGGTAGTGGCTCGCCCTCTAGCGGCGCGGCGGCGGCCGCGACCAACTCGCGCCACGCCAACGGTTTCATCTACCTCCACCTCCAACCACCTGTGCTCAGAGTTCGACCAGGAGAGGTCACCACTGGTCGCGTCAACATCACGATCCACGAGGCCGCTGAGGTGGACACGGCTGGATCGCCCTGGACGATCAAGGTCCGACCGTGCTGCGCCGAACCGGAAGTTGCCGTGCTGGTTCAGGGACCGGAAGTTATGGTCAGACTGGAACACATCCGCTCGACGGTCTTCTCCTTCGTTGTGGCCGTCCGAGGAGTCCGGATGGGAAGGACCTCGATCAGGTTCTACGTCACGAAGAACTGTTCCAGCTCTGAGGGTGGAGGAGGAGGAAGTGGAATAACCTCCGAGGTCCAGCTGCCTCTGTGCGCGGCACACAGCGATGAGGATCGCGGTCCAGTCGGGAGCAAACCGGAAGTGGCACTTCCGCCGGAAGCGGATATGAGGCGGAACATTCCGGAAGAGGAAAGCGGTGCGCAGACTCGAAGGGTTCAGAGAAGAGACGCTGGAAGGGTTAAAGGTCAAGGAGAGACGGTGGTTGCATCTAACAACCACATTGGAAACGAAACGTTTCATTCTGCTCTGCATTTTGTCTTCCTAAACTTTACCGCCCTGAGGATGAGCGAGGAAGGGGTCAAGTACAGGTCAAGGTCAAGCTCTGAGGACGTTAAGGCCAATGCTGAGCTGGAACGACTAGGAGCGATGAAGGAAACGTCAAAACCAACCGCTTCTTCCTCGTCCACAAACTTGCCATCTCTAGGTGGAAACGACCTTGAAAACATCACCGTGACCTTCGCTCCACCACCTGCTCCACATCCGTCGCTCTCCGTTCCAGTTTACCACGACGGCGTCCAGCACAATGTAAGCGAATCAACCGTCGAGGTGTGGTGGATACCGCAGGAGTACCACGTGATCGTCTGCCGTCCGGTTGAAAGGTCAACGGTCATCTGGGTCAACTACCTTCTGATGGTCTTGACCGCGGTCAACCTCGTCGGCATTGGAGGTCAAGTGGACTGGACAGAGGTCATCGTCCACCTACGAAGGCCGTCCACTCTCGCTCTCGGACTCTTCGCCCGATTCGCCATTTTGCCTGTGGTCAGTGTTTCTTTCCTAACCATCACAATTCACAATTTATTATTCATTTTTATTCAATAAATTAATTATTGATTACAATAATTATTATTTAAAACATTTGCTTAAAACAATTGCTTGGAACTATTACTTGGAACAACTACTTAAAACAATTAGCCTACTCAAAGCATTTACTTAAAACTAATGCTTAAATTAGGACTGCTATTCGATTAAAGAATTTAATCGAAACTATTCGCTTGATTAGGCCTAGTCGATTAATTTCTTTTAATAGCAATTAGCTGCAAATTGATAGCAACAACATTAGCCCCAGTAATGACGATTTTTTCGCGGCGCTCACAAAGTCGCCCCCAAACTTTCAAAATCACTCGAAAACGTCCATCGTTTGAATTACATAGCAGAGAAATCAAGCAGGTTTGCAGTATTTTCGATGGCATTATAGGCAGACTTTGCGCGGCCACAAAATTTCTGAGCTGCTCCTCAAAAAGAGTGGTGTCTTGGGTATCCAGCACCAGTACTTACGATTTTTTGGCGGCGCTCACTAAGTCGCCCCAAAACTTTCAATATCACTCAAAAACGTCCATCGTTCGAATTACATAGCAGAGAAATCAAACAGGTTTGCAGTATTTTCGATGGCATTATAGGCAGACTTTGCGTGGCCACAAAATTTCTGAGCTGCTCCTCAAAAATAGTGAGGTAGGCCTATTGGGTATCCAACACCAGTACTTACGATTTTTTGGCGGCGCTCACAAAATCGCCCCCAAACTTTCAAAATCACTCGAAAACCGTCCATCGTTCGAATTACATAGCAAATAAATCAAGCAGGTTTGCAGAGTTTTAGATGGCATTATAGGCAGACTTTGCGCGGCCACAAAATTTCTGAGCTGCTCCTCAAAACCAGTGTGTTCTTGGGTATGCAGCCCCAGTAACCAGGATTTTCTGTCGGTGCTCTAAAAGTCATCCAACACTCCCAAAATCACTTAAAACCGTCCATCGTTCGAATTGCATAGCATTGCAATCGGGCCGGATTGCAACATTCCCGGAGTCATTTTCGGCAGACTTTGCGCGGCCACAAAATTTCTGAGCTGCTCGTCAAAAAGAGTAGTGTCTTGGGTATCCAACACCAGTGCTTACGATTTTTTGGCGGCGCTCACAAAGTCGCCCCCAAACTTTCAAAATCACTCGAAAACGTCCATCGTTCGAATTACATAGCAGAGAAATCAAGCAGGTTTGCAGTATTTTCGATGGCATTATAGGCAGACTTTGCGCGGCCACAAAATTTCTGAGCTGCTCCTCAAAAATAGTGAGGTAGGCCTATTGGGTATCCAACACCAGTACTTACGATTTTTTGGCGGCGCTCACAAAATCGCCCCCAAACTTTCAAAATCACTCGAAAACCGTCCATCGTTCGAATTACATAGCAAATAAATCAAGCAGGTTTGCAGAGTTTTAGATGGCATTATAGGCAGACTTTGCGCGGCCACAAAATTTCTGAGCTGCTCCTCAAAACCAGTGTGTTCTTGGGTATGCAGCCCCAGTAACCAGGATTTTCTGTCGGTGCTCTAAAAGTCATCCAACACTCCCAAAATCACTTAAAACCGTCCATCGTTCGAATTGCATAGCATTGCAATCGGGCCGGATTGCAACATTCCCGGAGTCATTTTCGGCAGACTTTGCGCGGCCACAAAATTTCTGAGCTGCTCGTCAAAAAGAGTAGTGTCTTGGGTATCCAACACCAGTACTTACGATTTTTTGGCGGCGCTCACAAAGTCGCCCCCAAACTTTCAAAATCACTCGAAAACGTCCATCGTTCGAATTACATAGCAGAGAAATCAAGCAGGTTTGCAGTATTTTCGATGGCATTATAGGCAGACTTTGCGCGGCCACAAAATTTCTGAGCTGCTCCTCAAAAATAGTGAGGTATTGGGTATCCAACACCAGCACTTACGATTTTTGGCGGCGCTCACAAAGTCGCCCCGAAACTTTCAAAATCACTCGAAAACCGTCCATCGTTCGAATTACATATAGCAGAGAAATCAAGCAGGTTTGCAGAGTTTTAGATGGCATTATAGGCAGACTTTGCGCGGCCACAAAATGTCTGAGCTGCTCCAAAAAAAGAGTATGCTTTTGTGTGTTCAGACCCAATAATCACGATTTTTTGGCGGCGCTAAAAAAGTTGCCCCAAACTCCCAAAATCACTCGAAATCCGTCCATCGTTCAAGTTGCCTATAGCATTGGAATCGGGCCGGATTGCAACATTCTCGGAGGCATTTTCGTCAGACTTTGCGCGGCCACAAAATTTCTGAGCTGCTCATCAAAAAGAGTGTGCTCTTGGGTTTTAAACCCCAGTAATCACGATTTTTGGCGGCGCTAAAAAGGTTGCCCTGTCCTCCCAAAATCACTCGAAACCGTCCATCGCTCGAATTGCATGGCATTGGAATCAGGCAGAATCTGAAAATGGCGTTGGCGTGCCAACCGTCCACCCAAAATGTTGCGTCTCGGCGATCGTCCTTCGGCCAACTTCAGGACCAAATCTCCGCCTTTGAGTATAGGGCTGGACGTCCATCCTCTTATATGCCGAGGCTAAGAAACTGATGTCGTTCACAGTGATCGCGTGCCCTTCTTTTAATCTAGCCTACTATTGCAATAGTAACCTAGAAACCTTGTTTCGTTTTAATTTCCTGTTTCTTTCCTTATTCCGTTAATTAATATCATCCGCTTTTTCTATGCACAAAATCACAAACTCGCTGGACATGACAATAATCCCTCAACCAAAAACCAATTCGAGTCACCCGACAATATCCCTCTAAATAAAGCGTGGAACTCGCCACCCCCGGATCCACCCTCCATCCCACCCTCCCTCCCTCCTTCCACCGTTGTCGTTCCAACAACGTGAACAACACGCGCGACAACGACTATGCAACGACGGTTGCACCGTGCACGTTGCAGCAGGAAAACACGACGTCGTCGTCGGCGGCGCCGAGATATTAATCGGATCTTGCTCGGAGCGATCCATCTCACGTCGAGTCGGCCATCTTAATCCGGAAGAAACGTCCGGCCAGCCGAAGACGCTCCGTGTAACTTGCTATCCGTCATCGTAATAGGATCGATCCGGATCGTAGCACATCCGCCCTCCCCCCAACGCTCTCCCTTCCCAATCCCAACCCCTCCTGCTCCCCCTACCCTACTCCACCCCCCGGATACAACAGCCCCACTGGTCCTGTAACACGCTTGATGGGTTGGACGGGTTATAAGCGAAACTGCGGCCTTTATTATTGGAACGCGTGCGTTGATCGAGTGTATACATACACACACGCAGACAAAGACAGACAGATAGACAGACAGACAGACAGACAGACAGACAGACAGACAGACAGACAGAGACAGACAGACAGAGACAGACACAGAGAGAGGCATAGACACACGTACGCACACGTACATGGACACGGTCTCGATTTTGGGTGGTCGATGACGCGCGAAATTGAAATTGTCGTCTGATTGGCGCCTGCGTGTTTACGTCACGATGACGTTGCAATGACTCATCGTGCTTTTTTATTCATCGCTGGTGTGCACAAAGTATATCGTTGCAGTTAATTCGAAGTGGACAATAATTAATGTTGTTATTAATACTCATTATTATTATTTTTGTGCTTCTTCTTCTTCTAAACTTTTTCATCTGACATTTTTTCTATTCGCGTCTTTCTTAGAAATAGGCTACGAATAGACAGATTTCCACAGAAATCAATTCCAAATAATAATCGTCATCAGCAGTAGGATTAGGACTAGGCCCTACGCCTAGTAGGCTAGTTTCAGCTTAACAACATCGCGCTATAATAGGCCTAATAAAGATCATCAACGTCGACCCCCTTCCTTATCCAGGCGTGGGACTGGCACTTACATGTATATGCAGTGGCCAAACCATAATATTCGAATAAAACCTTACGTTGTGTTTAACGGCATCTTTTCGATGTCATTGGCCTAACTATCATGTCATGAATAAGACTGACCAGTCAAAAGATTTCTCCAATGTAGCGATTAGCAGTTGGCCTAGTTGTTAGTAGTTGCTGTTTAACGTCACTGTGTGGTAACAATGACCATAATTAGCGACGTCGTCCTCCTTTATCCAGGCTTGGGGCTGGCACTGGCAGTGTGCGACCAGTGGCGGAGTTAGTCACTTAGTATCAAACAATGTAGTTCTAAACAGCAGCAATTCATTGCAACTGACGATTATTTAGATCTGTGAATGACGCGTTTTAAAGGTGTCCATTGTATCAACATTATATCACACGCCCCAAAATTCATCCAGTCATTCATTTCAATAATTTATATGGCGCCTCTTCAAGAAACCCCAATCAGGGGCGCTCCCAGTTCAATCACGGTGATGCAAATGACGTCGGATTTTCCTTTCATGTTGTAACACTTCGCTTTAAATCTATGTACATGTAAAGGCATTTTAGCACCGATGTCCATGACAGCTGCCATCCACTAAATCCTATGTTTAATCAATCTAGACGTCTCTGGAGAAGTTCCTCCCCCAGGAATTACATCCCTCAAGAAAAATTCTATATGTGTTGTGTACATGTATATGCATACCATTTCCGCCCCTCTCTTCTTCTCCCACCCCCGAAAAAATCATGCGCGTAAGATCCCCCCCCCCCCAAAAAAAAAATCGGCGGCTCCTGTTTGCATAATAATTCGACAGCGATGCATTGATGCACTAAAAAGTCATTCAGATTTAAAAGTCTTCTTCTGGTTCTCTGCCCCTAGGCAGGTTCGGCTGTCCAATGTCGCCACTCTTCCCTCCTCTGGGCCTTCTCCTTTAGTCTTTGGTAACCGATCCTCTTCATCAGCGTGTCCAGCAACATCTGTCGTGGTCTTCCTCTTGTTCGTTTCCCCTCCATTTTTCCTTCTATCACCGCTTTCACCAGACTGTCTCCTCTTAGTATATGCCCTATCCATTTCTTTTGTCTTTCTCTGATGGTCTTTATCATTGTTCTTTCCTCCCCAACCCTTTCCAGCACTTCCTCGTTTGTTCTGTGTTCCGTCCAGCTGATCTTCTCCATTCTTCTCCACGTCCACATTTCAAACGCTTCGATTTTCTTTATGTCTTCTTTTCGCATGGTCCAGGTTTCGGAGCCATACATTTAACCATAGATTTAAAAGTAAAGAATTTTATTTAAGAGGAGCGGCTGCTAGCGGGTGCCGAGTTCTGTCTTGTCGTTTTCGCTTGTTTTCCCCGGTTCTGCTCTTTAGGCGCCCTTGTAGCGGTATGGCCGCGTGACGGCGCCATATAAATTGTCGTTATTATTATGGAATTCTTATGTTTATCGGAAATATTTTGACATAAAGACCAAAAGAAACGAAAAAGGCCGAAATAAACAAATCGTCGGTCAAAGGTGTCATCAGTGCCAGGGTCAGCAGTTACCGTCCGCACAAAACGGTCGTTTCTTTCGCCCCCAGAAACCTGAATTGGCCCCTCCCCCTCCCCATAGCAGGAAATTGGATTAAACATTGGTTGTGATCGAACCTGCTCCCCTTAACGCGACTATTATTTAAATAAATCCAACATCTATTCCTTTTTATCTATCCATCTGAATCTATTAAAGCACAAATAACCGATCCAACTTCTATTCTGGCGTATTTTTTTCCCCGATAATCAAACTTCTAGGCTATTTAGGCAAAACACCTTATCGATCCAACAATTCCAATGGGGTATAATTTAGAACGCTAATAGGCCTTCGATGAATTGCCATGAGAAAAAATCCACAGTCATACCTTGCATGAGAACAAAAAACACAATCATGCGTTGAGCGATAATATCAGAACGCATTCATTCATTCAGAGCATTTATATAGCGCCCCTTCAAGAAACTACTCAGAGGCGCTCAACACAGAAGCCCAACAAACTTTAAAAATCAAATAACAGCGTACGCTTGAAGCGCAATACTTGCAGAAAAATTACCCGATTGGACCCCTTTATTTAATGTGCCACGATTATGACTTATAATAATGAGTACTAATTTTTGTCTTAAACTCAGTTAACGTGATATTAGGGCAGTTTGTAAGATCCTAATATTATAGTTGAGCATGGTTAGTTTAAAAGGTGTCTAAGCGAAGCATTGGCTTTCATGACACCGCCACTAATAATAATGTCGCACTATGCCAGTCGCAAGCCTGTATAAAGGAGGAGGGCGTCGCTAATAACCTTTGTTATCACACAGTGACGTTAAACCGCAACTATGCTCACTCACTTATTGGATATCTTGATGCATTAATTTCCGCTGTGCTAGCGACATCTGTGGATTGTTTACGGCAACCTAAAGGGTACTCAATGGATTTGATTTGGTAGAATTGCTTACAGATCGATTAAACGCAGTTAACATGAAGCATTCCTTAAGATGCAATACATCAGGTTGCTTTTCTAATTACTTTCAACTAGGCCCACCAGTATAGATAGATTGAAATCAGCATTTAACTCAATAGGCGAGCTTATTCAATTATAGCTGAGACTAATAAAAATGGTGTCTATAGCAGAGCAATTTATTTCATTAATCTCCACTGCGCTAGCGACATCCATTAATTTTCTCCTGATCGTTGACGGCCACGTTATGGGTACTGGATGGAATTAAGTAAGTTAGTAAGTATATTCTTAATATAAAAATATAATTATTCTTTAATATAATATTCTTTAATATGATATTATTTAACATGATATTCTTTAATACAATCTTTAATTAAACGCAATTAACAGGAAGCATTTCCATTAACCTCCACAACATCGGGCTGTGCGAAGGTGATTTAATTGAGTGGCCCTCCTCCTTTGACAAGCTTTAGGACTGGCACCAACAGACAGTAGAATAATTATATTATTATTTTAATTGATGTATCGTTTCTTGGAGCAACGAGCATAAACATTTCTCCATGCATTATCAACGCTTAGATCCATTATTTATGAGGCCGCACAGCTCCATCTAGCTATATAGTGCTAGACTCATATTTTCTGTCCTGGTCATCATTTCAATTCATAGAAATGCATCTGCTATATATCAGTATATAAACATGTAGGTAGAGGGCCGGATTAAGAAATGTGGGGCCCTGTTCGGGAAATTTTTTGCGGATCATGATCCGAAAATTCTGATGACCGATTTTGTCTGACAAAAAAATTGACGACCATTTTTTAGTCGTTTGGTCGAAATTTTATTATACATGTTCATTTTATATTATATACTATATTATATATGCACTAGCGTACCCGGCCACGCGTTGCTGTGGCTGAAAAGAGCATCCAACCGTCTCCATTACCCTTCCCCTTTCCCTCCCCTCTTTCTCCTCCCTCCCACCTCCCCTCCCCCTTTCCCTTCCCCTCCACAACTTTCCGAGATCACACACACAAACGCAGTTACATTTTTATTTATATAGACATCACTTATTTCGAATGTATGCAATAAGTCTGTGCTGTGGTTTTTGGTTAGTTTGGTCTGACCCTGGTCGAACTGCTCCACCCTTCCGACCTCGTCATCCTCGGGTCGTTGGTCATTCTCTGCACACCGACAGATGGCGTCAGTTGTCTTCTCATTCTTCTCGTCGACGGTGATTTGACGCTGAGCATCCTGCTCGCCACTGTCAACAACTTCGCAGCATTCGGTCAGTCAACCATCGTGCACACACGCATAAAAAATATGTATGAATATGTGTATATATTATTATATAATACTAGCTGAACCCGGCCACGCGTTGCTGTGGCAGAAAAGACCGTCCTCTGCCTCCAATCCTCCCCCTCTCTCCCCCTCCTCCTCTCTCCCCCTCGCCCCCTCCCCCTCTCTCCTCCGCCCTCTCCCCGCCCCTCCCCCTTCCCTCCCCTCCCCCTCTTCCTCCTCTATTCCCCCGGCCCCTCTCCCCTCCCCTTCCCCCTCCCACCCCTCCCCTCCCCTCCACTCCCCTTACATCCTCCATCTCTCCTCTCCCTCTTCGTCCCGCTCCTTCCCTTCCTTTCCTCCTTCGCACCGTCCCTTTCCGACACGGGGCGACCATGGGCGTCCGCAGGAATTTTTCTAGGGGGGCGCAGACTTTTACATAATTGTCACAGGGGCCCAATAGGTTGTCGAAATAACCGATCACTCCACCTTCGACGCTTGCTCCTTCTGCGCTGGCTCCCTCTCGATCAGCTAGCACGGAACCCAGCATGCGAAAAAATCATATATGCATTCATTGTCAAAACTTATGATAGGCCTATAATAGGCCTAGCCTAGTTAAATTGTATGTGACTGAAATCTGACCTTACTCTTGAAATAACAATTGCAATCGTCTGGGTCCTTAATATATCCAAACTGATTTATCCCTTCATAGATCCGCTTTTGCTGTCTGAAACAGTACTGTTTCCGAAGTACGATATCGCCCACATGTACAATTTAGACCTATAGGCCTACATACACTCATTATACAGAGACCGGATAAACGATCTTCAGTCTGGTTGCGGAACGAATGAATCCATGTTGGCATGTTCCTACCCTTCTTATATAATCGTACCGTATCGAATGACCTTTCTATGGTGCCCGCTGTAGGCTTATAATACGGGTACCGGTATGGTATTTAGTTTAAACTCTGGCCAATTATAGAACTCAACTTCAAGCGAAAACGAAACACCTTTTGACTGCCTGTTTCGTTCCTAACAAATTGTCCTTCGCTCAATCGCTCTACCTCGAGCGGGAAGTTTTTGTCTCTTGTGTTGGGGGGGTTGGGACTTAATTCAACCTGTCAGCGAGGTCGTAACTTTCCCCAAGATAGAGGTAGCCTATTGACTTATTCCACTGCTCACAACTATGATACTTCTCCCCTTCTCTCTCTCCCCTCGCACATTATATATTGTTGGGATTGCATGGACCTTTCATTCATTCATTCACTCTGTCATTCATTCATACTTGCACTGACGTATAGCCGCACCCCATTTTAGATCGTATAAATAGAAGTGTTTCTGAGGCTAGGAGGACCGGTCATAGTTAAGTTAGTTAAGCTGCTTTGTTGTGTGCCATTGTGTGGCCTGTCAGTTTTGTACGAACCCATGGTGGTTACGTTTTATTCATTACTAGAAGGGGTACCCGGCGTTGCCCGGGAAATTCAGGATACGACCCGCTCCGGCCACAACCCAACCACACCACACCCCCACCTCCACCCCCACCTCGTACAACCCCACCCCTCCACCCACCCTACCCCCACAACACCTCCACCCCAAACTCCCACCCCGTCCACCCGCCTCCACCCTACCCCTCCACCCCACCTCCACCCCACCTCAAGTCCCACCCCCACGCCGTACACCCCACCCCTCAACCCGGCAACAGCCCAACCACACCACACACCCCACCTCCTCCCCCACCTCCACGCCCCAAAGCTCCACCCCACCCTATACACCTCAACCCGCCACACCCCACCCCTCCGCCACACCTCCACCCCGCCTTCACCACACCTTCAACCTTCACCCCAAACTCCCACCCTGTCCACCCACGCAGTTCACCCGCCCCACCCTACCCCCTCCACGCTCCACACCGCCACCCCACCTCCACCCCCAAAGACACATCCCGTACACCCCACTCTCTCCACCCGCCCCCACCTCTCCATTCGCCTCCATCCCACCCCTCCACCCCACCTCTCACCACACCCCCACCTCCACCTCCACACGAAACCCCCACCCCACCCCGTTCAACCGCCCCACCCTATCTCCTCCACCCCACCACCCCACCCTCACACTACCCTTCATCCCGCCCCCACCCCAATCCCGCCCATCCCAACCCACCCCTCCACCAACCCCACCCCATCTTCGCCCCCACCCCACCCCCCTTCAACCTCGGTACACCCGGTGAAATTTTATTTTTTGGAGAAAAAATTCCTCCCACGCCCCCCCCCCCAAACCCAAACCCACCCGACCGACAACACCCCACCACACTCCGACCTAACCACCTGTACACCACCCGTGAAATTTGGGTTTTCGTGAACTCCTTTCGCCAATTATATAATGACCATGCACGCGTTTTAAAAGGTGTTTAATAAACTGCCGTCTTCGCCTCCCCCATCGCGACCCCAGTGGTGGGGGAGATTCGCCAACCACCCAACTGGGTGGTTTCGATGGCCCTCTGTCTAGGTGCAAAGTTTGAAATCAATACCTGAATTTTATGGAAAAAAATTTGGGGGTTTTGCCCCCCATTTTGGCCCCCATGGTGGGGGAGATTCGCAAACCCCCCAACTTTGCGTCTCATGCCCAGACGGACACAGTAGTGAAGATTTGGAGTGAAAAGCTCGAAAACTGTGGAAATGCATTCCGGTCAAACAGACAGACACACAGACACACAGACACACATAGTTTCTTCTTTATTATTATAGATTTGAGTCTCCATTATTGTGGAAGACACCTGTAATAGGCATAGATACTAGCTTAAGTTCGTCTTCGTTTTCCGCTTTATTTTCTGTTTCTGTACAGTAAGTACCGTTGCAATTGATTTGTTAATATATCTGAAAATTTTCGAATGTTTTTTCTTTCATGGTTTAGCCTATATACACATACTCATAACAACTAGCTAACAAAATATATATATACCATCATATCAAGTATCAGCTTGATGTCAAAAACTCTTCTCTCCCTCCTCTCTTCTTTTCTCTCTGTCCCCTTCTACCTCTTCCTCTCTGTCTCTCGCTGGCACCCTCGCCCTTGGCTGGCATCTGAGGGAAGAAGCTGATTTATTAGTCAGAGTCAGACACTGTCGCTCCAGCCAGTGCCAATTAAGTTTGCTTATAATGTGTGTATGTGTGTGTCTATTCGCGTTTCACCAGCTGGACCTAGCTGTTATCTCGCAGTGATCACCTGAAACAACACAAGAGCCGCTCTTAACGGGAACACGATACCAATAATTTTACTTGTCAATTAGGCGACACGAATGAATGCATTGTTGCCGTATTGGGGTCACAGTATGAATTTTAACATTACCATGAGAGAAGTTTGTACCTATATGTTGTGCGTGACAATGCGTCCAAAGAAAGTTATAATAGGACATAGATCCAACTTGTAGAACGCACCGATAACCACATTGAAAATTACGTTGCAATGATCATAACTAAATATTCTAAATTTATTATGCCAATATGCGAAAAATCCAGGGGGGCGCACTTGCGCCCCCCTGCGGACGCCCATGGGGGCGACAGCGACGCGGAACAGAGCGACGCGGAACATCAAAAAGGCCGGAATCGAATGTGTTGAAATGCGCTACATAAACGGAACACGCGCCCGAGCAAAGCCTATCGGCGGGCGTAAAACGGTCGAATTTGCAGATCTTTTACAAAAGAAATAACTTTCACTTCGATTCGACCGATTGAGACTTAAAATTCAAACCGTCCATAACAAAAAGAAATAACTTTCACTTCGATTCGACCGATTGTGAGTTCAAATTGAAACCGTCCAAATGCATTGGGCAAAAATAGCTCGCGTTTAAAAATGGCGGTTGCGGCAAGGTTCATATAGCGCATATTCAACTCGGAATCGGTCGAATGGAAGTGAAAGTTGTTTTTTTGTTGTAGAAGATTTTGGAAAAAAAGCATTATACAAACCTGCGCCTATATTAACGGAACGTTTTGCTGCAATTTTGAAAAGAATCGGTCCAGTACTTACCAAGATCCTATAAATGGAAGATTCGTGCGAACGCCGTTACATTTTTATATATAGATATATATATATATATATATATATATATATATTATAAGGCATCGATGAATTCATGTACATATTCGTGTATGCATGCACACAGGGCTTTTTTAAAGTGCAGTTGTACACAAAATGTGCAGCTCTAAATGGATTTGTGCAGTTGTAAAAGCATTTCCGTACAGTTAAAACTAGCAAAAAATGGCCATTGTCCTCCGATTGGAGTAATTTATCATGGAGGATGGGAAGGAACAGAAAGAGTTGTACATATCTAAAAATCCCTTAAAACAGCCCTGCATGCACATGTAGAGATGTAAATATGAATGAGCGCATGCGTTAGTATGTCCGCCTATTTGTACTGAAAAATCATAATCATAATTACGACAATTTAAATACGCCGCATATTTGCATGCATACATACATTTGAGAGGATCTGAAAATGCGCTGTATAAAAGATTTTCCTGACATTCCTTGACACGTTGCGTTGCGTTATTAGGTCTGCTTCCGTTGTGGGGCATTCTCTTCGAGAAGATGCTCTTCACCGAAACACGGCATCTTCAGATTCCACTTCGTCCAATGCTCTTCATCTTCTGCCTGATGTCGCTCTCCCTCATCTCCGGGTACCTTCTCCACCGCCGCTTCCCCCGCGCCTACTTCCGATTCTGGCTGCTTCTGCCTTCCTTCACCCTA
The DNA here is from genome assembly GCA_945859605.1 of Lumbricus rubellus. Taxonomy (NCBI): domain Eukaryota; kingdom Metazoa; phylum Annelida; class Clitellata; order Crassiclitellata; family Lumbricidae; genus Lumbricus; species Lumbricus rubellus. The sequence goes on from OX243828.1 coordinate 21,084,588, forward strand.
CTCACCGTCCTTCTCGTCCTACTCTTCGAAATCTACTCGGCCTACTACCTCTTCGAGCTGATCCACACCAGGGACCTCGTCCTCATTGTGGGTCTGGTCGTGGCCGGTTACACCTCGGGGGCCCTGGTCGCATACCTGGCCCGGCGATCGCACACCCGCGCCCTCATCGTCTGCATCGAAACGGGCGTCCGGACCACCCACGTCGTCGGTCACGTGCTGATGACGTCACTTCCGGAACCGGACAGCGACTTTGCGCATGCGCCGGCGACGCTCTACGCCGTTCTGTGTCTGATTCCGGCCGTTGCTATGGCGACCGTCTACCGTATAGTCTACAAGTACCGCCTGAGCGTGTACGCGGAGACGGAGTGTAAGATGATGGAGGACGGAGGTATGGCCGATGACCTTGAGGAGCTGTGTCCAAGGTCAGCGTCTGCGTCGTTGTCTTCGTCGGCTGCTGCTGCTGCGGCTGAGGATGCGGCAGCATCTTCACCCAGTGAAACGACAACGGCCATTTGACCAAAACGGTTGCTATGGAGACGAATATGACGATTTCCATCATAACAATGATAATGTCATTAATATAAATATTTTATCGTCAGTGATATTTATGACGATGATGACGACGACGACGGCGACGACGAAGATAATGATGATAATGATTATGATGATTATGATGATGATGATGACAATAGCCATGAGGAAGTGGACGACGATAATGTCGACGTCGACGACTATGATGATGATAATAATAATAACAATAGCAATAATAACAATGATGATGATGACGATGACGATGACGATGATGATGATGATGATGATGGTGGTGGTGGTGGTGATGATGATGATGATGATGATGATGATGATGATGATGATGATGGTAACAACAACAGAGTAAGTATTCATGACAACGTGTTGTCAACGCAAAGCAACGCGCAATGAAGAAACGTTGTCTCGTTGTTCAATCGTTGCAATGATCAGTTGAAATATTCTATCAATCAATCAATTAATCAGTCAGTCAATCAATCAGTCAGTCATTCAATCAGTCATTCATTCAATCAATCAATCAGTTAGTCAATCAATCAGTCAGTCATTCAATCAATTAGTCAGTCAGTCAGTCAATCAATTAGTCAGTCAGTCAGTCAGTCATTCAATCAATCAGTCAGTCAATCAATCAATCAATAAATCAGTCATTCAATCAATTAATCACAATCAGTCCGTTTTATTGTTGACTTATCAAGACAAAACATTTCAATGCGAGGCAGCAAGATTGACAGCAAGAGCAGTCCCAGAAATGTTCCAAGACCCCTTTAACTATGGTATAGCCTATAGGGCTACGGACAGATTCCATGAGCCTGAAGAAATTCGGGGCCCGTGAGCATGCAGAGCAGTTAGGCCTGCTGTCCTTTGGCCTGGGTGTAGAATTTAAAAAATCAAATTTAAAATTTAAAAATGGATACGATCGTGCGATATTGTATTTGGCCTGTATAGTGTATAATTATAGGGCCAACAACACAATTAGGCCTATTATTGTTATTGAGGTTTTTATATAGCGCATCTTCAGGGTTATCGCAAGTCGCTGGGTCTTTGCAAGTGCCCTCTGCCAAACTTCTGTGGTCCTGGAAGTATGGCCTATTTATTATAGCCAGGGCGTCGAAACTCAACAGTAAACAGCACTTACATGTAGCGTACAATTGAGTCAGTTCGCTGTCAATGACTGCTAAGGCATCGCTCTTCTGTCTCTGTGTGTCTATCTGTGTGTCTGTCTGTCTTTCTGCCAACCTATAACTCACTGTGTCTTCCTGTGTCTCTGCCTTTGTTTCTTACTGCAATAGCGTCGACTTAATTCCATAGACAATAATTATTATGATTAGAGGAAGTGGATCGAGCACTTGCTATTAACGGCGATTCGTAAATTATATCTAGCTGAAACTGAAAGCATTTTAAGGGTGTGTAAGTGCAGTAGAAGATTGTACGTAAATAAAGTGACTGTTATAGTGACATCTTGTGGCCATCAGCTGAAAGCAGACCAACTATTCCGAGATTACAGACTCGGTCTTCCTCACATTCTTTCGTTCTGTTCTTTTCTTTCTTGCTTGCTTTTCTCCGTCGCTTCTTCTTTCTATCCTTCCCTCAGGATGACTGTGTATAATATGTGCGTGTCTTGTGTGTGTGTGTGGGGGGGCGGTGGTGTAGTGGTGGCGTCGTTGCCTTGAAGCCGGAAGGTTCGAGGTTCGAATCCACCTCGCCGCGTAAGGACCTTGGGCAAGTCCTTCACTCACAATTGCTCAGCGCTTCGGCGTGAAACTCCGATGCAGTGTTCGCTCTGCATTCGGGAGGGCCTCTGAGTAGTGAGAGCTTAAAGGGGCGCTATAACAAGTGCTCATACAAACAAACAAACAAAATGTATATGCAAACGTATCTAGATCTATTAGTCGGGCTGCGTTAAAATAATTGCAATGTACTACCCGGAAAAAATTGGCAACAAGCTGGAAATAACAAATAATTAAAGATAAGATAATAATATATCCGAAAAATGGTCCCCAGCCCCTGAGATCTGAAGGGAATTTATTTTATTAGAGAAGTTTGACGGCATAAAATCATAAGCTATTTCAGCGTTGTATCGGTTTCACAGTAAGGCGATATCTTAATCTCGAAGCCGGGTTGCATTTAAAAGAACTGCAATGTACTGACCAAAACAAATTTTCAACAGCCTGGAAATAAAAATTAATTAAAGATATAATAATAATGTATCTTAAAAATGGTCCCTGGTCACTCAACTCTCACTGTGGGTTATTTTATAAAGAGAAAATGTATGGAATGAAACTAGGCTAGCGCGCCAGATTGTGAGCCAAAAAGTCAGCTGTTGCCGAAAATATCATTGTAAACAACGGAATAAAACATTATAATATTTTGACAATTAGAAATGCTTTATTATTCGTTTTAATGTATAATTCAAATCGACAGTCTACCGGAAGACAAGCCATCTTTTAGAAAGAAATTAGAGATTATTGTACCGAATTGTACCGAATCAGCAGCCTGTTGTTTTGCCGGTTCCGTACGCAATCGCTTGTATCTGCATTATAAGAAGCTGCGTGTGCAATTTTCGTGGGAGTTTAGACCATTCATAGACGAACTAAAACTGATTAATAAAATACAGCCGAGTACTGTACTATTTTAATTTTCTCGATTTCGTTGTGTATTTTGTTAATATGGTATATAAGCTTAGGCCTTATAGTTTCTTATATCCTTGCATTTATAGGTCTAAACATTCTGAATCTTTGATTTTGTGGCAAAATGCATTGCAGTCTTGAATGTGAATACAGTTATCTCTGCAGAGCTCTTGTGACAATAGTTTTGTTGCAATTACTCACAAAATAATCAGCAGAATAGGCTTATTATCACCCCATTTAAACAAAGTCACAGAAAAACAAATCTAACATAAGAAAGGGGCATTTACTTGATATTTTAAAATAATTGTTTTTCTTACAGGCTATTCATTTTTATTTATATGTATTCTTATCTATATTCCTAAAAAATTGAATAATTAAATTTAGAGATATTATACAGAGTGAACAGAACCATTAACATTCTTCTGACAGTCATGTGCAGAATTCATACTCGGACTTCTCTGCTTCTCCACCGACCAATTCTGAGCCATATGACACCCGCCTCGACATCTGCTCCACTCCACCACATCACCAGGTTACAAGAATCAAGCAATTCTGAATGTAGCGTTGTAACTTTTGTCTAAACATCTACCACCCCAACATTTGTAAACAAACAAAACTGCACCAAAAGGCTATTAATACCACACTTAAAATACAAGAAAATAGCAGGCAAGTCTAATATATCACTGTAAAGGCCTTCTTCGCAGGTATACAGTTTGACCAAGGTGGCAGTTCTTTAGAATGATAGGTGTAAAATATAAAAATGTACACAGTCAAAAATCAAAATAGCACCAGTATAACTACAAATTGTTAAATAACAAGTATATACTAATAGGTGACAGATCATGCATGTTGTCAACCCTGTTATTTATGTGTGACCGGACCAAGAAACTCCTGTTAATTACACCATGTATGGCACCATTCGACCAGCCTTTGAGGCTCGGAGATGTAGAAGTTATCACTTTACATTGATCACTGAATGTGGTCTGTCAGATGGGAGTTGATGTTCTGAAAACAGTTCTTAGAAATTTGGAAGATTGGGTGTATACTCTTGGTGATTATGATGAAATTGGTAGGTTTAAGGCTCGTGATGAATAAACTATGGAGACCTTTGCCAGTACCTCCTCATGGTGGTCTCGAGTTGTGCAGTTGGCTGTTGTCTAGCTGCAGAGCAAAGAATGGAAGCATGATATCTGTCCTTGACACCGCAGCAGTATCAGTGTTTACGACATTGGCTGAGTGTAATGTAAAATCAAGAATTTCTCAGTGCCAACAAAAGCCAAGTCAGAGAGACCAGCTTATTCACCAGCAATATGTCAAATCAAGTCCCAATAGCCAAACTGCCCTGTTTGTTCCGATGCCAGGTCAAAATCCAGGGAGGTCAAGCCAAGGAGACCGCATGGTGCTGGAGTGGTAATCAGTGATGATGCAGTGTCACTCTGTTACTGAGCAAACTGATCATTTTGCAGATGCCATAATATCAACGGGAACAAATATGTTGGTTGCAGGCAGCAATGTATATTTTGGCAGTCTTCTGAACAGGAGCCTGTTCAGCTGCAGAACCTGCCAAAATAGCTGTCTGAGATATAGGTATGAAGCAGCACAAGTGTGAACCACTATTGCATCCCAGGTCATGTATTCGCCAGCAGACCAAGGAACCAGTATGGCACTGCCGGGTCGTTTGCCATCGGTCCGCATGAGATTCGTTGGCTCTTTTCTGCTTGGTATATCCGCACTTTGAAGCGAATGGCTAATTATGTCATTAATGGCATGATGTTGGATGGAACGTCCCTCTGATTGCCTACAAACCACCCTATAGTGACCATATGAGACAACGTCTCCGCATCAACACATGTGAGGAAGACCGAGGTCAAGGATCAACCAAAGTCCAACTAGCACTGTCTCAGTGTCTCATTGTTCATGCAGAGCACAAGAAGTGTATGGGAAGGCAGTTAGCCAATCTCCCAACTGAGAAAAACTGGCAGCAGCCAGTCTTGACCGATCAAAACGATTGGTAATAGAGGCCAAAATTGACATTTTGTCCGGGGGTCCCTATACTAAAGGCCTGTCCCATGCACGGCTTTGCACGCTGTTTAGCTGGCAGAGGATCTATGATGCCGGGAAGAGTGTCATGTTGTGCCACTATCACCTCCTCATTGTACCGTAAGCATCTGGGACAGTGGTGCATTTGGTCAAAATGGCAGACTGAAGTTCCAAAGTGGAAGACACTCGTCTCAAACCCAGATTTCGAAATGGGGGAGTGAAGCTTGTATCCATTAATGCTTGTTCAAACTGAAGTTAAGGATGCATTCAAGCCCTTCCCTTAATATGTCATCCATTTGTCCAAGCATAGGCCTAATTATGGTATTATTGTTACTATTATTATAATTATTAGTATAGAAATAAATTAGCTGCTTTCAAATTACACAACCGATAGTTTATCTGTGACCGCATTTTCGGCAGATCTCAGGAGAGTAGGGGCCTACAGCAAATGTCGCGCGAGACATTAAGATGACTAGTCCAAAGATGTTTGCTGTATTCCCAGGTAGGCCTATCGGCGAACATGCGCTGCCGCAGTCATGGCCTACACTACTATTCAGCTCGTTAAAAACACTGACTAGCGTGATTTTTACCTAAAATATTATGTGGATAATTTACTTTCAATCTATATATATAAAACATTTTATGGGAAAACAGATTATTGTCAATTTTTCAGGGGCATCAGGGCTCCGCAACCTGACTTGTTTATCAATAAGTGATTGGGACGGTAATAGTAAAACAAAAATGTCCGAGGTACAGCGCTGAAATAGCATTGCGATTTTATGCCTTCAAATTTCTCTAATAAAATAAATTCCCTTCAGATTTGAGAGGCTGGGGATCATTTTCTAGTATTATAATTATCTGATCTTTAATTTTATTCTATTTCCAGCTTGTTGCCAATTTTTTCCGGGTCGAAAGCTTCCGCAGCCCGACTACTATGTATATCGTCCGCATAAATCAGAAGCGCGCGCTTTGCAGCTGTCGTCTGCTTCCGGAAGACGAGAGGGAGGAGGGACGCAACTCACGCAAGTAATCTTTAATTAAAAGACGTCGTATAATAGTCAAAGATGGCGTAAACAGAACAACGAATAATATAAGAAGAAGACTTAGAAGTGACATTAAAGAGACTTTGCTGCACCTGTGAACGGAACTAGCGAGAGATTTCATCAAAGTACACAAGCAGTTGATCTGCCTTGAAGGTATAACAATAATGTCTTTCTTTGCGTGTTCCTTTGTTTGTCTGCCTCTTTCTTTATGCTTGCGTAGGCGTACGTTCGTATTTGTATGCTTGCCTGGGCTAATTGTGTCTTTAAGGGTGCTTCTGTGTGCTTGTGTGTGCTCGTATGTGCACTTTTCATATGCATTATGCACGTACGTGAATGTCCCTAGGCCTGCTTAACACCAATAAATAGTAGGCTAGCTTTGGGTAAAATAGATGCTTGATGGGTGACTTTAGTTAATTAATTTTGTAAGGGTAAAGAAGCGTATTTGTAGGTGGGCTTATAAGGGGGGGGGGGGGGGGCGCGAGTCCGCGAAAGGTACGAGTCACAACAGGGGTGGAGGGGTTAAAAGGCATAATCATGTTGAAGTGCCCTTTCCCTGATCTTCTTTATTGTGTAGAGGTTTTCGCCTAAATCCCTCCAAATGTGTGTGTGTGACAAGGACACAGCCATCATCAACTCATCCCTCGAAAATTCAAGAGAAAGGACCTTAAACCAGGGCCTCATTCAGGCTAGTAGGCTTACGGGTCCGTCAAATGCTTCAATGCCATTACGGTCCCTCTGACAATCCACCGGCCCACCACGCATATATTTACAAATGTCGGCCCCTCAAAAACTGTGGACTTGGGTACTGCCGCACACTTAGTATCCACCCAACGTGGGCCGGGAACTCTACACTCCGATATGATTCTTATCTTGGTGCTTAGTAACTCAAGACTAGAACTTTGTTTCAGACAAAAACAAGTCTACCATGTTGCCCTCATATTATTATTCATTCATAAATTCATTCGTTCAATAACAACAGGTTAGCCTATATAACAACAACAAAATAATAACTGAATATTAATCGCTCTGATGCCAGTGTCCAACACAAATTGCATTAGAGTTGAAGGTGCCTTCGGCTCAATTCTTTTAGACAGAATTCATTGTTTTGAGACAAAGACAAGCAAGTAGTTGGTACTCCATAAAAGACAATAGACTTAGAGACGAGATCAAACGACACCAAAAGACCAATCGAGATTTTACACCAGTTCATTTCAAATCAGACCACTGCTTACGAACCAAACATTTGCTTTAAAAACTGAAACACGACCCGAATTGCAGTACTGCGTCGCTTCACTTTCAAAACAAACGGAAAAAACAAAATCCCTCTTAACTATAATTATTCACAAAATCTGGAAAAGTCACGTCAAACATACAGTTCATTCGGATAAATTCATCGTTCGATCAGAAATAATACAACAAAACTCCGGTTCGGATGCTCTTACGAAAGCGTGCCGCAACCCGGGTTATCTGTTCAATTCATTACATCAGCAGTCCGGAGAGGCCAAGTTCAGACTGTCTATAAAGGACTTATTATGTGCACCGTTCTTATATCCTGCACCGTTCTTATATCCTGCACCGTTCTTATATCCTGCACCGTTCTTATATCATGCACCGTTCTTATATCCTGCACCGTTCTTATATCCTGCACCGTTCTTATATCCTGCACCGTTCTTATATCGTGCACCGTTCTTATATCCTGTGCACCGTTCTTATATCCTGCCCCGTTCTTACATCCTGCACCGTTCTTACATCCTGGTTCGTTCATTTCGACATCTTCAGCGACAAGATGGCTTTCTCTCGTAGTTCGAGTTCTTCATCTTGAACGTTCGACCGTGATTGAGGAGTGCGTGACGCCAGTTCCTGAAATGACACACAACTGTTATGTACGTAAGTGCACTTGCTACAGCGCCCCTTCAAGATTGCTACTCAGAAGCGCTCCTGACTACAGTGTGGACACTGAATCGGAGTTTCATGCCAAAACGCTGAGAAACTGCGAGTGAAGGACTTGCCTAAGATCCCTACGAGGCGAGGCAGCTTGAGGTGGATTCGAACCTGCAATGCTACGGCTGCAAGGCAACGAACATACTCAAAACACCACCATGCCCCACATCATCAATTAATATCAATAGTCTTTGAGTGATCTGCAGCAGCTGGTTTGTTTCAACAAAAAAAAGACCAAATTATCCTTAGGGCTGACAACCTAATGAGGAAATTGTTTCTAACTAAAATGCTTTATCTTATTTAAATGTCATACCATATAAACCAAAGTGCAGCATAAATTATTGCTGGTCATTAAAAGAACATAATTTTTAACAATTTACATTGGATTTTGGACTTAGGATTTTGTGCTATTTTAAAACATTCGACATTGATTTGATATAGAAATTATGTACGTTTGTTTATTATATCATGTCTGTACACCAAAATGCGGATAGCAAATGGTCTATTCAAGAATATTCGTATCTTATCTTTATCGATATAACGTAATTAGTTAACCAGAGGACTAACATCGTCCTGTGTTTCGTGGTCTGTGTTGCTGTCGTCGTCGTCATCGTCCTCATTTTCGTCCTCCTGGCTCCTCTTGTTGTGCTTATGCTTCTTATGCTTCTTGTGTTTCTTCCGCTTCTTCTTCTTCTCCTTCTTCTTCTTCTTCTGCTTCTTGCTGCTCACCTCGACCTCTGAACCCTAAAACAAACAACATCACCCACACTTAGCTGACCTTGATCATCAGCATAGTACTACATAAATGCTTTCCTTTCTCTCTCTATCGTAATCATATATTTACATGCATATAGCACATTTAAATAGAAACTCCTTGGGGGCGCTCCTGACCCGATACAGGGAGAAAAACAGACATGGAGGGAGTTCCATAATCTAGGCAAATGCTAATATGCCATAGAGGCACAAAACCAATATGTGTTGAGCAAAAGCAATAATTGTCGGCCATTGCATATCTTTGTTTACATGTATGTGGGTGTCCCGAGTAGCGGGGTCAACGATCCCTTCTGAGCCTATCCTTGTGGCCATTCCCCTTTTAATATGTGATTTGCAACTGTATAGCTGTAAAAAATGTTTGGTTTCAAAATAAATGATCGATTGATTGAATGGCAGATCAGCATGGAGTGTGTATGCTTACCTCTGCACTGTTCGTCCCTTCTCCCACATCGCCCTTCATCCTCTTTGCGGTAGGAGGAGTAGGAGAAAGAGCTGAGGAAGGAGACAGCGACATACCAGCTCGTCTTTCAATCCTCTTATCCGCAAAGTCCACTTCCCTTCCACCGTGATCATTGAAACGTTCTACGCTGGCTTCCCGTCTATCGGCGTTCCTCGCCCGATTCAACGACCGTGAAGCGCCATCTGGCGACGACGAAGCAGTCGACCGTCCTCGCTTCAGCGACCTTGACCCGTCACGCTGCTGAGCGCGACGGTCCTTCGATTCGTAGTCAAAACTCTTATGCTCAGTTCTTTCTTTGGTGGGGGACGGCCCGGTTTGCGAAGCAACATTACCCCGACGTACCCTTTCCGATTCCTCCATGTTTTCGTCTTTCCATGCTTTACTGTTTGTCCATTGCTGCGGTGACCTTGGACTGTTCTGCGACCTTGGACCACTTGGTGACCTTGACCTCTTCGGTGACCTTGACCTGTGCGAAGATCGAGATCGTCGGTTAAGATATCTTCGTGGATCGTCGACTCGATCGGAGCGCATCGCAACGCTCCGATCCTCCCTCGGTAAATTGTAGCCTTCGTGAGAATTGTAATCTCCTTTGACCCGTAAATGTTTCTGCATCTGAAGCGCGTCGCCCGCGTGCCCACCGCTGCCACGCGGGTCCAATCTGTCCGTACGAGGGTCGTACCCGCCTCCCGCTCTGTCGTAACTGTCCCCACGTCGCTCAAGACGCGGGTCGAATTTGTCAGCGGGCGTGTTGTAATTGTCCTCCATGCGGTCGTGACCACGCATGGGGTAATTGTCCCCGCGGGGTACGCCCCGTGGTTCATAGCCGTCCCTTCGCTGGGGACCAGAGTTTCTGGGGTAAACATGAGAATGTCGATCGATTGGCGGTGACGAAGGCCCCAGACCGGGTGGCATTCCCCCACGCGAGGTTGGTAAATCCCCGTAGTATTCCGTCGCTGGTTCGCGCACGTCGCTTTCGTACGGAACTGTTCTTCGGAACGGGGAATCCCCACGTCTCTGCCGATGGTGGGAAATTCCTCCTCCCCGGCTGAAAGCGTTTGCCCCGCCCCGATCGAAATCCTCCCGAGGCTGTTCGTAGTGGGGGGCGCCTAGGCGAGCCTGGTATTCGCCCACGGTACCCCGAGGATCGCGGCGGGGCGACGTGGGCCACCGCACCTCGTGCTGCCCCACGTATCTGTCTGGAAACGGTGACACGTGTCGTCTGTCGATCGGGGGCGACCGAGCGCGTCTGTCGTACTCGGACACTACCCTAGGCGACCTCTGTCTCGACTCAACCCCCTCCCACTTGGAAGTCGACCCCCAGTTGTCACGGTAACCGGGGGAAACGTTCCGGTTCCGCCGAATCATGGACTCTGGCGGACCCTCGCCCAGGTGGGGCGGAATCTCGTGGTAGTCGTATCGTGACGGATGGGGGCTGATCCGCCGCCTCTCGTCGACCCACGGCTGACCTTTCGCCCGTCTGCCGGGACTGGCGGACAGCGAGCGTCGCTGCGATCTCGAGTGGGTCAAGCGCGGGGAAAGTCTTCTGGAAGGGTAACCGGGTTCTAGTTTGGGGTAGCCGTCGCCCTCTGGTGGCGGATGGTTCTGCTGGGGGGATGATGGAGCAAAGTGACGATGAGCAACTGAAGAAGAATATCTGGAAAAAATAAACAAAAAATGCAGGTAGAAAAAAACAAGTCCACTTCTAGATGACAAAAACACAAATTCCAACTTCAGAGAAGCAACTCAAGTGTCAGATATCATGTCCATGTCTCAAACCACCAGCTCAGAAATCACACCAACGTGCTATAAAACCAATCCCAGAAGCAGATATTACACCCATATCTCTTAAAACCAATCCAAGTGGCAGGGACTACATCCATGTCTCATAAAACCAATCCAAATGGCAGATATCTCTTCCATGTGGTCAGAAGTCAATCCAAGTTTCAGCCCTGGATCACATCCACGCATCAAATCCAAATGCCAGATAACCAAGAAAAGGGGACTATTTAAGAACAAATCCAGGCAAACAGACTCTAAAGAACAATTCTTGGAGATGAAGAATTATTAAGAGCTGATCAATACAAAATAAGAAAATCCGCTGCATTACTCTGTTGATACATTAGATGTGATTCAAAATTCAAAAGATCAGTAGTGTTACCGTGGAGATCGCTTCCGCTGTGGTGAAAAATCATTCCTAGCTAATGCAGGCGAGAACGACATCTTGCGGCCATCTGTTGACGAAAAACACACTTCTATTTACAATTGATTAATGGCATCCTTTAGATAATTTCAAGAAATGCCGTCCGTGAGCTAACGAAACAATAAAAATTCCAATAAAGGATTGGTAAGGATTTGGAAACTATGCAGCATATTCAACATCATCAAAGGTAGGATTAAATTTCACACAGAAACTATTTTTCAACACCTGAATGGATTAACCCTATGAATTGGAACTATGCAGTGTATTCGATATCATCCAAGGTAGGATTAAATTTCACATGGAACTTATTTTTCAACCTCTGGATGGATTAATCGTATGCATGGAAACCAAGCAGCATATTCAATTATCATCCAAGGTAGGATTACCAGTAAATTTCACATGGCACTTATTTTTCAACCCCTGGACGGATTTCCATACACATGGCACTAGATTCTCCCCAGAGAGAATGAATAAAATTTCATGAAACAGCCATTTCAGTCACTCCACGAATGATGTGTATATGAAGAGCCTTACTCCTGTTCCCCCTGGAGTTGTTGGTCAGCTTCGGAGAGGCGCCGCCGCCGCCAGCGTCCTCTGGTGATGATCGTCGACTTACTCCTCCTCCTCCGTCTCCATGCGAACGGTAATTTCGATGCTGGAAGACGGACAGCTTCTCCAGGGTCTTTCCGTCTCTGGCGTTCTGCAATTGTCACAGAAAGCACGGTTACTGTAACAAATGCCACTGCATTGTGCGCACTACCATGGATGATTGAGTACCAGAAAGCATTAGTAAAAATAACAATGAAAATTTAAATGATGCTGTAGTTCGGCCAAGGAAGAGGTCGTTTAATGAAAATGAGTCGGAAGACGACAGAACTTTGCGGGGAACAAAATGCTCTACATAAAAACAGGCGAGTATCTAGGCAATGAATACTCAGACTGTGCTAATTAGACTGTGGATCGTCGTACCTGCCTTCAATATAGCTTGAAAGGCTCTATAAAAATCAACTAATAGTGCACCAAAACCCGTACCATCTTCAAAATCAGGACCCAGCATCTTAACGGCTTAGCCGCTTCCAGCACCCGTTCCATCTGCAAAATGAGGACCCAGCATCTTAACGGCTTAGCCACTTCCAGCATCGGTCTGTCCATCAACACGTCCAGTTTAAGATTTTTATTCTCCTGCACAACTATCTTCTTGGTTCTGCTCTACCCAATCTCACAACATTTTAGACTCCTCTCTGCCTGGCCATGTTTCGCTTTAGCGGTCTCTTGGTGCACATCGCCGCAGCCGAGTTGAGCAATTTTGCAAGGTAAAAAAACACAGAACAGAATTAGTCTACAAATATATGAAATTTCAAATGTCGGGTTTTCAACCCATGAAACCCTAAAATGACGCCCATGACTCACAGCCCTGGAGATATTTGCTTTTAACCCTTTCCAGCTGGAATTGCTTTGATACCTATCCTGTTAATCGGGTCAGGGGTGACCCGGTCCGGCGGGAAAGGGTTAATCAATCGAAGAAACTCTCAGCTTACCTCTGCCGACGAAGATCTTGACTGACTTCTGTAAAAGCAGATGAAGAAACACCAATCAGTTATTAGAACACCAATCAATATACAAAATCAATAATTACAGTCAATAAAAGAAAGTATGAATAGGCACGTGTAGGTGAAACCAGAAAGAACAACACAATTCATGTATTAATTAACGTTAAAATAAAGTATCAACGCACAGGTTAACATCAAGTGATTTCCTACCAAAATGCTATTTAACATTTTCTTTCAAATGTGCATAAATTTTGGGCCAAGCATTCCAAAATTTTCAAACCTGATTTTCTTGAGAAAAAATTAAGATAATGGAAACTATCAATATGTCAATCCGCTTCCTGCTACCCCCCCCCCACCACCCCCAAACGTCAACTCAACTACCTTTCCAAAATTTGGTCCATTTTCTTGGCAGCACTCACAAACAATAAAAAATTTAGTTCTCGCTACAGACAATAGCCGTCGTCACCTCTCATGCCTCAGTCGCGGACTCCCAGATGCCTCGCTGTGACCCTGCGACCTCTTTCTGGGCGTCGTGTCAGCTCTGACGTCAGCACGATGTTGATTGTCATCATGACTTGGTCGGTGACGTGACAGCTGCGACCCGTGACGTCCAGGGGTCAACGACCTCCGTTGTCGCGATCGGTGACGCGACCGTGACGACGCCTTCGAACGGTGACGTGACGGCGAACGTCGGCGTGACGGGTCTCTTCTCGTCGAACCGCGAGATCGAGAGCGTCGTCGTGGCGACGATTTTCGATATGGTGACTGCTCCCTTGAAAAAGAACAATGAACAATTGGTCATCAGAAGACAATGGGCCATTGTAAAATAAAGAATATTCTTACTTACTTACATACTTCGTTGAAAAATCAGTAGAACCACTTTATTTATTTTATAAGGACTACCCTGTTGTAAGAACTTTGTATATATATGAGACGCCCATTTGGCTGTCTTACAGTGTTATATAAATTGTCTTTATAATTATTATTATAACTGGAATGTTAGGTTTAGGTGTCGATTTAGCCTTAACATATAAATTTTAGTTTGCTTATGGTGGCTGGTCCATGGCACCAGGTAATCCGGACAAGGTGCCCTCGTAGGCAACGGCGTTGTAGCGCTGGATAGCGATTGAGATTTTCTGGAATAAAAAGCCTGTTTCACAAGTTTACTATATAATATGCAACATTATATCATCAGCTGATATCCTTAAAAGCTGCTCTACAACGACGGCTATGTGAGTAGACCACTGAACAAATGCCTGCTTGTCTGCTGAATGGGGGGAATTAACCAAATGACCTTTCTCTTACACTGTTTCAACAGATAACCCCAGTCTGAGGTCGTCACCATGACCTTGAACTGTCTCTAATGCTGACCTCAGTCACCATTGTTTACCTTGACCTTCGTCTGTCCTTTCGTGGCGATGGACTTCGAATTCGATTGCGACCGTACGAACTCTGTTTCCGCCGTCGGTCGTCGTCGATCCTCGGCTTCTTTGCTCCACCAGATGGCGCTTCAGCCGGTTCCGCAGAACGACTGCAACACAAACAACGATCAGAATTAATTCTGATCACCCTTGGATTTATCCATATATGCATGATTGTCACTGTGTGTGACCATCGCTGTATGTACGAGTGTTTGCGTGTGCAATTATGCATGTATGTGTGTATAGTATGCACTGTGCAGGTATGTATTTGCTTGTATAAGCCCTTGTTAAAGAGCCTCTTCAAGCTCTCTCTACTCAGAGGCGTTCCCGAATGCAGAGCGGACACTGCATCGGAGTTTCACGCCGAAGCGCTGAGCAATTGTGAGTGAAGGACTTGCCCAAGGTCCTTACGCGGCGAGGTGTATTTGAACCTTCTGGCTCCAGGGCAACGATGCCACCACTATACAACTGCGCCCCACACATACATGTATGCATGTATGTATGTATAGTATGCAGCTATGTATGCATTCGCACATGTATGCAAGTGCGTATGACAGCATGTTCATTCTCGATTGCTGACTGTACAAACCTGGACTAGCCTCCCTGTTGCACTACACTTATTGTCCAGGGGTCACACCACTTTCTTCCACACGAATCTCAATTCTCCTATTTAGCCGTGATTGGGTCGGAAGCACTTTTGAATATCCTACCTTGAAGAGGCTCTATATATAAAATTTCGTAAATAATAATAATAATAATGTATGGATGTGTTTGTATGTATGTATGCAATTTTACTGACATACTGTTTATTTAATGAACTAGTTAAGTCAGTATGAATGTCTTTGTATTTGTATGCTAAATGCTGCTCTACTGCCATTTCATGAAAGGGTGGCCCCATCCAGTGGGCCCTGGGTCCCTTAAGGGTTTCTTTCTTACCTATTGCTCCCTGATTCTTTTGGTTTTATACTTGTTTGTAGAGTAGGTAAACGGTAGCACGACATATAATCCCGCAACACTTAATACCGTGACAGTTAATACCGGACACTTAGTCCCGACGACATTTAATCCCGTGTCAATTAATCCTGTGACAGTTAATCCCGGCGACATTTAATCCCGGCGACACTTAATCCCGCGACATTTGATACTGTGACAATTGCTTTTATGGAATTTAACTGTCTTAAGATGTTATTTCTTTCCCGGTATTAAGTGTCGCGGGATTAAATGTTGCCAGGATTAACTGTCGCAGGATTAATTGGTCGCGGGATTAAGTGTCACCGGGATTAAATGTCACCGGGATTAAATGTCGCCGGGATTAACTGTCGCGGGATTAAGTGTCGCGGGATTAACTGTCCGGTACTAACTGTCGGGGAATTAAGTGTCGCGGGATTAAGTGTCATGGAACCAGGTAAACATACAAGAAGAACCTACAACATCGCCACTGCCCACACTACTTCAAAACCAATCGACCAACAATGGCACAAATAAAATACTCACTCGGCGGCTGTAGGTTGTGCGTTGCCTGCCTCCGAATCCTTGGCGCCTTTGCCTGAAGACTTTGCATTCTTTGGAGACCGCGACCTTGACCTAGATAGACCCATTGTCAGACGACCTCTGCCGCTCGGCTTCTCAACATGTTCGGAAAAGTTTCTGACAAGAAAAGTCACAGCACAGCTTAGCAACGTTAACCCTTTAATGACGAACAGCATTGCTTTCCCAATAACTATTATGCACGCATTGTTTATCTTTTAATAGATTATTATTAATATTTACTACTATGGTAGTTAGTAGCCACTTAGTAGTTATCGAAACCAAGACTACTATTGTGGACAAATAACTACATAGCCATTTGTTCACATCAGTAGTCATGGTTAAGTTTTTGCGGTTCAAACAGTTATGCAAACAGACCAGCATCTTAACACAGTCATGATCTGGCCTCTAGTAACCAACATCTTTTGTTGACAATATTATTTATAATCTAAAAGTCTCTCACACGGAACTGAAGTGGCGAACAAAACAAATGGTCTTCGATTAATAATGAAAAATAAATTTAATCGTTAACATCAGTCAACGATTAATCAATTAATTAATCAATCAACTATTAATCATTAATAATTAATTAATTAATAATTAATCAGCCATGATTAAGAGAACCGTGATTAACGAACCGGCTGTTGATGGCAGCCGCAGCTGCGTTGACTTTGATCCGAGTGATCGCCTCTTGGATCATGCTTTGGTGCGTCTTAAGGGTCTCGTTGATTCGCCCCTGCTCCTCCTACAACAATCATCACCACAGGTTAAGTTGCATTAGAACAGTGGTTCCCAACCTTTTTGGACCTTAGGGCCACTTTTTCTAAGATAGAGGACAAGCGGGCCACTTTTTCATAGTTAAAGAACATTAGGGGCCACGATGCTAAAATTTACTTAACTAAAAGCATATAAAATTGTTATAATTGATTCAAAATAGGCCTACATGTAGAATGTTTGATGTTATTTATAGACGTCAAAATAAAATAATTTGTAATATAAAATAATTATGTGTTCTATCCTGACAAAACTTTAAATTTTTTCATATATTTTGTTAATTCTTCGAGAGGCGAGGGCCGTTTTTTAGATCTGGCGGGCCATTTGTTTAGGCCTGGTGGGCCACTTTTGGCCCGCGGGCCACGGATTGGGAACCGCTGCATTAGAATAATCACCATCATAATCGCTACAACCATCACCATGTCTAGAATGTCCACCACAACTGTAAATGTGGTGATTTGACCACCACCCCATGACCAACATCACTATGACTGCGACCATCATCATGACCACGACAACAACAACGACCATCATCATCTTCATCATAATGGTTGTGCATCAGCCGATGACCTGTCTATCGCAGGAGAGCAGTATCATAGTATACCTTTAAAATGAGGTGTATAATCAAATATATAATATGAAATTTATGCACTTTTGAAGGGGTTTGGAAGTAGAGAGATTTATATGCCTCTGGGCTTTGGAAGCACAGAAACTTATGTGCTTTTGGAGCAAAGAAACTTGTGTTTTTTGTGCAGGGGCAGGAAGTGAAAGGGGCTGGAAGTAAAAGGGGCTGGAAGTAAAAGGGGCTGGAAGTAAAAGGGGCTGGAAGTAAAAGGGGCTGGAAGTAGAGAAACTGACGTGTTTTTTGGGGCAGGAGTTGGAAGTAGAGAAACTTATGCGCTTGGGGGTGGGGGGTTGGAAGTAGAGAAATTTATGTGCTTTGGGGGGGGGGTTTGGAAGTAAAGTGGGGGGGTTGGAAGTAAAGGAACTTGTGTGCTTTCGGGAGAAGATTTTGGGCAGGGGCTGGAAGTAAAGGAACTTGTGTGCTTTCGGCGAGATTTCTACCTGTTTTATTCGGATCTGTTCTTTCTTCTGTTCCTTCAGTTCTTCGGGAATGCCACAGATGTCGTCCATCGCGCTCGAGAGCAGCTGCCACAGCTTCTCCACGAACTCACGAGCGTTTTTCACTCCGAGAAACCCCGTCACGTTCATCTGCACCTGCCGAGCATCTGGCAACTGCAATGGAAACAAAATCAACTTCAATTAACATAAATTTCCATGCTTGCAATCTTGAGTCAAATTTGTATGTGCACTTGTTTTAGCGCCCCTTCAAGCTCTCTCTACTCTGAGGCGCTCCCGAATGCAGAGTGGACACTGCATCGGAGTTTCACGCCGAAGCGCTGAGCAATTGTGAGTGAAGGACTTGCCCAAGGTCCTTAAGCGGCGAGGTGGAGTCGAACCTCGAACCTTCCGGCTCCAAGGCAACGACGCCACCACTACACCACCGCGCCCCATGGGCGTTAACGCCCATGTTCAAAAGTCATTATTTGGAAACTCATCACAACTTGAGAGGTAGGGGTAACACACTTGTTCGTACTTCCCATAGAAATTTCTTAGAAATGGAATTAACATTCCAAAAATGTATACAGCGCTTCTTCAAACGACCTACTAGGAGGTGCTCCCAGTCCAGCCACAACAACAGGATTTGAGCGACTTATAAAAAGCAGGCGACTATAGCATAGGAATCAATCACAAGGCTAATGGGATATGGTAGGACCCACAATCGAAAAGGTTAAGCGCTATCTAATAGCCGCCACACCCATGGCAAAGAGCAAAGAATGTTAAGATTTCAAGCTTGTTAGCATGATCCCGTAGAAAAATTTATTATTTCATTTCATTGTGCACACTATGATCGCAATTCATGGCGTGAAGAGATGATAACAAGTTACAAATGGAGTCACATTTAACAGATACTTTAGCTTGTATGTTTGTATGTGCACTTGTTATAGCGCCCCTTCAAGCTCTCTCTCTCTCGCTACTCAAAGGCGCTCCCGAATGCAGAGTGGACACTGCATCGGAGTTTCACGCCAAAGTGCTGAGCAATTGCGAGTGAAGGGCTTGCACAAGGTCCCTACGCAGTGGCTTGAGGGTGGATTCGAACCGCGAACATTCCGGCTCCAAGGCAATGACGCCACCACTACGCCACCGCACCACTTTAGCATGGCTCGTTTTCGATAGTATCACATGTGCAAAATTGTGCGTTTTAATCGGACAAAGAAGGTAAAACGAGCGTTACCGGTTCGTCGAGCTGGTTGCAGATGAACTCGAAAAGGACGTCGTCCTCGTCGCCAAGGTAATCGGTTATCGTCTGGTTTATCCACGGCCGAATTATCTCCATGTCGACTCGACTCATGTCGACCTGTCAAACAAAGGTAAGCCACGATGCAATCCATCAGTCACATTGTAAGCCAAGGTAATCTATCATTTAAGCCAGTGTAATCCATTGTTTAAGACAAGGTAATCTATTGTTTAAACAGAGGCAATCCGTTTCTTAACCCTTTACCAGTTCATTTTAAAATTTTAAGGCCGTTTTCAGCGGATATTCTTGGGGCAAAAGGGTAAAAGATTAAGCCACTTGAGGTAATTCATCATTTAAGCCACTGTAATCCATTTTTTACGCCAAGGTAATCCATCATTAAACCAGTGTAATCCATTGCTTAAACCAAGGTAATCCATCATTTAAGCCACGGTAGTCCACTATTTTAAGCCATGGTAATCCATGATTTAGACAACCAGGTAATTGATCACTTAAGCCAAGGTCATCAATTCTTTAAAAGTAAGAGGGTCTCCTGTTGAAGGTCCCTCTGTTTGGAATAGCCTCCTGTCTTACATGTGTTCCTTTCTGCGGGACTCCTTTTATAAACTTTTCAAGAATTTCTACTTTGGCCGTGTCTGCAGGGTCAAACGTACCTCTAAATAGTTACCTTGAAGGTGCCACATAAATTCCATAGATAGATAGATAGACAGATAGATAGATAGAATTGATTGTCTCAGACAAATTAACCGATCATTTTAAGCCAAGGCAAGCAAGGTAAGCAGAAACTTCCTTGAAGGCATTAATTTACCACAAGGTAAGTTAATTGCACATTTGTGAGATAAGAAAGCTGCTCGTTTAAAGTGCATTCACACAAGACAATTCAGTGGCCAAGTCCCTCACCTTCTTATCGAGACCTTCTCCAAACTTCATTGTCTTCATCAGCTTTTTGTTCTTATCGACAAACCTGTTGTCTTGGTCCGTAGTTGTTCCCTGAAATAAAAAACACAGCTGCAGCGTGGACTGGTCAACACAAAGCTACCAGAGAGGACATGCCTCATAATACAGCATGTAAACAAGGGTACACGTGAAAGCGGCATTGTGGATCTATGAGGTCAATAATCAACAGTTCTTGTCGGTGGTCCCCGACCACGAATTGCCTGCCCCTGACTCATTGTTCCTTTTCTAGAACTCCTTCTCAAGCATTCCCCTCTCATCCTAAGACGATTTAATTTGGCCTTATTTCGGATGGGAGCGTCACTGAGTAGTCCCCTTGAAGATGTGCCATACAAATTCTTTTAATGAATGAATGAATGAGTAATAGTATTTTTTATCAAGCAGAATGGTGTGTACAGTGGGAGTCCCATAAATGAGCTCACACTGCACTGCCAAAAAGCTGAAAATCTATGGTTACACTTCATTATGCCAACTTTATCGCAAGCTTGGACCAAGGTAAGTATCCATAGCAATCTTGATTTGTTCGGTTGTAATAGTCTGCTGAACAAAGTCCTAGCAGAACTTTTGAGATGGAACTGAAAGGTGTTGCATTGAATGTTTGGCAATGCACGAACAGCAAAGGCAAACCTGACTTGCATATTTGCTGACGAAACAGAAGCGGGATTTATCGAACGAATTCTTGCCTAAACAGAAGTGGGATCGATTAAAAGGATTATCGGCAAACTAGAAGTTGGATTATATCGCCCTTTAATTCGATTACTTACTTACTTATCTTGGACGTGGGCAATGAGCCGGTTACTTACTTACTCAGCGCTTTGCATGTTGGGATACATGTTGTGATGCCGTCGATGGGTCGTTGCGCTCTAATTTATTGCATTCGTTGGCAGCCATATTGTTTGGAGTGCGGGCATGCAGTGTGCGTGTTTACCGTAAACCCCTGCATCTGAGAAAAAGCATGTCCATTCAGTCACATGCACTGACATGTGCGCACATGTGCAAACATACGTACGGATGCTCAAAGGGTAGTGGGTACATACAAGATGGCGGAACTAATAGGATTTACATTAAGTGCATGTACGTGTCGCAAACCGTGTACATAAGTACACGACTGTACAGATAAGCTTGAACGCGTAATTTGCTGGAAAGTGTGCAATTTTCAAGTTTGGCCAACCTTAAAATATCCCGCATCCATAATTTCTCGCGTTCATGTGTCTCTTTAGCCTTTAACTTGATCCCGTGCTTGCAACTTTAGGCGCTGTTGCTCCACCTACCGGTTGATAGATTCATTGATATTTTCTTCACGAGAGCTGGCTATTATTCTTTCCATTTGTCGAGCAAACTCACTGTTATTGTTTGATCAGATAAAAATTTCATTACAACGATGAGTTTGTATAGTCAACGTCACCTCTCGAAAGTTTCTGGTGATTGTAGTCGTAGAATTTCTAAAGCGCCACTCGGTAGCTAAGCTCGGGGCATCGAATTATTCACGAGCGCTGCGTTGAGTCAAAAGGGTTGTCCATAAGAGTAGTCAATGGTGGTCTGGGTCGAGTTACCGTAGGATCGTAGGGGTAGAACAGCTAGGCTACTAAGGTGAGTGTCGTCTGAGCCGGGGGTTGAAGGGTGGAGGATCAGATGAGACGGTAAGAGTTCTTGAAAAGTAGCTGTATATCGACTACTAAAGATCTTAAACAAGTTCTTTTATCACATAATTATACTCTGCTCGCTCTATCGATGATCTGTCGTATGGTCGTGTTATATTTATATTTTTTGCTCTGTTGATTGTTGAAGATTCGAGGTATTATAAATTTTTCTTAGCTTCGTGATGTAAAACGAATTATTAAAATTTAAAGTGTTTTTACTTAAAGAAATTAATTACACTTTTACGCCTTCACGAATGAAATACTCAACTTTTGTCGTATTTTGTCTATTCAGTTATGAAGCGGTTTATTAAATCATGGCGCCAAAGAAAGTTCAGTCATTTTTGCATCGCGGTCATGGAATTAAGTAATTTTTCCATAATGGCGGTAACCGTGTAGAGTCATCTTTACAGTAGTTTCTGTTCTGTCGTCTAGAGTTTGATTTTAAGAGTTAAATTCGAAAGCGTTGTTAAATAATTTGTTCGAAAAAGGTGACGAGGAAATGAAATGAATCGTCCGAATGCGTTGCGTTTTGATGGCAGTGATCAGGCTGTTTCAACTAGGCCACTTGCTGTCGCTGACAAGCCTGTATTGACGGCAGCCCACCTTTCGGCTGTTGACCCTGCCTTGCTGGAAAGAGTTAAGGACATTTTTAGCGATATCCGTACATTTTCCAGCCATAGACAAGTCTGCGAGTCTTCGTTTACATCTAGCTTGACATACAGCTCGCGTCATGATCGTCTCCTAGATCCTGCAAGCTTTCGTGAAAAGCTTTCCAATTTACCCAAACATGCCACTTATAATACTGGGCCTGGTGGGCAATCACCTGCGGTTGACCCTGTTAAACCTGACAAAAAATTAGATGGTTGGTTGCCAGCCCCTTCTGGCCTAAGGAGGAAGGGAGTTGCAGAAAGGGTTACTGGCCACAATTTACCTCAATCCTTAAACGAGTATGCAGTTAAGTCTGCTAGTGAAGACTTCCGATCGAAAAACTTGTATCAAGCAGGAAGTGATGTCAAGGGGAGAGAAAGCGGGTGGGATCCGAGGGTGCAGGGTTATTCTGCCGCAGATAAACCGCCATGGTCGATGCCATATCCAGTAAATGATTCACAGGGACGTTGGTCGGACGCTCAGCGACTGATACGTCAAAATGTAAG
This sequence comes from Lumbricus rubellus, assembly GCA_945859605.1. NCBI lineage: Eukaryota > Metazoa > Annelida > Clitellata > Crassiclitellata > Lumbricidae > Lumbricus > Lumbricus rubellus. The sequence continues at coordinate 21,107,553 of OX243828.1, forward strand.
TTTCCCTTTTTTTATTTTTCGTCTTCAGACTACACTATTGAAAATGACGGTTTGCACCGTTACATTTTCTCAGTCTGAAAATTTATTTCCACTATCGTTATCTCGTCTGCGATTGAAAACCTTTTTTTCTCGCGGTCCTGTGTTGATTGGTCTGGATGAAGGTGCTACATAAATGGCCTGGATTGTTTGTAAAATAAAGATCCAGTTGGACGACTCCGCCAATTTTTTTATTTCTTTAAAATGCTTGTTTATGCGAATAGCTTTCTATTTAGTAAATGATTTGCAACTTACCTCAGATGAACTAGATTGAATTAATTATTAATCAGAACTGTATCCTCTGAACGCTTGTCAGTGGGTTGAGTTCCTACGTTTCCCACCCCGTCTGACACAGAACAAGTCATCATATTGGAGCCTTTCTCCTTTCCACAACCATGACGACCTCCACGTTCCAAAAGGTGGTACAGGACAATGGCGCCACGAGCGGACAAACCACGCAACAGTCAGTTGAAATTTGGGTGTTGCGAACAGCAGTGATGCAAAAGCGAACAGTCCAAGTTGCAGGACTGGAGAGTGGAGGGAGGCTCAGTTGAAAAACTGGACTTGAAGTCATCCTCACGACCGATAATCGACCGCGACTGTAAAGTCTGGATCCTCTGACGACCAGACCGATGCGATGGAATTGTGATGAGGGTGATTCCGTGTCAATTCAACCAAATTTGCAACCAAAATTGACATGACCAACTCAGATTTACTTGAAATTTGGCACACGTGTTGGGCTATGTGAGACATGTAAAAACCTGCAAAGAAATTTTTTTGGGTCAACTACTTCCCGAGATACGGGTCGACAAACTTTGACCCAAACCGGTCGACCACGTTCCTTTGGACGTCTGTATCTCAGCATGTATAAGAGCTAGAAAGGTGTTCTTGGTGTCATTATTTAGCTCTTTTGTTGAACTATTTGAGTAGATTTTTTATGACTGTTTAAAATTGTAAGATAGTGGCCATATTTGACAATTTAGCACTTTGACCTTGACCTTGACCCTTTCGCCCTTTTTGTAAAATCTGAAAAAAATCCCACTTATTGGGTGAAGGGACTCAAACATCCTCCGAAAAAATCAGAAAGGGATCTCTAATGGTTCTCTCGCTATAATTATTTTGTCTGTAATTCTGTGCAAATTTCAATGTCCAGTCGTCTGACATTGGAATCGCCCATAATGTTGAACTCGAATTTTGAGTGGAATTATAGATAAAATAATTATAGCAAGAGAACCATTAGAGATCCCTTTCTGATTTTTTCCGAGGATGTTCGAGTCCCTTCACCCAATAAGTGGGATTTTTTTCAGATTTTACAAAAAGGGCGAAAGGGTCAAGGTCAAGGTCAAAGTGCTAAGTTGTCAAATATGGTCACTATCTTACAATTTTAAACAGTCATAAAAAAACTACTCAAATAGCTCAACAAAAGAGCTAAATAATGACACCAAGAACACCTTTCTAGCTCTTATACATGCTGAGATACAGACGTCCAAAGGAACGTGGTCGACCGGTTTGGGTCAAAGTTTGTCGACCCGTATCTCGGGAAGTAGTTGACCCAAAAAAATTTCTTTGCAGGTTTTTACATGTCTCACATAGCCCAACAAGTGTGCCAAATTTCAAGTAAATCTGAGTCGGTCATGTCAATCATGTTGGTTGATTTGACATGGAATCACCCATGAGAGACGCTCTGGATCGGTGCTGAGGAAGAATTCCACTTTTTCGTGCGCTTCCAGTATTCCGTTTTGCTGAAGATCATTCTTTGTCTTCGCCGCCTCTCACCTTTCTCGTCGTACCAGTCCGTCTCGTCGCCTCAGTAGCGCACTACTCCGCCGACGCCTCCGTGGTCCGCGTGTTATCACTGCGTTTACATACTAGTTTGTTTAGGTCTTGTTTTTGATGTTTTATGTGAATTCTATAGTGTGATACTTGCTCACCAGAGTGCTGTTTGGCAGCTGGTCACATTAAAGAATATACTTACTTACTTACTTGGTTTATTAATTAATTAGGCAATTAATTGCTGTTAGGTTCTTTAATGTATCGAGTGGATAAGCGTCTGTTTATGTAGTCGTTCATTCATAATGTTCTTGTAAGGTGTATAATTTCCTTCTGCGCCTGTTAATTGCAAATAGAAGGGGCGTACTTAAAGATCAGATCTAACACCCTTCTTGAATGAGTTAAAATGATGGAGCGCTCATTTCGACTCCAGTTTGACATCATCAGTTTCGAATTTCAGACTTTGTGAACAGTTGCTGTGACAGGTATAATATGAAGTTAGTGGCATGTTTGTTTTTCAAGCGCGGGCTGCATACTGGTTAGTCTAAATTAATGAATTTCGTTTGGCTTCGCATTTTGGAATTGGAAATGAAGTTAGTCTTTGCAATAAATTTTTGCAGAATATGTATTTATCAAGTTTCTTGTCTTTGGTAGTCGGCATACTCTGATAAAATTTAAAAAAATAACGATTTAATTAAGACATATTGATACAATCTAACTAATATTATCTACAGATAAAAGACGTCGAAGTGTTGTACTTTATGCTAGCCTGACATACAGCAATAGGTGTGAATTTATGTATGTATGAGCATTTGTTATAGCGCCTTCAAGAAATAATGCTACTCAGAGGCGCTACCGACTACAGCGCGGACACTGAATCGAAGTGTTACGTCAAAGGGTCTCTATGCGGCGATGAGGTGGATTCGAACCTGGAACTATCCGACTCCAAGTCTCCAAGGCACTGAACGTACCATTACACCACTGCATCCCACAAGTGAAGTGTTAGTGATTTCATTTTCTTAGCATCAGCATTTGATGACGATGTACAGCATTAGCCAGTCCTCTTCCTTGCCCTCTGATATTCCCACTGACAGTCTACGTTCATTATGGCCAAGTTGGCTAATGTGCAGATGAACCTGAAATCTCAAATCAGATTTATGGCTTGGATTTGAACCCCAACCTCTCAGTTGGTTATCCAGTGTACTAACCACTGGAATATAGAGCACCTTGGAAATAAAATATATGGACAACAGAGTCTTCGTAATCATGGACACCACGTTAATTTTTGCAGGAGGGGGCAAACTACTGACTATGGTTTAATTTTTTAGATGGAAAATGCAAAGCAGATTATAGTTTAAAAAAAACACGAGTATGTTTTCACAGTTTTCTAAATGTAAATTTCTCAGTTTTACTTTGTGTATCGTTAGTAACAGCGCTTTTGTGCGAGAAATTAACATATTTGTTAAAAACTAAAATGTAGTAGTTAAAAAATAGGAAAATCAAATTTCCAGGGTGAGCAAGTGCCCCATCTTGCCCCTAGGTGCAGGCGCCCATGTTCGTAATCCCAAAATTTCTTTCCCACTGACAAAAGCTAAGTTGGGAGACCAGCCTATTCGGATGTGTGAATTTAATTGGGGTGGACGGGTCAAGATCCAAAAAGTAACAGCCATATGGATGTACAGGTTCTGCAACCACAGATGCCGTTGCAAAATTTTTTCAAAAAACATGTAAAATGTATTAATATTTTTCATGCATTTGCTGAGTGACGCTCTGCAATTTATTACCATGCGTCAGTTAATGGCACTGAGCATTTGCGACTTAAGTACTTGCTCAAGGTCCCACCCCACACACAGTGTCAGAATTGTGGAAAAATAACTGGGGGGGTGGACCATTATCCACTTGGAATCGGGGTGTGAAAAACAGACATTAACATGGGGCTCTAAGAAAGACTCGGGGGGGGGGGGGGGGTGGAAACCCCCGACAATTCTCACCCTGCCTACACAGCAGCAATCTCCAGTGAGGTTCAGACCACCCGACCACCCCCGTACTCTCTGCATTGCGAGACAAATGCTCCAATCAATCAAACCATCGTATCTAAAATTTGAACGATGTTTGTATATTCTGGTCGTCTGTTTCAGGCTGAAGCAACGAGCACGTCAAATGAAATGCGTGCTTTGCCACCAGCGGTAAATCGTTTGGCAAGTTCGTCGGCGACTAAACCACCCGGTCACTATTCACAAGTTGCCGACGAGGGTGGGAAAGCTTCTGTTAGCGTAAGGGAACAGCAGCATGTCGAAGTTTCTCTACCAGGAAGTGATAAACATGCGTTGAACACCATGTATGGTGTAGAAACGCTTGCGTGGAGACCAGTAGCTGGTGTTTCAAGAGCCGTTTCGCAAGGTGAAAGGCGCGTGGATACCAGTGCAGCAGCGAAGTGGCCGTTTCAAGTTGGTGACAGCGCGTCCCGTTTGGACTCGGACATCATTGTCACTCGGAAAATGTTTAACGACTACCAGAGAATCGAGTTCCAGTCGTTTGGCAAGACTTTGATGGTTTTGAAGACAGCATCGGAAGACGTGGGTGCTCCTCCTTCCAGCCGTGATTCTGCGAAGCCGAAAGATGATCGTCGACGACACGGAGAAGAGAGCTTCAGAAGCGTGTCGCATGATGATAGACATCGCTCGGAAATGTCCGCTTCCCAGCTGAGCAACCGGGATAGCGCTCCTCGCGTTGGAGACGTTCAGTTCTCCTCCCATCGAGCAGATCCGGCTCGCAAGGGTGATCCTGCTGAGGGCCGTGAAAGGTCAAGAGTTGAATTCGGAGAGGAAATGGTACGACGGGGTCGGACGGACATGCGGGAAACGGAGGATAGCGAAAGGACGTCAGGAAGCCAGTCCACCTTGCCGGTGGTCTACAAGGACTACCATCACCGATCGTCGAAGCAGGAACACTCGGGTGCGAACCGGAAGTCGTCTGCAGAACGCGACCTCCTTTCCGGAAGAGCACAGGCGGCTGAAAAGAGCGGCAGAAAGTCAGAAGACCGTTCGAGGTTGAAAAAATCTGCGACCGATGATTTTCTGAGGACTAAGTTTCTTCTCGAAATCGAACGACGGGAGAAGGAACTCCGGCGCATTGCGGGCACTTCCGGTTCTCACGGTATCACGGCGATGCTCCCACATGCTGGAACGAGCCATTTTGAAGACGATCGTGAGAAATATTCGAAGAAACAAGAACTAAAGGGTGATTCGCTTCGAATGGTCGAGCCAAAGGCTGCGGAAAAGCGGTGTGATTCAGACAGGACCAGTAGTCACACCGTGAAACCAATATCGGCCGGCGTTTCCTCCTCTCGCTCGTCGCTAGAGTATCTTTCTCGTCGGGACGAAGTTAATGCAGACGCTCGTTGGGACCGAAGTAGGAGATCGGACGATGTCAGTAGCACGGCGTTCGATGACTTCAGACGCCCTCTGCCTCCTACAAAGACTGACTATCGTATACCCGAACTTTCAGTCGGCGATAAACTGCGTAACTTTTCGTTGGAAAATTCTGCCGATGTAAAGAAGCAGCATTCCGAGAGTCAGTCGTACAGCAGGAATAGCGATGAATCTGCCGTGCGTTCGAGTCGCTCTTCAACTTATAATGCATCAGATGGAATTCGAAGTTCGGCTTCCGACCGGGCCAAAACCAACCCGGAAGGGGAGGTCAGTGGCGGCTTCCAGCGCGAAGAACGAGTTGCATACTGGGAAAATCTGAAAGCGCAGCTTGAAAACGAGTATTCGGAAAATCAATCTCTAAAACAACAACTGGAAAGCGAGTATTCAAAGAAAAAATCACCCGTTGAATCGCAACGTCGAAGTTCAGACGGCAAAACTGATCCACAATCTAGGAATACTCCTAAGGTTAAGGAAGCAGGAACAACTCCAAAAGATGAAAAGTCAGACCAGTATGGTAGGTTTCATGTCAAAATGGAGCTTTCTCCCAAGAAGGAGTATAAACAGGAACAGAGCAAGGTTCACACCAAAATGGAGCGTACGCCTAAAAAGGAGTATGCCGAAGAGAAAGGTGCGGTTCATGTCAAAACGGAACATACAGAAGAACGGTCTTTCAGTCAAAGCAAAGAAACCAAAAAGAACTCGGCAGAAATTAAAAATCGGCTACCAGCAACGACAAAACAAAGTGTGCGACCTATACGTACGTGGAACAGTATTCAAAAAGTCACTAACCAAGGCAAGACAGAAAAACAGACTACGCGTACCGATCAAGCCTATTCATTGAACAGCAGCCAAAAAGTTGGTGATCAAGGCAAGGTGGAAAGACCAGCTACGCGTACCGATCAAGTCCATTCCTTGAACAGCAGTCAGAAAGTCACTAACAAAGACAAAACAGACAAAAATGCAGCATCTAAACAAAAGATGGCTTCTCGCCGTCCAAACGAAGCAGCCGGTAAGGCCGATCCCGAACAGGTACACAAGGTTCTTCCTCCAAAAACGGAAGAAAAACACACTGCAGACGAGAAACAAGACCCCAAGAAGACGAAAACGGTAAACAAGAATGTGACCAAAAAACCCAGCCAGCAACCAATCACCGAATCCAAAATAAACGCAAGCAACTTTCCGCGTCGCTCAACAGCAGCAGATCAGGACGATATCGTGCCAAAGCCAGATCGTAAATCCGACGATTTAAGAAACCTGCTGAACGCTAAGCCGGGCAACATGAACTGGCGTAAGCGAGAGATCGTCAAGCGTCAGAAAGACGATACGTCCGTTATTCTCATCGGTGATCCGATCAGCGACGACGAGAACGAACTTGTCATCGAAGTGCCAGAAGTGCGACACAGCACACAAGCAGACGACGCCATTGTGTCTGTTGAATCGCTCGGCGGACAAACCCGGGAAATCCCGGACGACGAGCGCAGAAGTGCTCGCAAGTGGCGAGCGGCGGACGACGAATTCGAGTCCGAGTTACCAAGGAAACGATTCAAGTTTAACCAGAGTTCACATCAGCGTTCCGTGCGCGGCGGTGGTGGTGGGTTCGGGCGGAGAGGCAGAGGAAGGGGAAGAAGGGCGTTTGATTTCAACCAACGTTGCGTTATTGATCGCCGATCAACTACACAGATTCGCTTCGAAGGGGAGGACCTATCAGTTGACATTGACGACTATCGCCATGGAGACGATAATGGTGACGCAGACCTTGACAACCGTCGCCAGGGACGTCGCGAACGATACGACGAGGAAGGATATTTCGATTCGGACGACAGAAATCGGGTTTCAAACGCCAGAAAGAAGCGCTACGAGGGAAGTAGATCGAGAGATCGGAGTTATACCAGGGAACAATACGAAGAAATCGTTGATATTCACCGTGAAGATGACGAAGATCTGTTCCGATGTGATGCAGACGATCGTCTTTCGAAATACGAAGATGGCGCGAAGATATATCGCCGAGGAGACTACGACGGACGTCGCTCGGGGAGTTACTCGCGGGAGGAGCGAGCGTCGATACGCGACGAGGAGGAGCGCTTTCCGAAGAGCAGAGAAAGTTATGAGGAGGCCAACGAGGATGCACGTCAACGCGACAACGAAGACTACGACGGTCGTTTCTCGAATAACGTCGGCGCTCGGAAGCATTTCCGTCAAAGGAGCAGCGCTCGCTATTCCAACGACGATACGGACGAGCGATATCGTGACGACAGAAGCGCTCGCTATTCGAGCGACGAAGGAAACGAGCAGTTACGTACTCGCCGTTATAGAACCGAGCAAGACGAGCAGTTTCGCGGGGAAAACGATACCGAGGATGTCGGGGAGGAATACCAAGGACCATATACCGACCGGCCTGCGAGATACAAGAGAAAACCGAGCAGGGGACGTTCATTTAAGAGTCCGATCGCTCGTACGATCACATTCGATAGGCTGAAAGGACCGAGGTCTTTCCTGAAGGATTTGGAATTGAAATGTGCCGACGATGATTACGCAGAAGAAGAGGAAGAGGGTCCCTGTGACATCGAAGTCACCATCGAAGGTGATTTCTACGACGACGGTGACGACTACGCTAGGGACGGAGCCGATGCAGTCTACGAAGATGTTGAAGGAATGGTTAGAGATATCCGATTCGATGACGCTCGCGGTGATCGAGCGGATGAATTTGATTACGGAGGTCATCACGACGACGACGACGAGGAAGGCGTCCCTCCTCTTTTGCCAGACCTACCGTCGTTGCGCATCGCCTCGACCAGGTTTGGAGGTCCTTCAAGAGGTGGTAGCAGTTTTCGAACCAGGTAGGAGATATATTTAAACTTGACGGGCGATTGTTTTATCCGTCGGTCCGCTTGCTTCCGGTGTCGTACGTCGACCGCGTTGTAGGGACACGCCGCGGGATGGAGAGAGAAAAATAATCTCTTACCCTGCACAGTTTCGTTACTCTGCTGGGCTTTTTTTAACGTGCAGTTGTACACAAAATGTGCAGTTCTAAATGGATTTGTGCAGTTGTAGAAGCACTTCTGTACAGTTGAAGCCAGTAAAATTGGTCATTGTCCTTCGATTGGAAGTAATTTACCATGGAAGATGGGAAGGAAAAGAAGGGGTTGTGCAGTTTTAAAAATTCCTTAAAAACAGCCCTGTCACTCTGTACAGTTTATGGTAGTGTGCTGATTTGGGTGAAAAAGCCGTTTTGTTTATTGTCACTGACGGTAATTTTTCTGCTTGCTGTGTTGGACACGACCGTTGAGTGTGTTGTGTTTGCGGGCACTTCTGCAGACGTCTCAAACTCTCAATTCCGTAAAATAGTTGTAGCAGTGGCGTAGCTAGCCTTTCATGGGCCCGTGTGCAGAGGTTCCGCATGGGCCCCTCTTTGGCCTTGTAAGGCATGTACATCTTTGCGTTCTTGCAATCAAGATCACCAAAACTAATCAAAGGCATGTTTTGATATTATACCTAACACATGCAATGCAACTCACTCACAGAATTGACATAAATGCTGCATTAATGAGACAGATAAATTGATGTGTTATAACTGCCAAGGGCGGATACAGAAACTTTGGATGGGGGGGGGGCAAAACTTCTTGGCCTTGGGTCTGGACAAAAAATCCGCATCCGCCAAAAACGTTGATAACCTTTTTTAGTCATCTGGTGAAAAAAGTTGATGACCTTTTTATTAGTCATCTAGCGAAATTTTTGGGAAAATCATACCATTTCATCCGACCAAAAAGTTGATAACCTTTTTTTAGTCATTGAAGTCCGAATCCTTGAAAATATACCAAATTATAAGCTTCTTGAAACCAAATGGAGGGAGGCCACGATACATGGGCATTTCTAAATGGGGAGGGCATGGCCGGATTGGCCCCCCTGGATCCGCCTCTGATAACTGCAGTGATTTTTCAGTTGAATTTAAAACCTATCATGCTGCAGACTTATCCACTTCTATCAGTAGGCCTACCGTTGCCTACTTAAAACAATGTCATGGCGTCATAGAGTTTTCTTTCTAGCATTTTGCTCAGCACAAAATGGCCATCATGAATCATGATTCAATTTTGGTTTAGGCTATGTGTTGCAATTTGCACACCAAACAGCGACACAATCATCAATTTTGCATGCCACCTAAAAATGATATTGACAATATTTCCTACAAGTGCAAAAAAGAGTAGAGAGCAGTTAAGAATTGTAGAATAATGACTGAGGTCAGACTAATGATCAACGTGAAGTTTACATGTAGTTATGGAAAAAGACATAACAATGTTGGAAATGATAGAAAGCAAGTTTTGACCTGCATGCGCTGGCTCCCTGAATTTCATTTTTTAATATTTACTCTGTTACAACCTGCCCCACAACTTCTAGCCCTGCCCCCCCCCTACACCTATCCTACAGGCTACATGTAGATATCGTAGGCGCACCCTATATTGCCCTTTGCATAAGAAAGCGAATCAGCAAAATGAAAATCTTATGCCGGTATGACTTGTTTTATGTTCTCAACTTAAATCTGTATCTATTCCTTATTATCGTTCACACACACTAACGCCATCTTGTAATATTTGACCGCCATGATTCGAGACGAAAACACAAGTTAACAATCTCTGTGGGCCCCTGGAGGTCGTGGGCCCGTGTGCTTTGCACACATGGTAGCTACGCCACTGAGTTGTAGTTTAATACAGTGCTTTTGTCCGCTGCATATTAAAATGTGTGCCGCATCTAGTGTTCAAATGCATGCTGTTCATACAGTTCACTTAAGTTGAGAACTGGCTGAGTGAGGGATATCAAATAATTGCTTGTATGTATGTGCACTTGTTATAGCACCCCTTCAAGCTCTCTCTACTCAGAGGCACTCCCGAATGCAGAGCGGACACTGCATCGGAGGGGGTGCGGTGGTGTAGTGGTCCAGGTGAGTCGCATCCAGTTCTGCCATACAGGACACAGGGGAAAATGTACGATTGTGAGAATTATATATTTATCACGGGAATAATTAGATTGTCGTGTGTTCAGATTCTCTTGAAGTAGTGCTAGTTGGGTTTCAAAATTGCATTGTATTGTATCTATAAATTTATAAGACACCTCTCACAGTCACACCGATCAGAGGAACTCCCAGAGTGAAAGACTCCGAGAAAAAATGTGATTTTGAGACAGTGAAAAGATGTTCTTCGAGTTCCAGTTAATAGCAAAGAACGTGTCAATGGAGAGAAATATGGGTATAATTGGGGACCCACCAACTCCAAGGTCACTAAACAAAAACACACTGAGTTGCATAAATAGTCAATGGCTTAGTTTTGCTGCACATGGTAAACCCATTATCCTGGAAAAAGTGGCCTAACAACTTACGACATGAACCTCTCTGCTGACCTTTTATGTAAGCGCTAGAGGTCATTCCTTTTTATTGTTTTTTTTATTGTGTTTGGTGCCTCTGATGCCTGTGTTGATGCTTGAAGTGGTGCTATATAAATTTGTATTTACTTTAAGAGCCCCCCAGACATGCACAATGAGAGTCACACAAGTCCGATTAAATTTCGAAACAGCAAATCTTGTAGTCATGTGGAAACACCGAAGATGTGAAATTATATTGCTGCTGTTATTTTGGGTCAACTGTTTTTTAACCTGCTTTATTTCTTGTTCTGTTTAGACCATGGAAGGGGAGATTTTTTACTAGATCGGCGCGTGGAAATCGTTTTCAACACCGTTTCGGACCGCGTGGAAGGCTCGGATTTCAGCCGCACGGCAAGAGGTTTCTTCCATCGCCGAAGAAGTATCTGAGAAGAATGGCTGATCCAGACGAGAATATAAATGTACATATTAGCTGTTTCTTTTACAAGTAATTTTGTGGCGATAAACGTTTGTTTACTGTTGAACCTACCAGAGCTAGAAAAATATCAGAAGATCAGTTGTTCATAGTTGGGCTGTGTGTGTGTGAGTGTGTGTGTGTGTGTGTGTGGTTTTAATTTTATTTGTTTACTTATTTTATTTATTGTGTAACCCAAAAAAATGTTATGATTCAGCTTGAGTTAGCTAGACACTATAGGAGCATAAGTTTTGTACCTTGTCAATACCGGTATGCTCTACAGTACCTAAATGATGATGAACTACCTACGAGCAAATAGTTAGTTCATCAGTTAGAAAATGTGCTCAGATAACTAGTGCTTAGTGTAAGATTTCGTTTTGCCTTTTCTGAAGGTTGACCTGTTAAGAGCATGATTTTGATACACCATACTGTTTTCTGAGTGCCTGTAATGCCTTGTATTATAAAAGAGTGATAGGTTCTTTAGCTGCAAACATGATGTTGGATAACTGGCAGTATTTCTTTATCTCTGTAGATTTCCAAGCCGTCGAATTCCGTACAAGAGGCAGTGAAGCAGATCATGAGCAACCTCAAAGATGCAGAGATGGTAAGAACGGTCATTTCTCAGTTTTAGTTGTATTGTAAATTGTATTTTTTGTGATCATTTACAAGACACTTCTCTCTTGCCAAAAGCCTTTTCAGAAGCGCTCCCAGTGTGATCGACCCCAAGAGAAAATGCAAGATTTGAGACGAGAGAAAGATGATGAAAGAAAGGCAGAGTGAACTGATGGTGCAATGCATTACATAGAAAGGGACATATATGCAAGTGTAGCATCTAGATTTAAACCATGTCATCCCTGACGCCGCGAACAGCAGTCAAACCGATCAGAGGATCTAAGAGGACGTAGCGAACTGGCAGAGAGGGGAGGAAGCATGAGATCACAAAGATTCTTCGGAGCAAGACGCAATTGAGACTTGGGAACCAAAACGAAAGCTGTGACTTGTGTACGGGCAGCGAGAGGGAACCAGTGAAGTTGTTCAGTCATGAATGTAGAGATTGATGAAACCCAATTGAGCCTTAAGAACCAGAGCAAGAACTTTGACTTGTATACTGGCAGAGAGAGAGGAGCCAGTGAAGTTGTTCAGTCATGAATGTAGATATATGGGAGAATCGAGGAAGACGGGCTATCGGTCTAGCAGCAGCATTGAGTACAGATTGTAGATGAGATAGACGATTCTTAGGAAGGCCCACTTGGATGGAATCTAGTTCTCACCATCAATGCACAGGATTCAGATCACGTGCGAGATCAGAACTGAGTTCAGCAACTTCATTCAAATGTCTCTTCAACATATCAGGTTGGGCGGTGTATTGTCATATGGCGTCATAGCTACAACTCATTTCGCTACTCATTAAAACCGACCAACAATAATATAATCGATCTTATCTTGAACTCTCCTCAAGTCGCCCGACCGGCGCCTATATATCATTCTCAGGATAACACAGTACATTATATATGATGTATATATGATCCCAAAATAGTACAACAGGTGCTTTGCACGGTTGAATAGTTCGTGTAGTGCGTAGAGAGTTCCAGAGTCCGCTACTAAACGAGCTCATTGGTTATCTAGACTTATCCCTTATACTTCTCACCGACTTAAGTGCTTGAGAAGCCAAAGTATGGCAGAGTATGGGCTTGGTTAAGTGGCAGTTATTAGAACAAGAGAGTCCTTTGAAGTACTGTTGTTGTTTTTGTACATCGTTTATTATTATTATTATGGAACTTTTCTAGCATGTTTGTGCACAAGTCATCAACATAAAAATGATCAAACTTACCAACACCAGGCTGTGATCAAGTAATTTTTGCAGAAGATCTATCCAATATCCTAAGTCTGATGTTCGTAAGAGCATATTGATTTGTACGTGTTTGAAAACTGCGTGCGTTGAAACACTACACAATAAAATAATGACAAATTTTGATCCAAGAGCATTTCTATTGCTGTCGCTAGAAGGGCAATCCAAATGGGTTAGAATTCCACTGAAGCCTGGATGACTCTGTCATATATAGTCAAGGGGGCAGTTCAACACAGTGTAACATGCAACTTTGTGATCATTTAAGTAGGGCTGTTGTTCGATTAAAAATTTTAATCGAAATTAATCGCGCGATTAATTTTTTTAATCGCAATTAACGCCAAATTAATCGCAATACATTTCCGTCAAATATGTTAATTTTTACTATTTTCTAAGGACCCCTGAAGCATATAATTTTAATGACTGAATGCATTCTTTCTATTGCACACATATTCAAACACCTTAGACCTATTTAGTCTGCATTTAGTTTATTGAACAGTTTTGTATAACAGACAGAATTGAACTGAAACACTGTTCAAATCAGTCCAAACCTCGAAATCCCGTTATTTTTTCATTTGAGCCACCTTTAATTAAAATGATATAGAACCTCAAATGAAAATTAAACAACCGTTTTCTGACTATCAAAATTAATTATTTATTCAGCCAATTGTATATGCAGACCAGTTTATTTACATTGGTCGGTTCAAGGTATGCTCTTATTAATTAGCAACAGTAGGCTTAGGTCTACTAGATCTAGCATATATAATAGAACATCATTATTTAGTCACAATTTTTCACAAGAGGTTGCAGTTCTTGCCAAACCTCGTCTCACGTGTCCTTCTGCAAACATTTATCATTTGAAACGTGCATGGATCCAATGGTCTTGCCATCTCTTGGAGTTCAACCAATATAGTCTGACGGGGTGAGGAAACAACCTTAGTGCACGATGCGATGCGGCCGATGTCATCGTTAGCGTTTAACGCGTGTTAGGCGATAATTGAGCAAAGAATTGCTACGATAATAGCCAACTCAAATTCTTTTTTTGAATATTTGCCAAAGAATGTATCACTAGTTTTAAGTATAATTAAGCCTTCCGTTTAAATCGAGTTTTTCTGGCTCTGATTCCATTTTAATCAGATCTAATTAACGCGTGCGATTAATGCGTTAAAATTTTTAATCGCAAATTTTTTTAACGCGTTAATCGCACGCGTTAACGCGATTAAATCAACAGCCCTACATTTAAGACATCATTTGAATGCATGTGCAAAGAAACTAAACAGTGCAGTGCAAGGCGAACAGCATCAAGCATCCTTTACCCTAGAGGCTTAGACCTGGGGTTCCCAACCCGTGGCCCGCAAGCCAGATGTCTCAAGACTTTTCTCTTTCCAGGAGTTCTTCGCACTGGGAGCGCCTCTGATTAGTTTGTGCTGTGAGAGGCGCTTTACAAATCCAAAAATAGTATAGTATAGTATAGAAGTGGCCAGCCAGGCCTAAGAAACATAATTATAAACAGTTAAATCTGTGAGGACATGCTTTAATTGCGTATTAAAGAGATCAAATATAGGAGTTTGATTGAGGTCTGGTGAAAGAGTATTTGAATGCATTGGGCAAAAGCATTTAATAGAAAATGACATTAGTGAATGAATGAATGACTTAGATGAAAGAGATTTCGTGGTTTCGCTTAAGTTAATTTTCGAGTCATTGTTCTTTTCCGTAGGCTGATCCTGAGGCTGATGCAGCGCTTTTTGATACGCTATCCCGCGGCGAAAAGAAGCAAGTGATTGAAATACAGCAGATGACGGGGATACAGTGCGTCACAGCGATTGTCACGGCGCTGCGGACATTGTGGGAGTTTGAGCCAAAAGTTGTCCGGACTCTTGGAAACCTGGAACCAGAGGAAATTCAACAACTGGGGGATGACGGCTGATTGTAGAAGCTGTATTAGGGGCCTGTCCATATATTACGTGTGAATGGAGGGGAGGGTCACAGGATTTTGGTGATTTGTGTAGGGGTGGGGGTTTCTCGGCAAAATGTAAGCACGCAAAATAAATGTCTAATTATGATGGGGTTTACATTAGCCTCTTTATCACTGTGTATTATCCTATAGTCGTCCGATGGCATTTGACTACATTAAAATATATTCTGTTCAGATCTAAACAGTAAACCATAACAGTTTAATAATTTTAGCTAGCACATATGATGTTTAACAAAAATTAATAGTAGCCTCTAGATGCTAAAATACACGTTTCATAGATAACTTGGCTAATAGCCTTTCTAAAGTGGGGAGCGGGGTAGAGAAGCTTATTTGTACATACGCATATATGAGGGAGCGGTCGAAGATGCGATTTTGTTTTCCTCGTATATGGATGGCCCCTAATGAGAAGAGCTTTTTGTTGTCCCCATGATTGCTATTCTTGAACTGAACAAAAATTATTGTATGACTTTATTGACTGTCAGTTTATCAGAAAGACAAGTTAAATATAACTGATAAGTATCGTATAATTTGGCTGCTTTTCATTTTACATAAATTGTTTGTATTACTTGATGGAGTGGTACTAAAATTGACTGAGAAACTGTGTGCAGCGCGTCGTTTAAGTCTTGAGAGTCAGTGAATGAAGTTTAACAGACTACTTTGTGTGTACAGATCTTCAACGTGCGTTTGAAGCAAATTGGGGCAAAGCTCTCCAACAGTTTTTGTGTATTCTGAATGCTCTTGTATTTACTCACAGAGAAGCTTGACATTGCTTGACGTATGAACTTTGACCTGCCATTAACATTTTTGTTTGTATCTTACAAATGCGTATGATGTTATTAATGAAATTTTTTCAGAAGTCAAAACATCGGGTGAAAGAGATTCTTCGTTGTTATGTAACGTAAATCATCAAAATTTCTCAGTGGCGCTCAAAAGTGGTGTCATGAATAACAGCTTATTACAAGTGCTATATCATAAATAGCTCCCAGGTCAGAATTCTGGGGTCAAGTTGAGGAGACAGCATGAGGCTTTGGTGGCATGTAGTGATGATGGTTGTCTTGTGGTGTCATTGGAAGAGTAAATTAAATTCTTTTGGCCTTGATATGATACAGGCTGAAGTGCTTGTCCCTTGCTCACAGACCTCCACAAGGCAATGCCAAGCTTTCTCAGTTGCGGACCGTGCCACCTCCAATGGGCTTCTAATGGCACCTTGCCTTATGCCAGGCATCACCATGTTCTATTCTAGTCTTAAGACTCCTGTTTTGCTGGGGTTGGGTCAGGAGTGCTTCTGAGTAGATAGTCTTGAAGAAGCGCTATATAAATGTTCCTAATCAGTAACAGGTATTCCAAACAGATTGGCAAGCCGTTTACAGATGAAATACCTGACAAGAAAATATCGTTATTCTTTTAAACACAAAGTTTTTGCAGAGTGAAAGGCAAGTGCCACCGATTTGCTGAAGTTCTTTGGTTCCTGGCCAAGTTTCTTTTTACAGTTTCTCACTCAACTTTGCTGACTAGTTTCATATTTCACTGCTAAATGGCTTATTGTACGTTTCCTTTACAATTAGAAATTGTGTTTATGGTAGTTCTTGGTGCTGTGTAACTCCGAGGAACCGAAGGGGCAGTGTTTGATCTAGTCCCCTGTTTTCGTGGGGGAATTCAGATTTTGGGGGGTGGCACCAACGGCCATTCATGTGGACGGCATCCGCTGTGGCAGACAGTTGCAACCCTTTTTGTCTGGTAAATTTTTGTATGACTTTTAGTCTTTATGTTACAAATTTAAATAAAATTAATATGCATTTCTCGGTAGTAAATTCTGATCTTTCCTTTTATAGTTTATTGTTTATTTCTTTTTCTTATTTGTTGATTACACTATTAGTTGATAACACTTTTATCATATAAAAGTAAGACCGTACAATCGTACATGTAGTGCAATATAGATAACAAAAGCAGCTATGAAATTTTCTGGGGATCCCATTCCTCGGAGAGGGGGTTCTCTTTCCCCCCCCCCCCCCCCATGGAAATGCCTAGACTAAACACTGCTAAACGTACAAAGGTACAAAACCATTGGATATTCGTTTGATGTTGTCATTGATGAGATGTATAAAGTGCAAGATTATCTCAGTTATTACTAAGTGCTTGTTTCTGGTTTAATTTTATTCCATGCTAATGTTTGACTGAATTAGAACAGCTGATTTACTGTTCAGTTACGAGTGGCATCATATTTTTAAAATGAAATTGTCCTGGGTCAGAATGCTGGTTTTGTATTGGGTCAATGGTAAGGGGCGATCACAAAATGGAAATTGGGTAGTCAATATGTGACAGATTCAGGCAAGGAAGGATATGCCCATTGCCCATATTATAAGAATTGTAGAAAATATCAGAAAAAGTCAAATGTGGATTTATGTGAACTTGAGATGCGAAATAATGACTTTTCTATGACATTCTAAAATCTACTAGGGGGTTGAACCCTACAATCCTCCAGCACTTGTCACCCTGCCCATCATGAACGTCTGTATCGAAGTTGCAGATAAGCTAAGAACATTCTTTAAATGGATCAGTTGCTATCCGCATTTGGTGTACACTGTACAGACATGGTAATAAACATGATATTAAAGTGAGTTGATCAAGACAGTTGAATATATTCTAAAAATACACACATGTATGCAGTTTGTGCAATAAGCGGTATAGGCAGTTTTTAACTCGGTTGAACCTGATTGCAGTTCGCTTTCTGGCTGCAACTACATATACTATACTATTTGTTAGGGGAAGTGCTAACTAGGGTCGGGAGCGCTACTGAATCTGTGAGCGGCGCTATATAAATGTTCAATTACAATTACATTGAAGCACTCCATCCTGTAGCACAGTGATGTCCAAACTTTTTGGCACTGCAAGCCACCAAATAACTTTTTTTGAAGCAGAGGGCCGCACTGGTGAACTCAAAGGCAACAACTATGATCAAAAATGTAAATTGTTTAAGCTGTATCGAAATTTACTATGAAATAATCATCAGGGATGCATCATGGGAATTTGATTTTGTATTCACATTGTCAAATAGCACAACAACTTAGGCCTACAAGGGCTTTTTTAACGTGCAGTTGTACACAAAATGTGCAGTTCTAAATGGATTTGTGCAGTTGTAGAAGCACTCCTGTACAGTTAAAACTAGCAAACAGGTCATTGTCCTCAGATTTTAAGTAATTTACCATGAAGGATGGGAAAGAAAAGAAGGGGTTGTGCAGTTCTAAAAATTACTTTAAAACAGCCCAGCAACTTACAGCAATTAGTTGGTCTTCTGTCTGTTTTTCTTAATTTTCATTTTTTTTTAAAATTTCACTAGCTTAGGCGGGCCACTCGACTGCTAGGCGCTCAAATTCCAATACACCGCACCCATTAGGCCTATAATGTCATCGACCCGCCGAGCAGTTCTGGCGGTTATTCGATCTGGAACTAAACTTGCGTAGGCCTGTAGTAGGCTTACCTCCCTCACCGATTTAGATTCCGGTGAGCGCCAATGCGTCATAGTTCCCACGCCATGGCCTTTGAAGATAACCTGAAATTAATAGATAGACCAATGAAGGGAGAGAGAAGAATATGACTTAATTCGCAGCAATCACGGTCCGTGATTCACGCAGACACGCACCATTAATTAAAGGCTATAAAGTTATAGAAGGGCTGATCCGTTAACTATCGTATACCTGAAGAGCTAGTATTTACACTGTTTTTGTTAAGTATCTATTTGCCACGCAGGCCTACATAATAGAAACACGTCAATGCTGAACCGGCAGCGCCCACTCTTGTAGGCTACCATGGGCGTCGTGTTACACATTCCGGACTTTAGTCGGAGATAATTAGCCTAATTATTTATTCGTAATAGTATCCTACGCATTCTGCGTCTTGCGCAGTTTTGGGCCTAACAGAATGCCGTCTCCATCAAGTAGCTTAGCGTCACAGTCTGCTAGGAAAGTAAGTAAGATATTTATGTCCCATCTGACCAAAACCAGGCGTAAGTCGCTACACACGCTTCTGAGATAATGACCGAAATGTGGAAAAACCTAATTTTTTATTTTTAATTTTTTACAGAAAATAATAAATAAATATGTTTCATACACATTAAAAGTAAAAAATTTCAAAAAATATGATTTTTAATGATATTTTTTGATAATTTTGTGGTTTTATTGTTCAAATAATTCAACGAATTTTTTCCGCCATTTTCCACTTTCCCGCCATTGGTAGCCATATTCGGCATGTGGCTAATATAATAAATTAGGCATCAATGAAAAGCCCAGACTTCCCTCTAGCCTCTTATGCAATCTGTTTTTTTTTGCAAATTTTATTTAATTGTGAACATGGTTCTAAACTTCTAAAGAATTTTGCATTCCAAAGTTATAGAAAACTTTCAATGCATTTTTCTCAGAATTGTAATTTGAACGGTCGAACCACATTTTTACACGTAACTTTGGACAGAAACATGGCAGAGCAATAAGATTTGTATCTTTTTAAAGAAGAGACTTTATTCTTTTAGAAGATATATGACACTCATATTGTTCAAAATCCGACTTATGCCTGGTTTTGGTCAGATGGGTCATATTTATAGGCCTATCTGACGCGCGCGCACGAGTTAGATTGCACATAACAGTAGGCCTAACAATGATATAATATCAATATTATTGGACATCAGAGATCACAATAGTGACGTCATAAGTAGCGTTGACTCTAGCACGATCATATTCTGTTTTCTGTATGAGCCAACGAGTCAACGACCTCGCTCGCAGGGATGCCACTCATAGCTTTTCCCACCTAAATCAAGGTTTTTCGGTCTTGTCTAGGTTTCTATTTTTCTCAGGATTTAGCTTTTTTTCTTACGATGATTTTTCCGACTTTTTTTTATAAATTTACAAAAAAGTGAAAATGTCAAAAAGTGAAATTTTGACAAAACATTGTAAATTGTAAAAAAGTTCATCATAAATTTTATCGAGAAGGAAGATAGCAAATTTTAATCATTATATGACTAAAAATAATATGGTCGTCAGAAATTTCAAGCCGGAAAAATGAAAAAATCTATGTAATTTCAGCGAAATTGCTTTCTAGCCTTTTCTGGCCTTTTTTGACCGAATCTGACCTTTTAAAAGTTCAGAGTGGCATCCCTGGCTCTGCTCTGCTAGCAGGACGATATCGACGACACGCCCTGTGTGAAAGGTGTTCGTCGTCTACCTGTTTCCAGTTCGCTGTGTCGACGATTCGTAGCCAAAGGAAGTTTACGGACAGGTAAGATAATGTGTTCAGTCGTGTGTGACGGCTGTGAATCGACTGCGAAAGTCGAATATTATTGACGGTACGCCGAGAGAGAGAGTGCGAGAGGAACGCTTGATTTCCTGCTCTGAAGCCAAACCGGACCCATGTGGCTAACTATAGTGTGTAAAAGCATCCGACATGTTCCTAAAAATGTTTATGGTCGGGTCTGTCCCGCTTAAAGCTTGCGTATTATAATATACAGAATGTTCTCTACCTTTTTGTGTTATTGCCAGCTTTTTATTACTGAGAATTTTATTGAGTGATTATTAGGTATTTAGCCTATGTGGAATGTTTATTTCTTCGGGAGGCTGTTTTGCGCTATCAAGTTTAATATGAAAGTTGACAAAAAATTTACCTGGTGGGCTCCCTTACTTTTATGGGCGTATAGACCCTTGCTTTAAATTCGAGCATAAGAAAGGGTGTGATGCGTGTACAGCAGTTTTTAGTCAGGCATTTATGAGGGTTTCGACAGTGATGAATTATTTTCCAAACCTTTTTATGCCCAGTTATGCATGCACCGAAAATATGGAATTTTTATATAGCGCGCTAACTTGTACAACAGCATCAGCATTACAGTGGCAGATTCAATATGGCAACCGATGGTTAAGTGTGGCCTGTCTAGCAGCCCAGGGTAGAGTTCGACTCTTTCAAGTTGTGGGAGACACGGTGGCGGGAGGGTGAGCAATCCTTTGTCTTGAAAGTAGCTAGCACATTGTCATTTTCCAGCCTCCACCTCTGCACTGACTTTAGCTTAATTAAGCCTGTTCTATATTATATTTGAGCTGTTTGAAATTGGAGTAGGCACGCAGGTCTATCTTTTTAATGACAGATAGTGCCTACTGAGCAGGTGCTTGTGAATAAGCTGGTGCCCGCGCGCTTGGCTTGAGAATTGTGCTTTAGAAATTTTGTGAAATGAGAATTTGGAGCAGTCTGATGGCTGCCTGGCTCATTGAAATTTAGACAGTAGACCCTATAACGGTCTCGTCTGGTATTGGCAATCTGTCCTGTGTCTTGTCTACTCGTCGTTATGTCTGTATAATTTTATCTGACCGCCTGTCTGCCATGGCTCGGAGACAAGGTGTTTGTCTTGGCTGGCTGAACTGCAGAAACCAGATAGGTTGGCTATTTGGCTATCTGCCTTTGTGTTCTTGTCTTGTCTGCCTGTGTGTCCTTCTCTGTGCATTTGTCTGTGTGTGTATGCGTGTATGTCTGCCTGTCTTTGTATGTCTGCGTCTCTGTGCCTTTGCTTTCACGCACCGCTCGACCTCTCCGTCCCTGTATAATTCTCATTTCCACAATGTATATATTCCCCCCAAACCCGCCCTTCTGTTCTTATTATGCCGACACCTCAGGGATGGGGTGGGTGGGAAAGGGTGAACTAGCCACGGGGATCTACGTCTGGTATTTGAGATGCAATTGGGAATGGAGGTTTAGATACAAATCATACAATACGTAGGAGCCCTTGAATTGGGGTACGCGCCGCCGCTGGTGACTCATGGAAGCTGAGGGTAACAAAAGAGAAGGATGAACGACTAACAGGATGCAGTTTGCCGCCTCATCCTATTGGGCTGATGTACTCTAGGCCTACTAGTCGTTGGGGAGGTGGGGGCTGTGTGGGGGCAGGGGGAGGGTGCCCATTTTCTTCGCCTGGGTCAGTTGCTGTGAGATGGCAAGTGTTACTGTTGTATCTGCGGGTGTTTTTGTTGTTGGTTTTATGATTAATGATCCAGTGGGATAATTAGTTGAAATTGTCTAATTAGGCTGTCTCTGTCTTTTTGTCTTTCCGCCTAGCTTTGTCTGTCTGTCTGTTGGTCGTCTGTCCCTCCATTGGTCCGTCCATCCCGTTGTCTGTATGTCTGCCTCTGTCTGTACATATGTCTGTCTGTCTGGCTGTCTCTGTGTCAGTTTGTTATTCATATTATTCGTGGGTTTGTTTCATAGCTAAACTTTGCATGGATCCTGTTGTCATTATCATTGATTATGGTAAGGTGTAGGTTGTCACTGGCGACATAAATTAACATATAATTAAGTAAAGGTATAAGGCAAGGTAGGATACATTGGTTACATTCTTAGTTATCGTTTGGTTCTAGTTAGAGGTAAGGCATGTCACTGAATGACGATTTTATCTCCAAGTTCTGCATAGGTCATCAATCAATCAATTTTTGTTGATTCAAAACATGAGGCTGGCTGTAACACACAGCTTGTTACATTTAGCCTTAATCATTTGTGGGTTTATACGAGATCCGTTATGTGCTATGCACTAGCATGGTCTGCCTTACAACCCTCCCCCCCCCCGTACCCGTACTACCATCAACTCTTTCTGGGTAAACGTGTTTTTTTCTTCCACCAGATTCTCATTCTTGATCACAATGATTTTGCTGGAAGTGACCATTGTGTTTGTTTGTATGTGCATTTGTTGTTGCACCCTTTCAAGCACTCTACTCAGAGGTGCTCCCGACTGCAGAGCGGACACGGCTTTGGAGTTTCACACCGAAGCGCATTAGCAATTGCGAGTGAAGGAGGTGGATTCGAACCTGCAACCTTCTGGGTCCAAGGCACCAAGCATGCCCCTTCACCACAGTGCCCCACGACCATTGACTGGTTGATGCATTCTCCATGATGGAGATGATACTGAGGATGAAGATGATAAAGATGAAGATGATAAGGATTATAATGATGAGGATGAGAATGATGGTGATGATAGTTTCCGCTTTTTCTTCCTCTTTGGTAACACTGCCAGGAAGAGAAAGGAGAGCGTTTTAATATAGATATGTGCTTTTCATTGCTGGGTTTTCACGCCTACTTCCCTGTTTAAGGAAGGGGAACCTGTGGTAGAATACATCAATCAGTGATACAGTAATTGGAATGCCTGTCTAATTATAAGCCGCACTTCCCTATCAAGTATCACCAGAGTGCATCGTCATTTATATCTCTGCTGCTACTTCCCGATCATCAGATTAAAAATGGCTACTTGGAAACTTCAAACAAAATATACAGGACATTTCAAAACTGTGAATTGATGATGCAGGCCATTTTTGTTCTGTTTTGAAACAATCCGGTTGACAGACCACAACCGGTTACAGTGTACAAAATTAAGTGCAGTTTAAACAGCTCACAAGAGTGCGAATGAGAGAAGACATAACATTACAAGAAACACAGGTCAATTAATATTAATTAAAACCCAATATTTATTTATGTTGCTTATATAAATATAAACTGAACTTATGCATAAAACTTTTGTAAAATTAGTTATATGTAACATGCTGCGTTCTAAAATAGCCATTTACAGAACAGACAGCCTGCAATAATCCGCCTAATCGCAGCCTACAAAGCATGTCCGCCCTACGGGGTGCGATTTGGTTACTTTTCGCTCTCCTTGCCACAAGGCTGTGTTTAAAAATTTTTTAGAACTGCCCAGCTCCTTCTTTCCTTTCCCGTTTTCCATGGTAAATTACTTCCAATGGAGGACAATGACTATTTTTTCTAGTTTTAACTGTACAGAAGTGCTTCTACAACTACACAAATCCATTTAGAACTGCACATTTTGTGTACAACTGCACCTTAAAAAGGCCCTGCCATGCCAGCGTGTTGTCCAATTCAATACCGGACACTCCTTCCAAAGTACAGATGCACTGAGGATCATATGATTCAACTGATCTCTTTCCCCATGTAAACTGTATTAACATAAATTATGGTATCTTATGATTTATTTGGTTGTTAATGTTCAGTTACTGTTTTCGTTTATGAAACAATGCTGTAATTAATGAATGCATATAAAAGGAGGAGGGCATTGCTAATGATCACTGCTATCATAGCCTATCAGGCTATCAGTGATTATTAAACCGAAACTACACAGGACACAATATCACCTGGACTAAGACCCGAGTCAAAATTACATGACAAATGACCGAGAACAATGCAGACTGTTTATTTAAGATGAAAATCAAGTATAACAGAACCCATTGAGACCTTAACAGAACCCATTGGTACTTTTTTATTTATTGTTTATTGCACTTTCAATTCTGGTTATACAATCATGACAGCTAAGCACAGTACAATGCAATGGAAGCCAGTAAAAGCTAGTAGCTTATATTATTCTGACCCCCTTTTTCCAAATAATGTTCATGACTGTTTTGATAGGATACTTATAACTTAACTTCAAATCTGGACTTGAGACCCATTTATTCCTTAAGGCCTATCCTGCTGTTTAGCTTAGTATGTGAGGCACCCTTGTAATGGCATGGCTGTGTTACGGCGCCATAGAAATCGTCATTGTTGTTATTATTATTATTAACTAGAACTTAACTAGCAACATAATTGTATGAATAACAATAATACTAATACCCATACTACTGATCATCTGTGAGTAAACGACTTGCTCAAGTTTCCTGGTACTCCTGAGTGAAGATTTGAACCCTGTTACTCTCCTTGTTATGGCCCAGGAACCCTATCCTTTCAGCTATTTATTATGCCCCACAGCATTATTTGATTTTTCAAACATGTCTCTGCTTTGTCATCCTCTATGTTTCTTGGCATCTCAGTGGAATGGAATTGGTGATAGGACCCATCGCCACCAAATGGTTGGCATTGTCAGGAACAGATGATGATGATGATGATGGTGGTGGTGATGATGCTGTTTCTGCTGCTGTTTCTGCTGCTGCTGATTTGGTGGTGATGGTGGTGAGATAAGTGTAGAAACATAACTGTTAATTTATCTCTTGACAGAGATGCCAAGATCTCGCAAATAAATGCTGATTTTCGTACACATAATTTACTGTCACGTCTAATTACTTGTACACATAATTATGTGCTTATTATGTGAATTTATGTGTGTATAACGATGCAAAAAATTTATGTGTGTATGCATAACAATGTACAAATGCACATAACATCGTCATTACAAATGTAATTATGTATGCATATACTTATTTCTATCATCATCGTCAATTCCTGATGCCAGATGACTGGCAATGGGTAGGCTACGAATAAACAATCTGCATTGTCCTTAGTCATTTGTCATGTGTCCTTTTGTCTTGATGTTAGTCCAGGTGATATTGTGTTCTCGGTAGTTGAAGTTTAATAACACTGATAGCAGTGATCATTAACATCGCCCTCCTCCTTTGCGTGTGCTTGGGACTGGCGCTGTTAGAGTGCAGACAGAGGTGGAGTTTTGTGTCCTCCTTTATATTTTATTATTATTTTATTATTGCTTTATTAATATTATTAATTTGATTGAGAAGAAAAATACCTTGAAATGTTTCAATAAAATAGCGATTGATTGATTTTGTTGACTTAGGCCTACTGATTGATTGATTTGTTGACTTAATGATTGATTGACTGGCTGAATGATTGATTGATTGATTGATTGATTGATCGAGTATACATTTATACAAACGCAAGCCATGTTGTACTAAAATTTTGAGCGTAGGAGTGTGCGAATTGATGATCTATGCAAGAAGTGAAAGTTTTTTTTCAACTGACCCCACAACAAAGTTTCAGTGGAATCCACACTTAGATCCAGTAAGACAAAAGGAATGTTGGATTTCTGTGTGTGTATGTCGGTCTGAATGCTTCTGCATGTGTTTGTGTGTTTCTGTCAGTATGTCTGTGTATGCCTGTATGTCTGTCTGTGATCTGCCTGTATTTCTCGGTCTATGTATTTCTCTATCTCTATATTTCTGTCTGTCTGTGTTTCTCTGTGTCTGTTTGTCTGTGTCTGTGTCTTCTGTGTTTCTCTGTTTCTGTTTGTCTGTGTCTGTCTGTCTGTGTTTCTCTGTCTGCTTGTCTGTGTGTCCGAATGAAATGCTGGTGAACAGACGGGTATGATTTCAAGCGGCCTGATTTCCTCTTTATAAATGCTGAGGTTGTGGTAGGAATTATGAACCCTGATTTGTTCCAGCTATGCACCTGTGGCAAGAACAGAAGTCCGTATGCAGATTAGTTATAGCTGAGGGGGAGTGTAGGGTAGGTAAGGGTTGAATTAGAAGAGATGTGCTGTGTAGTGGTTTAGGTGGAGGAATGGGAAAGGAATTGGGTGGGTTGAATGATGGAAAGAGGGAAATTTTATGGATGGATTGATAGATGGATGAGTGGGTGGGTTGATGGATGGATGGATGGATGTATGATTGGACTTGGATGCACAGACAGAGGCAGATATACAGACAGCAGGATGGACGTACCAACGGAGGGACAGACCAAAAGACAGACAAGGCTTGGTGGAAAGACAAAGATACTGCTTAATTACACAATTTTAACTAATTATCCCACTGGCTCATTAATGGATGAGTATATGGATGGATGAGTAGATGGATGGATGAGTAGATGGAGGAAGTAAATGGATGGATGGATGGAAAAATTGCTGAATGCATGGATGAGGTCACATGGAAGAAGGAGGATATGAACGAAGAGGTGGATGTATGGATGATTGGAGAGAGGCTGGGCAAGAATGTAATGGATGGGTAGAAGTGTGGGTGAACTATGTTGCCTACAACTACGAGGGAGGAAGGAAGGAAGGAAAGAAGGAAAGAAGGGAGGGAGGAAGGAAGGAGTGAGGGATAAAGAAAGGAAGTCCTGAAGGAACACTTTTTCAACATTTGACCTGTTATTTATATTTGGATATTAATCAGCAATATTCACTAGTCACTCTTAATTAGTTAATTGTTTGACTGTGGAAACTTACTCCTGTGGCCTACTGTAGGTACTACAGGTAGGTTGACTGATAAACAGGCATGACTATAGGTAGGTTGATGAGTCTCACGGGTAGTGTGGTACACTCTGTTGAGTAATAGCAGACACTATCATGACAAGAACATTCTGTGTCATGGATAATTTAGCACAGATGCTGTTGACTTAAATAGCCAGATCATCCAGATGCCTTTCGAAGTTGTTGCCAAATCCGAATGGTGACAGACAAGGGTTGTGTCACTGGGGAACGTACATTAACCCCAGACAACCCCAGCCCCGGACAAAATCCACTCCATTCTTCAGGTTGGACATAACCCCTCCCCCTGCAGGTAGAACATATTGCGTATAAGTGGATTTATGAACGGAGGTCCTACGCAAAAATCCGTCTGTTGGTTGTACACAAGTTGGATCGATGAAACGAATTGTAGCTGAATAGAAGTCGGATTGATACAGAATAATTTTTACTTAAATTGGAGCTGGACCGACGAAAATGTTCTTGCTTAAATTGGAGCTGGATTGATGATAATCTTCTTGCTTAAATTGTCACCAGACACCTGTATATACAACTACTTGGCCGCATTGTTTGTATTTCCTGATAATTTTATATCTGCTGCTCAGATATAAAATTCATTCATATAAAACATAACCATAAATTTTATCGATACAATCAAACAAACAGATCAGCAGGGACAAATTTGTAAGGGTTATCACGAAATAAGAGGGACAAGAAAAAGCCTGAATCAACTTGAATCGACTAAGGACCTGCTTAATAAATCTCCCTATCTTTCGGTGATATGCAGTAGTAGTAATAGTAGCCGTTTATTGACAGTATAGCCGGTTTGTATCAATTACATTATGGGATCAAGTGCTATTAATTTAACTAATTGACTGCTGTACAATGCTCACCCACTGGTGATCAAATTAACGGTTATCAAGTAGTTACCCAATCTTTGCTTGAAGAGTCAAATTTTTGGGAACGCACGATCATGTGCCACCATGCACAGAAACATGCACACACACACATGTACACGTACACTAACTTGCACACACATGTGCGTCTACACGGACACATGCGCACGGATATATACGCACGCATGCTCTCATTGCTCTGTATACGCACCAATTCATACACATTCACAAAACAGGATATGAACTTCTCAGCCTATCTGCTTCTTTTCCGCAAATGCTTGGATACAATAATTTTTTTGATCGTGGTTTCATTGTCTGGAATACTTCTGATGAACCTGTCCTCACGTGGTGCTATATATAAATTTGCGGTCTTAATGTGACCCCATATAAATTTGCGGTCTTAATGTGACCCCATATAAATTTGCGGTCTTAATGTGGTACCATATAAATTTGCGGTCTTAATGTGTCCCCATATAAATTTGCGGTCTTAATGTGACCCCATATAAATTTGCGATCTTAATGTGGTCCCATATAAATTTGCGGTCTTAATGTGTCCCCATATAAATGTAAGTAAGCCGTTTATTGACAAAGCATCAAACACGTACAAAAGAGCAGTAATCAGTACAAATTCAATGACTTTCGAGTGATCGGTGCATAAGTCAAAGGGTCAATCCAAAAAGGTCGTATGGACCCGCTGAGGCTGGATTGACCCTTCCTTTCTCAATAACATTTGGCTATTGTAAAAAAACAGTGCAAAGCACAACATCTTACACATGAAACGAAAGCAAACTGAAATGAAATGACACACAGATTTCAAAACAAAACAAAAAACAAGAAAAAAACAAATTATGACCAATTGTTTAAATCTAGTAAACAGAGATTAATTAAACAGTCTTTTAATTTTTTCTTAAACATGTTAATGGTGGGTATAAGTGTAATATATTTTGGGAGGTTATTCCATATCATAGGGCCAGAACATTTAATCGAAAATAATTTCATCCTAGTATGTGCAACATCGGTGCGGTAGTGTAACAGAGTTCTAGTGAAATGGTTATGTACAGCAATTCCCTGACAAAAATAACCATCAAATGTCCTAGGCAACAATTTGTGATGATAGCGAAACATGAACAAACTGATTTGAAACTTATATATATCTGATAATCGTAGTATGTTATAGGTTCGAAAAATTGGTTTGGTACTGACAGACCAGCATAATAAGAAAATAGTTCGAATGGCACGTTTTTGCAAACTCTCCAATTTTTTTAAATAAAAACTATAAGTTGAGGCCCAGCAAATGTTACAATATGACAAGTATGGAAAAATTAAGGAATAGTATAAGCCTTGTAATGTAGCTTGAGAGAGACAGTGACGGATTCTTGATAGCACGCTAATATTTTTTGCTATTTTTTTAGATATCTGCTTAATGTGTTCTTTCCAGGTGAGGTGCTGGTCCAGATACACACCTAAAAATTTACACGATTCAGTCGGCATAATCATTTGACCATCCATTGTCAATCTGTAATCACACACTGGCGTTAGTTTACGGCGGGATCCAAAAAGAATAAAGTTTGTTTTATCAATATTAAGCGATAATTTGTTAGCTCTAAACCAGGAAGAAATGGTGATGAGCTCATGATTAGCTCTTTCAAACAATGATTCTATTGACTTATCAGATTTTTTATAAAGGCATTCGTGTCATCAGCAAACAATATATAGTGAAACACTTTGGAAGTAGTCGTCAGGTCATTTACATATATTAGAAATAATAATGGCCCCAGAATTGAACCCTGAGGTACGCCACAACTGATGGGTTTACCAACAGATAAATGACCTTTAAAATAAACATGTTGTGATCTGTTGTGAAGAAAATCAGAAATCCATGCCTTACTTACACCTCTGATACCATAGTGTTCAAGTTTTTTTAATAAAATTTTGTGGTTTACAGTATCAAAGGCCTTGGATAGATCAAAAAATATTCCTAGAGAAAGTTCTCGGTTATCCATAGATTCTAAGATTTTACATTGTATTTCCAGGAGTGCCATATATGTGGAATGTTGTTTTTGGAAGCCGTATTGATTAGGTGATAGTACATTCATTTTAAGGAAATAATCCATCAATCTGTTATACATGATCCTTTCAAAGAATTTGGAAAAAAATGGAAGTATAGAGATGGGTCGATAGTTATTTATTTTGTGTCTTTCACCTGATTTATACAGAGGTATGACTTTAGCCATTTTTATTTCTGGTGGGATGATGCCAGTAAAAAATGAACTATTTATAATTTGAGCCAGAGGTTCGGCAATAAGCTGAATTGTGGCTTTTGCAACACTAGGATTAATATCGTCCATACCCGAACTGTAAGTTGTTCTTAATTGTTTTGCAACATCAATCACTTCATGCTTGCTGGTAGGAAAAAGTACGAAAGAAGAACTCTGCGAGTCCTTTAAGAATGTTTCAAATGCTTCTGAGTTTTCACCAATTTTGGCAGCTAACGTCGGACCAATGTTTACAAAGTAATCATTGAATTTATTAGCAACTTCTAGTCTATTAGAGACATCTGCTCCGTCTATTTTGAATGTGTCAGGGGTGGGAATATTATCGTTATTAGTTAATAAAAGCCTAATAGTTTTCCAAGTTTTTTTAAGATCATTTTCACATTTCTGGAATCTGTCTGTATAGTACATTTTTTCAGCATGTTTTCTAATTTGTTTGAATTTATTCCGATATTTAACAAAAATGGCTTTATTAGAATCATTGGGATTTTTCAGATATTTAGAGTAAAGTCTTGACTTTTTTTGGCAGGATTTCAGTAATGCACTGGTCATCCAAGGTTGTTTTACATTGCAACCTCTTTTTTTATCAGTTATCACTGGGAAGTTTTTATTGTAAAGATCTTTATAGGTATCCATGAAGCAGGTGTAAGCAGCACACGGTTTATCCATAACACACAACCTTTCAACTTCAAACCAATCAGTCTCTGCCAAAGAAATACCAAATTGAGTAATAGTCTTTTCGTTAATTAGCCTACTGGTAGAGGAGGTTGGCTGAGTCCGTTTCACAGATATATCTAAACAAAGCATAACAGGTAGGTGATCTGATATATCGTTCAGTAATATGTAAGACTCCTGCTTATCTGTAAGAAAATTACTGAATATATTGTCAATGAGGGTAGCAGTAACAGAAGTAATTCTAGTTGGATGCAGTATAGATGGCAACATTTGATGGGATGTCATTATGTTAAAGAAATCTTGCGTGGGTTGATGTTCATCCAGTTTCAGCAAATTTATATTAAAGTCACCAGCAAGAATAATCTTTGGATTAGTACTAGTCAACTTGGATAATGTGCGTTCAATGTCTATATTAAACTGGTCAACAGGATCACCAGGAGGACGATACAGGACACCAATTACAATATCCTTGCCCTTGGTTTGGTGAACTTTAATGAACATGTATTCAAAGCAATTTATGGGATTTGACCACTCTGAATCAATAATTTCAAAAGAAACACCGCACTTGATGAAGAAACCTACTCCACCACCACCCTTGTCATATGGTCTACATTTATGCACAAAGCTGTAACCAGGGATTGATACTGCTTTTTCCAAACTGGCATCCAACCAAGTTTCAGTGACTGCCAGAATATTAGCATTACACATTGAAAGCAACAATTGAATATCTGCTAGTTTATGAAATGTGTGGTCTTAATGTGTATAAGTTTGCAAATTGTCATTGTCTTTACGATTGAAGCCGTTGACGTGATTTCTGTTTGTTTTTTCAGCCGAAAAATCAGAAGTAAAGAAATCTGTTCTTATTGGATTTTGTTGACGAAAACTACTCCAGGATGCCTAAGACGGTAAGGGCTGTGAATAGTTGGGTGGGGTGGGTGATGGACGAGGATGTGGTCGGTGAGGCTTGGTCAGGGGTTGGGGAGGGGGTGGCTGTTGTGTGGGAAACGGAATTGATCGTCCATGTGATCGTTCATATGGTTTGGCTGCTGGTGATGTACTTTGCAGATCCGCTTTTCAATCCATTTGACTAACTGATCATTTGCTAACGTTCTTCTCCGTCTTTGCCTTTGTCGCTGTCAATCTGTCTATCTGTATCTCTCTCCCTCACTCCCTCACTCCCTGCATCTCTCTCTGTCTCTGTATCTCTCTCCCTCACTCCCTGCATCTTTCTCTGTCTCTGTATCTCTCCCTCACTATCTGTGTCTCTCTCTGTATCTCTCTCTCCCGCACTATCTGTGTCTCTCTGAGTCTATGTAACTCTATATCACCTCCGTCACTCTTGTTGACTATAGCTCTGTCTGTCTCTTTCTGGCTCTCTGTCCATCTGTCTCTGTCTGTCTGTTTCTCTCTCTCTCTCTCTCTCTGTCTTGCTGACCAGTAATATCCCCTCTCTGTTTATGATTGTATCTACATTGTATGTCTTTTCTTTAGGGTTGCCAGGCAGCCTTGAGTAAATTACCGGACTATATATAAATATATATATATATATATAATATATATATATAATATATATGTATATATATAATTATAGCCTATATGTAGCACTCTATGCCGTGGAAGCTGTCCAGCTTAATTTGGCAACAGACATGTAGATAAGTTGTGATTTTGCTTAGGGGAGGACCGTTGGCCTATCTAGAATGCAACAGCTAGAAATTTGATATGCTGCAACCTTGTCGTCATACATGAACAGGGGATTGTGCGTAGAAGATTAATAGTCTGATGAGAGATGCCACCATAATAATAATATTCTGAGACTTGTGATGTTGGGACAAGTCTTGGGAAGGTGGGAGGAGGCGGGAGCAGTTGGCGATGTGCAGAGATGAGTGGAGGGAATTGATGCGTTGCCCGATTTGCAGACCTACACGGGGAGGACTAAGTAGCCTACTAAATAAAATGTTTTGAGGGTCATAATAATGCAGGGTATGACTAATCTGAGGTAGGCCTATGCGTTCATCATGTAAGCTTATGAAGAAATCTGGAGCAGTGACATTCATCATGTTGATAGACCTATATCGGATATCTTGTAATTAAGTGTACAGCTGAACGGTTGGTTTAGCCTTGCCTGTCTCCAGATATAATTATAAGCAATGGCATAGTCATTTATCTGTCTGTGTATTCTCCTACCTACCACGTATCTCAGGTTGACTGCATTTGAAGGGGTAGAAAAACAGCAATATAATTGGAAAATCGCAAACAGATGTCTATTTATGGACTCAAGAAACGATACACTCCAACACTTGTTGCTAGCAATAATTATTTACCGGACACCACCCTGTCCGGTAATGCCTGAAATTTCTAACCGGACAGATTGTGCAAATACCGGACTGTCCGGTTCATTACCGGACGCCTGGCAACCCTACTTTTCTTCAAACCTCAGACTATGTATGCATATCTTTCTGTGTGTCTTACTTAGTATTTCTGTCTATGTCTTCGTCTATTTCTATCCCTACCTCTGTCTATCTGTTTGTATCTCCCTCCCTTGGTCTGTCTATCTCCCTCTCCTTTGTCTCTGTGTGTCTGTCTCCATCTGTCTTGTCTGTCACTTGTCTCATCTTTCACTTGTCGGCTAATGCGTGTGTGAGTGACACTGTGTGTGTTTGTGTGTGTGTGTGTGTGTGACACTGTGTGTGTTTGTGTGTGCTTCATTGCAAGACGGTGTCGTATGTGGTTGAGCCTGTGAAGCTGGGCTTAGCCAATTAAATCGTCCAGCCGCCGGTCCAACGTGTGTTTGCCTGCACTCTATCAATATTCAACCTCCAGTTTAATATTATCTGCCCTCCCCCTCCTCCTCGTCCTTCTCCTTGTCGTCGTCCTCCTCCTCTCGTCAGCCTCTGCGGATGATGGTGGCAGTGGTGGTGGTGGCAGTGGTGATGATAGTGTGGACTGCCTGTTTTTTAATGCACTTATGATGGGCCTTGGGCGTTTAGAGTTGGTCTTCATGTCCAAAGGGGAGCGAGGGAGGGAGGAAGGGGTCGGTGGGGGGTTGGTGGATTCAGACGCAAGAGATGAGTCAGATTCTCTGCGAAATGGGTCAGAGGAGGAGGAGGAGGAAGGAGAAGGGTGGCCGAGAGGGTGTAGGGGTATCGATGGGGATGGATGAAGGAATGGTTGGAGGGCGGGAGGGATGTTATGGATGACTTGGTGGGTGGATTGGTGGTTGTGTGGGTGGATAGATTTAGTCAGTGAATCTCTCTCTGTTCACTGTTCCTTCCTTCCATCAATCCATTCATGGATGGCGGAAAGATGGTGGGTGGGAGGGATTTAATTCATCTATGCATCCATCTGTGAATCCATTCATTCCATGATGATCTTTTCATCCATTCATCCTTCCATCCGTCTGTCCATCTATCGGTAAATCCATCTCCTATCCCTTCATCCATCTATCCATAACCTACCCATCTATTCATCCATCTACTCATAGCCTACACCCATAACCATCCATCCCTCCACCTTGCATCTGCCTTTCTGAGGAATGATGGATGGATATTGGATGGATGGATTAAATCCATAGATTGTCTATTCATCGATCCTCTTATGATGCGTCCTCGCCATAACTTAAGTTCTGTTGATTCTTCTTATCTCTATCTGTTCTCCTCTTATCTCTCCTCCTCCTCCTCCTCCTCCTCCTCCTTGTCCTCCTCCTCCTCCTCCTATTCCTCTTCGCCCTATTTTCACCTGAGACCTGCTATGAGTCACCACTGCTCTGCTCGACAAATATCCGTTAATATGACCGAACTTTCTTCACATTAACATAATTTATGTGGATGACGTTATATATATATATATATATATATATATATATATATATATATATTTAGCACATATACATTTATATGTATGTATGTATGTATGTATGTATGTATGTATGTATGTATGTGTATAATATATATATAATGTATATAATTATATATACATGGATATAAAGACAAATGTCTTGATTACATGCAATTAAATGACTCATCTATATCCAAGGCCACGTTATATGTATAATATGTATGATTGTATATATTGATCTGGCAATTATGCAGCTCATGTAATCTATCCATTCATTCCTGCAATGCCAGGCTGTCTGTCTCACTCTTTAATTTATGTTTGTTTATATATATATATATATATATATATATATGCAAATGTGCATATATAATTATATATATTAATATATATGCACTATATATATACACTCACCCACAAGTATACATTGTGTATATATATCCAATTATCCATCCATGCATCCATCCACGGTGAGCGCCTCTGAGTAGATGTCTTTAAGAGGTGCTATATAAATTTATGGAATTGATTAATGTGTATATTATTTACACTGCACATGGTGTTATTGCTATTAGTCTTTTACAATAGAGCTTTGTTACATGTTAAAAATTACACATGTCGTCACACTGATTAACAGGTGCTGCATATTTTCAGTGTGTGGTGTTTTTATTATAATTTTTATCATTTATTGAAGAAAGGTATTACTGTATATTGTGGTATGTGAGCACATTGTTATTAATAATTTTGTTTACTGTTCAATTTTTAATTTAAAAAGTGTTTCAAATTACTAAAAATTGTTGTAAATTAATAAAAAAATTATTGTGAATTAATAAAAATTGTTGTAAATTAAAAAAAATTGTTGTAAATTAATAGAAATTATTTTAAATTAATAAAATTGTTTAAAATAAAACAAAATTGTTTTAAATTAATAAAAACTTGTGATAAATTAATATAAAAAAATGTAAATTAATTAAAATTGTTGTAAATTAATAAAATTGTTTTAAATTTTAAAAAATTGTTGTATAAATTTTAAAAAAATTGTTGTAAATTAATTTTTAAAATTGATGTAAATTAATAAAAAAAATGTTGTAAATTAATTTTTTTTTAAATTGTTGTACATTAATAAGATTTTTTTAAAAATTAAACGTTTTAATTTGTTTTTCCAGGTGAACGTTCGCGTTACTACGATGGACGCGGAGTTGGAGTTTGCGATTCAGTCGTCGACGACTGGAAAGCAACTCTTCGATCAGGTCAGATATAATTTTATCACGTCGCTTATCGTGTATTTTAAATTTTAATTTTAATTTTTGCTTTATTTTTTTTATTTTTTTGTTTATTATTATTATTATTTATAAAATTTTATTTATTGCATTTATTTATTTTATTTATATATTTATTTTATTTTTTAAATTTTTTTCTCGCTTATTTATATATATTTTTTATTTTTTAAATTTATTTCTCACTTATCAAAGTTTGGTTGTAGTTTGGATCACAGAAGGCAGTATGCAATAGAAATTTCAATCTTGAAATGTATTGAAATGTGACAAACGGCAACTGCAGAACTTGGGATTACAACATATCAGAAACATTTCCTCATCTCTTTTTCTTTTGCAATTGATGCAAAAATTCCTGGTTCCCCCTCCCTTCTTCTTCTATACACCAAGAATTCGTGCTATTAAGTAAATAAGTGTGTATACCTTTATTGTACCATTGGCAAACGAACAATGGGACATGTAAAATAAGCACTGCATGGAGTAATAACAAAGTATAATATTGTATTGTCTAAGCCTAACTCGTTAGGCAGGTAAATTCACCTGTATACTTGCACTGCCTCACCGCTAGCCGAGAATTTCAATGGGCTGCCTACCGAGGAGTGTCCGCTCGCCTGTCTGTTTGCCTGTCTTTCTGTGTCTGTGTGTCTGTCTGTCTATGTCGTTTCGTGTCTGTCTGTCTGTCTGCCTGTTTGTCTGTCTGTCTGTCTGTCTTGCTGACCATCATGAATCAGCTATTGAATTGTGTTGGGCATTCTTGGCTACAGTTGCCATTGAGAATAAAAAATAGTTGCCATTCCTGACGACATCTAGCTGGCGTCATCGCTTTCATGCACACCCACACACCTACGCACTGACGCACAGATACAGATAGACGTACAAGCACAGACATGCAGACGTACAAGCACAGACATGCAGACGTACAAGCACAGACATGCAGACGTACACATGCACGGATGTGTGCGTGTGCACGTAGGCGGACATATTGTAAACACAATGGATCGTTAGTTTTTAAACAAACGAGAAAGGCATGTCGATGATTGCGTGCTTGTTGGGTGTGTTTGTTTGTGTGTCTTTGTGTTTGTTTGTGTGTGTGTTTGTGTGTGTTTATGTGTGTGTGCGTTTGTTTGTGTGTGTGTGTTTGTGTGTTTGTTTTTGAGTGTGATAGTGTATGTTTGTGTGTGTGTTTGTGTCTCTGTGTTTGTGTGTGTGTTTGTGTTTGTTTGTGTGTGCATGTGTGTGTTTGTGTATGTTTATTTGTGTGTGTGTTTGTGTCTGTATGTGTTTGTGTGTGTTTATGTTTGTTTGTGTGTGCATGTGTGTGTTTATATGTGTGTTTGTGTATGTTTATTTGTGTGTGTGTATTTGTATGTGTGTTTGTATTTTTGTGTGTGTCTGTGTGTGTTTGTAGGTGTGACAGTGTTTGTGGCTGTGATAGTGTTTGTGCAAGTGTGTGTGTGTGTGTGTGTGTGTGTGTATATTTATTTGTGTGTGGTGTGTGTTTGCGTACGTGCATGTCTGTGCATGTGTCGATTGTAGCGATTAAGGAGTTTTGCTTTTGATTTACTGATTCATTGATCCTGCAGGTGGTCGTAGACCTAGTTTCGAAATTCTCTTCTCTGTGTTTTTTCACTCAGTCATTCTTTCTCAATTTAACCCTTGAGCTACCAAATTTTTTTAACGTCGGCCACCAAGGAGTCGGTAGCTAACCCCCCCTCCCCACCATGGACTTCGTGTTTGATTTAAGATATCTTATCTTTTAATACAGCAATTGATTCGGCATGTATTTCTGGATGCTCCCACCCCCATAGTACCTCGTCTATTTCAGGTATAGCTTTTTATTGTGTGGAATGGTAACGCGATTGGCTGTGATAGTGTTTGTGCAAGTGTGTGTGTGTGTGTGTGTGTGTGTGTGTGTGTGTGTGTATATTTATTTGTGTGTGGTGTGTGTTTGCGTACGTGCATGTCTGTGCATGTGTCGATTGTAGCGATTAAGGAGTTTTGCTTTTGATTTACTGATTCATTGATCCTGCAGGTGGTCGTAGACCTAGTTTCGAAATTCTCTTCTCTGTGTTTTTTCACTCAGTCATTCTTTCTCAATTTAACCCTTGAGCTACCAAATTTTTTTAACGTCGGCCACCAAGGAGTCGGTAGCTAACCCCCCCTCCCCACCATGGACTTCGTGTTTGATTTAAGATATCTTATCTTTTAATACAGCAATTGATTCGGCATGTATTTCTGGATGCTCCCACCCCCATAGTACCTCGTCTATTTCAGGTATAGCTTTTTATTGTGTGGAATGGTAACGCGATTTTCACCTGTGTATATGTACCTCCTACAGGCTACAGCTACTTAAAATTTCAAAATTATTATTCCATATGAACCAAGTTTGTGATTCAGAAAGACGTAGGGTTGGGATGTGACAACCACCGATTCCTTGATAACCTGAGTTGCAAGACTGAATCTTCTAGACTGATTTCTCCATTGTGGAGGGGGGGGACAATGGTCTAGCAGGGTGGACTATCAAGGTTCGACATGTTTGGATTTACGACCCCAGCCAGGGTAGAAATCAGTTGTGAGATTTCTGTGCCCCTGGCCAACAACTGTTATGAGTACAGCTACTGAACTGTACACTGTGGATGGGAGGATCAGACGGCAATTATTGGTGGATTATACTGTTAAGTGATTGATTGACTGACTGATTGATTGATTGATTGATTGACTGATTGATTGATTGACTGACTGATTGATTGATTGATTTATTTATTTATTTATTTATTTATTTATTTGATTGATTGAAGTGGTCATCGGTTGGTCATTGATCAATACGATTGATTGATTTGATTATAAGTGGTTAATACTGTTGAGTAAATTGATGATTTGTGATGGATATAGATTAGATCAAAGGTGATTAATTGATTTAGTTTATTATAAGATGATCCATCAAGTGATGATTAACGATCGATATGATTTGATTAGATATGATTTGATTAGATATGATTTGATTTGATATGATTTGATTAGATATGATTTGATTTGATATGATTTGATTAGATATGATTTGATTAGATATGATTTGATTAGATATGATTTGATTTGATATGATTTGATTAGATATGATTTGATTAGATATGATTTGATTTGATTGTAGGTCGTGAAGACCATCGGTTTGCGAGAGACTTGGTATTTCGGTCTCCAATTCACAGATACGCAGAATCTTACGACCTGGATTAAGCTTGATAAGAAGGTAAGAGACGTCAATGGAGGCGGGGTATTACTGGGGTTTCATCCGAAATCTGGGGTTTCATCCGAAATCTGGGGTTTCATCCGAAATCTGGGGTTTCATCCGAAATCTGGGGTTTCATCCGAAATCTGGGGTTTCATCCGAAATCTGGGGTTTCATCCGAAATCTGGGGTTTCATCCGAAATCCGGGGTTTCGTTCGAAATCGGTCGCTTTCTGTCCTCACGTAGTTGAGGCCATCACTGGATTTTTAGAGTCTGTTACATTCGATCTATTTTTACTTTGTTTTATTTATTTATTTTTCCATTTCTCTGGATCCCCTTTAAGATTGCTACTCAGAGGTGCTCCCGACTACGGC
Source organism: Lumbricus rubellus (assembly GCA_945859605.1). Lineage (NCBI taxonomy): Eukaryota > Metazoa > Annelida > Clitellata > Crassiclitellata > Lumbricidae > Lumbricus > Lumbricus rubellus. The sequence continues at coordinate 21,146,964 of OX243828.1, forward strand.
GCGAATGCTGAATCGGAGTTTCACGCCAAAACGAGTGAGCAATTGGGAGTGAAGGACTTACTCAGGGTCCCTACGCAGCGGCTTGAGGTGGATTCGAACTTGGAACCTTCCAAGGCACAGAACCCACCAGTACACCACCATGCCTCAGAAAGAGATGACTGCAAGTTGACATGATGCAACCTTTGGCTGATCAATGCTATACCAGTGATTAGATTAGATTAGATTTGATGAGTGATTTAGTATGAGTTGTCGAAAGACTTAACAGTCGGCTTGAGTCGTAAGTTGATGAGGTTGAGCGAAAAAGAGATATGATCAACGAGCAAACATCAATCATATGAGAACAGTTACTGATCGGAGGAAAGATAAGAACATGATAAGAACATGAGTTGAACAGAACCACCAGCTTATCTGAACCAGTTTATAAATTTTGCATGGGTTCTTAAGTTTCTGAAGACATATTCATCTGTAGAAGAAGATAGGGTTTTCTAAAGGCTTAGTAGCTATGATCGAAGAACCCCCCCCTTCTGGGTTTCATTTGAGCATAGCCTGGCCTTGAATATATGCATATATAATTATCTTTGATATGCTTGTGAAGAAAGATGCTTGTTCGGGTTGACAATGCTATCCATTATACGATGGGAGTGTCAACCGTGACATATATTCACTGATATTAATATTAACTTGCGACAGATGAAGGTGTGTACTAGTGTTGTGATTTGTGTGCTGGACTGCCAGCCATGAATGTGTGGGCGGTCAAATCCAACTCAAAGAGATTTCTATTTCATTTTGTTTCCTATATGATGCAGAGCTTCAAATCTTTCTTATGCTGTGTTCTGGTACGGTAATTAATTAATTCATTTGTTTCAGAATTTTATATAGCACTCATTCAAGAAACCTACCCGGAGGAGCTCCACATTCCAGCAACGGCTAATAATAAGAAAGACCATGAGCGAACCCCATGGACCAGCAGGACTTCTCCCTTTGCGGAAGAACGCAAAAGCTGGACAGGAGGCTAATAGGGGAGAAGGGGGAGACAGAGTGACAGTAATTGTTCTACCATCCTTCCCACATCATAATATATGAAATCTGTTAAAATTTATCTTTTGTAACATCCCTGCCTAAGCAGAGATATGGTTCCAAGATTTCTGTTGCATCCGTTGCCGCAACCAACTCGGCGGAAGTGAGTACGCCAACCGTACACTGTGGGTGAGATGATGAGACGGTGAGGGAGAGGACTGGCCACCCGCCCTCCCTTCATATGCTGAGGCAAAGAAAATGAAGTCACTAACTCTCTGTTATACCCATGGCTAGCTGGGTTAGCTTAAGGGACTGAGCACTCCTCTGCCTATTTCTACAATATCCTGTTGCATGTTCAGAACTGTTTATAACGTCAGAAGCAGTCTGTATTCAGAAGCAGTCTGTATTGCGTATGAAGTTTAATATTTTATTTGATCTAGGCCTTTTGTTATTCCGCGGCCTGTAACTAACAAAGCACTTGGGGAACCGGTACTGGACCGTGGAGCAAGCGTTAAATAGTACTGCCCTAGTGAACTCTGGCTGTTTTATATTGACTTAAAACTATCAATGAAGAGATTAGGTGGCAGGGGAGAGGACTGGATTCTTCCTCATATGCCGAGCCAGAGAAAATGAAGTCGCTAATGCTTCATGTCAATGGCTGTAGGTATGTATGAGTAGTTGTTATAGCACCCCTTCAGGATTGCTACTCAGAAGCGCTCCCGTCTACAGCGCAGACACTGAATGAGAGTTTCACGTCGACATGCATGAGTGATTGCAGGTGAACGAATTGCTCAGGGTCCTTACTCAGTGGCTTGAGATGGATTCGAACCTGCAACCTTTCCGGCTCCAAGGCGCCGAACATACCCTTACACCACCATGTCCCACACGAGGTTAGCGTAAACGAACTTGATGTATGTGTGCTAAGAAAAGATTGTCGTAAAGAATGGAATGCAATAAAACAAGACTTGACTTTACTGTGCACACACACACGCACACACATGCAGACACACGCACACATGCAGACACACGCATACATGCACACACACATACATGCACACACATGCATGCACACGCACACACACACACATACATACATGCACACATGCAGACACACACATGCACACATGCAGACACACACACACACGCGCACACAAACATACACACGCGCACGTACACATACACACACACACACACACATGCATGCACACACACATACACACGCGCACACACGCGCACACACGCACACACACATGTAGACACACGCACATACATGCACACACATGCATGCACACACACGCACTCACATACACACGCATGCACACACACATACACATACATACACACATGCAGACACACACACACACACACGCACACACACAAACATACATGCACACACACACACACACACATGCACACACTCACATACACACACGCGTGCACACACACTCACATACACACACGCACACATACACGCACACATACACACACATACACACGCACCCACACACACATACACATACTGAACATCAATTTTGCTGAGCACTTATGAATGAAGGATTTACTTGGTTCAATGACCAACTCAATGGCAGCTCTAGGCTCCAACCTACGACAGGTTTGGTAAACGTGTATTTTAAGAACACAAATTATTCAGCACAACATGGGTTTCACGGGGTTGGTCGAATACAAGTTGGATTGACGAAACGAATTCTTGCCTAGACAGAAGCTGGATCGACCCGAAGAATTCTGGCCAAACTAGAATTTGGATTGATTCAGAATAATAATAGGACTGCAACGAGCCAACAATTTGACACGCTAAAATACAGGTTTACCACAGGTCGAACGTACTTGTCTGTAGGCTACCTAACCCTCCCCTACCCCACTGTCTCTCGGAGAGGTGGGGACAGTGGGCTGCCTAACCCTCCCCTACCCTATTGTCTCTCGGAATAGTGGGCTACCCAGGGTGAGAATTACCAGGGGTTCGGGGGTTCACAAACCCTCCAGTCTTTTTTTAGAGCCCCATAGTAAAGTCTGTTTTTCATGCCCCAATTCCAAGTTTATCATAGGCCAACCCCCCAGTTATTTTTCCACAATTCTCACACTGGGGCTACCTAACCCTCCTGTACCCCACTGTCTCTGGTGGCAGTGGGCTACCTAACCTTCCCCTACCCCACTGTCTCTTGGGACTTTCTAATCAGTGGGCTACCTAACCCTACCGCACCCCACCCCATTGCCTCTCAAGGGCTGTGTGCGTCATCAATTTGTTTTACATATTATACATAATAATATTATGACGGCCCATTTGCATCAGCCCACACATGTACAATGTTGTACATGTTACCTCTAATCTGTTTACCCATAGTTCTCCGTGACACATGCCATCTACATTCTACAGTGTATAGTAGTTGCATAGTTGTTACGATCCAATACAGCCAGCGTTGCCACTCGGAAAAATCAGAAAACACGTTGGAACGTCGAAAAAATCCAAGAAAACCCAAGTTGCCCAAATCGCCCGAAAATGTCTACAATTTCTCGTCCGAAAATCTGATGACCTTTTTTTAAGTCATCCGACCGAAATTTTCCGAAATGTTCGGAATTTCCAGGAAATTCAGCAAAAAACCCAGATTTTTGCAAGTTCAGATTGAAAAAACCCAAAAAACCCAAGAACAAACCCAAGTTCTTCCCCAAAAAACCATTTCCCAAGTTCGGATCGAAAAAACCCAAGATTTTGGGGAAAAACCCAAGGAGGTGGCAACGCTAAATACAGCCGCACGTGGAGACCCTGTCTTGATTATTATTAGTGGATGCCTTACGGGTGCGTTTTTCAACCGCCTACTACTACTACTACGATACACGATGGTACACGATGGACGCGTCTTTTGTTCAATCGTGAAATTCCTCTTGAACGTTGATTGAAAGATGGTCGTCGTTCGATAGTTCGATACACGTCGTTGTGGTGGCACACAGATATATTGCACTTGACATATGAATTTGTTGACGAAGGAGGGAGAAAGAGAGATGACTTTGTTTGCCATTGACTCTTCGGGAAAGCCGTCTGCGGTGTTGACTGGCTGTCTGCATGGTTGTTGTTGGGCTGCGAGGTTTTGCAGGGGAGGAAGATAAAATAGTTGTCTGGTCCTCGTCTGATTTGATTGAAGATGGATGGGTCGTAGGACGTGGCGGCGCCCCGGAGAGAGAGAGACAGGCGACAGACAGACACAGAGAAGGAGAGAGAGAGGGAGAAAAAGACAGACATACAGACACAGAGAAAGAGGGAGGGAGAAGGAGACGACAGACAGACAGAGAGGGAGAGAGAGATGGAGAGACTGAGAGAGAAACAGACGGACATAGAGACAGACAGACAGAAAGGGGAAGAGTGAGAGGGAGAGAGAGACAGACAGATAGAGACGGAGAGAGAGAGAGAGGGAGATAGAGACAGAGACTGGGAGAGAGACAGACAGTCAGGGACAGAGAGAAAGACAGAGAGAGAGACAGAGCTTTGCAAAGGTTGATTGTTGGATGGACCATCCACTTCTATCACGATTCGACTATTCAGTAGTGTGATTGTTGCATTGTAACATTGTTTTTTGGGTTTGGTTGGCAGTGTCTGTGGTATGTTGGTTCTCAGGTTGGCAGTGTCTGTGGTATGTTGGTTCTCAGGTTGGCAGTGGATGGTTCATACTCTCTTCTTTCTGGTCAACCAGAAAGTCCACCCTCAACTGAGCTGCCCGAGTCATGACCAATTGACCATCAAATCCAAATAGTTTCGAATAACTTAATATGCGCATTCATACTTGCATGCATACGCACATGCATATGTGCATACGTACACGCATGTATACGTGCGTACACATACATATGCACACACTCACATATAGCTTGATGTGCTCGAATGAGGCAATGGAAGTTGGTAGTGGTTGGGACTTTGTTGATGATGAGGGGACTGAGAGACTGTGTGGTATGTGGGTCAGCTATGCTTTGGCAATTAGGTAATATGCTAAATTATATTGCCAACAGGTTTTGCTTGACAGAGTGAGGGAGACAGAAAGACAGTGAGTCACTGACAGAAGGAGAGATGGAGATAGAAAGGGAGTGAGAGACAATGAGTGATGGAAGGAGAGAGAGAGACAGACGACGTACGGACAGACAGACACATGCAGGCAGGTAGAGAGACAGAGCAAGAGAGTGGGAGACAGAGATAAAGAGAGAGAGAGGGGGAGAGAGACAGAAATACATACAGACAGAATGAGAGACAGACAAAAAGAGAGGGAGACAGACAGACAGAGAGAGATATAGACAGATAGAGACAGAGAGTGACTCTAGTGTTGGGATGTCTAATATGTGCAGTTTCTGTAAGGCGCCCTTGTAACGGCATGGCTGTGTTACTGCGCCATATAAATCGTCGTAATTATTATTATTATTAGGTGGCTGTGGTATTGGTTTCAGTCATTGTCTGGTATGTTACGTGAAGAAACCTATGAGTCCAGTTGTATACATTATCTTTGTGTATTGTATCATGCTTCTGTATACGGTATATTTCTGTACGTGTGCATCATATAGGAAGTGTATGTATACTTGTTTATCTGAATCATACTGTATTGCATTTTCTGTTTTGGTAAATGTTGTCTTTGCTCGACATGTTCTATACATGAATTGCATTGTATGGTGTTCTCTCTTTTCCTCTTGTTGTGTGTTCTCAATATGTGTTATGTGTGTGTTTGTTGGGGGAACTGTTGACACATGTTGCACGACAGTTATTTGAGGAGCTCTGTAGACTTTTGTGGGTCGATGTTAATGTTAACACATGTTGCACGGCAGTTATGTGAAGAGCTCTGTAGACTTTTGTGGGTCAATGTTAATTGCATTCAGAGCAGGATGAAACAAACCATGAGATCAAAGGATGATATGTCAAATGATGACTGATGGAAAGCACAACACAGGCATTAGCTCACCAGTCTTCGTGGTGGTGGTGGTGGTGGTGGTGGTGGTGGTGGTGGTGGTGGTGGTGGTGGTGGTGGTGGTGGTGGTGGTGGTGGTGGTGGTGGTGGTGGTGGTGGTGGTGGTGGTGGTGGTCTACCAGTGTAGGTGGTGGTGCAGATGTTGGTGATACAGTTGTTGCAGATGATGGTGGTGCTTGTGATGTGGTGCAGATAGTGGTGCAAGTCGTATAGGTAGCAGTGATACAGTTGGTGGTGATGCTGGTTGTAGTAATATAGATGATGGTGCAAGTGGTTGTGGTATAGGTAGTAGTGGTACAGACAGGGTGAGAATTGCCAGGGCTTGGGGGGGGTTTCAACCTCCCCAGTCTTTCTTAGAGCCCCATGTTAAAGTCTGTTTTTCACACCCCGATTCCAAGTGGATAATGGTCCAACCACCCCCCCCCTCCAAGTTATTTTTCCACAATTCTTACACTGGGTACAGATAGGGGTGGTACAGATGGAGGTGCAAAGGGTTGTGGTTCTAGCAGTACCAGTAGTGGTAAAGTTGATGGTGGTGGTGGTGCAGAAAGTGGTGGTACGGTGCTAGTGGTGTACGGGGTGGTGTTTAACTGGTATGCAAGTATTCTCTGCAAAGTGGTATGGTATCACTTCAAGGTATTCTCTACACTCTACAGCACAGTGTTTTGTTGTGACTGACGGGAAGTGCTGTGGCACGTCTGAGGGGTGGATGTGTTTGAGCAATTAGTCTGTTTGTTCATTTGATTGCCGATGACAGATGTGTGTCAGCCGGCAACATGTTATGTCTTGGCCTTTTTCTTACGGACAGTCTAATTTATTACTGTCTGTGGTCACAGTGTGCATGGTGGTGACACACAGCTGTTGTTACTCTCAATTTGTCCCTCGTCCCACCATTACGTTGCGCACCCCACCAAATGTGCGAAGGGAAATGTGGGTAGGGAAATGGGTGTATGGGAATGTGTGTAGGGGATTGTGGGTAGGGAAATGCGTGTAGGGGAATGTGGGTAGGGAAATTGGTGCAGGGAAATGCGTGTAGGGGACTGTGGGTAGGGAAATGTGGGTAAGGAAATGTGGGTAGGGAAATGTGGGTAGGGAAATATGGGTAGGGAAATGCGTGTAGGGGAATTGGTGCAGGGAAATGCGTGTAGGGGACTGTGGGAAGGGAAATGTGGGTAGGAAATGGGTGAAGGGCAATGTGAATAGGAAACAGATCCCCAGTGGCTGGGCTTGAAGAGTGTATATACACACAATTAAAGTGTAGACATACATACAAAACTATTCACACACATACAATGCACACATACAATGCACACATACAATGCACACATACAATGCACACAGGGAGTTCTTGAAATCTGTTTGTTGGGATGGAGTTAATGATGCGTTGCCATGGTAACTGATGTTGTTGCTTTTTCCGTCTTCCTACAGGTCCAGAGCCAGGACGTGAAGAAGGAGAAGGACAGTCCGCTGCAGTTCCGGTTCCGAGCGAAGTTCTATCCGGAGGATGTTTCCGAGGAACTGATCCAGGACATCACTCGAGTATGTTGTCCTTGTTTTGTTCTTGTTTTGTTCTCGTTTTGTTCTTGTCCTCGTTTTGTTCTCATTTTGTCCTTATTTTGTCTTAGTTTTGACCTCGTTTTGTCCTTGTTTTGTCCTTGTTTTGTCCTTGTTTTGTCCTTGTTCTGTTCTTGTTTTGTCCTTGTTTTGCTCGATGTCCCTACGTGGCGGCTTGAGGTGGATTCGAACCTGAAACTCTCTGGCCCCAAGGCACCGAACCCACCACTACACCACCGTGCCCCACAAGAAATGCTTAGAACTGTATCCATCAGCAGTAATAAGAGACATGATCAACCCAGAATGGGAATACACACATGTATGCATAAATGCATATACATATATGTCAATGCATGCAGACATACCGGGTATGTCAATACATACATACAGACATACATTAATGCATGCAGACAGACATACATCAATACATACATACAGACATACATCAATGCATGCACTTGTACATCAATACATGCACCCATGCAGTGCACCCTGACGCATTTTAGACAAAAGGTAATTATTTTTCGTCTTGTAAAGCTCCTGTATGAATACCTCTTATGTTACAAACATGTCGGTTACATTACTACTTTGTTTGTTGTATGTGTAGCAATTGTTCTACCTGCAAGTGAAAGACGGTATACTGAAGGATGAGATCTACTGCCCGCCAGAGACGTCTGTCCTTCTGGGATCGTACGCAGTGCAGGCAAAGTATGGCGACTACAACAAGGAGATACAGAAGCCGGGCTTCCTCGCCAGTGATCGCATACTTCCATCCAGGTCAGAGGTCAACACATTTCGAGGCATGGTGGTGTAGTGATGGTGGTGTAGTGGTGTAATGGTGGTGGAGTGGTGGTGTGTCGGTGGTGTAGTGGTGGTGGTGTGTCGGTGGTGTAGTGGTGGTGTAATGATGGTGTAGTGGTGGTGTATCGGTAGTGTAGTGGTGGTGGTGTAGTGATGGTGAGTGGTGGTGTATCGGTGGTGTAGTGGTGGTGGATTAGTGGTGTAGTGATGTAGTGGTGGTGTAGTGGTGGTGTAGTGATGGTGGAGTGGGGTAATGCTGGTGTAGTGATGGTAGAGTGGTGGTGTATCGGTGGTGTAATGGTGGTGTAGTGGTGGTGTAGTGGGGTTTTTTAGTGCCTTGGAGCCAGAGGGTTCCAATTTCGAATCCATGTCAAGCCACTACGTAGGGACCTTGAGCAAGTCCTTCACTCGCAATTTTTAATTGCGAACTTCGGCGTTAAACTCCAATTCAGTGTCCGCGCTGTTGTCGGGAATGCCTCTTAGTAGCGAGCTTGAAAGGATGCTATAGCTAATGCAAGAAAAAAAGACCTTTTTGACTTTGTCCTTGCGACATCTTGCCTAGCCTGGCTTCCTAGTTTCTCTTGTTTCTCGTCTGAAAAATTTCTTCAGTGCCTCCCATAGAATGGCCCATTCAGGGGTGCTTTCAGCACAGAAGCCTTGGGAGAAGGGAAGGGAAACGTCTTGAGAGAGTGAGATGAAGCAGGGAAGAGCCCAGACATGAGCTAAGCCTGAGATTTCAACCTGAGCACGGCTGAAAGGAGCAGGTGAGAAACGAACTTGGTAGAGATGTGGTCTTACGAAAGAAAGCACAATTCTGCCTTGCGGTGGTATGAACATTGGACAAGGAGCAGGCTCTGCTTAGACGACCCACTGAAATTATTGCCTAACTGAGACTACCCAATGCTGCGAAGTAGCTCTAAGAAAAACTCTGCTGTCCCCCAAGTCTATGTGATTGAGTGACATGGTTTCTTTTCTTTGTACAGGGTAATGGAGCAGCATTCGATGAGTCGTGAGCAGTGGGAGGAGCGGATCACCACGTGGTATGAGGAGCACAAGGGAATGATGAGGTGAGCAACTGCAGAACTTTGTCACCTGTCAATCATTTTCTTCGGTCACACATTTTGTGCCTGTCAATCACTTTGTGCCTGTCAATCACTTTGTGCCTGTCAATCACTTTGTGCCTGTCACTCACTTTGTGTCTGTCAATCACTTTGTGCCTTTAGTCACTTTGTGTCTGTCAATCACTTTGTGCCTTTAGTCACTTTGTGTGTGTCAATCACTTTGTGCCTGTTAGTCACTTTGTGTCTGTCAATCACTTTGTGTCTGTCAGTCAATTTGTGTCTGTCAATCACTTTGTGTCTGTCAGTCAATTTGTGTCTGTCAATCACTTTGTGCCTGTCAATCATTTGTGCTTGACAATCACTTTGTGTCTGTCAATCACTTTGTGCCTGTCAATCACTTTGTGCCTGTTAATCACTTTGTTCCTGTCAATCACTTTGTGTCTGTCGATCACTTTGTGTCTGTCAATCACTTTGTGCCTGTCATTCAATCGTTCTGTGTCTTTCAATCATTTTGTATATGTTAATCATTCCATACCTGTTAATCTTGTTTTCGCTGGAAATCCTTTTTGTGTGTCAATTAATTATTTCTTGTCTGTCAATCTCTGCATGTGCCAATCATTGTTTGCCTGCCAATAATGTTTCATCTGTCAATCATTTCATTGTGTGTCAATATCGTTAAGACTATTTTGACAAGCAAGTTAAAAAGAACTCATTTTTCACTAGCCTGCATAATATTTGGTTTCAGAGAAAGATACCTGATTTTTTAAACTCTCTGTCTCTCCAATTTCTCATGTTCAGTCTCTGATTTCTCAGCGTTAAGATCACCATTATTTTATTAACGAAAGTTTAATTAAAATTTTGTGGTTTCAAATTTTATGTGGTTGGTGCATATTTAATTAAAATTTCTTGATTGTTATTATTGTTTGAAATTTTATGTGGTTAGTGCATAAATAATGTTTAATTGGTTGTTTGAAGAGAGGATGCTGTGCTGGAGTATCTGAAAATCGCTCAGGATCTTGAAATGTACGGCGTCAACTATTTCGAAATCAAGAACAAGAAAGGTTCGGACCTGTGGCTCGGAGTTGATGCCCTAGGAATCAACATTTATGAAAAGGACGACAAGTAAGTTGCGGCATACATATTTTAAGTAGGTCATGGGATATTTGCATGTCGGAAGTAGGGCATTTCATATTTGCATATTGGAAGTAGGCCATGGTATATTTGCATAGGTCATGGCATATTTGCATATTGGAAGTAGGTCATTTTATATTTGCATATTGGAAGTAGGCCATGGCATATTTGCATATTGGAAGTAGGTCACAACATATTTGCATATTGTAAGTAGGTCATTTCATATTTGCATATTGGAAGTAGGTCATGGCGTATTTGAACATTGGAAGTGAGTCTTGATATTAATGTGTATTTGAAATTGATATGGCATGCTTGTGTTTCGGAAGTAGGTCAGGGTGTAGTGTGTATTGGAAATGAGTCTTGATAAATGTAGGCAGTGGTCAGTGTACTCGTCAAAGTCAAATTGAATTGGGAGGGGTACAGGAACTGGAATCTTGAAATAAATTTCTTTCTCTGCTGGGATTTAACCCTTGACATTTGGTCCAGCAGACTACCGCACACCCTGCTCTTCTTATTTCCTGGAGCTGGCAGGAAGTGTAGTTTCACCTTTGGCTGTAGACGAATTTTGGCTGAAACGAAAACAGTGAAATCACTTGATAGCGAGATGACAAAGACCAATTTAGCATCCTGTTGGTCTGTTCAAAGGCCAACTGTAACAAGGGAAAAGTTTCGGTCAAAATGAAACAGTTTTGTGATGACTTGTTGGTGCAGGTGCTTTCGCATTCACGTTTGGGCTTCCTTTAACGATGAGGTGGTTAGTTTTCCAGGCATTGAATTAAACAGTCATTGTTACAGAGTTTAATGGCTTAAAAGACAATAAGTGTTTTTTTAACTGCAGCATTGTGTGTGATGATTTTCAATTGGATTTGGTATCTGAAGGCTTGTGTTGATGGGCCAATGCTTTTTCATTTGAGCCAGCATTTGCAAATGTAATGAAGGGACAGATAAGGAATGGATGGACAAGAATAATTCAGATTAGAAATGCGGCAGATAAGCAATGGTTACAGATAAGGAATGGGGGTAGAACAATGGTTTCCAACCCGTGGTCTAAAAAAAGGCCCTCATCTCTCAAAGAATTAACAAAAATATATGACAAAATTCGCAATTTGGATAGGATAGAAAACAATTTTTTCCATTATGAATTTATTTTGTTTTAATGTCTATAAATGACATCAAACATTCTATTTTGATTCATTTATAACAATTTTATTTGCTTTTTGTTAATTAAATTTTAGCCTTTTATTTGAACCATTACTACTTTTGTTTGAACCATCACTACTTTGTTTGAACCATCACCACTTTGTTTGAACCATCACTACTTTATTTGAACCATCACTACTTTATTTGACCCATCACTTCTTCATTTGAACCATTACTACTTTATTTCAACCATCACTACTCTATTTCAACCATCATTACGAGCTCTATTCATCATCTTTTCTATCCCTTGCATTATCCATATATATTTGCGTTGGTCGTAGATTGACACCGAAGATCGGTTTTCCATGGAGCGAGATCCGCAACGTTTCCTTCAGCAACAAGAAGTTCGTCATCAAGTCCGTCGACAAGAAGGCACCGGTTGGTGGAGAAAATTCATCTTAAACATTTGTCTTTAAATAATCAGTGGGATACTGTTAGCAATTAATGTCTCGTGTTTATTTTGTTCTTTATTATTTGAACTTTTTTGTGAGGCGGTTTGTTATGTTTTTCTTGCTTAGTTAAAGCGATTTTCTTAATGGTACTTGTGATTGTGGAGATTTTGCTGATCCTGAATTTTCTCGTTTAAATCTTCTTACGTGGAGTTGAAGTTATTGTAGAACCATTGAGTGCTAAATGGAGCCATTGCTACAGAATTTGAACCATCTCTAGGTAGTTTGAAGCATTGCTACAGAATTTGAACCATCACTAGGTAGTTTGAACCATTGCTGCATAATTTGAACCATCACTAGGTAGTTTGAACCATTGCTACAGAATTTGAACCATCACTAGGTGGTTTGAACCATTGCTAAATATAATCGAAAACCATCGCTACTTAGTTTGAACCATTACTACATAATTTGAACCATCACAAGGTAGTTTGAACAGTTGCTGCATATTTTGAACCATCGACACTTAGAGTGAGCCATCACTACCTTTTTGGAAGCATCACTACTTAGCTCCAACCATCAATGCACCCAGTGCCTGCATAGTTTGAACTATCACTGCGTAGTTTGATGCATCGCTATGTAGCTACACCAGGCAGCAAGGTGGTAGGCGAGAGTCTTTTTTTAATGCTCGCATTAAACAGGCGAATTAAATCATATGGGCGTAGCGAATAGCAGGATGTAATAATGAATATTAATGCTTGTGATGATGAATATTAATGCTTGTAATAATGAATATTAATGCTTGTAGTGATGAATACTGATTATGTAATAATGAATATTAATGCTTGTAATGATGAATACTGATTATGTAATAATGAATATTAATGCTTGTAATGATGAATACTGATTATGTAATGATGAATACTGATTATGTAATAATGAATATTAATGCTTTTAATGATGAATACTGATCGGGGGTCGAAGGGTCACATGTGTATGCGTTGTTGTTGGTCGTAGGATTTCGTTTTCTACACGACGCACATGAAGATCAACAAGAGGATCCTGTCGCTGTGCATGGGAAACCACGAGATGTACATGAGGCGACGGAAACCCGACTCGATTGAAATTCAACAGATGAAGGCGCAGACCCAGGAAGAGAAAATGGCCAGGCAGCAGGAAAGGTCGGCGGCTTCAGATTATAAACCAGATGGCACCACTTGTATCTCTCTCTGTTCTGCTTCCTGTGTATCTGTTCATTTTTCTCCTTGTATCTGTCCGTTTTTTCCCTTGTATCTGTCTGTTATTTCTCTGTGTATCTGTCTGTTATTTCTCCTTGTATCTGTCTGTTATTTCTCCGTGTATCTGTCTGTTTTTCTCCGCGTATCTGTTCATTTTTCTCCTTGTATCTGCCAGTTTTTTCTGACTGTATCTGTCTATTCTGCTCTGTGTATCTGTCCATTTTACTAGTTGTATCTGTCCATTTTTTATGGCTGTATCTGTTCGCTTTTGCTCCCTGTAAGGACCTGTATCTGTCTGCTTTGCGTAAAGTTAGATCTATCTTTTTTTTATCTCCTTGAGGTTCAAAGGTTAAGGTTTGTTTTTTAGAATGTCGGCAGTTTCAAGGATTTTTTAAAGATTTTTGGTAGGATTTTTATGGGTTTTTAAAGATTTCTTGGGATTTTATGACCCGTGATTTTTTTAGAAGGTTAGCTTAAGCGGCATGTACTGAAGTGTCGTGTGAATTCATTGTTGTTTTTTATTCGCATATACTTATACTTTCAAAGCAGTCAATTAATACTTGACAAGGTTTTCTCATACCTGAATTTCATCAGAGGCTGATATATATGCAATCACAGACATATATACATACATGCATACATGATTACATGTATATACAATTATACATGTATATTGTATAGTGTATACATAAATTATATGCAAATTATTCACATGCCTGCATTTAATCATAGGCTGATGTTTATACAATCAAAGATGTATATATGATGCATGCATGTGTATTGTGCACATGTATACAATATACATATATAATCATATATATATATATATTGTATATATATATTGTATACATGTACACACATGGATCCATTGGTACATAGTTTGAACCATCACTAGGCAGTTTGAACCATTGCTGCGTATAATTGAAACCATCACTACAAAGTTTGAACCATTGCTACATAATTTGAACAATCACTAGGTAGTTTGAACCATCACCAGGTAGTTGGACCATTGCTGAACATAATTGAAAACCACTGCTACATATATATATATATATATATATATATATATATATATATATATTCTCATACCTGCATTTCATCAATCATGCATACATCTTACATACATAATTGTACATTCACACAATTCATCGATGCAGATTAAAACGATGGCATGGCGCCATTAAAGTTTGTCCGACTACTACTAGTGTAATACGATACATAAAATTAGCTTCATGTGAAGATGATTGTTGCACGAGAGGATCTGTTGGTTACCATGGCAATGGGATGCTGTTTGTTTGCAGGATGATGCTTCAGAAGGAGAAGCAGCAGCGGGAGGAGGCGGAGCGACAGCGGAAGGAACTGGAGGAGAGACTGCGGCGCTACGAGGAAGAGTTCGAGAGGTCAAAGAGAGGTCAGAGTTCGTCGTCAATGGTTGATTGTTGTGGTTGTCATGGCAACGGGCTGTTGCAATTACCATGGCAGCTGTAGATACAGGAGGCACCGCTTCTTTAATTTTAAGTGACCAAATTATAATGCCTTGTTCGTTATCATGATGGCACTGTGAAAGTGGTGACATGGGAAGAAAATTTGAATTATGCCGGTAAAGCCAAAGTGTAGTAAATGGTATGGACAATCCCATACTATGTATGATTCTATGTGTTTGTACGCGTATGTTTGTGGCACTGTTTTTATTCGTATACATATGTTTGTGTTTGTAGAGCTCGAGAAATCTCAGCAGGTAGCGATGTCGCTCGAGGAGAGGATGCGTGAGTCTGAGCGCGAGCGACGCGAGATGGAAGAGGCTCGGCAACGAGCGGAGGAAGCAAGGCGTGAGGCGGAGGAGGCCGCTCACCTGGAGAAGGCGGAACGGGAGGTCAAGGTGAGTTACCAGTCAGGAGTGCACCTCTCTTTATATGACTTGTTACCGAAACCACCAATACACCACCGCTGATGGTGTATTTTTTTAGTTCTTGGGGAATTGCACTTACCGCTTCTTCTTTTTCATTTTCTCTGCCCCTAGGCAGGTTCAAATGCAAAATGTTGCCACTCCATCCTCCGTTGTGTCTTCTCTTTGAGTTTTTGGTATCAGTCCTCCATCATCCTGTCTCGGTCTACCTATTATTTTTTCCCCTCCATTTTTCCTTGATCGCTATTCTTAACAAAGAATCTCCTCTTAGTGTTGTGTCCAATCCATTTTCTTTGCCTTTCTTTTATCGTTCATATCAGTGTTCTGTCTTCTACAATTCTTCTCAACACTTTTTCATTTGTTTTATGTTTTCTGTCCATTCTCATTCATGTTCACATTCAAAGGCATCCATTCTTTTTCATATAAATATAGCAACGATAATACAATAATGATTTTACTAATAGTGTGACATTGTGATGTATGTTTGTATGTTTTTAATCTAACAAACATAGATTAATTAATATTAATTCAAGCGAAATATTTATTAATGTTGCTTATATAAACTGAACTTATATATAAAACCTTTGTAAAATTAGTTGTATGTAACATGCTGCGTTCTGCCAACCTGAAGTTTTGATTAAACGAAAATTGATTGATCGATTGATTGATTGATTGATTGATTGATTCAGGAGCAAGAGGCTCGCGAGGCGATGGAGGAGCTGGAGCGTCGCATGGAGGAGACTCGACTGAAGGAGGCGGAGTCACATCGCCTGGCGGAGGAGCTGGAGCAGGCTCGAGTGAAGATGGAAGAGAACCAGCGAGCGTTGGAAGAGGCGCTCAAGACTCCTGCGCATGTCATTGTCATCGACCAGGGGCCGGACGACGATGACAAAACATCCGAAAACAGTATGTATTGTTCGTCGCTCGCTTCTGTTCCATTCGTTCGTCGTTGTCTTCAGTCTTGTTTTTTATTATTATGTTCTATACTTGTGTGAATTTATATAGCTCCTGTCAAACCCAGCACAACAGAACAATTTTCATGTGTTTATAAAGCCTGTACACAGAATCCCTGACTAAGATGACACTCGTGTTCTTTTGCCGACCTACTTAATTTGTTTGTATTGTTTGTATGTGCACTTGTTATTGCACCCCTTAAAGTTTTCTCTACTCAGAGGCGCTACCGAATGCAGTGTGGACACTGCATCGGAGTTTCACGCCGAAGTGCTGAGCAATTGCGAGTGAAAGACTTGCCCAAGGTCCCTATGTGACGACTTGAGGTGGATTTAAACCTGCAACCCTTCGGCTGCAAGGCGACAAACATACCCACTACACCACCGCACCCCACAATTATATGCATTATTCTGCTCATTAATCCAAAAAGAGTCTGCGTGAATGACACAACTCCTGGAAAGAGGGTGACTTGTGCTGGGGCTCATCCTGCATTGCAAACGTTAAATAAAAATAAATACATGATCATGCAGTGGGCACAACCAGGACGACTCGGATCTGTGTAATGCTTTTGCTCTCTGTCTTCAGAATTTTATCCCATTGGAGCTTGTTTACTGATTCTGTGATTTTGGGATATATGGTTTACGTAATTATATTTGACACTGTCGGTGAGAAGACGAGACGGTGAGGGAGAGGATTGGCCACCTCTCCTAATATGCGGACTGCGGAGGCTAACAATATGGAAGTCGCTGAACGTGACTGTTGCACCAGTTGCTTAAGACCTATATTTTTAGCTGTGGCTGGGCTGGGAGCGCCTCTGAGTAGATTCTTGAAGGGGCGCTATATAAGTTCTCGGAATGAATGAATGTATAGTGAGATAACAAGGATGCGGCCATATCTGTTGTATTATCTTTCGTTTGTCTTTTGTAGGTCATGAGCTGCAGGTCGTTGAGAATGGTTACGTTCCGCGTCCGGAAGAGGATCGAATCACTCAAGCGGAAAAGAATCAACGCATCAACGCTCAGCTGAAGGTAACCGACGTCGCACACGATCGACTGAATTATATGTGAGGTGCACTTTCGAATCCAGGCGTATGTTGCAAGATGCGTTTCGAGTTAAGAGCCAAAAATGATCGACCGGTTTAAAATTTTATGTTTTGATTTTGAATCAGATTCGTGTAATGATTATGTTACATGAATCTGATTCAAAATACACATTTTTGATCCGGTCGGTCATTTGTGGCCGTTATATCAAAAATGTATCGCATGACATTCACCTGGTTTTGATAGAGCACCTCACGTATACATTATTCTTGTTATGGTGGCCATTTTTAACCTTTTAAGATCCTGAGTGCAAAACTCATTCAAATGAACGCAGAGTAAATAAAAAATCGTAAAAGCACTGCAATGCATGCACAAAACCATGTGGTAGATTTTTACGCAATCACTGCTAAAAAGCGGACCTGAATAAATTTATTTCTAAACTGATGGACCGGCAAGTTCTTTTGATGATTCGTAGTTATACTGTGAAACTTGATAAATGTAAAATAACAATGCAAAAACAATCGTATCTATTTATTTATTTATTAGGAGCAATTGTATAGCGCCCCCTCACGGCTATCTACTCAGAAATGCTCTCGACCCAGCCTTTGCTAAATATAACTGTCTTAAAGCTAGAGAATAACATGGTGGCATGATCCCTGGACACATCGAGCGCCTCTGAGCGATTTCCTTAAAGGGGCGCTATATAAATTTCCAAATGAACATTGAAAGTAATAATGAACTTGTTGTTTTCGTTGTTCAACAGTCACTGAGCGCCGACCTGGCCGCGACCAAGATGGACTCGCACGTAACACGCAACGATATTCTTCACCGACAGAACGTCACCGAAGGCCGTGACAAGTACAAGACGCTGAAGCAGATTCGCCAGGGCAACACGAAGCAGCGGGTCGACATGTTCGAGGCAATGTGAAATCCTGTTCTGAGTGGGACGCAGCAGCGATTGTATCATCTCTTCGTAGGCCTTCGAAGATTTGCTTTCAATTGTTGCGGAGGAGAGTCACTACTGATAATAATAAAGTCTTCTGCATTGTTTAGTTTGTGTAGAACCTTTTGTCTTCCATTTAATCTGGAACGCTGAAAATTTTGAGGCCGTAATTCTGTTGTCGTCGTCGGCGTTGTCGTCGAAAAGGAACTCGTTTATTTTTGTTTGTTTGTCGACGTCGAACGCCGGCCGCAGTTTAGTTTGCGTTTCTTTCGCTTGATGCTGCTTCTCTTTTTTGGATCCGAAAACGTTTCTCAGTTGCTAATCTCAATGCCGCGTACGTAGAATCATGTGATTTAAAAATGTGGGAGCTAAATCATTGCTGTAATAAAATAAGATAAGATGAGATAAGGCAGTGGTTCCCCCAACCTGTTTTGACTTAACGGCCACTTTTTCTAAGTTGGAGGACACGAGGGCCACTTTTTCTTTGTTAAGGACATTGGGGAGCCACAGGGCTAAAATTTAATTAACGAAAATTATATAAAATTGGTGTAATTGAATCAAAACACAATGCTTTATGTTATTTAAAGACGTCAAAGTAAAATAATTAGTAATAGAAATTGATTATGTGTTCAATCCTGTCCAAACTGTCAATTTTTTAGATATATTTTTTATTCTTTGTGAGAATGAGGCCATTTTTTTTGGCCTGGTAGGCCACTTTTGACCCGCGGGCCACGGGTTGGGAACCACTGAGATAAGGTAATGCCAATGTCTCTCTCTCTCTTCTTTTCTTTTGGACGAATAGTTGAACCAAATCTTGTGAAATTAGTAACGTTGTAACTCGAGTGAAGCATGCTGAAAATTTTCGATCAGTTCATTAGTTTGTGATTGTTGTCATGTTTTTGGGAGAAATTTGGCGACATCTCAAATTTATTTTACGATTGACTTTTGGGATATATAACTAAAAAAATTGTCGTTTTGCAATCTCTGAATTTCTGATCAAAGTTTAAAAATCTCTTTTAAGTTTAGCCTCTGATTTTTTGCACTATTTCAGCAGTCCTCATTAATAATATTAATTAGTTTAAGTTAAGCAATTAGTTGTAGCTAGTGAAATGTTCTCGTCCATTTGAGGTTCGCAATCTGCATTCCTGGTACATTCCAAAGGATAAACAGAAATTTCCTGCGACAGCATCATGTGTAGTTTTTGCGAGGAAAGTTATATTTTTGCGGATTAATTAATCATGTTTCAGTCATACACAATCTTACGGGTGCATGCACGTGCGTATATAGGGACAAATCAAATCAAATTGTATAGGTTGATCACACAAAGAATCATGTTTCATTAATTACTTACTAGGTTATTATTATTATTTTTTTTCATTATTGGATCAATATTTTGCATTTTCATTATTTAAGATGTTAGCAAAGGAAGATTTTTATTTTTATAGGGACAAATCAAATCAAATTGTCTATTCTATCTATAGGCTGATCACACAAAGAATCATGTTTCGTTAATTACTTACTAGATTATTATTTTTCTTCATTATTGGATCCATATTGCATTTTTATTATTTAAAGATGTTAGCAAATGAAGATTTTCATTTTGTGAACGTTGCTGCAGTTTGGCTACAAGTCGTTTTGGCGTCCGCTGTTATTTTTGCACAGTATTGCTGCGCCAGCTTTAATTAATTAATTAATCGTATTATGCCAAGTAATCGTATTTAGTCGAAAAAAAGTGATTGCTTTTGCCGAGACTTTTGTGTTTAAACTAGTTCTGGTTTTTTCCTCGTAATGTTCTTTGTTTTACTGCGACGGCTTGTGACGTAACTGCTTCCGTAAGGCGCCTACATTATTCCTTTGTTGCTGTTTCGTTATTTAATGGCGGTTAATCTATTAATCTGCAGCATTGTCGGTTGCAATTTCTTTGTCCTTATTGTTGGTACTTGATCCTTTTGTCTGTATTGCTGGTACTTGATCCTTTTGTCTGTACTGTTGGTACTTGATCCTTTTGTCTGTACTGTTGGTACTTGATCCTTTTGTCTGTACTGTTGGTACTTTTTTCTGCGAAGTGGAAGATATTCATCCCTTGGTAGTAAAACGTTGTAGCGTAGGATCTATTTAAAGAGAAACGAATTAATTGCAGTCTGGGCTTCAGAAACATTTGAGAACTGAATAAAAGTCCTCGGTTTGAAATAAAGTGTAATTTTGCGATGACTAGTCTTCAGAAGTTCTCACTGCATTGTGAAGAATTACTATGATTACTATTACTACTACTACTATTATTAATAGTATAGTAATTATAATAGTTGTCTCTATCTTTTGATTTGCAATTATCTTGTAGTATTGCTGATTTCAGCCAAAGATTTTGATATCTGGTCAGTTTCTTGCGTTTGAAGCTTTAATTCATGGCAGAGCATTAATTGTTTTATTAAGGGATGTTCCTTTGCGTTTGCGGTGAACACAGTTTCCTAACGCAAGCTGGTTTATTATGTTGCTAGTCTGTTGCCTGCATTCATAGAAAGTTTGTGAGAGCACTGTATTCCAATAACAAGTCCTGTTGGTGCTATTAATGCAAATCTGCTCGATACTACGAATTTCAGAATTTTGGGGCTTTTTGGACGTTGAAAATTTTTCTGATGCTTAGGGGATGTTGGCCTGCAAAACAGTAGATCCGTGTGTAATCAATAAGTCAATCATTGATTGATTTCACTGATAATTGTATACAGTGAGTCAACTGATATCCCTGGTCACATTGCACTTCATAATATTTATTACATGTAAGCCTACTTTAGCGTTTAATTCGGTTAACTATTTTCAGAATTGTGGCGTACTCTATGTATGTAAACGTGCCAATCTCTGTCTGTGTGTGTGTGTGTGTCCTGTCTGTGTGTCTGTCCTTCTGTCTTTCTGTTTGTCTGTCTCTATATGTCTGCCTGTCTTTCTCTGTTTGTGTGTGTCTGTCTGTCTGTGTACTGCAGTTGTTGGAACTTGTGTGTTGTAGCATGATCTTTGTCTAATTACACAGCTTTCTGTATCACTTGACAACTGTGAAGCAATACACAAACACGCCCTTGATTTATCCTGATACACTTGTGGCACATGTGACATCTATAAATCTTCAGTTCTGACAACATATTGGTATATTTTTTGGCCAACAGTTTGTAAATTCCGTTCAAAGCAAGATTCCTTGGTTCAATTTTCTGACTGTCACCTACAGAGCGTTACTTTATTTCGATACATCATGTCTTGTTGAGTGAAGTTTTGAACGTAATGTGATCGAATTTTTTTTCTTTCGTTTCAACAATTTAAGTTGGTCTTTGAGTGCCTTAAGATTGTTGCCACATTGACCGATGATATGGGCAAGATTTGTGATGTGGGCAACATTTGCACAAGTTTCAATGGGTGATTTTTTCCAATTTAGACTGTGGTTTGGCAGTTTGTGAATGGAAATGTTTCTTGTTACTGCAGCCCATGCATCATCATCGGTAGCCAAGATGTTTGTCTTTCAGGGTGAGTCGTTTCCCCCCCCCCCCCCCCCCCACTCTAGAAACGTGGATTTCACCCCTAAGCATTGGATTGGATTGAACACTGGGAGACAAGTCTTTTTGATCGATGCTTATTGAGTGATTGCTAGAGCTCACTTTTTACCTGATTAGGATTTCGATGCCTTACCGTTATACCAAATTGCCTTCACCTTTGATGGGTGCAGCTTGTTGATGAATTGGTCAAATGAATGGACAGAACAATGTATCTGGAAGATATTTGATTCAGAGCAAAGCGGGGCTGTATTAGTCGAGAGTATACTACGCGTGTATACAGAGTGTACAGTACTTGCCTCACGATTTTTTGTGTCTAGTATACAGGGAAAATGACCTGTGGACAGGCCTAGGCAACTAGCGTGTACTCGCTTATAATTTTGTCACTACAGCCCTGAAGACAAGGTTTCGAATATGGTTCATTGAAGTTGCAAAATACTTGACACTGACTGATGTGTTGTCACCAAGGGAACTCGTTGCCAAGGGAACTCGTTGCCAAGGGAACTCGTTGCCGAGGGAAACTCGTTACCAAGGGAACTCGTTGCCAAGGGAACTCGTTGCCAAGGGAACTCGTTGCCAAGGGAACTCGTTGCCAAGGGAGCTCGTTGCCAAGGGAACTCGTTGCCAAGGGAACTCGTTGCCAAGGGAGCTCGTTGCCAAGGTAACTCGTTGCCAAAGGAACTCGTTGCCAAGGGAACTTGTTGCCAAGGGAACTCATGCACCTTTCCTTTCGTGTAGAACTGTAGATGTGTTGTCAACTTGAGAAGGTACTTAAAATTGTTTATGAATCAAGTTTCAACGATTAGATGGCATTAAAGTCATTTGGTTCGATTTGGTCATTGTGTTGAAGTGCATTGTGTTGAAGTGCATCGAAAATGTTTAAGGTGCGTTTAATACTGCTTTGTTCTTTGTCAGCGCTTTGCCGGTTTTCTAGGAGTTTCAGATGGAGCTGTTTTTGCCTACGTTGCTGCTATAGGCCTACTGTTTGGGAGTTCCGACAACTGTAGATTTAATGATGGTGCCTTTCATGTTTAAATTCGTTGATTGCTGAAGGCCAGAGTGCAGGCGCAATACGTAATGAACGCAAAGTGATTCTTGTCAGAAGCGGCCGTTTTGTTTTTTCTTTATTTGGGTTCATCCTGTAATAAACTGCTTGAAATAATCTTCGTTTTGTTCGTTTGCCATTTTAATTTCCTTTTTTCGATTATTTCGCAGGAATTTCAAAGCGACCAATCTCAATTTCTCGTGATGGTGAATTGATCTTCTTTGAGTTGTGATCTAAAAAATCCTGAACGTGGCGTCATTGACCACCCTTTGAATCCCTCGGACTGAATGTGACGCTTGTTAAGAAGCTGAGTCTCTGCTCATGAAATCATGGCACCTAAACTATTTCCCACATTATAGTTTAATCGAGTTCAATTGTGTTCGCCAGTCTTTTCAAATTTGCAATTTTCTTATCACCACTGTCCAGGTATTGTTGATAGAATATAGCAGGGACTTTAACCTGCAGTACTGTTGTACACAAAATGTGCAGTTTTAGAAGCATTTCTGTACAGTTAAAACTAGCAGAAAATGGTCATTGTCCTCAGATTGGAAGTAATTTACCATGGATGGTGGGAAAGGAAAGAAGGGAGTTGTGAAGTTCTAAAAATTCCTTTAAAACAGAACTGGAATATACATGTAGTCACTAGTCACATAGATCTGTTTAACTTCTTCGTTGTTGCTTTAAAACTGATTAGTCTATAAGCGAGCGTTCTGTACTAGAAGTGGGCGTTGGCTTAAGGCTAATTGATGTACAACATAAAGAATAACACAACAGCTCATTGCCCAAGTAGGCTACTCGACATTCCACAGCAGGCTGGCTATAGCCTTTAATACAGGTATTTGCACGTACACCTTACACATGGGATCATAGGCGCCGAGTTGACTCGAAGAGTGGGGGTGCCTAAAAGAATGTGAAAATACGCGCGCGTGAGCGCGCGAAAACTTTTTTGACCCTTTTTTATAGGAGACTTAGTTAAATCATCACTGTTCACATAGGCGGAGGCTTGGTCCTGGTTTGAAGGGACGAACTCGCTGCCAAAGTATGATCGCCGAGAAGCACAGCGCCGAGCAGGGAAGGGGTTTGGGAACGGGATGTGCTCCTCCCCATTTTCGATTTTTTTTTATTGTCACACTGCGATGGTAGAACCCTAGGCTGTCATTTTAACGTCATGACATCCTTGTCAAAATTTCATATTATCTCATTGCTTAAAGACATGATTTAAAACTTCAATAAAATAATGTTCTTCCCAATTTAAATTTTTTTGATCATTCTTTGTGTTTGATGTAGCCTATTTCTCTTGGAATCCACACAGAAGAAAAGCACAATCTTCGTTTTCATGGGCGTCTTGGAGCAAGCTCTCTCAATTAGGTCAACATACTCAAATTTTGCACAAGAAATCAGACAATTAGCCAATATTAACACTGTGGAATAGTTTTTCAAATAGTAGGCTATTTCAAGTAGTTTTTAAAGACAAAACAATGTCCCGCTTTATGATGCTGGGAGGTGACTCTCGAGCACTGAAGAACGCTATTCAGCTTAATTGTATACAATATAGACCTAAAGAAACAATGTCATTCAAATCGTCGCCTTCGTCCGTAATAAAAAAAAATGACGGAAGCGGATCGAATAAGCAGGATATCGGGGTTTCCTCGCATTCGCTGATCGGCTTAGGACCAATGGAGTTCAGACTACCAGATGGGATAAAACTGAAGTAATTGTAAGGTAAACTAACTGAGATTCTAAAAAGTATACTAAAGATGGAATGATTTTTATAGATAAGCAATCCCAACAGAAAAAAATATCTTAAAAGCACATCTTGTTGGCTGATTTTGGGTGGTGCCCATGCATAGGAGGGCCTCGCATGGCCAATTTCTGGTGGTGCTGAGCACTCACGGGCCTCGCAGAGTCGGCGCCCATGCATGGGATGATCATAATTATCCATTTATATTCAACCGTACAGAGAATTTTCATGCGTCACTGATCGAGGCTCTAAATAGGTTGGATCGCGATCAGATCTGTCACGCGCATGGTCTAAAATTTGCAACGGTCAAGGGCAATAATAGTAGAGTGCATGACCACAACCACGTGCGTTCAATATTGGTCTTCACTCGCAATAATATTGCTCAGCGCTTCGGCGTGAAACTCCGTTGCAGTGTCCGCCCTGCAATCTGGAGCGCCTCTGAGTAGTGAGCTTGAAGGGGCGCTATAACAAGTAAGCTTATTCAAACAAGCATTTTAAATACCCGATAGTGTCTTTAATCTACACCCACCCCACCCCCATCTTTAGGCTATGCGCCACGCATGATAGACCAACATGACATTGTCTTGCGATCCCAACTTGAGCGTCTTATCGTGTCATTCTGTCAAAGAGTTTGCCAGAAATAGGCCTTGATTGTCTCTCGAGTCTTGACAAACTCTGTCACGGCGCAGCTCTTGTAGGCATACGGATAAGCGATGGTAGGCTATTATGCGGGTTGCCTTTTAAGTAGCTTAGACTACCGGTAGGCCTACGTAGCCCTTGAAAACTTTGGTGATCACGTTTCCAACTTTCAAGTCAATTGTAGGCCTATTTGTATGATCTCAAAAGAGTAAAATTTTATATAAGCCTACGCACCTTTATCGTAAATCTAATAACCTGTCACTGAGAGGCAGAGGATATTATTTTATTAATCATAGCTAGTCGTTCTTGTGAGCCCCGCCTCTAGCAGCTAACTTTTATTTGACCTACATAACAACAATAATAATTTTGACCTACATAACAACATTATTTGACCTACTAAACAACATTTTTAGCCAACATGTGGGAACATTTGAGTGTCTCTTAATACTAGATGCTTGTTATTTAAGGGTGATTCCTCTTGATCTCAGGTGCTGTACAAGTCTTGAGAAGACGACTAGGCTACCTTTACAAGGATTATAATAATTATTTCTTTATGGTTAGGCTAAATAATTTAAATATGAAAATAATGTATTAAAGGCGATGCTCTCTTGAATAATGGTTCTTTTGTTTCCCAAAGAAAATTACGCTCGTGTGGGAATTCCAAAAAACCGTACACAACACACGGCTAATGCGTAAGTATTACTTGCTGATTTGATTTAAATTTGACATTATTGTGGCAAAATTACGTTTAATGGTGAATAATGCGACTTTTCGCTGACTGTAAAACGTTGTTAGATATTGGATTTGACTGAATTTTTGTCTACGTCTTGTGTTGTGTTTCCGGAATAATTACACCGCTCATGACGAAAACAACAACCCCCTCGCACGACGAATTCGTCGATTTCCGTAGCTGTTGTCCGTTATTTATTCGTTATTAATTGAAAGATGCTTCTTTCGGTTGAATCCCATCGTTTCTTTATATTCTGGAGCTGCATAGGCCTACTTCTCATATCTCAATTTAAAGGAATGAACGTTGTGTTGTTTACTGTTAGGATTCCTGCGGCCTAACGTCACCAGAAAGAGTTGAAATGAATTTCAAGCGTACTTCCTGCGGTACCCAGTCCCCATATTTGTCACCCTCTCCACCCTCGAGCAGTGACTCAAGCAGAAGGAACCCAACGCCTACCCAAAATACCCATAATGCCTCTATTCACTGTCAACCATCAGAAGATGCGGACTACACAGTAACGGACCTCTTACCAAGTCCCGTGATCAGAAATCCGCACGTGTTGGACCCGAACGCGTACAGGTTTCGGCAGAACGCTGCGCTCCCAACGTCCAACAACGTCGCTGTTCCCGACGTATACGACGAAGACTCTCGCGAATGCGTCTCGACATTCGTCGCAAACGACTCGGCGTCGTCGGAACTTAACCTTCACTCGGACCCTAGTCCGTCGACTGCAGTGGCAGACGAGACCAACTGCGAGGAGCAGGACATGTTCAACGTTCCTTCGAGGATAGAACGACCGCACAATAAACGGCACGACATGCGGCAGCCGATGGCAGGCGATTGGAATTCCGACGAGGATGTCGACTCTCCGGGGCTTGGCGCTCGTCCGGCCGGAAACGACGAGGCTGCGATGCTGCGGCACAACTACAATCGTCTGCTGGAGAATCACCAGCGCTTTGTCGTCAGCAACGCACAGCTGCACAACAGCAGGGAGGAACTGATCGGGCGTGTGGCGGCGCGGGAGATGGAGCTCGAGGAAGCAAAGTCGGTGATTCGGAGCCTGGAGTTGGATAAGCAGCATCTCAGCGACGAAGTGGCTTCTCTGCAGAGGACGCTTGGCATCCTTAGGGATCAGATGCCGTTGCTGGCTACGGAGGATGGACAACCGTGGCAACAGGCGAGCAACGATAAGCGCAATGGTGCAGGTATCATGTATTCGTTTGTTTATGTGCTCTGATAATGAATTAAACGTCACATTTTAAAAGCATGCATTGCTAAGACGTGCGCAGTTCATGTAGAGGGCAGAATTGGGAAATACTTGTGAATAGCCCGTCAGCATGTGGAGCCCAACCAACCAACACGTTCAATTAAAGTAATGAATGCATCTCAAATATAAAGGGTCCCTGAATCAGTCTGTAATTGGCAGATTATGTGGAGCCTTGCTATCTAAATGCAGAATAAAACATGTGTTCCTGTAGATTCTCAAAACTGTCCTAGCTGTAGTTGTGCCTGGAGCCCTTCTGAGTAGCCTACCTTGAAGAGACTCAATATAAAACTTCTGAAATACTAATAAACAAATGTTAACAAATAAGTTGATGTGTTATGCTTGTTTTTTTTCAGACGAGTGGACATCTAGTCTGAAGGAGGAGCTGAAGCAGACAATTATGCTCGCGATGAAGCAACAACAAGAACTGAACGGTCTGTACAAAGTCATCAAACAACAGAATGAAGCCATCAGACGACTCACCTTGACGACGACCTCTGACCCCAAGGATAAGCCACAGCTTCGTTTCCAAGGTAACTGAATTATCTGTGAATGTCAAGCAACAAAGAGACGGCTTTAAGATAAATTAAAAATAAGTTGCAAATTCATTTAATAATAATAATAATAATAATAACTGCTCCTAATTGTATATGGAATTAGGAGCATTTATCTTAAACCCCATCAACCAAGAGTCTCTTTGTTGCTATATAAGTTTTTAGATAACAATACAATTTATTACTGTATTGTTATCTATAAATTATATAGTGCAGGCCTCTCACAGTGCTCACCAATCAGAGGTGCTGAATGGTAGGCTCTGCAAGATTTAGTCACTGCTAGTCAGTTTCAACTAAGGTAAAACTGCTGTTATATAGCTACCTTTGTTCCTTCAAGTACCTGGTAGTTATATTACACATAGATACTATTTATGGATTTATAAAGAACCGCTCACAGGTGAGTCTTGAAAGGAGTAGCTGGTGGTCTATGGTGTTGATGGCTACACTGAAAACAATATTATATTATATGTAAATATTGTCAATAGAAGAAAAGATGTTATCATCCAGTGGAGAGGCATGTAGTTGGTCAGAGGAAGTGATGTGTTTCTTAATACGAATAAGAAAGAGATGTTCAAGGATGCTGGAAATGTTATTGAAGTCAGAGATAGGTTTGAAGCTAGAAAGGCTGCTGGAGTGAAGGTCAGGTTTTCAAAGCAAAGTCATAACTAGAGCAGATTTGAAGCATGACGGAAACACCTTAAAGTAAAAGACAGGTTGACAGATGTGCAGTGCAGTAGCTATAGCCTACAACCCCCCCCCTACACCCCGAGTGCTATACAGACACTCAACCAGGGCCCTGCATCCAACCAGCCCAACGAAATTATTTATTTTTTGTTTCTCTTTCACCTATTCTCTCCTCTGCAACTCGGTATGACTGCAATAATTTCAATAAACATGTGTGTGTTCACATGCATAATTTTTTGTGTGCTACATGTATAGTAATAATGTATATATCAGGGGGGGCCAATCCGGCCATGCTTGAGGGGATACGTATGCGATAGTGTAGTGGGTATGTTCGTCGCCTTGCAGTCCAAGGGTTGCAGGTTCGAATCCACCTCAAGTCGCCGCGTAGGGACTAGTCCTTCACTCGCAATTGCTCAGCGCTTTGGCATGATACTCCGATGCAGTGTCCGCTCTGTTGTCGGGAGCGCCTCTGAGTAGGAAACTTGAAGGGGTGCTATAACAAGTGCACATACAAGCATACATATATATATATATATATATGCCATTTGCATTAGGTGTGTCCAAAATAAATTTATGCATGCGTATGTACGTGCAGTTATTTAAAAGTTACTGGCTAGTGGTTTATTTTGTTAACGGCTCTTTCAAAATTATATTTTCAGACGATTACCATGGCTCTCGGAAGCACGCCCCAGCTGATACTTCACCCAAGCAACTCGAATTACGAGAGAACCCCGAGGGCTCCTCGGTCTCCGCACCGGAACGGGTCAAAGGGCAGAGGTCAGTCGACTGTTACCCTCCGCAACCACCACCGGAAGTGCGACCGGCGGGAAACATCACCGGTCCTCTAAAAGACTCCATTAGGAATTTATTTGGGGCGGGAAACGGACCTAGCTCCCCAAAACACAAATCTACCACCGTCGCTACCACTGGTGGCCCTTCGTCGCCGTTAACTACCGTTGCTAAGAGACCGCCAGCGGTTGCTAAGCAACATCCGCCAAACAGCGGTGCTTTACCACCTGATCGGACGAGTCACCGCGGTCGTCAGGGGATTTATGTCCAGGGACCCCCGGACCACCCGCACTCCGACGTCGACCTGGAAAACTCCGGTTTCGTTTTCGTCGATTCCAGTTTGGCCGGTTCGAGGATCTGTCCGCTGTGCGGCGTCGTGTTCCCGAATGAAGGAACGACGATGGAACAGTTCGTGGAACACGTGAGTCAGTGCGTTCCACCCGCGGAACACCGACAGTGCCCCGTGTGCATGCAGCGGTTCGACAAGACGGTGACGGATCGGGCGATTGAGATGCACGTCAACGAACACTTCGACGAGGATCGGTTCCAATGCCTTTCGCCGGTCGAGAACAAGTGACCAGTCGTGTGTCGGGCCCACGACCACTCTCCCCTATTTTCCGTGTTGTCCGTCGTTTTTGTAGGAGAGCTTGTCTTAGTAAATAATGCTGCTACTTGTGCTCGGAAATCATTACCACTCTCTGATTTCCACGTTATTTTTTGTATCGAACATGTAACCCGTCATTGTATGGCAATCGTTTGTCGGGAGCCATGACCACTCACCCCTATTTTTTGTGTTGTCCGTCGTTTTTGTAGGAGAGCTTGTCTTAATAACGCTGCTGCTTGTGTTCGGAAATCGTTTCCGCTCTCCGATCTCCACGTTGTTTTTGTATCGCACTTGTCTTAATAATGCCGCTACTTTATTTTAAGACTCTTGCTGCTGTAATGTCGTTTTCCTCTAAATGGTGCTGTACGTGTTGATGGACCAGGTATTTATTATCTGTTGACGTGTATATTATTGTATTGTGTTGTGTTTGAACGTTTATAAAGCGCCTCTAGTAGGGTGAACTATTCAAAGGCGCTCCCAGTGTGCAAGGCCTGCGAGAAGAAGCAGGTTTTGAGAAGAGACAAAGCAGAGGAGGGACTACCAGAAAGAAGTGTAGAGTGAACAGAAGGAGAAAGTGCATTGCAAAGAGAAGACCAATTATTGTTATTATTACTTTTATATTATCATTATTATTATTATTATTATTGCTACAAGCATAATTTGTGCATATATGGCTGGCACCAGCTCACTAAGAATTAAATGGTACTAGAGCTTGGAGTACGGGACATTTATTTAGTACCTTAGGATGGCATCCGCGTTCACGAAGCCTGGGTCAATCCAGGCGTGCCCTCCCTGTGAGTACCTTCGGGGAAACTAAGGATGCCACCAGCTGACCGAATTCATCCGAATCCCGGTCCACGCTCCGACAAGACCTGGAGCAGTAGCATACGCGAAGAAGAAGTACCTTCCTCGTGAATGGAAATGTCACACAGTAATTTGTTTCCATAGGCCTTCTGGCGAATGAGAAGCAAAAGTGGAGAGTAGGAGAATATTTTTCTCAGATGAACATTTTCAGCTGTCATACGTGCCCAGTGGGATTACTATCGTCGTTATTTTGTATCGTATATTTCTTATATTGCTTCAAAGGCGTTTCATGCACAAGGACTACGATGTAAAGTTAATCCAGAGAGAAGATGATGATGATCTTCTATGAAGAGTTAGCTGATATTTTTTTAAATATTGTTTTGTGTTCACCTTTAATTTTGGTTGTTTAACTGTTTTCTTAGATTACTGATGCCATGCGAATGCTTCAGCCATGAGATCCTATGACCTTTGAGAACTGTTGCTGTTAATAATAATAATAATATCTTTTCTTTATTGAAAATTTGAAATGCCTGCAAGACGCACTGCGCTTTACATTTACAAGTTATGCAGTAATCTGAATTAAACTTAACTACCAACTGAGCAGACAGCTTTGCAATTACATGGCGCTAATAGCAGCCTACAAATCAAATCTGCCCAACGGGGGCTCGAACCTGCTACCTCTCGCACTCTTGGCCAGTGTGTTAACCATTACTCTACCCCCCCCCCCCCCCGTTCAGGGCTAGTAATGAACCAGGGCCTGTATGTATGAAGCCAGGTATAAGCTAGGAGTAAGAGATACCCCATCTCATACATACGCGCCCTGGCGACTAACTTACGCTATCTTACCTTTAACCTTGTCTCATGTCTCATTATTTTACCCATTCTGAACTAACAATCTTTTAAATTGCCTTTCCTCATCTTACCTTACTTTAAATTGTTTATGGTTGCCTACTAACCAACATTTGTACACAAGATGTAAAATTGTGAGGGCTGGATGACGTCATTGTGGCATGCTGCTGGCCTTATATGATGCTTGAAAGGTCGTTCACTGGGTGACGGTTTTAATATATCGTGGATATGTTAGGAGGTTACATACAGCAAATGGTGAGCAAACCCTTCCTTCATCAATTATGTGACCACTCAGCCTTCCATTCGGCAGATGGCATTTATAAACTGAGTGGGATGTGATGAAGCTTTGCTTGGCTGCTGACAGTTAAATTCGACTCGTGTAAATAACTTGTGATCATCCGTTCATGCTATGAATTGTAGTTGTGTCAGTTTGAAGTTAAATGAAGATTATTATAATTACTGATTTAGCTTGCTTCAACTGAATAACTGTGCTGTCGTATTAAAAATATTTCCGCAAGGGTTCAAAATGTGGTCGTGAATTCAAACTCCACTTTTAGACGTTTTTGGTGACTGGACATTACCGTCACTGCCAAATATAAATTTAGCTCAATGTACGGGTGAAACTTTATCATGGAAAGGAGTTCATGTTTTTCAGTGGAGCGAGTTACCATCTGCCATGCCTTGCCCGTAAACAAACAGTAGCCTATATATTTTGACTTGCTGGCAGGCAATGCTAAAAGTGTAAAAAAAAGAAGCACCTGGACGCCCCTTACCTTTCCAAAAGAAGTGCCATGACGCCCCTTACATTTTCAGATGTACTGGCCAAATAAGTTGCAGGACGGCATAGAGATTTGAAAATAAGTGCCAGGACGCTGTCCATGACCGTCCTGCCACGCTTTAAGCCCTGCTTGTTAGCCTACCAACGGTTTCTGTATAAATGCCTGATGAATCGTTTGGAAATGGCTTACTTCGCTCCTAGTTTGTCAATACCAGGTTCAAAGCTTAGGCTGAAGAAACATGGGTGTCCCCAGATACTTTTGCCGGAGGGGCAAAATACAATTTTCACGGTTATAATGTTTTATGGCAAGAGTCTTAAAAATGCAGAGCTGAAAATTAAGAACATCGGTAATACTATTGGGTATATTTCGTAGAAATTTTAAAATTAGTGCGTTAATTTGCCGAAAGAGATGAACTCTGTTGGAAAGAGGAAGTTTGTGTGTGACATTTCTGCACGTTAAATAAATCGTGCTGATTACTTACTTACTAACTTTTCTTGATCGAATCTTCGGCGTTTCCGGTTCCTCGTAACTATGTTGATGAAGTACAAATCCGGGTCAGTGTTCGTCAATTTTCGCAGAAACTTGTTATAAAATACGAATTTTATACGCAATAAATAAGTGCAGGTCTTATATCTAGACTGTCAACGAGGGTGTCATTGAGGAATCAGCGTTTGCAATTTTTCCGATATCCTAATTACCGATAATCATGGTTTGGCGGCGTTTCATGCCCAAACAGCCTAGCGATCGAATCGCCTTTTTCATGATGTTAGTCATGATTCACATCGTCGGGGTTTACGAGCTATTCGTAATTTTGCCGTACATAGATTACGAACGCAACAAGACGTTTTGGTTACACGCAAGTGCTGGATTATTTCTGTATTTCAATGTAATGGCCAGCTTTTACAAGCTATTCAACACCCACAGTACGAGTTCGGGAGTGGTGCTGCCGACGCTGCTTATGCCCGGATGGCAGTACTGCCACACGTGTGGAATCAACACTCCGCCGAGGTCATTCCACTGCTGGATGTGTGACGTTTGCATTCTCAAACGAGACCATCACTGCATGTTCAGTGGGAATTGTGTCGGCCATCGCAACCAGAGGTACTTCCTCACGATGCTCCTGTACCTGACAATCGGGGCTGCGTACTGCAACTACCTGAATTTCGATTACACGTTCGAGGTTCTCGGCGGACTGAGCTGGAAGTCTGTGCTGACGATGATCCTGCCGCTGCTTTCGTGGACCGTCGGATTGGCTGGGACGGTTACATTCGCCGTTTCCTTTGTGTCGGCGCTATGCATCGTGGGATCACTTCTTCTCACTTTCCTCTGTTTGTATCACGGTCAGAATCTCTACCTGGGGCAGACGTGTATGGAGCGCAACCAGG
Source organism: Lumbricus rubellus (assembly GCA_945859605.1). Taxonomy (NCBI): domain Eukaryota; kingdom Metazoa; phylum Annelida; class Clitellata; order Crassiclitellata; family Lumbricidae; genus Lumbricus; species Lumbricus rubellus. Next base: position 21,180,547 of record OX243828.1, read on the forward strand.
GTAACCGGACGTACGACATGGGATGGAAGGAAAACGTGAAGGGAGTGTTTGGAACGCGGTGGCACATCGCATGGATCAGTCCCATGATTACGTCGCCGCTCGAGGGTGACGGCCTGGAATTTCGAAGCAGATATCGCTACGAAAATATCAAAGACATGTAGTTCATGATCTTCTTACCAAGACGGAAATTTCTCCATGTGAATGTTAATCAAGATTGTTTGCTTTTTTCAACTTCGACATTTTTCAAGTCTTTGTAAATTTGTAAATCAGGAATCAGACATTCGTTATTAGTTACGAGCCGCTTGAAAATGTAACATGTGGTTCTAGGATGATGTTGGTCAAATTTTTGGTTATGAATTTGAGGGGGGCCAGGCACATCATCTTTTTTTTCGTATAGGCACCCAGTATTCTTTGCTGAATTGAGTCTCCTGATTTTTGTTCGCAGTTAACTCTATGGCAAATTTCATCCCAGATTCTGCTTCCTATGTAATACCACTGTGTTAGTGATTAAACAAATCATTTGTATAATAAACTTGTAAGGGGTGTGGTTGTATGATGCTGTCCTATCTGGCTGGGCTCGGAGCACCTCTGAATAGGCTCCTTGAAGAGGCACTATATAAATTCTTAGAATGAATGAGTGAACATGAAGACTTTAGACAGCAGTATCTGTTATGATTTTGTTTCATAAAGTGTATGATCTTTTGGTTCATGAAGTGCACATATAACATTAAGCCGTAGTAAACGCAATGAACAGTCCTTTGAAACATTATTAATTGTCGAATTTGGTGGATAGTCTCAGGTGTCAACAATCATTATGGCATTTGCAAAGGTTTTCAATGAACTAGAGGAAATGAAATACTGTTTAAAAAAATGTTCAGTTATAATTTCCAGATTAGTTCAACTGATTTTGAACTGCCACTTTCCTTTGGCAAACCCTTCAGGGGGTTGTCCATAATATATTACATATGCATGGAGGGGATGGGTCACAGGATTTAGACAATTTGCGTACAGGGGAGGTAGGTGTCTGCAAACTGTACATACGCTAAATAAATGTCTTACAATGTCGTCCACATTAGCTTGTTTACGACTGTATTATCCTATAGTCATCCGATGGCATTTGACTAACATACTGTACATTAAAATTATATTCTGTTCAGATCTAAAGAGTAATCCATAACAGTTAACAAATTTTAGCTAGCAAATAATGATGTTGAACAAAAGTAAATAGTAACCTATGGCTGATCAATTGGCATATCGTACAGATCTGTTGGGCTGAGGCATGACATTTGTCTGTCTGAAAGTTGAGATGTTTGTAGCAGAAACACCATCGAAACGTTGCAAAGAAATATTTTTTCTGTAAATGTCCTAGATGTTTTTATTTTATTCAAGAAAATATATCAGACAGATAGAGAACGATGTTTTTTAGTATTAACAGAATGTTTTGTTGTTTGTTTTGGTGTGGCCTAACGGATGGATTCGTGTTGTTTTTTATGTCGGGAATCTCAAACTCGCATATTCTATTCACATGTTTTTTGAATGTAAGTCTCTTAGATTGTTTAGTGCCATGAAAAAGCTGTGTCAGGGTGACCAGCTTATTGAGCATTAGGGTTTCTAGATTTTGTATTTCATATCAAGTCCATTAAATCAGTGACTGTAGTTAATTGGGTTATGTTGTATAATTATACGATGATCTGGTGAGACAAAAATTAAAAGCAACTTTTAACTTTGCAGTAAAGAGATCAGTTCGGAATTGGTTAACTTATTATGGTTTTCGTTAGAGAAACTGGTATGTATGTATCTGTTATAGTGCCCTTCAACATATGCTACTCGGAAGCGCTCCCGACTAAGGCGCGGACACTGAATCGGAGTTTCACGCCGAAGTGCATGAGCAATTTTTAGTGGAGGACTTGCTCAAGGTCCCTGCGCGGCGACTTGAGGTGGATTCGAGCCTGCAACCCTCTGGTTACAATACAACGAACATACCCACTACACCGCTATACCCCACAACTGCAGCAAATATTTGTATGCAACTGTCATTGTCAGTTTCAGATGCCAGCCATTTGGCGGGGATGGGTAGGGGCTTCTATCCCTGCTCAGGTTGGGCTCACTTGACCCCAGTGAAAAACAGTGGAATAAAAAATAATGACCTACAACGGACGTAAAACCGACCTCGGAGGGGGAAGGTGGGCTAGGCAAGGAGAGTCGATCGTCAAAACCTAAGGCTTGGTGGGGCGCGGTGGCGTAGTGGGTATGTTCGTCACCTTGCAGCTGGAGGGTTGCAGGTTCGAATCCACCTCAAGTCGCCACGTAGGGACCTTGGGCAAGTCCTTCACTCACAATCGCCCAGTGTTTCAGCATGAAATTTTGATGCAGTGTCTGCGCTGTAGTCGGGAGTACCTCTGAGTAGATAGCTTGGAGGAGCGCTATAACAAGTGTACATACAAATACATATGGTCACTTCAAGAGAGATTGCAATCAGAATTTTCATGAGTAAAAATTTACAGTCCAAAGGAGAAGCCAGATTGAAATCTGGTGATGTACAGAATTCAGCCAAACTGCACTAAATATTATTACGGTAATACCATTTCTGTACAAGTAAACAAAGCATTTGATACAGACGTTAGAATTCAGTGATTCCAGTTATTCAGATTCTAGGATGCAATTTAGTCAGAACACTAGGATGCAATTTAATGAGAATACTAGGATGCAATTTAGTGAGAATACTAGGATGCAATTTAGTCAGAATACTAGGATGCAATTTAGTCAGAACACTAGGATGGTCAGAATACTAGGATGTGATTTAGAATGCAGCCGTACGGGGAAGACCTACAGAAAGGAACTATGTTGGATAAGTGTGTTTTATGGCTAGCACTCTAAAAATGTGGAAAGACAATTTGTCCAGTTAAAAGTGGCACACATAACTGCATTGTGAAAACCACATAGTAACTTACTGCTCATTAATACTAACAAATTATTTAATCTCGGCCTAGTATATAAACATAAAATCATTCTTTTTGTAATAGCTGTAATTTTCTACACTCATCCCAAGATAAATCCAATTTACACGGTTAAAGACATTCTTAGGTAAATCATGCTGATCAACTGTTTTTTGTACCTGACAGTAGTTTTTCTATCAGTTTTTTAAACCATTAAACGGATATAAAAATAATAATAAAATTAGCTATGGTGGGATATAAAAATAATAATAAAATTAGCTACATGGTGATCAGACATTCTTAGGTATATTATATAAACATACCGATCAACTGTTTTTGTACCTGATAGCAGTTTTTCTATCAGTTTTTTAAACCATTAAATTGATATAAAAATAATAATAAAATTGGTGATCAATTGACATACGGTACTGTTCAACATTCACACAATTATTTACTAAAAAAATGAAATCAAGATAACTCGAGATTTACGACAAGTTCTTCAAAGGCACCAAGTTAATAGTTTCATACCTACATTTACATGAAATCCCATGGTGCTAAACGACATTCAAATTCTGTAAATGTTGAATACATTGTAATTCAACATAGACCATGCACACAAATGTACACCAATTACACAAATCACCTAGGAATGTTTCATCAAAAACAGACAGCTCCTCTTTTTGTGTGCAAGATCAGACCTTTTAAACAACAACCCTAACAGAAGTTCCAGCAACGTTTAGCCAGCTGGAGGAGGGTCTCCATCATTCTCGGAGGAGGATTTAGAATCTCCCTCTGCCATTCTTTCCGCCTGGAATGCTTGGAGGGTTTCGCGATTTTCGTGGAGGAGCTGTTGGAGTTTGGCAACTAGATCGTCGTTTTTCTTTTCCAGAGTAGTCATGAATTCGTCGATTTCATCCATTGTGCTGCTCAGGTTAGAATACTCTGTAAAATGACAACACAGAGTAATGTTAGAATTTAAACAAATATACCACAATTATCAAAACAACGACAACTGATGCAAAATCTACTCACAATTATTTAGAAAAACTAACAATCTCTGGCATACTGAACATTACTTATATTTATAGAATGATTCTATAGTTTCTACAAATTTGTATAGCACCTTATGCACATCTTAGTGACATTCTAAATGAAGTCTTGGGCTTTTTGATCGCTTTTATGCGTTTGTAATTATCACTGTTTTCAATATCTCGGGAATTGTCTTGGTAAATATCAGTGATAAATATATTAAAGTATTGCGAAGTGGAACTTGTGACGTCTCTCGTATAACAGCGTAAAACTGGCTGACAACTAAAGAGAAAAATACACTATGTTCCTGCAATGCATTTTATCTCACAACATCACTCTCATAAGAAGTTTGCTTCATGCAGGGCAGTGGTGCTCAAAAGACCGAAATAATCAAACATTTCTTGCCTTCCTCGTATTGGCTTAACTCATCCACGTCGGCCTCGTTTGCCGATTCAGACGAGTGTGGTGGCTCTGGATCGTGTTTCATGTCGGTAGCAAACTTCGCAAGAGCTATCTGTAATTCATTAAGTTCGTCAATTTCACTATTAGAGGCCATCGAACGACAGAGACCAGTTCGATCAACACTGCAAGGACGACATTTTAAATCACATGATATGGTCAAGGACGAAAGGCTCTCGTAAGTAAGTAAACTTCGCGCTGTAGATATCTAGTCATAATTGAAATTTGTAATTACTAATTACCAGAAAACATAAACAAAAGCGTTCTTAAATTTTTAAGGATTCTTATCATTAACAATTTATTTTAAAATTGGTTCATGCGATTTCAATTTTTGGGCGTCGGTAAATTTTAGATTTACTAAAAAATCTCTGCTTGATAAAAAATTTGATTTAGCCTAATGATTCACTTATAATTCGTTTATTCAGTTAACAGCTGTTACAGATCTCTGCTTTGCCTATTGCAAAACAAATTGCATTATTATATTCTTGAAGACTTGCTTGGTGTGTGTGATGGGTTGCGTGGTAAATAAGTTTTTACTTTAATTAGGCCTAGGCCTATGGCAACACAACTATTGTTGCAAAAATAAAAGTAAGTAAGTAAGTAAGTATATTCTTTATTTCTTAACCAGCTGCCAAACAGCACTCTGGTGAACAAGTATCACATACAAATTTAACATAAAAACATAAAAATTATTAAAACTAAACAAACTAATTAATTAATATGTAAATAACATTCTAGTTATAAATGTCTTCCTCATTTGATTGTCTGCTCGTGGAAGTACCCGATCATGGTGTCTGGGGCGCAGGTTATAACCCGTTTGTTTCGCTGGTGGAAGCAACTCGTGGAGGACATGGCCTGGTCTTGTCAGAACCGCCGAAAACAAACTGTTATCAGCATGGCGACAGAGTTCTTCAAATGTTGGAGTATCACCCGAAATATAATGCTGGCGAATAAGTCTATTCATTATGGCTTGGAGCCTGCCCCTTTCATGCTGCCTAGCATACCCCCACCATGCAGGAGCTGCATAAAGCAGACGAGACAGCGTAGTAGCCCGTACCACATCATGGAGCTTAAGGCCAGCTAGACCATGAGCAGCGAGCACACGTAAGGCATAAAGAGACTGCCTGGCCCTGCAACATATCTTATCAATGTGCATGTCAAAACTAAGATCATCAGACAACATCACACCAAGAACCTTTAAGTTTCGAACCCTAGTTAAACCTGGTGTTTCTGTTGGATCGGTCCCTCCCCCTGCACACCCCCTAGGTCTTCTGACAATCATTTCATATGTCTTATTGCAGTTTATCTTAAGGTTACATGTAACCGACCATTGCGTAACATTATCCAGTTCAGCTGGGATAGTAGCACTATTTGATGCTGGAATCAACAGATAAGTATCATCCGCATATTTTTGTATTCTGTTTCCTGAATGGCACTTGGTGTACAATGTTTATATCGGTGGGCAGAGAAAAGCACAACATTGTTCTGCGGCAACGAGATATTGTCTTGCCTGCTGTCAATTTTTTAAAGTTTTAAAATCATTTCTATTTTATTTCATTTTTTAAATTGTGACCTTTTGATGCGACCGTGGTCGTTTCGGCTCAAATGGTGTATAATTTGCCTCTGGAAATAACTGTTAATCATAGTTAATCATAATGGCTTTCTATCAACCACAATGCAAATAATAATAATAATAATAATAAATAATTTATTAAATTCATAGTATTTTTGGGTATTGAATGAATTACTTACACCCATTGATATGTATGTATTATACTTCCTCCGCTTAGCGACGATAATCTCCCAAATTGTTCATTTTTGGCGTACAAGCATGAAAGTTTTTGTATAAATAGTTGATTTTATTATAAAAGTAATCTGTTATTTCCACACTTCGATATATGATTAGGAAGAATGATTTTGCAGGTTTTCTGTAAACGAGCGATAATATAGGCCGATACCTATAACGATACGCGTTTGCATCGTTCAGAATACACATACACCGTCACACAGGCATTAAATTTTTTACGTATAAAGTCGATTTCAAATCACCTGATATCGCTACACTTCGAAATATAACTAAGAAGAATTATTTCGCAGGTTTGACAGTGTTGTTGTTTCAAAGGTTATAGCCTCGGCGAGGGTTTAGCACAGTATACTGTGGGTTTAGTGCAATCCGACATTCTGACACGAAGAGCTGGAGCTCAACACGGACACGGGGTAGCTGCAGGTAAAAGTAAAACATATAGGGTATAGACCGGGTACAAACGGTACAATTTTTTCTCAAATTTTATCCTAACATCCGAGTTGCACGGTTAAATTCTCCGTATCATAAATTGTGAAGCACAGAAAAGTACATGCACTTGTGGTCAGTGTCAGTGATTTATTTGCAGATGATGCTGTGGTGTAGTGGGGGGGGGGACGCGGGGGAACGCCGTTCCCCCCTTTTCCCAGGGATAATGGAATATTAATCATAATACTACTAATATTAATATTATTATAAAGAGCGTTCCCTCACTTCATTTTTTAGGACTACACTACTGGCTGTATATATAATTACAACTGTATAAATAACAGATGTATGCCTATCAAGGTGTCTCTTAGCACAATGCAAAAAACATTTTTGGGGAATTGTCTCTATCTCACCCTTCCAAGTTGTTAGGTTTATTCTGGGACTAATATCGATATTAGTCCCAGGTCTATTGAAATAAAATTCTACAAAAATTTCATTAAAATAGGATAAAATTTAGAGGCTGTCCCCGAGCCTCAAAGTTTTTGCATGTAATAGGCCTACTTCGACAATGGGAAATCATGTAGTCTAATGTCGCATAATAAATAATCATCAGTTATAATGCTAATCAATTTGGCCTGTTTATATAACAGACATGTATGTATGGGCACTTGATATAGGGCTCCTTCAAGATTGCTACTCAGAACTCAGAAGCACACCCAACTACAGCGCGGACACTGAATCTGATATTCACACTGAAGCGCATGAGCATTTTGGGACTTCGAATCTGCAATCCCCGGCTGCAAGGGAACGAACCACCACTACACCACTGCACCCCACATGTCTACTTTCTATATATATATTTATTTTAAAACTAGCGTACTGACCACGCGTTGCTGGGAATCGAGAAGGATGAGACACTGCAGCAAACAGCAACTAAGAGGAAATTAAGCTATTTCGGCCACATGATGAGATCAAACGGTTTGGAAAAAGATTTGATGATGGCATGCGGAGAGGGAAGAAAGTAAGTTGACATTTTACTTAACTGGTTTGTTTTATATTTTTATTGAAGACATTCGGTTGACACCAGATCGGATTCGTTCATTTGGGACCTTGGTTGCAATCATTCAAGTGCTATGCGAAAGAACAAAACCACTGTGTACAAGTGCACAGAAGTGTCATCGGAAGATGTTCTGACATTTATGAATAAGCTGTTTAAAAAGACAACAAACTAAATCAAGACAACCATATTCTTCTTCATGTTCAAATTGAACCAACCAGACGAAAAAGAACTGTTAGAGGAAATTCAGATGCACCAAAACACCGAAGCCTTGATGCTCGATTCTTCATTCCAAAAGGTTGTTTAATGACACGAGTATGCAAGAGAGTGTTTCAGGAAGCAGTTCAGCCTATCGGTAGGAGCAGGCTAGACGGTGTAATTAAACGTCGTGCTGTTGAAAGAAGGGGAGGTGGTCGAGTTGGTTCAAAGAATGATTCGAAAAAGGAAAATTTGTGTCAGTTCATCCATCACCTCAAAGCTCGTGAAAGTCATTATGGCCGGCAAAAAAGAGTTAGATTGTACCTCCCCTCTGCCTTGAAAAGTATCAATCATTTGTGGAAAATGTACGAAAAAGAATGCACCAGAGATCAGTTGAATGTTGGATACCGCATGTTTTACAATGTGTTTGTAAACGATTTTAACATCGGCTTCTCAGGCAGTGCGTCTGATACTTGCACAACATGCGACTGTCTCAGAAATCAGTTAAAAGTTTGTCCAGCAGAGCAAAAGACAACTCATGACCAAACTGCATGTACATAAGCTCAGAGATAGGGCATTTTATGACCTCTTGAAAGAAAGAGATGAAAGCATCTACACGGTCACTTATGATCTCCAGCAAGTACAATTCCTGCCGTCAGAGTACCACGAGATTTTCAGCCATCACTGTTCATCTGTCAACATCTTGGACAAGGACTGGAATGTGAGTGATTGGAAACTGGAAGTTGGCAAGCACTATAAACCACTGCAGAACATCCAGGAAGTGAAGCGTATTGTGTTGACAAAATCAGTAAACGCAAAAGGTCGAGTTGTCATCTTGACAACAGGCTAAGTCAACTTTCGAAGCAGCATTGGCACATCCGTGTGTCTACTCAAAAGAGGAAAGTCTCATGGAAATGTAAATCCAGCACCATTGCCCAGCAGACGTCCAATCTCTAAGGCCAAATTGAACGATGTTCACAAATTGCTTAGCGTTACTTTTGGAAATAGTTGAAGAGACTTGCCACAAGCAGAAGTGTACCGAAATCTTACATGTTCCGAAGCAGTTCGGGATGACATTGACTTACCAGCGGCAGACTGTAACTGCACAGATGAAGACATTGGATTTTGGATATAGATTATTATTTTTGTTACAGTGATAAACACGGAAATCAGCACTTTAGTTTCAACGATGAAAGTTTTAAGATTAAAAAATTCAATAAAAATGTGACATACCATGAGGCTACAAAGGTAGAAATTACTCTGATAATTTTATTATTAAGAATAATGAGTAATAAATTAAGTTTTGGGTATTGTTAAAGTAAAAACAGATGTGTTTGCCTCGATTTTTGACCTGCAAAACGTGTTAAATTACGCTTTGATGTGCAAAACCTGATAAATCCAAAATTTTAACTTTTTTTTATAAAATCTTCCAAAATCACAGGATTTGCAAAAACTGGTTTAATTTACTTGGACTTCTTCTAACTAATCATAGGAATTGTCAAACTGTGAATTTTGTTCAAGTTCTTGTGTTCTCAGTTTTTCTCACTTTTCTCAAAACAGCGAAAAGTGGATTTGTCAGGTTTTGCATTTCAGCTCCTATAATATGATTGTATAACTAAACACTGTTCATGTATAACGTTATATGACTTGGGTCTTGGTATGCATTTGCATAAAATATTTGTAGACCATTGCTGTTGTATGCAAGAACTAGGCCTGCTGAGAGGAAAAGTACCAGATGCTTTCGGTATTATTGCACCTGTAATAATTTTATCAATCTCACGAGGAAACATTTATAGCTAGAATGTTGTTCAAATAATAGAAATTATTAGTCTTGCTAGCTTTTTAATGTTTTATATAAATGTGAATCTTATATTATGCTACTTGTTCACCAGAGTGCTGTGTGGGAGCTGCTTATAATAAAGAAAATACTTATTTACTTACAAATCGTTCAAGATGGTTCATTAGGTGCCTCAACTCTGGTTTATTCCTCATACGAAATACAACAAATTTACTTGATCATGCAAATCTATGCAAAGCTCAGAACTCAAAACTGAAAAACAGCAAATGTGTTTAATTGCTCAGCCTGCTCTAGATCAAAGGTTATTGAAGAAGTCTGAAAATGTCATAAAATTAAGCAGACGAAAATTTTCCTAGTATACTGTAGCCATATCAATTGTCCCACACAAGTATGCACATCTGTAATGTTTGAATCAGATTAGTAATGTGGCACGTTGTTAAAAGACAACATATTCTGTATATAAGTGCATAAAGAGTTGTGCACTGGCTCAGAAATTTTGATTATTTAGCATAGCATACTGGCGCTCTAACAATTGTACCACACATATGTATGCATGCTGTAATGTTTAAGTCAGGCTAGTAATGTTTCCTGTTATCAAAACATCACATATTCTGCATCTAAGTGCATAAAGAGTTGCGTATCGGCTCTTAAAATTTGAATTTTTAGATACTTTCATAGTGTACTTGTTCTATAACAATTGTCCCACACATGTATGTATATGTGTAATGTTTTAATTATGTTAGTAATGTTTCATGTTGTCAAAAGACCACATATTCTGCATCTGTGTGCATAAAGATGTGCGTATCGGCTCTGGAAGTGCGAATTTTTAGCATACTTTCATAGTATACTTGTTCTATATCAATTGTCCCACACTGTGTAATGTTTAAATCAGATTAGTATTGTTTCATGTTGTCAAAAGGCCACATATTATGCATCCAGGTGCAGCTTAAGCTGCATATCAACTCTAGAGCATGCGCATTTTAGCATACTTTCAACCTTCTGTTTAAGTATGTTCCCATTTGAATTTTTTTATGCAGCTAGCTGAAAAGTTTTAAAATATGTTTGTCTTGAAGCTATAGAAATTTGTTGCTTTTATCTACAAGATGCACAATGCACTGCGTTTTTGGACCTTAACCTCCTCACTATGGGTCTACAATAATATTGACGCTTAAGCTTAGCGCTATAGGTTGCGGCTTATATTATCGCTCATCTTCAGAAAACCTGCAAAATCATTCTTCCTAATAATTTATCGACGCGTGGAAATATCAGATAACTTTTATAATAAAATCAACTATTTATACAAAAAATTTCATGCTTGTACGCTCAAAATGAACAATTTTACGCTAAGCGGAGGGAGTATTAGCAGTTATATAATACATATCAATGCTTACACCACACTAATAGTCTTTTTTAACGTTGAGCGAGAATTCTTGATATTAGTTCTTTCCTTTCAGTGTCCGACATCTTTGTCGTAGGTGAGTTGGATGTTGTTTTATTTTAAATCTTCTCTCATCCTGCAACATTATGCGTACTTGAGATGTGACTTTTGACAATTTTGTTGTTAGAACTGTGCTCTTAATGAGGCATCAGTTATTTTAAATAATTGTCTAAATATTCTAATTTTTTAGAGTTCATACCCTGACACTCGAGAATTTGACAGGAGTAAATCGTGAGAGCATAATGATGACATATTTAATGACACCTCTTATGTTAGCGTTTCGACGCAATGAATAAAACTGCTTTTAGCAGATCTGATGTGCTCGTAACGGTTTACCCTGCCTGGATTTAGCAATTAAAAGTGGCAAAACTCCCACCCATACCCATAACGAAATCTAACAAAACGCACATGGTCTGTCTTGTGATAATCTGATCATTTGATAATTACACATCTCTTTTAATTTGTTGTTTCTCTTCTCGAATAAATGTATGAATGTTTTTATGGAATTTAAAAACTTTCGTTTTTGTGTATAGTCTTATTTTCCTGTGCATTGCTCTTTGCTACTTTTGCAGCGTGAACATTTAAAATAACAGTTTTTTGTATCATAAATGAGCATAATGATGACATATTTAATGACACCTCTTATGTTAGCGTTATGACGCTATGAATAAAACTGCTTTTAGCAGATCTGATATGCTCATGATACAATGTATATTCAGTTTATATATTGTTTGCTATTTTACTGAATTATCACAAAATGATTGTTAGGAGCACAATGATGATTTATTTAATGACACCTCTTATGTTAGCGTCTTAACGCTATGAATAAAACTGCTTACTAAGCCTCTCTGATGTGCTCTAAGCAACCCATTAAACAACTTCAAGTTGCGACGTTTATGAACTAATTTTCATTTCAGTTTCAAAGTCTTGACAACTGCAAAGTCAGAGATGTGTAGAAGATAAATTTATTATTTTGGTAACCCAGAGATGATCAAATTTTTTATGCCGCTTCATAAGCTAAAGTAGAATTTGCATTGCCTATTGATTGTCTGTTTTTACATTGTGAAATGAATTACCAAGAGTTATAACGGCCGTGAGCACAATGATGACCTATTTAATGACACCTCTTATGTTAGCGTGTTCAGCGCTATGAATAAAACTGCTTACTGAGCAATTCTGATGTGCTCACGAACGCTTGAAATATAAGTTTAGCATCCAAAAAATAATTAAGTTATGTAAAAGCGATTTCTGGGATGCATGCCTAACCCCAATTGTTGTTAATAAGATCCATTGTACAATTGTTTTTAGAATGTCCAAAGGCATCAAGTTGATAACGAGAGCATAATTTCTTACGACCTATTGTTTTGCACATTGAATGAACTGCCTACGTGAAGTTTTATTCGGCTGCCCAATTTCGCTGTGTTTTCTGCTAATGAGTTTGCCTATTTTATGACTCCTAACTGGATTTAATTTATGTTTCAGGTAACAAGAAACAAGAAAATGGTGAGTTCCTGTAATTTCTTTGGCTGAATAAAACACTTGTTTGCATTCTGAAATGTTTGCTTCTATGGCTAAAAAATCCAAAATTTAATTCTGTGTTCAAATGGTATTTATTATATTAAAGGAAACTTTTTGGTACAAGTGATGAAATAACGAAACTTGATTGTAAGCTGAAGAAATTCTTACTAACAGCTACTAGATGGACTGATGTACCATTTTTAATCAATAATTGCATTTGAAACTTGTATAGTCACCTGAATTTGTATGTGACAGATATGGTTGCATTTGAATAATAATAATAATGATTTATATTGCATTGTATTGCAGCAGAATCCAAAGAAACAAAATGCTGTATACTAGTTGTGTGAATTTTATCATAGTTTAAAAAGATGGATATTTAGATGTTTGTGAGGCATCCTTGTAGCAGTTACAGCGCCATATAAATAGCCTTTATTATTATGAGTTGTGATTTGGATGTTTCGAGCTTCATTCATTCGTTCCTAAGTGACTTGACTTAAATCAAGCAGGTGTACATGTAATTTCTTTCATGGGTTTTATTATTATCTGGCCTGTCAGCTACCAGCTGTTATTTTGGCAATGAATTGGTTTCTGGCAAACCGACAAGTTTTTGATTTGAAAGGTGGCACATTTTTAAAACCGCTTTTGTTTGCTATTCTTTTTTCAGCCGAAGCAGCTTCTTGAGATCAAGGATTTCCTGATGACAGCACGAAGGCCTGATGCCAAGTGTAAGTTCATGAATTCTTATCTTTCAGTTTGATCATTAATGTGTTTTTGGTAATAGATGGTTTGATTTTAGTAATTAATTTTATGGTACAAATGATGAACTAATGAAACTTGAGTGTATGCTGAAGAAATTCTTCACATCAACAGCTACTAGATGGTCTGATGTACCATTTTTAATCAGTAATTGTGTTTGAAGCACAATTTAGAGTGATCCAAAGGATTTTGTAAGTGGCAAATATTTGCATTCAAATAATAATTTAGTAGGATTTATACTGTATTTTAACCATAGCCAAAGGACAGAGTGCTCTGCATGTGTAATATATTACTATTATTATTATGATATTATAGTCAGTACCAGGCAGACCAGACAAACATTTGAAATGCTTAGTCTTGAGGTCAGACTCTCACCGGTGTGGGTTAAGCCACTATGAGTTGATGCAGTTCAGATTTCGTAGACTGTTCATTGTTCAAAGCAAATCTGTTATTAGCAAAGTTACTGTTATTGCTAGATTGTAATTACAGCTCTATTGTATTGTTATTAACTATGAAGTTGAGGTAATGCGCTAAAATTGACAAACGAACTGTTTTGTTTATCATTCTCCCTTAGTACAGTGGAATAAGTTAACTCTTTAGCTCTGGTTAGTCATCACTGCAAGAGGCTGCTTAACCCTTGACCACTAACCGAGGTTATAAGATTCCCATGTACTGCATTTTCGGTAAAATTATTGTTAGGAGCACGATGATGACTTATTTAATGACACCTCTTATGCTAGCGTCTTGACGCTCTGAATAAAACGGCTTACTAAGCTTTTCTGATGTGCTCTAAACAATCCATTGAAGAATTTCAAGTTGCAACATTAATAAAATATTTTTCAATTCACTTTCAATTTTCCATTTACTACACATTGGTTGGTAAAGGGTTAAATGCAAGTTGCGCTGTTCCCTGTGGACACCTGTTTCTGCTCAGATACCAGAGACTTTGCATGTAGCTAGATACAACATTCTGTTGATGTTCTTATTTATTTATTTAGTTATTTAAATTAATTTCAGCTGTTAAAATCAAGAAGAACAAAGAGGGCAGCACGAAGTTCAAGCTCCGATGCAGCCGTTACCTGTACACGCTGTGCATCAACGACGGCGAGAAGGCCGATAAACTTCGACAGTCTCTTCCCCCTGGTCAGTTCTTGAAGTATATTATATACGTAAATTTTATTTATTTCCCAGGCTCGGATGTAAATACAGCAATTGTATTGTTATAAACTATGAAGTTAATTGTTTTAAAAGCCCAGACAATATCATTACAATTAACTTGTGCCATTGCTTGATACAAATCCATAAAAAAATGATTTAATATCGCACAGCAGTCGGAATATTATGTTTCCTAAGATGTTTTGATGTGAGTTTCACTAGAGTTGTTATCAGGCACATTTGCAAAATAAGTGTCTAATTATGATGTCTATATCAGCCTTTTAATAACTGCATTAATTATCCTGTAGTCACCCGGTGGCTTTTTGATTATAAATATCATAATTAAATTCGATTTTTTGCGTAGACGGTTATATATAGATGGCCCTCTATGAGAATGTATGTAGGAAAGTTTCACAGAGTCTGTGTTTTCTTTGTTTGTAGGTCTGCAAGTGAAGGACCTGAAGACACCAGGAGTTGATGACAAGAAGTAGACTGCATAGGTTTTATGCTTTGACTGTTGTTGACTACAGTTGTACGAGAGAGAGAGAAAGAGAATTAATTATACAGAGAGAGAGACCTTTGAAATGTTCTTGTATCAACCAACGATTTGATAATGTAGTTGCTGCGTTTACGTTTCATTGGTGTCTTGATTGTGTGAAGAATAGTTGAAAATTCAGTTGCTTTTGTTCTTGGCTGTTGTCTGTTTTTTTAAAAGTGATTGTTGCTAGGTGAGATGCTCCAAAAACCTACTTAAACATTTTTTTTAGAATCTGATTGGCGGCACAACTGATTTGTGTATGTGTGTTCCACCCAAAAACATGAGTGAGAAAGATGGCATTAATATAACTGATTTGTGTATGTGTGTTCCACCCAAAAACATGAGTGAGAAAGATGACATTAATATAACTGATTTGTGTATGTGTGTTCCACTCAAAAACATGAGTGAGAAAGATGACATTAATATAACTGATAGTGAGAAAGATGACATTAATATTTATTTAAACAATATTAATCCTAATGTCAGCACAGTACATGCAGATGAATGTATGAGCATCGGCTGTAGCGCGTTAAGTTCTTACACTGGAGGTGCTGCTGACTAGAGTGTGGACACTTGATCAGGGTTTCACGTCAAAGCACTTGAGCAATTGTGAGTGAACGTCTTTCTCAGGGTTCCTGCACAGCGGCTTGAGGTGGTCGAACCCGCAACATTCAGACTCCAGAGCATCAAACATCCCTTTACACCACCTCACCCTACAATAGATGCTTTGTCGGCATAATGTCATTCTCTATGCAATGTACTTTCACGTCAGTTCCCTCAATGTTTCTCTTGCCTTGAATCTTTTGCTTGGCTAACTGAAAACTTATCAATTATATTGATGCTGGATTAAACGTAGCCTACAAGGAATCGACCGGTTCAAGGCATAATTAAAACAAAATGGTTATCAGGTCAGTTACCCAGAAGATCAATCTGTAAGTTAGAGACTGCTTGTAGTGTACATGCTAAATACCAGAGTTGACCTGAATTAATAGAAATTTGTTGCAACCATGGCATTCTGTTTTTGCTTTGCTATAGTATAGCATTGCTTTGTGTAGTATATTGTGATGCGATTTAGTATGGGCTGGTAATAGTGAATTATAGTATGGCATAGTGTACTATGCTATGCTTTACAAGTTTACAGACCATTCCATTTAATATATTATTATAATACACCATAGTATAATATACTATGCAACACTATATAATAAACATATACTTTACAAAACTACTACACTATAGTATGGGGAAGTAAAAGAAAATGGTCAGTGGCAAAAGATTGCTACTAAATTGGCCATCGCTACATTGAGTGCCTCTGAATGGCTTGCTGAGAACTACTTTGCAACTGGGTTTTATACATTACATAATTTTTATAAGTGCCCATGGGCTGTGTGGGAGTCAAAAATCTCCAACAGCATTTTATGCTTTGCAAACCTATTCTAATGGGCTGAGCCTGGTAGTGTAGTAGTAAGCGTGAATGACTAAATCGACGAAAGGCTTTGGTTAATAGGGCAGAAATTTGATAAAAGAACTGCTTTGATATTCATAGGTCTACTAGTTGTGGATATGGATAGCATAGTGAGATAGTATAATAGTGTTTGTATGTGTACTTGTTATAGCGCCCCTTCAAGCTTTCTCTCTACTCAGAGGAGCTCCCGAATGCAGAGTGAACACTACATTGGAGTTTCACGCTGAAGCACTGAGCAATTGCGAGTGAAGGACTTGCCTAAGGTCCTTATGCGGCGAGGCGGATTCGAACCTCGAACCTTCCGGCTCCAAGGCAACCTGGCTGCCTCAGACCTCAGTCTAGTTCAAGTTCTTCGACTATTCTATACCAATAACGTTGAGCGTTCCTAGCGAACGGAAAATTAGACTCGAAAGATTAGTTTCACAAAAGTGACCCGGAATTTATTTTTAAATGGTTCAACTTGCCCATTATTTTTGTCGATCTGACCTACGTATGCTACATTTTCACTTATTAAGCGCTATATAAATGTTTGAAAGGCTGAATGACCTATAAAATAGGGCTCAGTTTCTAAAGTTAGCTATTCTACGTAACACCGGAATCGAGGTGGATTGTGGGATTTGTTTGCGATAGTGACCAGTTGTTCGCATAATTTGATTTTTCTCTTCTAAAAGTCACAACGGTTATTTACGAGCACCTATTGTTGAAATCCTGAGGTCAGTTTGTAGTTTGACTCGCTTTTTCAAGATTTAGACAACATTTTAAAATGACCGTTTTGAAGTCCTCACTGTTTATTCATTGTCGTTGGATTTTGCGATGTTCGTTCAATGAGAGCTTGTTTGTCATTATGCAGTTAAATAATGCAATATACTGTAAGATGAAGAATGTATTCTCTCTCTAGCAATGACGAACATAATGAAAGTCACTTAAATAAGAATTTACTAGAGTTGCAAAAGCGTGGGTATGTCATTATTAGCGTTGAAGTTTTGAGTGTCAGAAACGGTATTCGTGCAGACTATGTAACGGTCCTTTCCATGTAAACAGTATGGCCGCCCTAGAAATTGCTAAAATAGAGGGCTGCGTCCTATCAGCCGCATCCCATGATGTAATGCGCTCAGTCAGTAAGCAATCAACACGAGATCTAAGGGAAAGGGTGAAGTTAATAATTCTAAATGAGGGAAAATATGCAGTAAATATGAGTAATTAGAAAGTTCGGAAGCGAAGAAACCTGCTTTCGAATACTGATTAGACACTTTTAAACACATTTTGATGCCTGGGTCAGGTTACACATCGTGAGTGTCAGTTAGGCATCGTGAGGGTCGCTTAGGTTTAGGGTTAGTGTCGTCATTGGATACTGTCCGTTGTCCAAAGTTACTGTATATGCTTGTGGGCAGTATCTAATGACAACCCTAACCGACACTCACGACACCTTCCCACTTTTTGTTTGCTTCTACTATTTCGTTATTTTTTGACATTTTCCTTATTACTTTGAACAGTGCAATGAACACTTATTCCTTCAGTAATTCGGTATGTTTTATTTTTAATTAACTCCATTTCATAATTGTAGCACTTATGTCTTCCATTAATTTAGTAGGTTTTAATTTCGTCTATTGTTGTAATAGAATGACATGTTATTTTGTTACTTAGAAATTGTGTTATTAAGTTGAATCGATATGTTGTGTGTGCGTGCGCAGTAGGTCAAGATCATGCCACTGATATGGTAATCACACAATGCGCAAGTCTAAGTTAGAGACGTTTTGACAGTTACAATCATTCACTAAACTTAGGAATTTTAATTTCTTGGTATGCCAGCTAATTGTTGACCTGTCTCTGACCTTGCAGCCCATCGAGCAATTGGGGGCCTTTTGGTTCCGCAAGCTTGCACTTCTATCAGACAGCGCCAAGCCTTTTCTATTGAGGGTCCTGCCATCTTCTGAGTGGTTTACCCTGCTAGAGGAGCGTAATAAATGCTTAAATGCAAATCAATATAATGCACACATTTGTGTATGCACACAAGCAAACCTATTCACATACACATATGTATGTACATGTATACATGTAGTTTTGTACTTAAATGTTTATGTACACTGTACAGACATAGGTATTACATGCATACATACATACCTACATGTGCTTTTATAGTAAGTGGTTAAAAAAACAGATATAATTTTGCAGTCGATGTATGAGTGAGGTAGATGATTGATCCAACTACAGTCTTTCTCAAGCTGTTTACTGGATTACTTGTTGGCCAACTCCGAGATACTTCATGTTTATGTTCCGTTAAGTTGTTTTCCTCGTTAATTTAATTACTTTTTAATTCACAAACAGCTCTTTTTGTGCAGCTGCAGAAAATGGTCTCTTGAGACTCAAGCATACAGACAAAGAAGGAAAACAAAAAAGTGTTGTTGAGAGGATAACAAAGACTGTTGTTGAGAGGATAGCAAAGGCGAAGACTACAAAAAAACCTTTACTACTTATTGATGCGCAAACAAAAGCTGGTTTATTCCAGTGATGTAGTCGTGTTCGTGTAAGCCGAGTCTGAGTATTTGAGTCCGAGTCGCTAAGGATCGAGTCAAAGTTTGAGTCTGAGTCGATAAGGATCGAGTCAAAGTTTGAGTCTGAGTCACTAAGCATTGAGTCAAAGTTTGAGTCTGAGTCACTAAGGATCAAGTCAAAATCTGGGTCCAAATCTGAGTCCAATCTATAAATATCAAAATGGCCTGAAACATACAGGTCAACGGCATGGAAAAATACTTAACAACACTATTTACAGATAGATTTGCTATGTAATTTATTCAAATTACTCTTAAAAACTACCATAAAATAATATTATGGTGAACGGTTGATATGCATAATTCATCTGTTATGTTGCGTTATTTGTATGCAGCTGCTCTTTTCCGCACCTTTGCTGCTGTGCTTGTTTTTTTGTTCTGATTCATTATGCCTTAATGGTTAGTGTCATTGTATACATTAAAATAGAAATGACAAAGGGTCGACCCTGCTAGCGGAACAATATTGTTCCTTTTGTTTACCTTTTGACACACATGAACTGTTGTAAAAAAATATACTCTCTTTTTGGCGACCAATAAAGCTTATGAATTGAATTTAAATTGAACACAAAATTCAATGAAGTTTTTGTTCGATTATCTGGTGTGATGAGGACACATGAATATTCTTCCACTGCTAAACACATGATCAACAGGCACAATAATTATTGTGGTAGGAGCTGTAACTAACAGTTACAACTGTTTGGACATATATGCAGAATGGACAACTCTAGGAAACTCAAGACATTGGTGTTTGGTATTATGGAAGGGACGAACAAAAGGGGACGTCCCTTCAGAGAATGGAGGGATGACATCACGGAATGGTGTGGAGACAGATCATTGCGGCAGTTGAGCCACACAGCAAGAGAAAGAGACAAATGGAAGGAGATGATCGAAAGAGCATCAAGCACCTATGGGCGATGAACCCATGGAGATTGATGATGATGATGATGATGAGCTGTAACTACCAATAAGTGTAGTCATGGCAATATACAATGACTGTTCTGTCCAGAAATTGTAACTCAAGTGGGTAAAATTCGAGTCCATGTGCTTCAGGTTTGAATCCAGGTCTAAGACGTGACAGTTCAAGTCCGAGACAGAGTCCACAGAGAGTCGGTTCTTGGCTGCCTATTTTACTCTTGACCTGCCTCATGACCTGCCAAAAATTCTTAGGAATTTTTTCAATATAAACTTCTTTACATTTAATCTCCACAACCTGCTAAGTAACTCCCGTGAGGCCATGACCCTATTTTGACCTACTGAAATTGTATGGTTGTTCCCGCCGCTGCTCAAGTCAGACAAAGGTTAGTTTATTACAATCCTTTGTTGGACTTAAGTATACCATATCACTCACTGGTTTATTTATTCATCCGCCTGCACGTTGCACGTGCATAGCATGCCTTGACCTCTGTCGTGTGTTGCCTAGAGCCTTTGAGACTACATTCTACTCTGCTCTTAAGGCTATTCTCTTTAGCCGTGGTTGGGTCGGGAGCGCTTCTGAGTAGCTACTGTTGAAGAGGCGCTATATAAAAACGTCTGAAATGAATGATTGAGTGTGTGCTTTAAGAAATCTATGACCTCTGTTTTATGTATCTTCAGAAATCCATTCCTGCTTAAAACTGCTACCATCAACAGGATTAAAACGCTGAACACCTTGGATGGGATATTTTCTTTCTCCGAGAGCGAGGGAGAAATGAGTGAGATTTCTGACTTATTCTGCTCCTCAAACTGCGCAAGAAGATGACCAGGAGATGCCCGAGAAATGACGCCATTCGGTTTTCAGGGTGAGTTAAAGAAACAGATCTGGGGGCAATCCGGCCATGCCCCCCCCCCCATTTAGAAATACCCATGTATCGTGGCCCCCATTCGGTTTGAACCAAAAAGGACAGCTTTTCAGGGTATGTTTTTTCTGACTTTTCGATCCGACGACTAAAAAAAGTCGTCAGATTTTTCTGCCCAGGATCAAAAACATTTTTTCGGACCCAAGGTAAAATTTTTTTGGCGCCCCTTGGAAAATTTCTGTATCCGCCCCTGAACAGATCCCTTGCTATCCGTTAAGACATGAATTTAACATCCACACTGAATTTTGTGTGTGTTCTCGTTGCTATTTAACAACACTGCCATTTCAAAGATGGTTAGGGCTTGTTACATGTTTAACGACACTGTCATATCAAAGCTGATTAGTGTCGCCCTCCTCCTTTATCAAGGCTTGGGACTGGCACTGGCAAAGCGCAACCAGTGGCAGAGTTGAGCCTTGATTCTCATAATATGCGAAGCTCAATTATAGCTTTCACTACTGGCTTGTGAGTGGTGACCTTATTGTTGCCAGGGTCTAAAGTCCTACCTGTATCAGGTGCAGGCTAATGACCTGTGCAGGTGTTGATATATTTTATCTACAAGCACTTGATTGATCCGATTCTGCACACCTGCAAGAGTAGGTCTTCGCGTGGTAAACTCTCCGCTTAAATGCGTGCGTGCGTATGCTCGTGTAATCGTGTATGCTTAGCAAAGTGATCTGCACTTTGATTACAGTTCGTTTAATCTCTTATCCTCCATAGTCCTTTGTTGTCTTTGATGTTTGCTGATAATATAATTACTGGGATTGGTCGCATTATAATTGTTGTGGCCAACCGACAAGTTGGAGCAGGTTCCTTGCTTCAATTTAGGTCTAGAAGGAGAGAGGAAGAGAAAAGACTAGAGTGCTCTGGGGGTGGGAAAGGAGACTAGGGGGAGAAGGAGGAACATTAGGATAAATTCATTCACGTACCCTCCCCAGATTTTAAAATGGAGAGGGAATTCCATTCTTTCCTTTCCTGTATTTACGGCCCTGCATGCTGTATAGTTTTTGAAATGCAATTGCGTCGAGCGATATCGGTTTGCCGTCAACGACCTTGTGAGTCGGGCTACAGCCCAGCCACAGCCGAAAAGATGTCGTTTATACAATGAACATTAATACATTAAATCCACGGCTCCACTTATACACCTTGTAAAATCATTTCAGTGGAGATATAAATACTAGCCAGTAGCGCGCGTTCAATGATGTATGAAACGGTTATTGGTCGACATCACAATTCACAAGGTGTTATTCTCTATAACACGAAGTAAGACTTCATTTGGGTGGTGGTCTTAACTTGATTTACTTTATTCGTTCATTAAGCGTTGAGAATTTATGTAGCGCCACTAAAGGTGTCCACACATGCATGGGGAAAATTTTTTTGGCTTTGATTGGATTGCACATAGTAAAATTTTGTTCCTTTTGCAATATTATATCATTTTCCAAAAAAAGTTCATCTGCAAAGTAACTTTTAGATAGTGCTCATTGAGGTCAAAGTTCTCGTTGCCCTACTTTTGGACAATACGTCTTGGTGCTTTGACATTACAGTCATGGGTAGCATCTTATAAAGGTGCTGAACTGATTTATGTGTTCAATATCTAACTGCAGCAGTAATATATTATCCTTGAATAATTGGACAGTTGCTTTAGAACATTTGCTTTAAGAATCCTAAAGCTATGGCAGGCATGGAGCAGAGTAGCCTACGTTCTTTGTACATTTAATATAATCATAACAAACTGCACAAATTTTGATCTTTCTTTTCAAACTGCCTAAATCCACCATGAGACTCTATTAATTAAATGTTAAAAGATTAATTTCAAAGTGCATAAAATTAATTTTTGACAAGTTATTTTTAGCATTTTTATGCTAATAACTATGATATGCAGTAACTCTCTTGTCATAAAGACATTGTCATGCAATAGCATAACTGTGTGATACTGATGCATATTATTATTAGTATTGCCCAGTTTGTTCATTACCAGTACTATTTCTACTTGCAGATTCAATATTCAGTCTGTTGTTTCTGTATTTAATATTATCTTCTTCTTCTTCTTTCCTTTCAGATTTGATTCTGATTTGCATCGGGGTAGAGAGTGAATATTTAATATTCTATGCCTGTATAGAGTGCCATATATGCTTAATTGGCATCACTTTCATTTCTAATTCGGATTGCTAAAATGACAACCTACTCAATATGCACTAAAACTTCAATTTTGCTAGTTGGTAAAACTGAGTCATCTGCTACCGGTTGGCAATGATCTCCCAACTCACAAAAGTGTGCTGAGAAACTTTTCCACTCCCACAAACTTTAAAAACGCTATACATGAAAGTACAAAACTGACATAATTGGCTTTGATGCAAAGATGGAATCGAGCACGAATGCCAACCAACTATCAGCCACATGTAGCTTCAGAAATGAAGGCATTGCATGATAAATATGACTTGACCAAGAAAAATAAAGCATGAGCTTCTGATTTGCATCGGGGTACAGAGTGGAATCAGTGGATTTACTGTGAAACTAGATAAACTCTTTGACATTTTGTAAAGTGATGTGGACTATCTGGTCACAAATGATGAACATAAGCTTTTCCTGGATAAGGAGCTTTCAAAGCAAGAACAAAGGCAGCAGTGCAGAGAAATATACCAAACATACAGAAAGATTGTGAAGAACCAAGGAAATTGTGTATGGCACAGCACCAAGTCAAAAGACTCGAAATAATTACAGGGAGTGTGAATATTGTGATGCAGAGTCTGATTATGAAGTAGAAATTTCTAAATATCATAAGAAGCACATGTTTGACCCAGAGGACAGTTCCACTACACTGAGTCTAAAAGTGACAGTAGGTGTCCACTGTCCAGTGTCCTAGATGCATTACACAATAAATGCTGTCATCATAAGACGTTTCAATGACTACATAAACATTTCAGACAAACAAATTCACCATATTGGATCAAACAGTGCTCTGACATAAACAGGATGGTGTCAAAAGCTGCAATGAAGAAAATAAAGAACCAACTGTGCTACCTTGGACCAAAGTTGTGGAACTATCACTGTTTTCTGCTAAGGTTTTCAGTGAAGAGAAAAGTCAATGGCTTAATCATGATCCGAAGTGGAAGTGATTGGAGCAACGTGCAAGCAGTTGGAGAACAAGGCATTGCATGAACTGGTTACCTCCTCTTCAACTGCTTCCTTGTATTGACATCTCTTGGAATAGATACAGACAATTTGTCAATCAACGATCCAGAATTCCAGATGTGTTGCTAACTAATGGTATAGTTCTCATCAAGTCACTGAAAGTTGTTAATGATTGAGCAGAAAGCTCAGTGGTTTTGATGAGCACATTTAACCAAACAATAAAAAAATCAGAGCAAGAAATGCAAAAAGTTAATACAGATTGTTGAAGACAAAAGGAAGTGAGTAACATATGCTAGCAAGAGGACATTAAAGTCTTACAGTCCTCAGTAGGTAAATAACAAGATATCACAGCATTCATGGACTTGATTCGATAATCAATATGGAAGCAGTGAGGCCCTAATTGCTTATTTAGTCATGTGACACTTGTAATTGAAGGTCAAGACCATCTGAATCCCCTATGATTCAAACAATAATTTGATCTCTGACAATTTTATTTATTTGTTCACAGCTGCAGTTCGCTATTGCATTGCATTCGTGAGATTTTTACAGATTGAAACTTCAACCTCAATGAGCACTACCCAAATATTGAGATAGAGATTTGAAATTTTGCATGAAATTTTATTTAGGTAAAAGTAACAATATTCTAGGGTGTGCAAAGTTAAATTCCACAAAAATTTATTTTGGACATACCTAAGCGCCACCTTAAAGAAATCTACTTAGAGGCGCTCGAAAAGCTGCTCAATCCCTGCATAGCCACAGTTGGAAAAGCGAGATTTGAGTGACGAGCGATTTGTTTGAGTCATACTCACCAATGCCGTACTTTGTAGTGCCAGTCTCAAGCTCGGAGAAAGGAGGAGGGCGACGCTAATAATCTTTGCTTTGAAACACAGTCATTAAGTAGAAACAACACTGTATCTCAGCATCTGCTTTCTGTTATGACGATATTTGAACAAATTCTTTAAATGCAAGTCCGCCGAGATGCCTTTCGGTTGCTATCAACAACCTTAATTGACAGTCACAGAATGACAATGTCATTGATGCAAATGCTATGAACATTAATCCATGTGGGGCGCGTTGGTGTAGTGGGCATGTTCGTCGCCTTGCAGCCGAAGGGTTGCAGGTTCGAATCCACCTCCAGTCGCCGCGTAGAGACCTTGGGCAAGTCCTTCACTTGCAATTGCTCAGCGCTTCGGCGTGAAACTCCGATGCAGTGTCCGCTCTGTAGACGGGAGCGCCTATGCACAAACATGAAAGTCATTGCTCCAATTGGACACCTTTAAAATGGATTAATTCGAGCTACATAGAAGCTCGCCGTTAGCGTTTTGTGCTGTAATATGCAAAGCAAATTTTCGAGGGCAACGGCCTCTGTTGTCATAGGAAAATCTCGTCAAACCTGGATTCATCCATCCCGTTCACTCGAGATTATACTCTGCCAGTGCCAGTCCCAGGCCTGGATAAATGAGGAGGAGGCACTAATCTTTTATATGGCGCAGTTGCGTTAAACATGTAACAAGCGTTCACTCGATCAACCCTGCCACTGGCGTAATGATAATTATTATGACAAGTAGTCTATGTCAACGATAGAGCGTGCCATGAGTCCCATGACCCTCATTGGCGTCATGTCACGTCACATCATTGACGCAAATGTAAACGTAATCGGAATTTATATAGCGGCCGTCTATGGAGTATGGCCTCGACCCTGTTAATTTTTCAATGAATTTGTCCGGGTGAGATTCTTCACCACCGCTCGCCCGTTTGAATGGACGCCACACCATTTAGGTTCCCGTGGACCGACCGTGCTAGCCCGAAATTTTGAATCTCTGATAGCCACCTTCGGGAAGCAAGGCGCGGCCCGCACGCTCTCTTTCAGAGTCGCATACATACGCGGCCAGCGCTGTTACCAATGTAGCTAACTGGGCCAGTATGTAGTTAACTGGGCCAGAATGTAGCTAACTGGGCCAGTGTGTAGCTAACTGGGCAAGTGTGTAGCTAACTGGGCGTGCCATAAATTATAGTTAATTAATTGAACACCTTTAAAACGTTTCTAGTCCGGATTATAGATCCGCGTCAATCGGGTTCACACTGTCTAACTCTCCTGCATCCTGTGTAATTTATGTGGTGAAACACCGTGAATCTGCGTAGGTATATTTAAACCAGTGACGTCGTTACCATAAATTGCAGCGGTATCCTATCAAAAGGGTGATTTCGAAAGGGCGACCATCAAAAGGGCGAGTTCAAAAGGGCGCCGATCATGAAGGCGACTGTTAGTAAGAGCTTTAAAATGCGATGCGGATAATTAAGACACATGGGTTTTTTCACAGGTTTCTTAATTAATGTAAAATTTCCCAGCTTCACATTGCGTATCGTTGGTAACATTGACGCTTTAGTGCGAGTAAATTTGTTAGGAACCAAAAAGTAGCAGTTAATAAATAGGAAAATCAAATTTACTTAGAGGCGCTCGATCCCTGCCTAGCCACAGTTGAAAATGCGAGATTTGAGTGACTTGAGCGATTTGTTCGGACCCTATTCACCAATGCCTTACTGTGTAGTGCCAGTCTCGAGCTCGGAGAAATGGGGAGGGCGACGCTAATCATCTTTGCTTTGAAACACAGTAATTATAATTATGGAAACAACGCTGCCTCTGTACTCAGTTATGGCTATTTTCTATAAAGGAAACTTTTCTGATTATATTCTTTGAATGCAAGTCAGTCGAATTGCCAACGAACTTGACAGTCACGAGATGTCATTGATACAATGGACACCGATTCGTGAAAGTCACGGCTCCGATTAGACACCTTTAAAACGCGTTTATTTGAGCTATATAGCGGCTCGCCATTTGAGTAACTTTCGATTATGTTCAACTGATAATGATAATTAATAATAATACCATTATTATATGACAAGTATAATATTATAGGCTGGTCGATGTCAATGAGTACCTTGCTCATATGCGGTGTAATATGCCGAGCAAATTTATGTCCAGGGTAACGACCTCTGTTGTCATAGATCCTGGTCAAATCGGATCCATCCATCGATGTCAATGATGGGACGTGCCATGTCGTTAATAATTGGACACCTTTAAATTCTTTCTAGTCCTGACTATAGATGCTCGTCAATCGGTATAAAATAGAATCTAGAGATGGTTTACTGGTCTAGTACCTTGCTCATAAAAGAGTCATAAGTGCTGTAATATGCCGAGCAAATTTCTGTCCAGGGTAACGGCCTCTGTTGTCATAGACCCTGGCCAAATTGGAATCCTCCTCCTCCTGCGTGGCCGAGTGGGTTGTAGCCCGCTCGCGGCGCCGGCGGCCCGGGTTCGATTCCCGGTCAGAGATTAATTTCTCGGATCTTTACTGCGGGTGGCTCGGTCGCAATATAAACGTGGAGTGTGAGGTTGTACTCTGCCTCCGACACTAATCATCTCCGATATGAAACAGTGTCGTTAAGCCCGAATACAACATAAAATCCGATGAATCAGGTATTCTCGCTCTACTCAAAGTCTACTGTGTGGTGAAACAATTCGTGAAAGGCTGACTGAATCAGCGCAGGCCAATAGGTGCAGTCAAACCAGGCAGGGGCGTCGTTACCATAGGTTGCAGTAGGTTATTTGACGTACCTATTTTACTATTGCCTGCCTTTGTGCCTTATGAACTGTCAAACATTTAAATTTATATTTTTTAAAAACTTCTTTGCATTTAATTTCTTTGAGGAGCTGCATAACTCCCATGACCTTAAGCTTACGGGGGCAGGGGGGGGGGGCAGTAGGGTGTAAGATACCATACAGATCTTGTGACTATTTGTGTTGCGTCTGTATATCGGGACCTACAATCTGAGGCTCCGGTTGCCAGGAATGTCCACCGATGATGAATCAGTGAGCAGTTTAAAACGCTCACTCGAGTGCTCTGTAGACAAACTGCCCACTCGATTCAACAGGCAATTATTGCAGAAGATATTCGAGACATGCGGGTCGGTAGGACAAAGTGATGTTTTCACATTTGGAAAGTGGACGGTCAACTAAAGGCATCGTCGGTTATCTTTGTATCGATACTAAACCGGTGATATATGTTCCATGCACCTACGACGTTTTTGAGGGGATCAGTAGTATACTCTCGAAGCGGTTTCAAGGATCGTTGAAATTCCTTGTCTACTGTAAATGTGATACATGTATCAATGATCAGTTGTTCACGTGAATGGACTTGACTGATAGGTGAAGGACTGTCATAGGATGATAGGAGCTTGTTTGATATGAGCAACGCCTTGCTGTGCCTTGCTGGTGCGGAGTCATCTTACGGTATTGTCAAGCAGGTGGATTTCAGTCGTGGACTTCAAATGAAGCTCATTCATTAGAGTCTGAGACTATTGACGAAGATAGTTGGTTCAAACTGTGACCATAGTAACGACTACTGTCTTGTATGCATGTATGTATTGATATTTATTTGTGTGTAGGTTTACATTGCTCTTACTAGGCTACTGCACAGATTCATTTAGAGCTACACATTCTGTTTAGAACTGCACGCTAAAACAGCCCTGCACAATAGGCCTACTGTGCCACCACACCTCTGCAAAGAACCTCTGTTCTAAGCCATAGATTGAGTATTCGTGACTTTAGGTTTTAATATTCGTAAATATTCGTGAATATTAAGATTTTTTAATATTCGTAAATATTCGTAAATATTCGTTAACGAATTAAGGTGAACGATCGAAACCGCAATGTTACTCGGTATTAAGCAGTTTAAGCTTCTGTATGTCTCTATGACATTCACTCGCATCCAGGGCTCGGTTGAATTAAAATATGCATTGCGCTTAATATGCTGAGATCAGGATACCTTTTGCTTGTAATCTGGCACTATTATTTTCTGCGTTGGCATTTATATTTACTCATCCTGCTACACCGATATAAAACTACTTTATCAATATACAGTTACTATTAAGCTTATAGGCATAATAGGCAGTTAAAGTTTATTTATAATTTAGCCTACTATTGCTGCTACTAGTCTTTCCAACTGCCATCGGTGAGGCAGTTCGGGGGGCAGAAGTCAGACAAAGTGACTTACATTAAGTATTGAATGTGATATGAATGCCGCATGGCCACATTGACCAGACTCAGCAGAGACCTTGAAGGTTTTTTACAATAAAATCTATTAAAGTTATTGTCACTTACTGGTATAGGTCCATGCGTAGACTAATTCAATTTTGTACAATTCATTAAGTAAAAGTTAAACATTTTCATAAATAACAAAATAAGAATTAAGAATTAAAAATTTCTTGAAAGAACAAGAATAAATAATTTTTTGAATATTAAGAATATTAAGTTGGCAGTTTTAATATTCGTTAATATTCGTGAATATTTGAAAATCTTAATATTCATAATATTCGAATACTCAATCTATGTTCTAAGCCACCAGAGTTCTTCATCTATGTTTTGTTTAGGTCGGCCGAAGAACCAAGCGACTTGAGCGACATCTTGTCGTTGACGAGCGAAGAGGAGACGCTGACGTCATGCACTTCGTCGTTGAGCGTCGTGACGTCATCCTGGGATGATACGGTTCTGGGAAATAACACGACGCGAACAAGTTCCTACTCTCTCAGGGAAGATGTAAGTCGTGTTCTGTCGTCATTGTAGATACTAGGAAAGCATTTGACTCGTTTGAATTGCATACGTGAGACGCGGTGGTGTAGTGGTGGCATCGTTGCCTTGGAGCTGGAAGGTTCGAGGTTCGAATCCACCTCGCCGCGTAAGGACCTTGGGCAAGTCCTTCACTCACAATTGCTCAGCGCTTCGGCGTGAAACTCCGATGCAGTGTCCGCTCTGCATTCGGGAGCGCCTCTGAGTAGGGAGAGCTCGAAGGGGCGCTATAACGAGTGCACATACATACAAACAATTGCACATCTACTCTCTAAAGTAGGTAATTTATTAGTCAGACTCTTTGGTAGATCTTGGCAAAGCATTTGATATGGTTGAAAATGTGTTTTCTACCCTCTCGCAAAAGGTTTCGGTCGAGTTCTTTCGTAGATCTTAACAAAGCATTTGATGCAGTTGAAAATATGTTTCCTCTCCGGGAGGCTGCTATTGAGGTTCTACTGGGTTGGGAGCGCTTCTGAGTAGAGATCTTGAAGGGGCGCTATATAAATTTATGTGGTTGATTGATTGATTGATTGATTGATTGATTGATTGATACTCAATCACTCACAAACAGTCCTTTCTATGCTGCAGAAGTTTGACCGTGAAGCTTCGAGCGATGTGCGTCAGATGTTTGAAGCGATCGACTGTGAGTTGTACGGAGACAGTTTTGTCGGATGTCCATCATCATCACATCATCGTGCTGGTCGCGTCGTCGGTCAAAGACTGAAGCGAGGATTCAGAGCAGAGGATGAAGATGAACCGGAATGGAGTCCCAGAGGAAGTGGATCGGGTCAACGCCAGCAGAGGGAATGCATCGGAGAATGGAAGAACACGTTTCCTCACATGAGGTTGGGACTGGGCTGCAGACGAATTAATTAGTTCGTTCATTCGCTCATTCATACATTCATTTGATTTCTTTCATTCATTTATTCATATGATTTCATTAATTCATTGATTCACTTTCTTATTCATTCACTCACTCACTCCTTAACTCACTCACTCCTTAACTCACTCACTCCTTAACTCACTCACTCCTTAACTCACTCCTTAACTCACTCACTCTTTAACTCACACTCCTTAACTCACTCACTCCTTAACTCACACTCTTTAACTCACACTCCTTAACTCACTCACTCTTTAACTCACTCACTCCTTAACTCACTCACTCCTTAACTCCCTCGCTCGCGAGTGGGAGTCTGTGATGAGTTTTGCATGTCATTTCTCTTCAGGATCTGTGGCGTTTCTCTGACTGGTGCCAGTGATGAGGGTTTCCAGGTCTACCCGACCATCGGCGAAGAAACCCCGCCTCGAACCTCGACTACTGTGACGACCTCTGCAGACAGCCGACGTCGAAGCAATGCCGGATTAAACGGGTGATTTGATTATGTTCTCTCTCGCTCTGCTGCCATGTCTAAAATGTGTTTTTGACTGAAGTGAATTTTTTGGGTCTAATTCCAGTTTTGGTGTGGATTCTGTTAGTGGTGTATTTGTTCAGTAAATGTTCAAACGCTGTTATAACATAACAGCATGGTATAACGGCATAAGATAACAACATTATATAACAACATGACATAGCAACAGAACAGCAACATTGCATGACAACATAGCATAACAGCATAGCATATCGAGTTGGCATGAAAAAATTGCATAATGGCATAACATGGCAACATAGCGTAACAGCATAACATAACAACATAGCATAACAACAACAGCATAACATAAAAGCATAGCATAACAGCATGGTGTAACGGCATAACATAACAACATAACATGACATGGGCTCTAAGGGGTTCAAAAGATGTCTGTTAAAACCATGTCAAGTTAGTTAACTAGTCCTTCCATGGTCCTCTCTTCCTTCCCCTCCAAAATTCCATTATATCAAGATGAAGATAGAAATAAGTGATTTTTTAAAGAAAAGTTGAAAGTGGAGTTCAGGAAGTGGAGGACAGAAATTCCGATTGCACTGTGAATTTTCAACTGGAGAAAGTTGTGAAAATCCTTTAGTTATTCATTACCATTATTACGGTACCTTGTAAAAGTTTTTCCTGGAAGTTTTGTTTCTTATATTTCAGTCTAAAGATAACCGGTCGAAACGTGGACACCATTTCCATGACCTTGCCAAACGCGGCTGAGAGGCGTCGAAGGTCATTAAGCGGAGAAGAAATTTTCGAATCCGATGGAAACCTGGAAGAGATCATTGCCATCGACTATCGAAATGTGTAAGCGATCGGCTCGAAAATGTTTGATCTCATCAATGTGATTTAGATTTGTGATAATGTTGATGATGATGATTGTTATTATTTTTATTGTTATTGTTATTGTTATTAATATTGTTATTATTATTATTATTATTATTGTTATTATTTTATTTATTTTTTATTTTTTAAATTATTATTATTATTATTATACTATTATTATATTTTTAAATAAATGGCCCCGAGGTATACAGGATCCCTCGGGGACTTATCTAGCGCCTAACATAAAATCAAAGTCTGGAACGGCCCTACTCATCTTCTGTCTCTATCTGTCTGTCTGTTGTTATTATTATTATTATTATTATTATTATTATTATTATTATTATTATTATTATTATTATTATTATTATTATTATTATTATTATTATTATTATTATTATTATTATTATTATTATTATTATTATTATAACTGGAATGTAAATTATTATTATACTATATTTATTATTATTATTATTATTATTATTATACTATATTTATTATTATTATTATTATTATTGTTATTTTTATTGTTATTATTGTTATTATTATTATTATTATTATTATTATTATTATACAACAGTCGGATTAAATAGCATTGTTACAGAGGCAATGTGGAAGAGAAGCAGATGGCATTCCCCCGCTGGACTGCTATCGAGATTCTTAATGCTTATTATTATTATTATTATTATTATTATTATTATTATTATTATTATTATTATTATTATTATTATTAATAGTATCATCATCATTATTATCATCTCCATCATCATCTTTGTTGGTGCTTTTGCTGTTGTTATTGATGATGACATAGTGATAACGATGATGATGGACATTTGAGGGTGTTGATGATCGCTATTACCGATTTGATGATGGTGATGATGATAATGATGATGATGACGACGACGATGCTGATAACTATTATCATTGTTGTTGTTGTTGTTGTTGATGATGATGATTGTTTCTGGTGGCTATGATCTTTGTTATCATTGTTATCATTGTTGTTGTTGTTGTTGTTGTTGTTGTTGTTGTTGTTGCATGGTCGTTGACTGTTATTGTTATATTGTTGTTGTTGTAGGGAGGAGATGGGTCAAAGGTTAGCAGGGGACGGCCTTCAAAGGATGGGCGGCATTCCTCCCATCACTCCACTCGCATGCGTCCGCAGCAGTCTCATCGACTCTGTCTTCGATGTAACATGGCAACAGGTATCGATCTCTCTGTCTCTGTCTCTCTGACTCTGTCTCACGGTATCTCTGGCTCTGTCTCTATCTGTCTGTCTGTTTGTCTGTCTGTCTGTCTGTCTCACTGTATCTCTGTCTGTCTGTCTCTGTCTGTCTTTCTGTCTCTTTCTTGTTGTCTTTCTTTCTCTCTCTCTCTGTCTCTCTCTTTGTCTCTCTATCTGTGTCTCTTCTCTGTTTCTATGTCTCTCGCCATGTCTTTCTCTATTTCTGTTGTTGCATTGTTCTGTTGTTCTCTTTGTCTATGTTTAAGTTTCTTGAAGAGGTGATTTAAAGTTCTGACTTTAGGACAACAGGCAATTAATAACTGACTCTTTGAATGACTGAACGAAGGATTTGATGAATGAATGAATGAATAAATGAGTGAATGAATGAATGCAAGATAATGAATGAATGAGTGAATTGATGCAATGAATGAATGAATGCATTAATGAATGAACGAGTGAATGCATGAATGAATAAATGAATGAATGAGTTAATGAATGAAATAAACAAGATAATGAATGACTGAGTGAATTGATGCAATGAATGAATGAATGCATTAATGAATGAACGAGTGAATGCATGATTGAATAAATGAATGAATGAGTTAATGAATGAAATAAACAAATGAATGTAAGATAATGAATGTAAGATAATGAATGAATGACTGAATGAAGCAATGAATGACTGAATGTAAGAATGAATGAACAAACGAGTTAATGAATGAATGAGTGGATGATGCAATGAATGACTAAATGTATAAAATGAACAAACGCTTATTCATTATTAATGAATGAATGAGTGGATGAATAAATGAATTAATAACTGAATTCATGAGTAACTGATCGACTGAATAAGTGATTAAATGAATGTATAATTAGTTAATTAATTAATTAATTAATTAATTAATTACTGAATTTCTGATTGACTGACTGACTGACTGAATGAATGATTGATTGATTGACTTGCTGATTGACGGACTGATTTGATAAATCATTCAACGAGTTCAATCAAGCTCTCAGCTAAATATGAACTGCTTTTATTGGCCATAGGAGCCAAATCTTTTCTGAGGTGAATCAAAAATAATTCATATTTTAAAAATAAATATTTACTCAGATATTTCAGTCTAGTAATTGAATGGTTGCTGTGTTTGGTTCAGATTGTCAGTGAACTTCGACCGTTTCTGCGAAAACATTGTCACCTCGATTCGGATCGAATTGGTAAACGGTTGATTCTTTTAAGTTGAGAAAACAATGATACAAGTGGCATGAAAGTTATGATGTTGTTGTTGTGCTGGTGATTATGATGACGACGTTGATGATGATGATACTTGCAACTGTAATAATGTTGTTTGAATTTGTCTTTGCTGTTGAATTCAAATATATTTCCGGCTTATTTGTCTCCGAATATAATATCAGCACTTCCTGATTGACTGGCTTAACCCTATCGCCCCGAGAAACCGATATTTCGGTTTGTTAGCCATTGAGTTACGGGAACCCAGGGGCGAAAGGGTTAATAACGAACTGGTTATGACTTATTGAAGGATGACTAGCTTGCCAGCTGACTAGCCGGCTAACTGATTGAATACCTTACCGACTGAATGGCTGACCGAATTGTTGACAGACTGCTGGCTGGTTGAATGACCGAATAAATGACTTGCTGGCTGAATGACTGACTGGCTGGCTGAATGGCTAAGTGGCAAGGTGGCAGGATGTTTAAATGGCTGGCTGTATGACTGACTGACCGGCTGAGTGACTGACTGAATGAATGAATGACTGACTTGTTGGCTGAATGTCTGACTGACTGACCGACTGAGGGAAGATAACCAAAGAAAGAAGAGGGCAAAAAGGAAAATAGAGAAGGAGAGAGGACAATGAAAAGAGGATGACAGAAACGAGGACAGGGAAGGCAAATCGAGGAGAGTGGTGGAGAGATAGGAGTGGACAGATAACCTCTAAGAGGCAAGGCGAGTGAAAAGCAGGAAGTCTGGGCATAATTAACTTGCCAGAGTAGATTTCCGATTGTGATCATCATCTTCTGTTGCAGATAATTCCGTGAGTCGACTGATGCATCAGGTGATGATGGCTGGAGGAGGAGGAGCAGCAGCAGCAGCAGCAGCAGCAGCTTCTCGCTTTCGTTCTCCTCCGGATCGCCATTCGTCGCGGTCGCCTCCTCCACCTCCTCCTCATCCTCATCTACATGAATCCTCTCCGGCCCGCTCTATTTCCACTCCAGAAAAGGTACTGCAAAGTTCTGTTGTGTTGGTGTTTGGGATTCAGAGCCAAATGATTGTTGTGTTGTTTATTTATTTGTTCATTCGTTAGATGCATTTATAGAGTGCCTCTTCAAGGGGCCTACTCAGAGGCGCTCCGAATCTCAGCATGGCGAAATGAAACTGTCTTAAGACGAGAGAGGAAGTTTGTGTTTCTCTTTGTCTGTCTCTGCCTGTTTTTGTTTTTCTCTCTGTGTCTGTGTCTGTCTCTCTCTGCGTCTGTCTCTTTCTCTCTCTCTGCATCTCTCTTCGTTTCCATAAGCTTTCGATTGTCCTGACTCATCATCATTATCATCATTAATTCCTTAAGAATTAAAACATTAACAGGTTATTTATAAATGATTATTACTTTGTATCTGTCTGAAATTAATTTATAATGACAGTCTAGCTCTTTGTCTACCTGTTTATATGTCCATCTTATTGCCTGTCTTCCTGTCTGTCTGTCTGTCTGTCTGTCTATCGTTTTGTCTGTCTGTCTATCATTTTGTCTGTCTGTCTGTCTATTGTTTTGTCTGTCTATCGTTTTGTCTGTCTGTCTGTCTCTCCGTCTGTCTGTCTATCATTTTGTGTGTCTGTGTGTTTAGCCACCTTCTCGTCACAGTGCCAGAGAGCGTAACCAGCTGACGGATTTGCTCAGGATTAACAAAAAATCTCTTCTCACGAGGGACAAAATGTGAGTTTCATGTCATTATCAACAGTCAGGGATTCGCCTTTTTAAAAATCTGGTTTGATAATTTAATGATAGCAAACAAATTTATTCATACAATTCTAAGCATATTTGTAAAGTAATTTGATTTGCAAGGTTTTTCTGTGTTGTGGGTTAAATACATGTAACTAGGTCGCTTGAAGCTGTCTCTTTGGTAACGTCTTTGAGGGTAAACTTGAAAATGGGTCAGTGCAGGGATCACTTGGTAAAGTGTCTTAGATCATGTAAATAGGGCGGTTCAAGTTTTGACATGTTTGATTATGTTAATTGAAACATGTTACTGGGTCAGTTGAACTTCGTATCTATGGTAACGTTTATTAGGTTAAACATGTAACTAGGTCAATTGAACATCGTCTCTGGTAACTTTGTGGTTAGGCATGTAACTAGGTCATCTGATTACATTATTAGGTTAAACATGTAACTGGGTCAGTTGATCATCGTCTCTGATAACTTTGTGGTTAGGCATGTATCTAGGTCATCTGATGACATTATTAGGTTAAACATGTAACTGGGTCAGTTGATCGGTGTCTCTTGCAACTTTTTGTTTAGTCATGTAACTAGGTCAGCTGAGCATTATCTCTGGTACCATTATTAGGTTAAACATGTAACTGGGTCAGTATATGGTAATGACGCCCAGTTAAAATATGTAACTAGGTCAGTTGAAGCCGTGTCATTGGTTGGCTTCCTTATGTTGTGTTTCTTGTGTAATTCAGAGATGCGAACCTTCTTCCTTCTCCTCCTCATCCTCACTCCGCCTCCTCCTCCTCCGCATCCGCTGCCTCTGCATCTTCCAGCAGCATCCTCTTCGTTCATCTGCCTGGCGATTCGTCACGCATGACCGACCACCTGCTGTCACCCGGACGACATCGATACGGCGCCAGAGACAGACTGGAAGTCATTCATGACGTATGTCACGCGTGTCATGTTACACTGTTCATGACATATGTCACATGTCTTGTGACATGCTTCATGACGTATGTCGCATGTCATGTTATATGTTTCATGACGTATGTCACATGACGTATGTCGCGTGTTATGTTACATATTTCATGATGTATGTCATGTGTCATGCTACATGTTTCATGACGTATGTCACATGTCATGTTATATGTGTCATGACGTATGTCATGTGTAATTGTAAATGTTTCATGACATATGTCACGTGTAATTGTGAATGTTTCATGACGTATGTCACGTGTGTCATGTCAAATTGTTTATGACGTATGTCACGTGTCATGTTATATGTTTCATGACGTGTGTCACGTGTCATGTTATATGTTTCATGACGTAAGTCACATGTCTTGTGGCATGCTTCATGACGTATGTCACATGTCATGTTATATGTTTCATGACGTATGTCATGTGTTATGTTACATGTTTCATGACGTATGCCACATGTCATGTTACATGTTTCATAATGTATGTCACATGTCATGTTATAGGTTTCATGACGTATGCCACATGTTATTTTACATGTTTCATTTCATGATGTATGTCACATGTCATGTTACATGTTTCATGACGTATGTCATGTGTGATTGTGAATGTTTCATGACGTATGTCACGCGTGTCATGTTACATGTTACATGACGTGACATCTATTGTATTTCATTATATTATTAAGACATTTATAGACTGCTTCTACTAGAGTGTACCGTTCAGTGGCACTCCCAGTGCAGACGACTACGAGAGAGAAGAAATACTGGTAGGTTTGATTAAAGGAACTATGGGGGAGGGTGGATTGCGAGCTAGAATCTGAGAAGGAGTAGATAGGGACAGTGTATTCCAAAGAGGGGTACGGGACGGGGACAAAATACAGACACAGACAGACAGGCAGGCAGACAAACAGAGATACATAGACAGACAGACACATACAGACAGACAGACAAACAGAGCTATATACATAGACAGACAGAGACAGGCAGATAGACATACAAACAGCTGTTCTAGTATGAGGAACTAGAAAACCACCATCTTCATCTTCCTTTGGTCTCCTCTAACTATCACCCTCGGGCTTTTTTCCACTCTTGTACATCTGTGTCTGTCTGTCCATCTATCTCTGTTTTGTATGTTTGTCTGTCTATGTCTGTTTGTATGTCTATCTCTGCCTGTCTCTGTCTGTCTGTCTATGTATCTATGTATCTCTGTCTGTCTGTCTGTCTGTCTATGTCTGTCTATGTCTGTTTGTATGTCTATCTGCCTGTCTCTGTCTGTCTATGTATCTCTGTTTGTCCGTCTGTGTCTGTCTGTCTCTCTGTCTATGTCTGTTTATATGTGTATCTGCCTGTCTCTCTCTGTCTGCCTATGTTTCTTTGTTTGTTTGTCTGTCTCTCTGTCTCTCTCTGTCTGTCTCTCTGTCTATGTCTGTTTGTCTGCCTGTCTCTGTCTGTCTATGTATCTCTGTTTGTCTGTCTGTATGTGTCTGTCTGTCTCTCTGTCTATGTCTGTTCGTATCTCTATCTGTCCATCTCTGTCTCTCTCTCTGTCTATCTCTGCCTGTCTGTGTATGTCTGTCTGTCTGTCTCTCTGCTTCTCTCTGTCTATTTCTACCTGTCTGTCATCTGCCTCAGGATGATGACCATGTATCACCCGTTGCCATAACAACGACGATCCAGATCCGGGGCCAGCGTCTGCACGGATCGGGAAAGATCGATCCGCTCTCCTCCCTCTCGATCCTTCCGCCGATCAATCCGGAGCTGAGCAGGTTGTCGTCGTCGAGCCGAGCGCCAAACGTGAGTTCTGCTCAATATGTTTCATTCAATCATACTTACTTTTATTCATTCATTCAGAGCATTTATACAGCGCCCCTTCAAGAAACTACTCAGAGGCGCTCCCAGCCCAACCACGAACAAAGAAAAAATACTTGAGAGACTTGTAGAACCCAGCCGGATGGACCACAAGTAGTGAGCGAAGCGTAACCGGGAGGTCGTTCCAGACAGTGGGTCCCACGACCGAGAAAGCACGGCGCTGCTTAATAGCCAATAAATACTTATTTACTATAAGTTGGTTCTCAGGGGCGGATCCAGGGGGGCCAATCCGGCCATGGCCCCACATTTAGAAGTGCCCATATATCGTGGCCCCCCATTTGGTTTCAACAAGCTTATATCTGGTATATTCCTTGGGAATTGGACTTAATGACGGATGAAATGGTATATTTTCCTCGAAAATTTCGCCAGATGACTAAAAATAGGTCATCAACTGTTTGGGCGGATACGAAAGAAAAATTTTGTAGACCCAAGGCCCAGAATTTTTGGCCCCCGCCCAAAGTTTCTGTATCCGCCCCTGTTGGTTCTTTTTAAATGGGTTACTTTCCATTTTTTTTGGTGAAATTATGCACTTGTATATTTTTTATCGTTTAACTTTAACCCTTTCATGTCCCTTGTTTCCATTTGGCAACACAGCTAATTAAAGTTGGTTTTTTCTTATGCAAATTTTTTAAAACGGAATTTGAAGCAGCATTTGCTACATCTATGATGGCTAAAGGTAATTATTGCCCTAGGAAGTATCTTTGTGGCAATTTTGTTCTGCTATAATATATGATCTTGAAGTCAGTGTGTGCATATTATTTCTGTCTGTCTGTCTGTGGCTGTTCCTCTCTTTGTCTATCTGTGGCTGTGGCTGTCTATCTATCTGTCTTTGGTTGTCTCTCTGTCTCTCTATCTCTCTCACACACACACACACACACACACACACACAAACACACACTCAATATCCACTGCATATTCTATATTTTATGAGCATCTTTATTGTACTTTTTTGCTTATGTTCATTATTTGCTGTCATCATTGTCATGTGATATATAGCTCTTGGTGACAACGTTCTCTGTGTCTGTCTGTCTCTATCTTTCTCTGTCACTGTCTGTCTGTCTCTCTTTCTCTCTCTTCGTATATGGCAGAAGCCCGACTTTTATGTGCTGCTTTATTGAAATAACGAACCCAAGTCGTGTACATGGTTGTTTTGCTGGAAAAACATTGTTGTAGTATTTGATGACCCACCCCTACCCCCACCTCCTTGTTTCCTTCCTCTTCCTACTGTTTCTGCGCTGTTATTGAAGTTATAAAGAAGCGATATTTATTTATTAATCACGGTAGAGACGGTTTCACTATCGTGTGACGAGCGCACTGGCTCCGAAAACGGGAAGGCTGTTCCCGGCAGAGCGACCCGCAGCAATTCCACAATCTAGACCCGTCACGGAGAGCGGGCTTTACCACAGGGTATGTGCTTTAATTGTGGGGAAAAATTATAATGGTGATGGTGATGATTGATTCATTAATTCATTGATTTTTTATTTGATTGATTGGTTAATTTATTGTAAGAGTATTTTAGAACTTATAGTGTGCTGTTAGATTTAAAATGGAGGAATCATGAGACCTATGCCTGATTTTGTTGAATTTCATTTGATGATGGTAATGATAAGAACAGGAATGATAACAACATGAATGATAACAACAGAAATGTTAACAACAGAAATGTTAACAACATAAATGATAACAACAGGAATGATAACAACAGAAATGTTAACAACAGAAATGTTAACAACATAAATGATAACAACAGGAATGATAACAACAGAAATGTTAACAACAGAAATGTTAACAACATAAATGATAACAACAGGAATGATAACAACAGAAATGTTAACAACAGAAATGTTAACAACATAAATGATAAGAACAGGAATGATAAGAACAGGAATGATAAGAACAGAAATGTTAGCAGCAGGAATGATAAGAACAGAAATGTTAGCAGCAGGAATGATAAGAACAGGAACGATAACAACAGGAATAATAAGAACATGCCGGGTGAATAGATAGTGGCACCTAATAAATCCGATAAATATGAAAATAATATTTTTTTTCACTATGATGATATACTGTTGATGCTATTGCTGCTGCTCCCATTATTCTACTGCTACTGACACTACTACTGTTACTGCTGCTACTACTGCTGCTGCTACTACTAGTACTGCTGTTGCTACTTCTTAACACTACTAGTATTACTTGATACTACTACTTAACACTGCTGCTGCTTCTGCTACTGCTACCGCTACTGCTACTGCTGCTACTAATACTACTAAGTACTACTACTTAACAATACTTAACAGTACTAACACGACTAGCATCAGTAACGCTAGCAATGATAATAACACTAAGACTATCAATGATAATAACAATAATAATAATATGGTTCTGGTTGTTCACTATTGTTTACTTCAGGTTGATGTGGCGAACACACGACCAAACGGTCGACGACATTCAGCGACGCACAACACGAGCAACAACAACATGAGGAACCTTATTAAGACCATGATGGGTATATAGTATAATTATACACCTAGTGTATGTATGTGCACTTGTTATAGCGCCCCTTCAAGCTCGCTCTACTCAGAGGCGCTCCCGATGCAGAGCGGACACTGCATCGGAGTTTCACGCCGAAGCGCTGAGCAATTGTAAGTGAAGGACTTGCCCAAGGCCCTTACGCGGCGAGGTGGATTCAAACCTCGGACCTTCCGGCTCCAAGGCAACGACGCCACCACTAGACCACCGCGCCCCACAAACGGTGCTATGGGAGCTACATAAATTTCTGATTACTTCGCACTACTTTACAATGCATCAGACTATTTTCCATGGCCACATGCACCTTAGAACTTGTTTATCGTTATAAATTACTTTATTTGTTTATCTTTTATTTTATTTGTTTAGTTGGGCTTTTAATGCCCCGAGGTTAAAACACAGGATTCTTCAGGGACTTGAGTATTAACTACTGCTATCAAAATGAAGTATGTATGTTTACGGTATGTATTTAATTGTTTATATGTATGAGCATTGAGCACTTGTTATGACTCCTTACAATACTCTAGCCCAGTATCACTAATACAGCAGATACGTGATCAGAGGAATCTTCTTAAGA
The DNA here is from genome assembly GCA_945859605.1 of Lumbricus rubellus. Classification (NCBI taxonomy): domain Eukaryota; kingdom Metazoa; phylum Annelida; class Clitellata; order Crassiclitellata; family Lumbricidae; genus Lumbricus; species Lumbricus rubellus. The sequence goes on from OX243828.1 coordinate 21,222,602, forward strand.
CCATGATGGGTATATATACACACACACATATATATATATATATATATATATTACATATAAATGTGTGTAATATACACTGTGCCCCATAAAAAAACACCAAAAAACTTTGTCATGAAATGCATGTAAGTCTAATGTTAAATAAGAAAAAACAATGTTTCATTTAAGAAGATGTTCGAAGTGATGTCCCTTCGCTTGAACACAGGCTCTCAGCCTGGCCATGGCCGTCACTGTTCAATAGCTTTGTCAATGACACTCTGCTTCAACTGTGCCCACACAACTATGAGGCGCTCCTTCAACTTGTTGATGTCCCGTATTGCTGTCTGGTAGACGCGTTCCTGTATTAGACCCCAAATTCTGTAGTCAACGGGATTGAGGTCCGGTGAGTTTGCTGGCCAGAGTTCCGGTCCAATGAAGCTTGGTGTTTCACGTCGCAGCAACGCAATGGTGTCCTTTGCGCGATGTGCTGGGACGATGTCCTATAAGTTACTAATCTCTGTTTAAATGTTTCCAAACACGCCTAGTCTGTGTCACTGCCTCCAACAGCAACCACTTCTGTGAGTAAGTAAAATGTAAAATATTTTGTGGCAAAATTATTGGAGAAAACAACGTACAAACTTTTTTTACAATTGGCTTAGTTTTATAGAAGATTTTTGAAAGGTTTTTTGGTGTGTTTTTTTATGGGGCACAGTGTATATATATTCATACTACACATTGCTGCTGTTGTTATTATTATTGCTAGCGTTACTTTTATGTTTTGCTGTTTCTAGATGCTTCAAACGCTCAGCCTCAAGTGAAAGGAATTGGACTTCAGCGTTACCACACAGTTATCAGTTAGAGGAGAATCTGTAAAAAATAATATTGTGACGTTAAAACCAAGTTTTGGTTGCAAATTTTCGAGAAAACTTGTATCAACATCAAGTTTACCGTAATTCTCAGGTCGTCCTTTTAGCTTTAACGCGATCCGAGATATTCCGTGACGTGCTCTTTGATATAATTATAATTATTAATTAAATGCGAGAAAAATGAGGTTGGAAAACATTTCTGTGTTTGATAACATTACAGAAGTTACAATTTTAAAGTATAGCTCATAACAGTGTTGTCCTACCTCAGTTTCTGCTTTCTAACTGTGGTTGGACTTGACATGGAACAGAATTTATTTGAATTGGTTACTTTGGGACACGAAGTAAACAGTAAACTATGATTTCTTTCCTGGCACAAATTGTCCATTTGACTATTTCGAGTGTGCAGCTTTATCTTCATGGGCGCCTGCAGACATTTTTGCAGGGAGGGGGGGGGGGGGCAAAACGCAATGGTCACGCTTTGAGTTTTTGGCAAGGGTCTGAAAATTCAATGCAGGAAATTAAGAACATTCAACATGGGTATTTTTAGTTGTAGACGTTTCAAAATGTAAATTTTTCAGTTTCACTTTGAGTATAATTTTTAGTATCATTATTGATCATTAGTATCATTAGTATCATTAGTGATCATTAGTATCATTGGTGGATACTTTAGTACAAACAAATTTTTTGAAGACCAAAAAGTAGTGGTTTTAAAATATAGTTTCAATTATCCAATGGGGTAGCAAGTGCCCCTTCTTGCCCCTATGTGTGGGCGCTCATGGTTGTCTTGTCTGGTTTGTGCAATGTGTAGCTAGTATGAAATGATTTTGAGAGCCTAGTGCAAGTCAACCATTCACGATATCATATTAATACCTGAAGGAAGTTTACTTACCAGATGAGCACAGTTTAAGAGAGACTGCAATGGAGGGAGTAAGCTATCGTTTTAAGAATAAGTTTCTTATGACGACATGGATTTTGGCGGAGTGCATAAATCGGGTGCATAAAGACATTGTAGGTCTAATGTGAGCCGTCTTATAATAGGCAGGTTCTGTGAAAGCAGTGGTTGTTCTAGTCCCTCCGCTTTGGGAGAGGGGGTGGGGAATTCAGGTTTCTGACCAGGATGCGGGGAAATTTGACATGTCTACATCTGAACAAGAACTGTCGAATTTTTCTGCAGGGAAAAATTTTGTTTTTATCATTCTTTTTTTTGGGGGGGGGGGGGTGCGTAAATACATGTAAATAACACCTCGAATTTCTAGGGGAAATGTCTTTCTTGTGGGTACTTCCCATCTCCCCTCCCGAGACATCTAGATTAAAAACTGGCTGCAGAGTCAGGTTAATGTTAGGGTCAGGTTGGATGCTAGGCTAGTGACGTTCGTAAGCCTATACTCCAGATTTGAAAATCGTTACAAAAAAACGAAAGGTAGGGCACCGACTTAATCAAGAGCACTGCATCGTTTCAAGAGGGTTTGTTCAGATATGTTGCAGTAATTCAGGGCTTTGCTTTGCGTTGTTATTGATACGAGAAATAAAGAACAGTTATATTAATACCTTCGTGATTTGTGTATTAAAACGATTGAAACATTTGAGTTGAAGTTCAGTGGATTTGTTGTCAACATAAGGATTGTTAGTCTCAGTTACTCTGTAGATGTCGCTTGGTTTCAATAATATATGACCATTATTATTAATAATAATTTATTATACTTTAATGACAGCAATGACAAGACACAATTGTTTAACGTGTCCAATGAGGTATTTACAGACTCTACGGGTAAGCTAAAGGGGAGCCAGTATTGTATTGCATTGCATTGTGTTGTGTTGTATTTATACATTTATATAGCGCCTCTCATAATGCACACCAATCAGAGGCGCTCCCAGTGCAATAAACCAAGAGAGAGAAAGTGGCTTTTGAGACAATGAATGGAAGCATTTGCCTCCCACCCACCCCGAATGGTTTGCTTGCCTGAGATAATAATATGTGTGTTGCGATTGTTTGTCAATGTGTACTGTAGTCGGTTTATCGTTACACACAGAGCTGCGTGCATCTTCATCTTGATGTTGCTCATATCTTCAGTCAGTCAGTCGTCTCTTGAACGGCACTATAGGTCGCTCCTGCTACTGCTGCTGTTGCTGCGGCAGAGTGAAGCAGCGCCGCAGAGCGGTCAGTGAAGGAACTAGAGCGATGCGATCTGCAAGCGGCGGCGCCTTGGTCACGGGCGTCGCTTCAGGGAGCGTCGTTGGCCAGAGCAGCAGCCGCGATCGCTTCATTCGACCGACGGCGTTCGATCGTTCACCGATACCGCCGTTGTAGTCCCATCGTCTCTTGCACGGTCGCCGGGTCTCCAATAGCATCGTCGTCACTGTTATTGTTGCTGCTGCTTCTGTTGCTGCTGTCGTTATGGTGGAAGGGGCGGGGGAGGATACCGGTTGCTATTGACGACGGTTCGTCTGTTTCGCCTATATACGTATGATCGGCTGCAAGTTATGTCGGGGGGATTTTGACGCAACAATGACGTTTCCATCCTCCTCCTCCTCGTTTTCCATCTCCATCTTCTCTTCCTCCTCCTCCTCCGCGTCGTTCTCCTCCTCCTCCTTTTCCTCTTCCTTCCCGTCGTCCTCTGCGGCTGGCATTGTTCTGCGGCGGATGGTCGTCATCGTCATTGTTGTTCTTCTGCTCGTTCAAAAAGCGCGTCTGGATGATGACGGTAAGTAGAAGAATGCCGTGTGACGTTTATATTCGATTTTTGTGCGGAACGGACGGATGATTTTGACGAGTATTATGTGTGCATGTCCTTCTGTGTGGCTTTCTGTAGGCCTATGTCCTACTGCTGCATGTATGACTTGATGGGGGCGGGGAGGTTGGACAATGTCCAGCTGAATGAATTGAACTTGAGCATGATTGTTGGCAGGGTAGTACTTAGTGAATTTGTTGCGTTACTTCTGTTGCGTATACTATGGGTTTATTAGTTTTTACTCATGGGGGGTTGCAAGCCCACAGCGGAGCATTCTTTTTTATCCTTGCTTGGTACATGTGGCTCGGGCTATCCTGAGATATCTTGTAGCGGAGTTAGGACTAGAAGCATGGCAGACTAGAAGATAAAGATATGCTAAGCTAATGAAGACTAATGAAGATAATTTGCTCGCTTAGAAGAGGAGGAGCAGGAGGAGCAGGAGGACGAGGAGGAAGAGGACGAGGAGGAGGAAGAAGAGGAAGAAGAGGAGGACGAGAAGGAGGAAGAGAAAAAGAAGGACGACGACGAGAAGGAGTAGGGGAGGAGGAAGAAAAGGAGGAGGTGGAGGAGGAGGAGGAGGAAAAGGAGGACCGGTTCCTTAAGGAGCCATGTGTATTGAGTGTTAGAGACTTCTTTTTTCTTGGCTTCGGCAGTGCATAGTCACTGGTCAGGCCACCAATCTTCTCCTTCGCCGTCTGATCCTGTCACCGACAGTGGAATCATTAGAGCTGATCTGGCTGGGGGTGGCTGGGGTGGGGGGGGGGGGAGGAGTGGGGAGGGATAGGTTTAAGTCGATAACTTGAAGCATTTTTCTCCATGAAGGGAATTTGAACTACAGACTACTTGGCTCACAGTACATTCATTGCAAGGACTAGAATACTATTGGGCAACATACATGCATGCACACATACATACACACAAGCATGCATGCATGCATGCATGCACGCATACATACATACATACATACATACATACATACATACATACATACATACATACATACATACATACATACATACATGCATGCATGCATGCATGCATGCATGCATGCATGCATGCATGCATGCATGCATGCATGCATACATACATACATACATACATACATACATACATACATACATACATACATACATACATACATACATACATACATACATACATACATACATATATACATACATACATACACGCATACATACATAAATACATGCATTCATACATACAAACATTACATTTGCTCAGTGCTTGGCTGAAGTATTCGCTAAACGTTACAAGGGTCTCTTGTTGCATCACTCACTGTTTCACTGGCGTGAAGCATTGTGAACGTTGTAAATGAGTCTCATCAATGAGGCGCTATAATAATTAATCGCACCATACAATTAGACCTATTTATTGCCTGTTCTGTTTCAGTCGGTACTTTACAATAATTCTCACATGGATCAGGGGAGATAGGTTGACCATGAGTTGCTGGGGATACATGTATATTGCTCAGGACGGTCATTTCAGCCATTGAATGTTGTCTAAGAATTTGGCATGTCGTTTATCTTGCAAGTTGCAGCCACAAGTGTTCAATCTACTACAGATAAATGTCGTATATCTTCATCCTGCGAATAACAAATGACGAAATCTTTGCGGAAATGTCATACCTTATACCACCCCCACAAGCTCAGTTAATATAACGATGATTGAAAGAGGTCATATTATTTGCAAGAAAAAACCGATGGTCTAACTAACCATCAAGGTTTTCTTGAAAAAATGACGAAATTTTAAGTGTTCCATAATTGATTTAAAATTACACATTTAGGAAGGTAAACTACAGTATTTCATGTCTGGGGAAGATTTTATGGCTTTCAGTTGCTTATAGCTGCCAAGTTCGATAATGGAACCTTTCCGAGAGCGACTAGGATCACTATGGAAACCGCTATAGATAAATGTAGTATATCTTCATTCTGTGTATACCAAATGACGAAATCTCTGCGAAAATGGCATACCCTAGGCCTATACCTTTTTCACAAGCTCACTTAATATAACGATAATTGAAAGAGGTCGTAAAATTTCCAAGAAAAAAAACCAAATGGACTAACCATCAAGGTTTTCTTGAAAAAATTAAGAAATTTCGACTGTGCTGGAATCGTTTAAAAATGGAATGTTATGTAGGTCAGCTATAGTTATTGATGACTGAGGATGAATTTCACCCTTATCTTTGCTCATAGCTAGAAAAGTCGAGTGTAGAACTCACCTCAAAACGACTCGTATCACTGTGGGAACTGGTAAAGATTAGAGAGCTATATCTTCATTCTGAATGTATCGAATAACGAAATATCTGCGGAAATGTGGTGCCTAACGTCTCCCTCACAATCTCACTTGATATGATGACGATTGCAAGGGGTTTAATTCTTTGCAAGAAAAAGCCAATAACCATCAAGGTTTTCTTGAAAAAAATGACGAAATTTCGACTAATCTAGAATCGTTTAAAAATGGAATATTAGGTTAGTCAGCTATAGTTATTGATGACTGAGGATGAATTTCGCCCTTATCTTTGCTCATATCTATAAAATTCGAGTGTAGAACTCACCTCAAAACGACTCGTATCACTGTGGAAACTGGCTTAGACAGGAGTGTTATATCTTCATTCTGACTGTATCAAATGACGAAATCTCTTTGGAAATGTGATGCCGAACTTCTCCCTCACAATCTCACTTGATATGACGACGATTGTAAGAGGTCGAATATTTTGCAAGAAAAAACCAATGGACTAACATCAAGGTTTTCTTGAAAAAATGACGAAATTTCGACTGTGCTAGAATCGTTTAAAAATAGAATATTAGGTAAGTCAGCTATAGTTAATGATGACTGAGGATGAATTTCGCCCTTATCTTTGCTTGCTCATATCTATAAAATTCGAGTTTAGAACTCACCTCAAAACGACTCGTATCACTGTGGGACCTGGTATAGATTAGAGAGCTATATCTTCATTCTGACTGTACTAAATGACGAAATCTCTGCGGAAATGTGATGCCTAACGTCTCCCTCACAATCTCACTTGATATGACGACGATTGTAAGAGGTGGAATTTTTGGCAAGAAAAACCAATGGACTAACCATCAAGGTTTTCTTGAAAAAATGAAGAAATTGCGAATGTGCTAGAATCGTTTTAAAATGGCGTAGGCCTATTAGGTAAGTCAGCTATAGTTATTGATGGCTGAGCACAAATTTCACCCTTATCCTTGCCCATATCTACAAAATTCGAGTGTAGAACTCACCTCAAAACGACTCGTATCACTGTGGGACCTGGTATAGATTAGAGAGCTATATCTTCATTCTGACTGTATCAAATGACGAAATCTCTGCGGAAATGTGATGCCTAACGTTTCCCTCACAATCTCACTTGATATGACGACGATTGCAAGAGGTGGCAATTTTTGCAAGAAAAACCAATGGACTAAGGTTTTCAAGGTTTACTTGAGAAATGAAGAAATTTCGACTGTGCTCGAATCGCTTTAAAATGGAATATGAGGTTAGTCAGCTATAGTTATTGATGACTGAGGATGAATTTCGTCCTTATCTTTGCTCATATCTATAAAATTCGAGTTTAGAACTCACCTCAAAACGACTCGTATCACTGTGGAAACTGGTATAGATTAGAGAACTATATATTCATTCTGACTGTATCAAATGACGAAATATCTGCGAAAGTGTCATTCCTTATACCTTCTTCACAAGCTCACTTAATATAACATTGATTGAAAAAGGTCATATTATTTGCAAGAAAGAGCCGATTGACTTCATTCTGGGTAGGCCTATACCAAATGTCAAAATCTTCGTAGTTTAAAAAAACCTCTTCCTCCAAAGCGAGAAATGAATCATTGTTTTTCTAGCTTATGTGTGTGACCCTATAGGGATTATAGACCTAGGTAGCTTTGTGGCAATTGCTTTTGCGATTGTATAATCGTATATAGCCTATTAACAACTGGCGAGGACATTGTAGAAATGCAATATACAAAGAAGCTCCTTATAAACATTGAAGTTTTGATCCTGTTAGCTTTCTCCTAAATTTATCTTAATATTGAAAGTTAGAAACTTTGTAAAATACTGTGGCGAAACTTCCCGTGTGGAATTAGTAGGTTATTAAAGGCCATTGCGGTTCGCAAGAGACAACTTGCTCAACAAATATTCTTTATTGTTACAAAGAAAGCTTAACTAGGCCTATATACAGGCTCAATGTTGATTGTTCATGTTCTCTCAGCATCAGTTTATAAATTCAGTATCGCCAGCTTCTTTCGCAACTATTAGGCTATTAATTTATTATAGCATATTATATGTAACTACTCAACGACTAGGCGTGCCACACAGTTCGCAAGCCTTGCTACGACTAAGTCTTGTATATTAATTATTCTCTATTGAAGCAATCCGGTTGACAGACCGCGCTAACGATTACAGTGTACAGTTATTCAATTGAAACAATTCACAAGAACGCAAATGACAGAAGACTTGAATCTTAACTACTAGTCTAACAGAACAGACAGTTGCGATACACGGCGCTACAGCAGCCTACAAAGCATGTCCGCCCTACGGTGGGGTTCGAACTCGTTACCTCTCGCACTCCATGCTAGTTTGTTAACCAATGCGCTACCGGGTCTCCCCATGATGGACACCGAAGATCGTTTTACTGTCGGGACTGGTCGACTTTTTTATATTCTTCTCTTTTGAAGCTGTTCAGTGACACTGTGTCATATCAACGATGATTAGTGTCGCCCTCCTCCTTTTCCCGTACGTGGGACTGGCACAGCATGTCAGAGAACGAGCAGTGGTGACTTGTTCTCCTTTTATCCCACGGCAGACCAGCGGCATAGGCGAGGCATTTAGGCGCGGGTATAGGCGAGTCAACCTCGGCAACAGAGACAGTAGGTCTATGCATGTAGATGAGGCATCTTGACGACCACGCGGTATGGTCACCCTGGCCGACACGACGACTAACACAGAAATAAAAACAGGAAAAGTAAACCGTCGTAAACCGCAACATTTCGATGGCAGATCACAAAGACAGAAGTCGATTACCTATATAAGAGTAGAGATAATAATATGGCCATGCAGTGGTGGTAAGAACTGCACCGAGTGCGCAATAAGGATTGTAAGCGTCAGACTCTACATTTTTTGAGAGCAATATCTTGTGCGAAACAGATGACCGTGCTTGTAATCATGAAAATAATGGTCTAATTGAAAAGAATATCCAACGTACAGTGATGGAGAGTTAGACAGACAGACATACAGACAGACAGACAGCCAGCCAGATAGATAGACAGACAGAGAGTCAGACAGACAAACACATAGATAGAGAGACAAACAGACAGGCGAACAGACAGACGAACAGACAGACAGACAGACAGACAGAGTTTAACAACAGACGATGTATCTATTTTAATCTAGTACAAGTTAAGAGTAAATAATAAGTTAATAATAATAAGTTAAGAGTCATAAGCACAATTATTTGGTTTAAAAAATGCCAGCCTAAGTTAGCCTACCTGTCAAAAACAATAATTATGTAGCTTACGACGCAGACCTCGTGGATTTCCAGGAAGCAACTACAACTCGTTGTCTTATCTGAGTCATCTCGGCGCCTTGATCATGTTTCGTCTCCTATAGACTGTATACTGTGTGTGTGCGTGCGTGCGTGCGTGCGTGCGTGCGTGCGTGTGTGTGTGTGTGTGTGTGTGTGTGTGTGTGTGTGTGTGTGTGTGTGTGTGTGTGTGTGTGTGTGTGTGTGTGTGTGTGTGTGTGTGTGTGTGTGTGTGTAGCCGATAAAGCTGTTCTACATTAATGAGAATCGATAGGAAAGTGTATGAACGTGAGTCGGAAGAAGTAGGCTATTATTTTCACTAAGCGAGTTATTGCTCAGATCATGAAGACGCAGGCGGTAGGACGTAGAGTCGTAGACCAAACAGACAAGACTTGTCCGAATTTCTATATTCACATAGGTCTAACTAAACAAATTGCGAGCAAGTTCTTCCGGGTCTTTACTTTATAGACATATTTAGACATAGACATATTTTTATTGGTCCCAACAATTCAATTGTAGGCTACATGTAGGCCTATGCTTAACAAAAGTATAGACATAATCAGCAATAAGCAAATACTAAAAGTGAATAAGTAGAATAAGAGTGAGGGAACAAAAAGGCACACCAAAAAGGGACAAGTCCCGCTAAGTAGGGGCCTAATTAACACATGTAGTGAAGTGTAAAAGTAAAAGCTTATTATTGGCCAATAGATCGTTTGTTATTAAAACTGTTTTGAGTACAGATCTACGCCGACCAGTCTTTATTCAGCCGTCGTAACAGGGAATGTGTCCCTTGCCCGCTTGAGTTAGTAATGTAATGATGGGCACATAATTATAAGTGTGTTCCAGACTTCCAGTGACGGTGTTAACCTATACTAGGGCAATAAATTGCTGTGGTAAAAAGCCGTTGCCCTGGTCACAACCCTGCTTGCGCAAAGCAGGCAAAATTTTGTCCCTCGCTTGGTATAAAACGCCCCTGCAACTGGCTACTTGTAGGACCAGTGTGAGAATTGTGGATAATACTTGGGAAGGGGGTTGGACTATGATCCACTTTGAAATAGGATGTGAAAAACAGACTTTACTACGGGTCTCTAAGGACTGGTAGGCTGAAATCCCTACACTCCCGCGGCAATTCCTACCCTGTGTAGGACTGCGTCGGTCCTGGTTACACAAGATGTCTGGTGTTGTTCAAATGTGCGATTGAACGAGACTGAGGCTAACTGAACTTATGCATAGATAATACGAAAGCTGCAATGACGCTGGTGTCCAGTGTTTTCCAAAGCCATCAAACTATACGCGAATAACCCAAGGCATCGCTAAAACCGTGAGCGCTAGATTCCCCAGCTTGTGCTACCCAGCGTTGCTCTTACTGCAGCGTTTTGATTTATGGGGGCATAGTTGGTCGATTGCAGGGGGGTCATGTTTTCCCAGCGCCCTTCGACCTCGATCCTGTCAGGACGCGATATGAATGACCACATTATTACTTTTCATGGAATCTAATGTAACAACATAATATTATGCTATAGGCCT
>OX243828.1:21233456-21328456 GCA_945859605.1 Lumbricus rubellus
TGCTATAGGCCTGTATGCCACATTAAACAAGAATGCCCTTGAGGGTTTCTTCTCATATCTGGAGTGCAGATTCGTTTGCACGTTTTACAGTGGAAGATTTGCTACAGTAGAATATTCTAATAATGTAATGTAATGCAATTAGTAATTTCTATAGCGCCGCTCACAGCCGAGGCCATTCAGTAGCGCTCCCAGTGCGATAACCTCTAGAGAAAACAAATAGGTCTTAAGAAAAGAGAGGTAGATAGCGATCCAGAAAGTAGAGTCCCACGCAGAGTGGAGGGAAGAAAATTCCACAAGGAGGGCCCAATGATGGTAAAGGATCCTGCAATAGGCTACCGTAAACAATGAAAGGAATTTAGAGTGCGATATAGGCCTATATACGCTCATTTCCCTCGTTCAATATTATTGTCTGCATGCTTGCATTCATTGATAGCGAATCGTCAAGAAAAATTGAAATGCAAGAGGTCACATTTAATTCCATTTTGAATCACATTAGCCTATATATAGCACCTAATGTAGCCTTAGCAGGCTTAGCTATTAGCCATCGTTCGACCTCCAGTCACTTCTAATCTGCTATCCAGGGTAAAATCTATGATGGTTGCTAATGGCGTTCAATATTGTGGGGCTCTGCTATGTCGTATGCACTCTCTCTCTCTGTTGAGCGCAGTGGTCACAGTGGTGTATATAGTGGGTACGTTAGTCGCTTTGCAGCCGGAGGGTTGCAGGTTCGAATCCACCTCAAGCCGACGCGTAGGGACCCTGAGCAAATCCTTCACTCGCAATTGCTCATGCGCTTCGGCGTGAAACTCCGATTCAGTGTCGGCGCTGTAATCGGGAGCGCTTCGGAGTAGAAAGCGGTAACTTCAACTGCAGTGTTATTTTAGTTCCAGCATTAATTTTTATTCCTATTCTTATTCTATTCCATTGTTGCAATTTTTATTCTAGTTTTAGTTCTTCTTTATAAATAAATTTCGTTCTTATTCTAGTTCCACTTCCTATTTAGAAATAATTTTAGTTCCAGTTCCAGTTCCAGTTCTAGTTCCACTTCCAATTCCACTTCTCATAGTTATGTCTAACATGAATGATTACAGTAACACAAAAAACCTATTTATAAGATTAGTAATAATTAGAAATAAGGATCAATAGGAGAGAAAATATTATTTTTTAAAATTTTCTTTTCTGATGCCTTCAGTCCGAAACACTATTAATTTTTAAAAGAAAGTTTCTATTTCTATTCCGTTCTCGTTCCAGAAAAATATAGAAATTTTTATTCCTATTCTATTCTCGTTCCAGAATTATTTTTTATTCCAGTTTTCGTTCCATGGAACGAAATTAAAATAATTCTTATTCTTATTCTATTCTCAGGAACTAAAATAACACTGGCGGTAAGGGGCGCTAGCCGCGCTATATCAAGTGCACATGCAAATAAACAGTTAAATTCGACTCGTGTAATAACTTGTGATCATCCGTAGTTGTAATCAGGCAGCAGTGGCGGATCCAGAACTCTTCCAGGGCGGAGGCAAAATCTTTGACCATGGGACAGAGAAAAATATTCGTCGCTGGGGTCACCAAAACAACCCGATCTTTGGCTGAGGAAAAAGTAAAAAGTACTTTTCATCCACCCAAAAAGTTGATGACCTTTTTTTAGTCCTCCCCAGAAAACCCAATGGGGGCCACATCCAATGCATTTTTCTTAATGGGGGGGGGGGGGTCAATATGCCATGACACCCTTGTTCCTATTACTAATTTTAAACCGAATGGGGGGGCCACGTCCTATGGCAGTTTAAAGGAGAGGCATGGCCAGATTGGCCCCCTGGATCCGCCCCTGTCAGGCAGCGGTGTGCAATTCTGAAATAATACAGGCCTACGACGATTAATTATTAGAAATAATAATGTTTCAAAATAATGTTTATTTAGCACAGCGGTCATTCAGAAGCCCTCCATCATTCAAATCTCGGCACCTCAGGACATCGTATACGTTCCTTTATTATAATAAAACCAGAAGCCCACGTGATGCCATCAATTTTCTGGTTGCCCAACCCCCCCCCGCCAATCCCCTCAAGAATATTTGTAGGCTTATGAGCTTGCGCCAGTGACTGCCGCCTACAGTTACTTTAGGTTCTATAGTCGTATCCTACGCTGGTTCTCCCTTCTGAAAATGGCCCGGTGCCCAGGGCTGTTTTAAAGGAATTTTTTGAACTGCACAACTCCTTTTCTTTCCCATCCTCCATGGTAAATTACTTCCAATCGGAGGAGAATGACCTTTTTGCTAGTTTTAACTGTACAAAAGTGGTTCTACAACTGCACAAATCCATTTAGAACTGCACATTTTGTGTACAACGGCACGTTAAAAAGCCCTGCCGGTGCCTTTCGATGGCTGCAGCGCGGCAGGCTGGCAGCACTCACGGCCCTGAAAAGATCGACCGATCTCTCCATGCATAATGTCGGATGAAATACTCCATTCCGGATCAACAACCGTCGTTTGCCGCAGTCACCGCGCAACCAATTGTGCGTCAAACGAGGCAGGTCGAGTGTGCGGCGCTGCCATCCGATATCGCTCCATTTATTTTCGAGTACACGGTTTCACTCTCAGCATTTGCGCTTCCCGTAGCCCATTGCTGCCCATACCGGAAGTATTTTTATGCCGATCAAATCGTGTTACGCGAGAGTCCTGCCTCGCATTTCCGGAAAGGGGGACCCTGCAGTCGATCCGCCCCCTTCGGCTGGCTGATTCACTGTCGGGCTGCGGCAGCGTCCTGGCCCCGGCATCGCATCATCCTTCGGTGGGTTTTTTATTACTCTGTTGCTGTCCGCTTCGGTCAGTTTCGGCCCATCAATCACGCCGTTTGCCGACGATTATCAGCAGCAAAGTAGCCTCCATTCCACCGCCACCACCACCACCACCACCACCACCACCACCACCACCACCACCACCACCACCACCACCACCACCACCACGACCACCACCACCACCACCGCCGCCGCCGCCACCGCCGCCGCCGCCGCCGCCACCACCACCACCACCAACACAACCACCACCACCACCACCACCACCACCACCACCACCACCACCACCACAGCAACCCCCTACTTCCCGCGCTGCTGCACTACCCGTCAGACCAAAGCCGGATCGAGTCGCGGATCGAATGAGGCAACAGATCAATCCCACTTCCCGTCCTCCACCGCCTCCCACCATCCCCCACCCCACCCGAACATTCACGGAAATATACGCCACGTTTATCCGAATGATCCCCCGAAAGCGAAGCGCCCGATCTTCTTGCCGACAACAGGGATTATTTAGCGCATGCCAACGCCGGCTTTCTTATCAACGGCGCACGGTGGTTTCGTATCGGTCGGGAAAATTACCGTCATTCGTTACCGGTTGGGTCATTTAGGAACTTAGTCAGACCGTAAACATGGAGTCGGCATGCACGGCTGGCCGCAGCCGCTATTACAGGCAAAACGCTGACGTCTGCATCGACGCGGTTGTCCGACCTTCGCTCGCTTTGCGTATTAATTCGCGTCCAGAATTCGCCCCACGATCGATCTATCTAAAGCCATCATTTCGACCCACTGCACGCCGGTACTTCTCTCTCTCTCTCTCAGCGTTGCCACTCTCCAAAAAAAAACCCAAGTTGGAGCGTCGAAAAAACCCAAGAAAACCCAAGTTGCCCAAATCGACCGAAAATGTGAGAAATTTTCCGTCAAAAAATTCTGACAACCTTTTTTTTTTGTTAGTCATCTGGACCAAAAAATTTGACATTTTCCGGTCTGAAAAATCTGATGACCTTTTTTTTAGTCGTCAGCCAAAATTTCTCAAAAATATCCGCCGTTTCATGAATTTTTTTACAGAAAACCCAAGTTTTTCCCGAAAAAACCCCATTTCCCAAGTTCGGATCGAAAAAACCCAAGATTTTTTTGAAAAACCCAAGATTTTTTGGCCGAAAAAAAGCCCAAGAAAAAACCCAAGTTCCTTCACAAAAAACCTCATTTCCCAAGTTCGGATCCAAAAACCCAAGATCTTGTGAAAAAACCCAAGGAGTGGCAACGCTGCTCTCTCTCTTTCGATGCGATATCAAAAATGCGTTGAACTTAGTCGAGGATTTGCTGAAACTGGCAACACAAAAGCCAACATGACGTCGTCAAATGCGACTGGATCGGCAGCTTCAACGAGCAGTAACGACTCAACTAGACGGATGACGTCATATAGAGGCTGGTCCCCTGCTATCCATCATGAAAATATATTGGTCCGTTATACCCGGAATACGAATGAGCTGCAGCCTATTCAGCATTTTAGATTCGGTGTTTCGGCAATTCTCTCAGCGAGAGTAATCGATTCCAGGATTTTAGTAAACATGAGGGAAAACGATGTGCCAAAAACCGTTAATGTCTAGTATTTTGCTCTGAACCTGCTAGCTCTCCAGCTATCTTGGTCAGCGACGTGACAGCTACAAAAGCAATGTTTAATCTAGACGTCTCTGGGGGGGGGGGTGGGAGTAGTTCCCTCAGGAATGACATTCCTCAGAAAAATTAGGTGTTTTGCATGCATGTACTATTCCCCCCCCCCCCCCCCCCAAAAAAAAATTACGGAGCAACATACCTTCAGAAAAATTTGACAGCCCTTCTTGACATGTAGGCCTATGCACCCACCCCACTCTTTTCCCGACTGAACCTATCATTATAGTAATTTAGATCTGTCTGTTTAACAGGCAGCTTTTGTTGCTCATACATTTGGTTGCTCAAGTGAAAACACTAGCATGGGCGTATTTAGGGGTGGGTGGGTCCGGATCCAAGTCTCCAGCAAAGAATAATTTCCTATTCAAAAAGTAAATCTGAGGGATTGGTATAATGGATTAATGGCTCTGGCTTTAATCGCTTACGATACACGGTTCGAATCACGTTGGTGCACTGGGTCGTCCTTCATTCCCTTCGAGGCAGCTAAAGTACATAGGCTACAGCATGCGCCTGGCATGGCTGCAACTTTGTGTGATATTATATGCTATATGAATTCAGTGATTGCGTTCTTGTGAATTGTTTGAATTGCATAACTTGTTCCTCTATCGTACTGCATAACTGTATACTAACTTGTTCCTCTTTCGTACTGCATATTCCATAACACAGTGGTTCCCAACCTTTTTTGACTGTAGGGCCACTTTTCCTAAGTTAGAGGACACGAGGGCCACTTTTTCTTAGTTAAAGGACATTAGGGCATTTAGGGGGCCACAAAGCTAAAATTTAATTAACTAAAAGCGTATAAAAATTGTTATAATTAATTCAAAGTAAAATTTTTGATGTTTATAGACTTCAAAATAAAATAATTTGTAATAGAAAATGATTATACATGTGTTCTATGCTGTCTAAATTGTCAATTTTTTCATATATTTTTGTTAATTCTTTGAGAGATGAGTGCCATTGTTGGGGCCTGGCGGGCCATTTTGTGAGGCCTCGCGGGCCACTTTTGGCCCGCGGGCCACGGGTTGGGAACCGCTGCCATAACAGTTACTGTATGCAACCTTGTTCCTCTTTCGTACTGCATATTGCATAACTATGTAGTGTATACTGCAACCAGTGTGCGGTCTGTCAACCGGATTAATTATTGAATAAACGAAAATTATTATTATTTTGCCACCATTGAAACCCTTCCCAAATATTTTCCTTCCTATACACGCTCCTGCAGAGCATTAGAAGTATGACAACAGCTTTTCCATTGCAACTTTCTTATCTAACAACTTTTATAGCAAAAATCTCCAGATTCTAAAGACCTCTCTTGAAATCTAAGCACAGGGCACCAGCTTATTTACGAGCGCGAATTGGTTCTCATGACGTCCATCCAAAGCCATTGATCTATAATTCTATCAGGACTCCGCGTTAAGCCGCCGGTTGAGTGATGGTGATGAGAGTTGGTTGTGTGTTGGGAGGAGGGAATAGGGGGAGGGATGGGGGACGGGAGAAAGATCAATGTTTCATCGCTTGGCGCCCATCAATCAATCGGCCAATCAGTCAACCATCTAATGAATCAATCAATTAATCAATAGCCATTCGTCGTTTGGTGGGCATAGGAAAAAGGTCAACGCCGTCAGATTCAATTAATTTGGCGACTTATCTCAAGCGAGACGTCAACGTGAGAGGCATTGGATGCGGAGCTACAGACCAACACACACACACACACACACACACACACACACACACACACACACACACACACACACAAACACACACACAGCAGGAATATAGTATGCATGCAGATACATAGTCCGAGGTTCCTATCCAATCTCGAGCGCAACTAGGACCAGTGAAAAAACAACAGAGGGGAAACAGCTATGAGCTAAAACTGAATAAAACCGACCCGGGAGTGGGAAGGCCGGCCCGAGAGAGGATAGAAAAGGAGGGGAATTTATCTCGGCTGTTTAGGGAAATTAATTAATAGAAACCGCCGAACGCAAAATTTGGAACACTCTACTTGCCAGAGGCTTATTAACTATGCAGGGCGATATGTACAAATTGTAGGCCTACTTCGGCTACTATTTCACATTTTAAATAGGTCTGGTACTTATGTCTTTGGCTTTATTCTCATTTATGTCTACGACAATTCGAGTTTAATCAAATCCCGCCTTGTTCACTTCTACCACATCATTGTGGGGCGCGGTGGTGTAGTGGTGGCGTCGTTGCCTTGGAACCGGAAGGTTCGAGGTTCGAATCCACCTCGCCGCGTAAGGACCTCGGGCAAATTCTTCACTCACAATTGCTCAGCGCTTCGGCGTGAAACTCCGATGCAGTGTCCGCTCTGCATTCGGGAGCGCCTCTGAGTATCGAGAGCTTGAAGGGGCGCTATAACAAGTGCCCATAGAAACATTGTTGCACTCTGAAGGCGCGTGTATTTGGAGCGCCTTCGAAGGATACACAGAATTGGGGCGCTGCATAAATTCCAAAATATTCATCCGCATCATATCATATCATATTATCATTCTTCAGCGTCTATCTCAACGTTCATCTCATCACTGCGCATGCGCGATGGACGATCCGCGCCATTACTTTTCCTCGAAGCAGCGTATCATCTTACAAGATCGGTATTTTATAAATAAATTCTATTTCGCCTTCCTTCCTTCATTCGATCGTTGTAGTATCCATGACAACGGTTACCAACGGCAACGGATCGCTATCGACGACGATGCTAACGGGCGGCAACAACGTTTCCATAGCAACCGACGCCACGCGGACGTCATCGGTCATTGGGGTCAGCAGGCAGCAAGCACCAGGCGGCGCCAGCGGTCGTAACTTTATGGACGATCCCCAGACGAACTATAACAATAACACATCGGAGGAGGCAGCGGCGGCGGCGGCTACCACCAATAAAACCATGGAGGAGTCGTTACTCGAATCTTCGACAGGTGGTACTACCACCTCCACCATCTCTTCCACCACCTCTTCCACCTCCTCCGTTGCTTTCCAGGCCGTGAATAATAATTCGTCCGGACTTGTCGACGGAATCGTTGACTGGATCCGTTTCTATTCGCACGGATCCGGAAACGGATCTGACGCGAGGAGCAACGAGACGAGGACTTACTACAGCAGCACACTCATCGATGATGATGACGATGATGATGGCCCACCGGAAGTAGTAGGTCCTCCTCCTCGTGAGGATGGCGGAAGTCAGACTGGGTCAGACGACGACGAGGTTCCTCAGGATGAAGGTGAGAACGATGATGATGGACAGGAGGACTTAAGTCCGTCGGGTGGGAAATCGTGTCGCAACAGCAGGAAGAAGAGTGGAGGAGTTGGAGTGATGGCAGTTGGCGAACGGGAAGCCAGTGCAACGGACGATGACGATGAAAATGCGACGGCGGAACCTGGAGCGGAAGAAGACGATTACGGTTTGTACGACGATGATGACAGTGAAGGCCAACCGGAAGTAGGCGAAGGAACGGCAAGCCTCGCTTCCAGTCAAACCGGAAATGAGGATGAGGTAGAGGAGGAGGAGGGGAGCGAGGGTGAGGAGAATGAGGAGGGTGGAGAGAGAGGGTTGCGTGACTGTATTGGGGCGTCGACTGTTGTGGTGGGGGTGGTGGTCCGTCGAAATGGGTCGACGACGGAGGCGGGAGGCGTCGATGGGGTAGAAGGGGCAGACAGCAGCCCTCCCCATTCCCCTCCTCACCGTCTTCATCCTCCTCTTCCTCCTCCTCCTTCCTCTATTCGGCTGCGGACGAGCGATGTCATCGATCAAAGGCGAATTCTCGATACTGCTGACGAAACGGGTGAGTCAAATAATGACGTGATGTCTCATTTCTTTGCACAGCCTCTCCCTATGTCTGCCTGTCTGTCTGTCTGTCTGTCTGCCTTTGTCTCATTTCTTTGCACAGCCTATGTCTATGTCTGTCTATGTCTGTCTGTCTGTCTTTGTCTCATTTCTTTCCACAGCCTCTCTCTATGTCTGCCTGTCTGTCTGTCTGTCTGCCTTTGTCTCATTTCTTTGCACAGCCTATGTCTATGTCTGTCTATGTCTGTCTGTCTGTCTGTCTTTGTCTCATTTCTTTCCACAGCCTCTCTCTATGTCTGCCTGTCTGTCTGTCTGTCTGTCTGTCTGTCTATCTGCCTTTGTTTCATTTCTTTCCACAGCCTCTCTTTATATATCTATCTTTGTCTGTCTGTCTGTCTGTCTATCTGTCTTTGTCTGTCTGTCTGTCTGCCCGCCTGTGCCTCAGCGTGTCTGTCTCATTTCTTTCCACAGCTTATGTCTATCTTTGTCTGTCTGTCTGTCTGCATCTCAGCCTGTCTCTCCTTGTTGCAATTTACGCCTAGTTGTCTGTGTATATCTGTCTGTGTTCGAATCTGCACATCCGTCTGTCTGTCTGTCTGTCTGTCTGCCTTTGCCTCAACGTATCTCTGTCTCTCTTTCCCTGCTGCCGTTTACGTCTAGTTATCACTGTAGCTGCTTCGGTCTGTCTGTCTTTCTGTCTGTCTGTGTCTGCCTGGCTTTCTGCCTGTGGTAGGACCTATGGCCCTGTGTCTAACTTCCAGGACCTCTCCCTGTTTTTGTCTGTCTGTCTGTCTGCCTTTGTACCTCAGCGTGTCTGTCTGTCCAAGTGTCCGTTCACGGCGACTGTATCTGTATGACTATGTTTATGTATGTTTGTGGTGCAATCTGTGCATCCGTCTGTCTGTCTGTCTGTCTGTCTAAATCTCAGCCTGTCTCTCCTTGTTTCAGTTTACGCCTAGTTGTATGTGTAGCTGCTTCTGTATGTCTGTGTTCGAATCTGCACATCCGTCTGTCTGTCTGGCTGACAGTGCGTGTACCTCAGCCTGTCTGTCTGATTGTTCATGTTTCCGTTTACGTCTAGTGGTTTGTTTATCTGTGTAACTATGTTTCTGTATGTCTGTGTTGCAATATGCGCATCTGTTTGTCTGTCTGTTCGTCTGTCTGTTCGTCTGTCTGTCGTCTGTCTGTCTGTCCATGTTGCCATTAACTATGTATATATATATATATATATATATATATATATCTGTGTAACTATGTTTCTGTATGTCTGTGTTGCAATATGCGCATCTGTCTGTCTGTCTGTTCGTCTATCTGTCTGTCTGTTTGTCTGTCTGTTCGTCTGTTTGTCGTCGGTCTGTCTGTCCATGTTGCCATTAACTATGTTTCTGTATGTCTGTGTTGCAATATACGCAGTCTGTCTGTCTGTCTGTGTTCGGTCACATTGCGCTGTGGGTCCTGCGAGTGGTGAAATGAGACGCTGTGTTTCTCGCAGAAGTCTCGCGAGATTGATGCGCGAGATCTCGAATGCCAACGTGCCTTCGACAATATATATATATATATATATATATATATATATGTACATATAATATATATATATACTAGGCCACCGGCGCTCATTTAACGGCTTCTTCTATGGTGACTCACTACTACTACTGCTGCAGCAGCATAAGCAAAAACAAACAACAACAACAACAACAACAAACAACAACTATTACTATACTACAACTACATGTATAACTGCTACTATTACTATTATTACAATTTTTTTATTATCTTTGTAGTAACCATTATTACTATTTACTACTACAATCACTACTAGGCCCACCACTATTATTAGGCATGCAAAATTACAAATCACTACAGCATGCTGCTATATTTGGTTAATATAATTATAAGACTTAATTATCAATGGCATTATACTTATGACAATAATAATTATTATAGTAAGATTTTATTATTATTATTATTATTATTATTATTATTATTATTATTACATTTTTCAATTAGGCCTATACGCATTTTTCAAAAAAGGGATAGAATGGTTTATCCTCTCGGACAGTCAATACCGGTATATTACATCCAGAGCTGTTTTAATTAAAGAAATTTTTAGAACTGCACAACAGTACTGCTTCTTTCTTTTCTCATCATCCATGGTAAATTACTCCCAATCGGAAGACAATGACCTTTTTGGTAGTTTTAACTGTTCAGAAGTGCTCCTACAACAGCACAAATCCATTTAGAACTGCACATTTTGTGTACAACTGCACGTTAAAAAAACTTGGATTACTTCCTCCTCCGGAGAGCTATAGGGAGGGGGAATAGAATAATCCCATAACACCGGTTTAGCTGTTAAAACTTCAATGCCTGATCGTTGTAAGAGCAATCGAAACAAATTTACGTGTTTCGGACTTGCGGGGAAGTCTAAGTGCTTCGCTTTTTCGAGATGCCTCCATCATTATTATTAGCTTACTATTACCATTCTTATTTCGTTGGAAAGTGAACTTCTAAGAAGCCCAGACTTTCTTTTGATCGACGCAGCATGATTTGATCGATTGCATGCACCCAAGATATATCACTGATTGACCCGAGGTCAGTGTCCACAATCGGTCACTGTCGTTCGCTGCATCAGGTGCCGCTCCGTAGAAATCCGAGCAACGCCGACGGCAGCTTAAAAAACCACCGGCGAGCGTCGTTTGTTATTATCGCCCCCGGGGTGTATTCGGGTGTACGGCTTCTGTGCGCCCGGGCGATTGTGATTCACTGCGTTGAATTAGGACTTATCCTCGGCTGCTTCTCTGCGAGATCTCGACACAGCACGAGATCTCGCGGCCGTCTGCTCCGAAATGATAGAGACGTTTGCCGATGGGAAGCAGCAGCAGCAGCAGCAATAGCAGCAGCAGCAGCAGCAGAAACCCAGAGCTATATATCAAGCGTCTAGGAGAGTTGCACGTCAGGCGCCAATGCCTCGTTAATGGCGGCTTTCAAGTCGATGAGGCTTGACAGATGTCGGCTCCTGTAATGAAGCTCTTCCTCTCGCTCGTGACATCACTCTGTAATGCGCACCTGTAATGAAAGCTGTGGCCGCTGACGACAGATAAAAAAGCGAAGAGACGAGGAGACACTCATGATCGACAATTGCATTTGCGACATCTTGCGTGCAGAACGCAAAGTGTCTCAATTTAATTCTTGACTTTGCATAGAAGTTCTCGGATCGTCCGCAACGAAACATTTTGCCTCATTATTTTCAGTCCGACAATTTAAAATAAAGTCGTTACGAAGTCAATATCTCATAATAATTTATTTCTGTTTTTATTATTTGGATTATTATTATTATTACTATTATAATACATCACGATTTTTATTTTTTCAACAAATAGGCTATTGCCAAACAGAGCAAAATCTGTCTGAATTTTATCGAGTCCAACCACCCTCGTTCAATTAAGAGCTTAAAAAAGAGTCTGCAAAAGCCACAGCGTTAAAGCCTTGTATATAGTCATGGAGATACGCTTGAATAATTATTATTACTATAATTTTTTCTCTTAAAACAACATCATTTATTAAAGACAACGTTCTTACAAGTAACAGCACGAAATGATCTTTGTTCTACTATAATTATTATTTTTCTTTTTCACTTTTATTATTATTTCAACATTTATTGAAAAAACCACTCAAGCCGAAAATAAAACTAAAAACAGAAATTATTGTGTTCAAGCATAAAGCGCATTGTTCTCGTCCCCGGAGTGTGATGCAAAGGTTCATCTGAAAGCAACGGCGTTGAAACGCTGTGTGCAAATTATTATTATTATTGCCCCTAGGTATACAAGATCCCTCAGGGACTTCACTAACGCCTAATAAAAAATATTGTTATTATTACTATAATTATTATATCTATCGTTATTATTATTTCTTGGAGACACAATTAGTTCCCTCGAGATGTAAAACGGATCCGCAGAATTGCTATTCCGAGCTGCTTAGGCAGTATGTATAATTACTATTAGTACTATTATTATTTATTATAATTATTTTACATCACCATTAGCCTAAATAGGCTACATTACCATTACGGCGCACACGTGTAAAGGTTGCACAGATGCCCTCAACTGTTTGAAGCCAATGACAATAAGCTTAGGCCTAGTGAGTTTAAAGGTAGAAAGGATACACATGCACACAAAAAATACACGCACTATAGATACGTATATAACAATATATATAAATATATATATATATATACACAAATATATATTATATATATATGTATAAGATCCTAGCCGCCCTGTACATTAGCCGTGAAACACGTATACGGGAAACGGACGGGCGAAGAGAACGAATGGCGGAGATAAATGGTCCAATATTTAGACTGCGATCTATAGATCCATCACTATAATAGGCGTCGGAAATGCAACGAAGAAGCCATGAGATTGAAGAGGATGGAATTATTTCGCATGGTGATGTATGAACGGCGTTGGTGGTGGTTGGTTTATCAGGGTGGTGGGCGATTCAACCGGAATATCCGGCAGCACATACATAAATCCATGCATACATAAGCACTCAATATGTATACATAAATATATATACATACTACATCCATACATCATTATATATGAACCTAAATATGCATGTATAATATATATAGTTATGTATATATATATATATATATACAGTCACACATACATTCATACATAAACGCATACAATGACACACATGCATATATCTATGTATGATTGTATGTATGTATGTATGTATGTATGTATGTATGTACGTGTACATACGCATGTATATAATTTTTGTTATGCATGTTTGTATAACAGTGGCAATGTTTTCAGGCAACAAAGGAAAGGAAATATTCGATTCAGAACCACTCATAGCGCTCCACTCTGGAAAAGATTCCGAAGGTAGGACTACAATTATATTCTCTTTCTTTCTCTTTCTCTTTCTCTCTCTCTCTCTCTCTCTCTCTCTCTCTCTCTCTCTCTCTCTTTCTCTCTCTCTGTCTGTCTGTCTCTCTCTCTCTGTCTCTCTCTCTGCCTGTCTCTCTGTCCATCTCTGTCTGTCTCACTTTCTGTCGGTCTGTCTGACTGTCTCTCCCTCTCGGACTCCCCGTATTTCTCTAATTCTTTCACTTTCCCATATTTGTTTCTTTTTTTCAATATTTCGTGTTCTTATTCTTAATTTCTCTTTTCCTCTAATTCCTTCTTCTAATAAGCAGTGTTCCTCGTTTGTTTCTGTTTTCTTAGATCTCGATTGGCTGGAAAACGGAGAAAACGGTTTCGTCCGCACATTCTGTTGGTTGTCGCTGGCCACCATATCCATCTTCACACTCATCGCTACCATCAGATACAGACAAGAGGTAGGAGGAGTCGAGAGTCAAAGGGGCTATTTTTAGAACAGGGAACCAGCGTTGACCACGTGACTGCGCCAGAAGCGGTCCTTGTTCCACTACTTGCAGGTTAGGTATACCGTGATATGTTCACGCTTCTGTTGTTTTTAGTACGCATGAACTCATGTGCCAGGAAGTGACATGGCAACCACTATGCCGCATATAGACGCAGAAATTGTCGTCTGTACAAGTTTATTCCTATTCAATTATTCACGATGTGAGAGCCAAGCCACTGACCGTGAAATTGAACGTGTGCCGTATACGTACATGATTTCTTTTTCGTATTATGCATTAACTAAAAGTCACAATCTGAGGACGAAGACTAAAGTCCCACTGTATATCCGTCGAAAGCTCAAAGCAAGTATCAGTAGCCTAAAGGACTTGCTCAATCCGATCAGCAGGCTCAGTGGACTCTTTTAAAGCCAGGCTAAAATCACACTTGTTCGCTATAGGGCTTATCCGGTGTAGCTGTTTTTTGTAAGGCGCCCTTGTAACGGCATGGCTGTGTTACTGCGCCATATAAATCGTCGTAATTATTATTATTATTATTATTATTATTAATGTCCTTATACAATGTATATACAGTGAACCCGTAATCTGTTCGTAATTGTGATCGTGAATTTTTATAGCGCCGCTTCAAGAGAAACTCATCGGAGACTCAATATGCAGACCTGACAGCACCAAACCACAATCAAAGAGATGGTTTACAAACGCCTTTTGGATAGTGGCAAAGAAATACAAAGACGTTCATCACGGAGATTGCTAGGTAACTCATTCCAGAAAGATGGACAGACCATACAAGCGAAGCTTTTATGCAGCACTGTGGAAGATCGAGCCATAATTAACAGGGACAATCAGGTGACCTTGCATGGCAGGGCGCAGTAATCTACCATCTCTATGTATGGTAAAACGCTCTCTAATCAATCTGCTTTCCACTTTACAGCTGCAAAGCGGGACCCCAGTAAATAGAATAGATGGAAGCATCACTCCGCCTAAATAATAGCCCCGGAAAAGTAGACCACAACACATAAAAACGACCCTAAAACAATTACACGGAGAATAATTTGAACCGTAAACCGTGGAACGTGCGTTAAACGGGTGACTTCCGTTTTCCATGCAAATATCCCCTGCTGCTACTGCTACCATCTGGTGTCCGTCGGTCGACTTCTAAATCTGGAGAACATGCAGTGACGGAGGAAAGGCGAAATCGATCGTCGTATTTCCAATTCCCACGAACAGGGATGCCACTCTGAATTTTGAAAAAGGTCAGATCCGGTCCAACAAAGAGGCTAGAAAAAGCTAGATTGACAATTTCTGTCGAAAATGCATGGATTTTTCCATTTTTCAGGCTTGAATTTTTGCCGAACTTTTTTTAGTCATCCGATGATTAAAAATTGCTCTCTTTTCCTTTGCGAAAAATGTTCTGATGACCTTTTTCAAAGTTTTTCGCTCCAAAATTTACAAATTTTTGTCCAAATTCACAAAATGTTCGACTTTTTAACGTCTTTTCTGCAATTTCACCTTAAAATGTCTGTTTTTCTGTGTAAAAAGCCTGAAAAACCGCAATGAGGAAAAAAGGCTAGATCCTCGCAGAAAAAAACCTATAGAAACCTAGACAAGACCGAAAACACATAGATCTAGGTGGAAAAAGCTATGAGTGGCATCCCTGCCCACGAACAACGATATAAGCCTTTTCACTGCACGACAACGACGAACACGTTGCAGCCGACATCACTTGTGTATACTTCCGCGCTAAGCGAACCACCGAAAGCCGTCTGCTTAATTTGAAGCGTTCGGTCCGTTTCCCGCGCGTATTTATAATGTAAACATATATTCATACATACATATACAAAGGTAATTAGATATACATACATACATACCTATATATACATATATACTCATACATTACATAATACATATATATACATATATACAATTTATATATATATATATATATATAGAATATATATATATTGTAGGCGAACCACCGAAAGCCGTCTGGTTAATTTTAAGTGTTCGGTTCATTTCCCGCGCGTATTTACATAATATTATATTCATATACATATATACACGTATATATATATATATATATATATATATATATTAGGCTATAGGCGAACCACCGAAAGTAATTTGGTTAATTTCAAGCGTTCAGCAGGTTTCCAGCGTATATACGTATATATACACACATATCTATATAAATAAAAATGAAACTTTCCAATAGTTCGGAACATGATCACGCCCAAAGTGACACACCGATTGTTATGAAACTTTTACAACACCTTCCATTCCGATAGAACAGTGATAACTTATGCTTTTTTCCCGAAAAAACGCAACCTTTTCCACAAAAAGTGAACTTTGCAATCCGTTCGTCCGCCATTTGCAAGTTGAACACGTCCCTCACGGCTAAACGCTGTCTCTAAACACAGCAGACGAAATATGAATGAACATGAATGATGTCGCGTCCTGTGACGTCATAAGCGATTCGCGGCCTTCCCCAAAGCGGCCTTGACGGCGTGACGGCGGAAAGGAGCGGAGGGAGCGGGACGAAGACGGTGGGGAGGGAGCGGAGGGGGAGGGGAGATGGAGGTCGAGGGGAAGGGCAGGGGAGGCCTTTCCCCAAAGCGGCCTTCACGGCGTGACGGAGGAAAGCAGCGGAGGGAGCGGGACGAAGACGGTGGGGAGGGGGAGGGGGAGGGGGAGGGGGAGGGGGAGGGGGAGGGGGAGGGGGAGGGGGAGGGGGAGGGGGAGGGGGAGGGGGAGGGGGAGGGGGAGGGGGAGGGGGAGGGGGAGGGGGAGGGGGAGGGGGAGGGGGAGGGGGAGGGGGAGGGGGAGGGGGAGGGGGGGGGGGGGGGGGGGGGGGGGGGGGGGGGGGGGGGGGGGGGGGGGGGGGAGGGGGGGGGGGAGGGGGAGGGGGAGGGGGAGGGGAGCCTCTTTTCAGCCACAGCAACGCGTGGCCGGGTTCAGCTAGTATATAATAAAATTATACCCACACATATGAATACGTATATATATATATATACACACACACATATATACATATATATATAAATACGATGTACGTGTCGTCTGCTGTAGATTCTCGGCGGACTCAAGCAGATACGAATGGCGTACTCGACGAGGGACCGAAATCGACAGAAGCCGATGGTCGAGGAAGCGAACACGCTTCTGTCACACGCTCAGGTCTGACACAACAGTGGCGACGCCAGCGGTGGCCGTGGCAATCGACCGCCATGATGCAGTTGAATGAAACCGTCCTCCACGACCGCCCAAGTTTCCCAGCGGCCCCCGCGCGGGCAAGACCGGCGTATACACCACCGTTCGTTCGTCTGACGATGAAAATATCTCGTTGGCGATAACGTCGATCAAACGGAAGAGAGACAGCAGCAGCAATGAATTGTAATCGTACTGTACTGTTACAGTGTTACTACGACTGGAATCGGTTAAGTAATGCAGTACTGTAATATTTATTGGCAAAACTATAGTATTATGGACCGACGTGTCAGTTAGGGCAGATTAGGCGTCGTGAGGGTCAGTTAGGACTCAGGTTAGTGGTCGTGAGGGTCGGTTAGGTCAGGTTATGTGTCGTGAGGGTTAGGATTAGGATTAGCGTCGTCATTCGGTACCCGATACGATAGTTTCGCCGTAATGTTCCGTATCCGACAGAATACGTGAGTTGTTCAGCAACGTCTTTGTAGTAGAAGCAGCACAGTGTAAATAACACATACAGTATGTCGACTCCCGGCCTCGTCTGCTGTGGTCAGAATGTGTGGGTGATTTGAAAGTAAGGCTGGCCCAATTGACGCCATTTGCAGACTGAGCCATACCGACCAATCACAGACGATTTCTCATGCCGACCAATCACAAGCCAGTTTCTGTCGAAGGCTGCTTTTCAAAATGGCGTTGTTGATCAACATGCAGCAATTCGAGTCGACGTAGCCTACTGTTTGTTATTTATAGCTATGATAGGAGCGTTCCTTTATAGTTCCGATTTCAGGTTTCTTATCTAGATATACTTTTAAACAAGAACATGGCGTCGTGATTAGAATAAGATTATAAATACAATTTTACCAATCAATCCAAGCGCAAAGTCATTGCTTCTTTTTAACCTCGCACGAAATACGTATTCTACCTTCGAGATTTAGACTGAAAACCGTAGCAACCAAGACTTAGTGTTCGTCCGATTTTGGCCGCCTTCCAAAATATTCTTAAAACCATGGCAACCAACTGTTATCCCGATACATGCTGGTTCCAATGTAGTATCAAAATCACGTGAACCAATTTTTAAAAATTGAAATTCGCAAACTGTGGTAACCGCCAACAATAATAGTCGATTTACTGATCTATTATGAGAAGCATATAATATACGTAATCAGTGAAGTGACGTAGCCTACATCTGCGACGTTCGTTAGTGACGTAAATGATTGTGCAGCATTGCAAATCAAATAAAATATAGTCACGATCCTTCCATGTATGACATTGTATGAACAATAATGTTTCATCGTTTTGCAAGTCATGTTTGTGCCAAACGCTACGTCATCGATGATGTAAATTGCATGTTTCGTATAAGACAATAAATGACGTCACGATTAGACTATTTTTAGACTTGTTTCAAGACTAAATTTCAATGAATTTCATGTTGATTTCTTTTTTTAAAAAGAACATTATTGTTGTTTAGGCTTAACGATCTCATTACATTTCATCATTATTTCGAACATTTTTAACACGAAATGCGAATCTGCGAGGAATTACGAGGCTATAATCTTATAGTCTATAGATTATTAATCAGATATCTGATATTTCATACATAAAAAATCATATTAGACCTAATTTGTACGGGTTTTCAAATATGCGTAGGTCCTATTATCTTCGTGTAGGCCTATTATGTACGTACGTACGTACGTATGTATGTATGTATGTATGTATGTGCAATTTTTATAGCGCCCCTTCAAGACCACTACTCAGAAGCGTTCCCGACTACGGCGCGGACACTGCATCGGAGTCTTACGCCGAAGCGCCCGAGCAATCACGGGTGATGCACTTGCCAAAGGTCCCTGCGAGACGGCTTGAAGTGGATTCGAACCTGCAACCCTCCGACTGCAAGGCAACGAACATACCCACTACACCACCATACCCCACAATCTCATTGGCTATTCTATACATCCCATTGCACCAGAGGCTGACTGGCCCGCCGGGAAAGTGGGAGATTTCCCGGTGGGCCCCTGTCTAGTCAATTAAGCTTGGCTGCTCATCATGCTCGTGATCAGCACGTTGAATTGCACCTACTTACTTGCACGTCGTTTGCCAGAAGCTGGGCGATGACCGTATCCAGCCATGGGCGCCCGCACATAGTGGCAAGAGGGAGCACTTGTCCACCCCTGGAAAATCAACATCTATTTTTAGCTGCTACTTTTCGCCCTTGACAAAAAAAATGCACTCAACCGTGTAATAAAAATTTTATTAGCAAAAATTGGACGAGTTAACTCGGGCTCACGGTAAAGGGGTTAAGCATTAGATATAGGCCTATAGCTTACTAATGAAACACAAAGTAAAATTGTGAATTTACATTTAGAGACCTTTGTAAAAAAAACTACACATGTTTTTAGTTTCATGCTTTTCATCTTTCAAGCTTAATTTTGATTTAAAAAATTCAACCATTATGTTTTTCCCCACCTGCAAAATTTCTGC
This sequence comes from Lumbricus rubellus, assembly GCA_945859605.1. Taxonomy (NCBI): domain Eukaryota; kingdom Metazoa; phylum Annelida; class Clitellata; order Crassiclitellata; family Lumbricidae; genus Lumbricus; species Lumbricus rubellus. Next base: position 21,252,776 of record OX243828.1, read on the forward strand.
GAGCGTCTATACATCCAAGGTGCAGGATACGTGAATATAAGATTGCTCGTTCCTATTATTGTTCTTATAATAAAGGCATGGGCGTCCGTGGGGGGGGCGCAAACTTTTAAATAATTGTCACATGGTCTAAATTTAATGGGTGACAGTTTGAATTTCCATATTACCACGAGAGAATCCTATAGCCTACCTATACGTTATGCGCCCAAAGAAAGATAGGCCTATATAGGTTCAACTTGTACAACAAATCGATAATCACATTGAAAATCACGTTGTAACAACTACAACCAAATAATCTAAATTTATGTAGGCCTACAACTATTTGCAAAATCCAGGGGGCCCACTTGCGCCCCCTTGCGCCCCCGCTGCGGACGCCCATGAATAAAGGTGTTTGCTATTTATTTTTTTTATAAAACTCTCTATCGCCTTTGGCTGGGAGCGTTACGAGATGTTACTAAGGCTACTAAGCATTATGGCTTACATGCTTACTTTCACTGTCTTTATTTAAAAAATATAAAAGACTTTGACCTGCATTTTCAACAGACCCAGAGAAAAGAAAGTAGTTTGAAACAGCGGAAAGATGTGCTTGGCGTATCGGTTTAATAACGAAAAACGAGTCAATGGAGAGAGAGCTGATTCCAAAGCACAGAACCAATGACTTGAAGGCAACAGAAGCTCGAGTTTTGGCCAAAAACAGTCCTCCTTGTATACGCAGGACAAAGAGATCATGTCAGTCACGTGACCATGCATGTCACGTGACCATGTCTGTCACGTGATCGTCGTAGTGGACAAAGACAGGAGGCTGAAGTCGCCAGGCAGACGGACGGACGTACGAGTCCTAATGACTCCATTACTCCACAGCAGCAGCAGCAGCAGACGACCCGTTTTTCTGTCGGGTTCTGTGATATCAGACAACGCCGACATCGGTCACAGACCCGTCGGATGTCTTCTCCGATTACCGCACAAACGACCGCCGCAGCTCCATCAGGGATGCCACACATAGCTTTTTCCATCTAGATCTGGGTGTTCTCGGTCTTGTCTAGGTTTCTAGGTTTTTTCTCTGTCAGGATCTAACCTTTTTCTCACGGCGGTTTTTCCCGACTTTTTACACATAAAAAGACATTTTAAGGTGAAATTGCACAAAAGACGTGAAAAAGTTGAAAATTTTGTGAATTTGGACCAAAAATTGTAAATTTTGGAGCGAAAAACGTTTTTAAAAAGGTCATCAGAAATTTTATCGGGAAGGAAAAGAGAGCAAATTTTAATCATCGGATGTCTAAAAAAAGGTCGTCAGAAATTTCAAGCCGGAAAAATTAAAAAGATCCATGCATTTTCGAGCGAAATTGTCAATCTAGCCTTTTCTAGTCTTTTTTCGACCGGATCTGACCTTTTTCATAATTCAGAGTGGCATCCCTGAGCTCCATGCACCAGCAGTACTCCGACAGCAGTTTGACTGATGCTCAATATTTGCAAGCGAATTGGAATAGCCAGACGCGCGCGAGCCTGGCAACAGCGGTTTTTCTTATGAGATCGCACAGAATGCCACAGACTACTGTGTGTCCCGCCCAAATGCAGAAACAACGTGCGACCTCTGAATGGCTGTTTTATAGTACTGTGTGGGGGAAAACATAGGCTATATATTTTACGGCTGCAAGCGCATCTGCAATAATGTCTTATGCACACACGAACACACACACACGCGCGCACACACACACGCAACGAACACCCACACAAACACACCCACACAGTGTCTCACTTAGTGTCGTACGCACGCACACACACACACACACACACACTCACACGCAAACACACACACATAGCCTACGCACACACAAACACACACACATACGCACACACAAACACACACACATACGCACACACAAACACACACACAAACATACGCACACATACGCACACTAATACACACACACACACACACACACACTAAAACACACACAGTCACACGCACACACACATACAAAAACACAGTCACACACACACACACACACACTCAAACACACACGCATACACACACACACGCATACACACACACGCATACACACACACACGCATACACACACACGCATACACACACACACGCATACACACACGTGTTTCTCCTTCATGCGATATATATAGGCCTATGTTCGTTGTGCAATAAGAAAGACTATACTAGTTGTGGCACGAGTGACACGGTCACAACACGGCGGTCGGATTTTTATTAGAAGCTGGCCTCATCCTCCTCATCCACTTGTACACCAAATCAGTCAATCCAGAGTCCGTCTCAATATCATTCGCCTGCGAGTTTTGGCAAAAATAATATCGTTTACCATATGGATGAAATAAACTGGCTATATATAAATTAGACATAGAGATAGATAATAGACAGGCAGGAAGACAAACAGACTGACAGACAAACGGTCCGCAAAATACATACAGAGACAGGCAGACAGACAGGCGGATATATACAAACAGAGAGAGACAGACATACAAAGACAGACAGGCAAAAAACCAAAGGCCACTATAGAATCCTTTTCAAGGCTACAAATCAAAAGTAGCCTACTCTCAATCCCAGAACAGCTAAAAACTCAGTTTTGATATTAAGAGTATAAGGTATCCGAGTGGACAGAGAGACAGACAGAGAGACAGACAGACAGACAGACAGACACACACACACAGACAAACAGAAAACAGACAAATGCACACACAGGCAGACAGACAAACGCACACACAGACACACACACACAGACAGTTCAGTGTTGATTCCGTGGGTTTAGTACTTGGTCGCAGGCGGCGTTGGTTGTCTGATGATGTGCGTCCGAGGGATCTTGTGCCCCTTTCCGTGTCCCTCGGCAGCTGCCGCCGCTCGAAGGCCTAGCAGCTTGAGGTAGTGAGAGACGAGAGGGCTCTGCGCCTTCATGTTGAACAGCACGCGCTCCTTCGCCTGAACCCCACCGACCGACAGGGGCTGGACAAAGACAACAACAGACCATTGTTCTAGAAAATTCCTCCTCCATTATTAGATAGTTGGGAGGGGGTTAGGGGTAAGGGTAAACAGTAAACACTGTGGCACAAAGCGCGCATAGATGCGGGGTCGCCACTCACATAACTAACGATGATGATGATGATGATGATGATGATGATGATGATGATGATGATGATGATGATGATGATGACGATGGTTCTCTGACCGAAGGCAGGTTCATTGGCTTTACGCCCCTGGGGATGAGATGAGTGAGGTGGTTTCCCGTTGCCTTCCCCCCCCCCCCCCAGAGACAATGATGGGTAAGAAACTTGCCCAAGGTTGCTCTGCAGGAGCTTGCGCCCCTGAATCCCACACGTGCTAGCCCGAGATATCTAAATCTCTGAATGTCAACTTCCAGCCTGGGGCTTGAACCGGAGTCCGTTGCAACCAACAGACGAATGCCATTCTCGCTTACCGGTGTAGCTAACTAGGCCAGTCACATCACTACGTTTACAAACAGGTCCACTCAGCTTCCCATTCGACAGCTACCGTTAATTGGTAAACTGATTAGTAGGACGTGATGGACGCCTTGCTTGTCTGCCATAAATTTCAATTTGACTCCTGTAATAACCAGTGATCATCCGTAAATCCGTTTCATTACTGACTGCAATCATAAGTCCTGCGTTGTGTCAGTTTGTATTCAGTTTTACATCCACTGTCAGCAAAGATGCAAGACATGACAAAGGAAATCTCAAGAAGAGGATTCTAGGAATTTCCAGACAATGTGCTACGTCAGTCGCTTTGATTCCATAACTGGAGAATATGGTAAATTGGTAATCCCTGCGAACCGGCCACAATGGATGGCCATATTCCCATATGAAACCCTGTACAGGCGTACAGGATCATATTCATTCATTAATTCATTCTATGGACTCTTCCAGGAATCTACTCAGAGGCGCTCCCAGCCTAGCCACAGCAAGAGAAAAGACTTGAGAGAATTTTATGAAGCAAAGCTTGATTGGTAAGATGTAATAAAACCAGCTTTGAAGATAGGTCATTCCAAATGAACGGCCCTACAACCGAGAAATCTCGCGTTGTCCGGTACTAAGTCAAGCGAGCTAACGGAACTAGGAATCCCCCCCCCCCCACCCGGGCCACCCCACTTAAAGCAGTCACGAGTTGTTTAAATGTAATATTCTGAGTACATCGATGTTTACTGCCATAATTTACTCGCAGAGTTATCGTACAACGGAACAGAAAATGCGACGTATACGGCCGCCTATAGAAATTTCCTAACCGCATGAAATGCTTAGCTTTAATCCTGTCGCTGAATAAGGAAATCTTAACGATCCTGCAAGGCACATCAAACCTGCACCGTTTCAATAGCAACTTAATGATACATCGTAAAACTCAGATGATTTAGAAAGACGCCTGTCTCTGTATCATGGTCATTCATCCATCACGGAAATTTATTACAGCAGCCCTTCAACGCTACTATACTCAAATGTGCTCCCAATACAAGCACGGCCAACAAGGACAGTTTTGAGGTTAGAGTATCAAACGCATCGGGGTGGACTTGGGGAAGCAAGTGAACAGCGCCGAAGGGACCCCCGTCTTTCAGACCGAAAAACAGGGCTGATGAGAGGAATCAATCAATCAATCAATCAATCAATCAATCAATCAATCAATCAATCAATCAATCAATCAATCAATCAATCAATTAATCAGCGCGGACGCTTTCATACCGAAGCACCGAGTAATTGCGAGTGAAGGACTTGCCCAAGGTCCCTACACGGTGGCGACTTGAGGTGGATTCGAACCTGCAACCCTCCAGCAGCAAGGCAACGAACATACCCACTACACCACCACGCCCCACGAAGCATACAGATACATTAGAATACAATAGAATAGAATACAATAGAATAGAATAAAAAATACAATACAATACAATACAACACAATACAATTAGCAAGTTACCTGCTTCCTCTGCTGCTGGCAATCGCTGGCGTCTGCTCGCGCCATCTCAGCGAAGCGAAGTCTTGAAGTGCGACGATCTGGAATCGTCAGCAACCTGTTCCTCTCGTCGTCGTACAAATCAACCGGCATCGCAGCCATGAATTCCTTGAACTTGCCCGCCCGCATCTCCATGCCACCTGACATACCTGCTGTGGCTGCGGAAGAAATTGAAAGACAATAGAATAGAATACAATACAAAAAATACAATAGAATACAATACAATACAATAGAATACAATAGAATACAATACAATAGAATACAATACAATAGAATACAATAGAATACAATAGAATACAATACAATACAATAGAATACAATACAATACAATAGAATACAATACAATACAATACAATAGAATACAATAGAATACAATACAATAGTTTTAAAATTTTGCATTTCAGTAGTAATACAGATTTAAACTTGGCAAAGTAGACGACAGGCAAATGATTTGCCCTGCCAGGTCAGAAGAACAAAACCCAGGATAGCAATAACATTAGCTGGAATAAAAATAGATGCTGGAGTAACAATAGTAACTACTATAATAGTAGATGTTGGAGTAACAGTAATAGCTGGAATAAGGGCTTTTTTATGTGCAGTTGTACACAAAATGTGCAGTTCTAAATGGATTTGTGCAGTTGTAGAAGCGCTTCTGAACAGTTAAAACTAGCAAAAAGGGTAATTGTTCTCTGATTGGAAGTAATTTACCATGAAGGATGGAAAAGAAAAGAAGAGGTTGTGTAGTTATGAAAATTCCTTTAAAAGAGCCCTTGCTGGAATAATAATATTCACTCATTCACTCATTATTACTTAAGAAGATTTCTATAGCACCCCTTCAAGGCTGCTACTCCGGAGTGCTCCTGACCCAGCCACAGCTGCACAGGATATTTAATAATAGCCTTGTAGTTGAAGCAACAATAGATCCTGGAGTAATCACAGTAGTTTAACTGTTTAAGCAACAATAGTTTTTGGAGTAATAAGTAATAATAGTAATTGAAGTAAACAATAGTTATTGAAGTCCTAAGAGTAGTAGAAGTAATAATGTATAATTATAGGAATAATAATACTAGCAGCAAAGATATTAGAGTCGTAGACTAAGATGCGCCACATAATGTATAATAATGTACCTTAATGGTCACCTCACCTACCTTGTGATGGGTTTTTAGCGCTATAAATAGAACGAAATAGCATTGTCCAGATGCCTGTAAGAGTCGCACGTTTTAAACATAAACCTTCTAATAAAATACATTAGTATATAATGGTTATTATTACTCATCATATTTAATGTGCAGTTTAAATAGTTATGTTAGTTTACGGAGGCTGCAATTGTCCAATCGTTGGCGTATATAGCCTATTTATCCATTTTGCCCATGGCGTATATGGTTGCTAGGGCGGTTGCTAGGAGCCATCAACCCCGTCACAACGTGGCGCCACGGTTTGTGTGCTTTGACCACCACCCAGACCAAATATACAGCGGAGATAGGAGGTGTCACATCTTAGTCTACGACTCTAATATCTTTGCTAGCAGTAGTAGAAGCAGTAGTATGTTGGTATCTTTCTGAACACTTAGTGCGCATTAAGAACATCAAAAGGCTCTGGCAGCACTAGGAGCAGCATTATAGATATCGGTACTATTAGCAAACATGTTCATAGCCCCAAGTAGTTAAGCATTTTCAAATTTAATGACTTTGTAATTAACAATATTACGGGTGGTGGTAAATTTTAATGAAGATCATCATGAAGATGATGATGATGATGACAATGATGATGATAAAACTTAAAACTATTATGACAATGACGACGACGATGATGATGACGACGGCAACAATGATTATAATGACTAGGCTTATAAATATGATGGCGATGATGATGATGATGACGATGATTATGATTATGGTGAGGAGTATGATGACGATGATTATTATAATGATTATTATATAATGATGATAATGAGGATGATGATGATGATGACGACGATAATGATTATATACTGATGACAATGATGATGATAGTGATGATAATGACGATGACGATGATAATCATAATGATGATGATGATGATATTATATCAGCTGCTGTTATCTCTGACGTACAATGGCCATGGACGATGGAAGCCAGGGTGCTCATGTCTAAACCACAAGGTCCCTCTTCTGCTGAGTAATAATCCTGTCCTTTTCCCTCTTCCTGCAATGTCTTGCTCCACATAGCCGATCGTCCAGTTGGGGGAAGTCCACCTGAACAATCACGCCATTTAAATTTGCACCTAATAAATATATAAATAAATATATTATATGTGTAAAAACAACAAGAACAATAATAATGAAAATATATAAATACTAAAATTTAGTATTTATATATACATTTGTTTTTAAACTTATTTTTATTTTACAAAATAAAAATAAATTTAAAAACAAATGAAAGTAATAATAATATTTGCACATTATGCTAGCGTTTTGACAGCGTTTATCAGGCACAGCAAGTTGGTGTTTGCACAGCTTGAAACGGAAATAAAAGATAGCGTAGTAATAATATTAATGAAAATAATACTAATAAACAATAAGAACAATAGCTACTGCTTCCGTTGTTAATTGTACTTCCTGTTACTGATGTTGATGAAGATAATAAATGGATAGTTACTACAAAAATAAAAATAATAATATTCCTTCTAATAAGAATAATTTTCCCTAAATACCAAGGGATCTTTGGTACTCAGGGTAAAATAGTAATGATGACGATAATATTAATAATAATAATTAATTAATTTAATAATTAGAAAACTCAACAGTTGCATAATTCTCAAAAAAGATATGATACGAACAGAACTAAAAAGTTACTATTTCTACTTCTATCAATAATAACCCAGTCATGCCCACAAATCACCCCGCTCATGCTCACCTGTCATCCACTCATGCTCACCGATTGCTCAGTTGCTCAACTGTCATGTAGTCCTGCCCACAAATCACCCACTCATGCTCACCTGTCACCACTCATGCTCACCTGTCACCACTCACGTTCACCTGTCACTCACTCATGCTCACCTGTCACCCACTCATGCTCACCTGTCACCCACTCATGCTCACCTGTCACCCACTCATGCTCACCTGTCACCCACTCATGCTCATCTGTCACCCACTCATGCTCACCTGTCACCACTCATGCTCACCTGTCACCACTCACGTTCACCTGTCACTCACTCATGCTCACCTGTCACCCACTCATGCTCACCTGTCACCCACTCATGCTCACCTGTCACCCACTCATGCTCACCTGTCACCCACTCATGCTCACCTGTCACCCACTCATGTGTGAGATGTAGTAGGTGCTCTTTGAAGTCTTCGTCGAACTGGTGAAGCGACGCTGGAAACGAACGGAAGAAAGCGACGAAGAGCGCCTGAGCGAGACAGTCAGCATAGACCTAAGATAGATAGATAGACAGTCAGCATAGACCTAAGTGAGATAGATATACAATCGCAACTGACTATATCATTATAGTCTGGCTCTGGAGCACCAGCGGCAGATGGCATTAGACACTGAAGCCACGGAAATAACAAATATAAATAACAATGATGATGATGATGACGACGACGATGATGATGATGATGACGACGACGACAATGATGATGATGATGATAAGAAAGATGACAATGATAACTATGATGATGACTACCTTAAAGATGAAGATGATAGTGATAACTATGATGATGATGACTATCTTAAAGATGAAGATGATAGTGATAACTATGATGATGATGATGACTATCTTAAAGATGAAGATGATAGTGATAACTATGATGATGATGACTATCTTAAAGATGAAGATGATAACGAAACTATGACGATGACTATCTAAAGATGAAGATGATAATGTTCATAACAATAACAATGATAATAACAATAATAATAGTAATGATAATAATAGTAAAGTCAGATGCTGAAGTCAATAATACTGCCCCCCACTATGTAAAATAAGCATTTCATCATTCGAACGTTAAATCAATATTGCGTTTATCGTGTGCACACACCTACAGTGCGTTAGCTCCGACTTGTTTTCTCTCGGGGTTGAACGCACTGGGAGCGCTTTATAAATGGTCAGATACAATACAATACAATGCAATAATTTAACTGTTCTAAAATCAATAATTATAACAATATGCATTTTTATACATCACTAACTGAACCCGGCCACCCGTTGCTGTGGCTGAAAAGAGCATTCAACCATCCCTCCCAACCTCCCCCTCCCGCTCCCCTCCTTTCCCCCTCCCCCTCCCCTCCCCTCCTTCTCTCCCTCCCCTCCCCTCCCCCTCCCCCTCTCCCTGCCCCCAAAGAACACGCACGTATTTGAATGGAACGTTTTGGTGAGATTTTGAAAAGAATCCGTCCGTTACTTTGGGAGATCCTGTTCGCCTAAGTTTGCATGGTGCGTACGCCGTTACATTTTTATTTATATAGATTACTAGCTGTACCCGGCCACGCGTTGCTGTGGCAGAAAAGACCTCCCCTCCCCCTCCCCTCCCCTTCATCCTCCCCCTCCCCTTCCCCTTTTCCTCCCCTCCCCCTCCTCCTCCGCTCCTTTCCTCCCTCACACCGTCCCTTACTGACAGCCCAAGAATGTTTGAAGGCCGCTTTCGTAATGGAATTATTAATGGACTCGCTTATGACGTCACGGCACGCGAACTCATTCATGTTTCGTCACTGTGTTTCGGCTGAACATGATTGTGAAATTTTGCAAGCGTGCGGTTTGGTTGAATTTGCAAATGGCGGTCGAAGGTATTGCAAAGGTCACTTTTTGTGGAAAAGATTGGGTTTTTTTCTGGAAAGAAAATCTTAAGACACGGTGCTATTGGAATGGAAGGTTTTGGTAAATTTTCACAACAATCGATGCGTAACTTTGGGCGTGATTGTAACATGAACTATTGGAAAGTTTCATTTTTATTTATATAGATAGATAGTAGATTGCACCTCCAAATATGTTTCTATTATCAACACTGAACTGGCCTAGCATGGGACGCGGTGGCGCAAGCTGCTGCGGAGTGACCTTGGGCAAGTTGCTTACCCATCATTGTCTGTGGGGAATGCAACGGGAAACCACCTCACTCATCTCATCCCCAGGGGCATAAAAGCCAATGAACCTGTATTTGGGCAGAGAACCATCATCACCATCACCATCACCCCCACCACCACCCCACCCCCACCACCACCACCACCACCACCATCAACACTGAGTCAGTGAGCAGCAGACTCACAACGAGAAATTTGTCTTTGAGCTCGAGATGAATACTATTGACGAGAGCAACGAAACTGTCGGCAATCCGATCAAACAGATGACCCCGATCCTCCGTCAATTGGGGCTGCAAATCAAATTAAAACCGATTTAGAAACTTCAATATTAAACCTTAATCTAATCGAACGTTAATCTAACCTCGCCAAACCTTAATCTGTTAATCTTATGAAATTTTATTATAAGCTAACGTCATTAAACCCTAGTCTAATTTAATCTGAAGTTAACCTGGTTAAGCTTTAATCTAATAACTAGGGCTGTTGTTCGATTAAAATTTTTAATCGAAATTAATCGCACGATTAATTTTTTTAATCGCAATTAACTGCAAATTAATCGCAATACATTTCCTTCAAATATATTAATCTTACTATTTTATAAGGACCCCTGAAGCAAAAAATTTTAATAGTTTATTGAACAATTTTGTATGACAGGCAGAACTAAAACACTTTTAAAATCAATCAACTGCTCAAAATCCGTTAATTTTTTCATTTGAGCCACCTTTAATTAAAATTATATATGGCTAAATGTGAAAATTAAATTATCAAAATTAAGTAGTTATTCAGCCAATTGTATAGGCAGACCAGTTTATTTACATTCGTCGGTTCAATGGATGCTCTATTGCTCTTATTAATTAACAATAGTATAGGTCTACTATTGAACCTCATTATTAGTCACTTTTTCACAAGAGGTTGCGGTTCTTGCCAAACCTCGTCTCAGTTGTTCTTCTGCAAACGCTTATTGTTTGAAACCTGGATCCATTGGTCTTGCCATCTCCTGGATTTCAACCAACGTAGTCTGAGGGGGTGAAGAAGCAACTTAAGTGGACGATGCGGCCGTTGTCGGCGGCTCATCGCTAGCGTTAAATGCATGTTTAGGTTCGCATAGGCTACAGGCGATAATTGAGCAAAGAATTGATACGATAATAGGCTACTCACATTGTTTCTTGGAATATTTGCCAGAGAATGTAGTTTTAAGTATGAACCTTCCGTTTAAAACGAGTTTTTCTGCCTCTAATTCTATTTTAATCAGACCTAATTAACGCGTACGATTAATGCGTTAAAATTTTTAATCGCAAATTTTTTTAACGCGTTAATCGCACGCGTTAACGTGATTAAATCAACAGCCCTACTAATAACCTCTTTCATTAAAATTGTATTATAATTGTTTGTATTGTTTTGTTTGTATGTGCACTTGTTATAGCACCCCTTCAAGCTCTTACTACTCAGAGGCGCTCCCGAATGCAGAGTGGACACTGCGTCGGAGTTTCACGCTGAAGCGCTGAGCAATTGTGAGTCAAGAACTTGCCCAAGGTCCTTACGCAGCAAGGTGGATTCGAACCTTAAACCTTCCGGCTCAAAGGCAACGACGCCACCACTACACCACCGCGTCCCACTCCTATTAAAAATATAAATCTACCAGCACTCAAACATCACTAAATCCTAACCTGATTCTAACCCCATAAAAAGTCTTAACCTGGTCCAGCCTCATAAGTCTAATGACTCTAATCCAGTGCTGTCCAACCTTTTTGGCACCACGGGCCGCAAAAGCAAGATTCTTGAAGCCGAGGGCCGCAACAGTAAACTCAAAAGCAGTGGCTAAAATTTATTGATAATATATCAACATTGAAACGCATATTGAAATTTAATATGGAATGATTGTAATCTATCCATCAATCAAGCTATCGATATATGAAATTTAAATACCGCCGGTTCAAGATTCGGAGATGCTCCCGACCCAGGAATTGTCAAAGAAAAAAGTCTTGAGCAGTTTGTGGAAAGAGTTCGACAAGTAAACAGGAATAAAAATCAATAGTAGGCTAACATGTGGACTACACAAACTATACGATTATCATGCTTCATAATAGTAGACTAAGTAAAGTAAAGTAAAGTCCTATCCCGTTCCATGAGGAACATAGGGAGGCGCTCATCTCCTTTTCCATAGCCCTGAGCCAGCAACGGACGAATCCCAAGGTCCTGGACACGAGGCCAGTGTATCGCAGCACTTGCTGTTTACTTCCCAGCTTACGCCGGTACCAAATTATACTGCTTGGTGACAGAGGCACGTGTGCGTAAACAACTTGCCCAAGGTCGTTACCCGGAGTCGAACCCGCAACCTCCTGCTTTGTGAGCGGACGCGTTACCGGTCTGCCACCAGGTCGCACGTAGACTAAGTAGAGCACCAAAATGTGCAAGGTGGCTTTTATCCCTGACTTGCACTCATTTCCGTCCCATAGACAGTTCGGTTTGTCCAGCTCTGCTCTTCATTAGGCCTACGTTGCCCAGCCAATTTATTCTTGGCTAAGATCCACTTTATAACTATGGCGAATTTCCATCCTCCTGCACTGGCTTCCATAAAGAAGTCTTCGAAGCCAAAGTCTTGTTCTAAAGCTGCTAGCAGTCACAGTCGTCGAACCGGAAAGAGCCAGCACATCGCCATTCGTCGGCTGTGGGTCTCTTATCGGTTGTTTCTTTCTGAGACTTAAAACTAAAACTCGGCTATCTCTAGAAGGAATGGTTGTCGTCTCTGTCTTGCAGACGTGCTGGAACTCTGTAGTCTACTCATCTAAGGGACTCACTAGAAGTGAACGGGTTGGGACGATTCACGAGGTCTGTTTAGCTGAGTACAGGTAACAGCTACCGGTACTGTAAGAAGAGTTGTTAAAATCAGAAGTCATGTATCATTCTCCAGATAAGCTTAGACTACGGGAACGTAACCCCATGAAAATAAAGAAGTGATTTAATTCTCGGATTAGTCTTCCAGGTAGCATTCCAAATCGGCATTTGTCTCAAAACCAATAGAAAAAAATAAACGCTCAAGTCGACTTTATAATTTAGGCCTACTAAGTTTATTTCATTTTACAGAAAGGGAAAAAATTAGTGAGCCTTGGCGGGCCACTTGAAATCGTCTCGCGGGCCGCATGCGGCCCGCGGGCCGCACGTTGGACAGCACTGCTCTAATCTAATCCAACTTAATCAATTATAATCTAACCCAACCTCATTAAATCATAAAATCAAAAACCCAACATCAGGCTAATCTTATCTTGTATGTCAGCATAGATAAGATTAAGCGTGTCTTTGGAAAATCATGGATTCCTTATTTACTTGATAGCGGTCGATAAAAATCCACCAGAACGCGTCTTGTAGAACGGCAACCGACGCCTCAGACTGGAAGATCTTGTTCCAGAACTTCACAAATCCCGGCTGCAACGTAAATCATACCACATACACCAATCAATCAATCAATCAATCAATCAATCAGCAATCAATCAATCGCCACTACAACCACCACCACCATACAATACCACCATAATTAAAACCAATCATCACCACCCCAACAACCACTACCATCTTACTACCAGGGCTTAAAGTGTGGCAGGACGGTCATGGACGGCGTCCTGGCACTTACTTTCAAATCACTATGCCGTCCTGCCACTTATTTGGCCAGCATACCTGAAAATGTAAGGGGCGTCCTCGCACTTCTTTTGGAAAGGTAAGCGGCGTCCAGGCACTTATTTTTTTTACACTCTTAACACTGACCACAACCCCCCCAACACCAGCACCACCCACTTCAACTCCACTACAACCACCATCAAGGGCGGATACAGAAACTTTGGACGGGGGGAGGGCCAAAAATTCTTGTCCTTGGACGTGGACTTTTTTTTTCCTATCCGCCAAAAAAGTTGATGACCTTTTTTTAGTCATCTGGTAAAAACTTTTTCAGGTTGTTGTACATTGTTCAAAAACACTTGTTGAAACCAAATGGGGGGGGGGGGGGTGGCGGCCACAATACATGGCCAGTTCTAAATGGGGGGGGGGGAATGGCCGGATTGCCCCCCCTGGATCCGCCCTTGACCACCATCACCCAAGTTCACACAATCACAACATTGGCAGTAGAAGGTGTCAGATGAAGCTGAACAGCTAAAGTAGTTGAAAGTACCTTGAATGCCTGGGCGACGGTGACAGTGTCGAGTATCGGCGCTGGCTCCCTGTTGCCTGGAAGGATGGTCAGACGGGTCTCGTTGAAACCGGGAAATGTACACGATTCAATGCTGTTCCTCTGAAGCTCATCGTACAACTTCTTTTCCTGCGTTCAAAAGTACAAACGGAATATGCAGTTACATCATCCATGGGGCACTGGAACTGAGGTGAAACGTAAAACGGAATTGAAAAATTATCACCATTTACAAAGGAAGGTTTGAACTGAGGTGAAATTGGTTTGAAATAAAACTAAAAAAATATCCTCATTTGCAATGAGATATTGGAATTGAGGTAAAACTGAAACGGAACTTGAAAATTATTATCATTTAAAGTAGATTGCTCAAAAAAGATCTTTAAAATCATTCATAACGCCATCATACCAAGCTTTCTGTTGACTCTTCCTCCTCTTCAACCTCTTCACCTGCAAAAATAATTGCTCCACGTTAAGACTGGAAATTTACAGACTTTACAAACTCACCAATGCAGATTAAAACCACACTATGACCAACACATCCTACCTACACAAAGATGCTGACACAAAACCAATCGAAGCAGCTGACTCACACGTCTTACACACAATAAAAGATCTATGCCAACCCAAAGACCCTCAAACTAGCAACAGAAACCGACCCAAACACAAACAAAACAGCCACAGATGCTGGCCCCAGGGGTGGCTTATCCGGCCATGGCCCCCCCATTTAGAACTGCCCATGTATCGCGTCCCCCTCCATTTAGTTTCAACAACCTTTCGAACAATGTATTATAATGAGGACACATTTGGACTGGACGAGTAAAAAAATCAGAAACTTTTGGGGGGAACAAGACGGTATACTTTTCTCAAAATTTCGACCAGATGACTAAAAAACGTCATCAACTTTTTGGGCAGATACGATAAAAAATTCCAGACCCAATAACATGAAATTTTTGCCCCCCCCCCGTTCAAAGTTTCTGTATCCGCCTCTGTGCTGACCCAAACCACCCATGCATTGATTCAAACACCACAACCCACCCACCATTTATCCAAGCTTAGCCACCAGGTAACACCGAGCTTTCTCGGTTGTAGGGCCATCCATCTGGAATGGGACCGCCTTCAAAGCTACAGTTACTACATCTAACCAATCAAACTTCATTTCATTTATCTCTCAAGTCTTTTTATTTTGCCGTGGCTGGGCTGGAAGAATTTCTGAGTAGCCTTTCTTGAAAAGGCGCTATATAAGTCCATTGAATGAATGAATTAATCTAAACACCTCAAACCAGGCACACATTGGTTCAAACATTCCAGGCCTCCCACCTACTGATCAAAACACTGCAAAAAACTCAGTTGAATCTTAACCATATAAATTGTATGGCTATTAATCGAATTGAAATTCAAAAGCTTCTACAGTGCCAAAAGTTGTGATAATACATTATAAGTGATCCATCTAAATTCCACAGTTGCTACTGTATCCAAAGATGAATTAATTCTAAGAAGCATGTCAAGTCATTTCTTCTTGTTCCTGTCCATCACTTTAAGTTATACATAATTATGTATGTGTGCAAATTTATGTGTGTGTGTGTGTGTGTGTGTGTCTATCAATCTATCTGTCTGTCTATCTGTCTGTCTATCTGTCTGTCTATCTGTCTGTCTATCTGTCTGTCTATCTGTCTGTCTATCTGCCAGTCAGTCAGTCAGTCAGTCAGTCAGCCAGACGGCCAGCCAGTCAGCCAACCGTCTCTCTATCTGTCTAACTATAAATCCTTATCAGTCTGTCTGTCTCTGTCTATCTGTCTCTGTCTAGTGTCTATCTCTGAATGTTTGTCAGTCTGCATTCAGTGTATAGCAGCTACCCCATTATCTCTAAGCCGTGAAGCTAAGCAAGTAGAATGTAATTCCAATCTCACCTGACGTCGTCGTCGTCATCTCCTCGGAGCATGGATCGTTCGATGGATCAAACATTTCCGGCTTTTCCACGTACATCAGAAGTCGATCCGCGTGATCGTACAGCTTCGTCTCAAATCGTCTAATCCGCTCCGTCAGTTCTTGCAGCGGATTTACATCAGACGCCAGTTACATTGGTTAAGGATCAGAGAACAGAATTTTAAGACTCATCAGCCATTGCTGTTTCTTGATTGCATGATTTAATGGCTTAAAGATTGTACTTAGCAGGGGGTTTTTAACGTGCAGTTCTACACGAAATGTGCAGTTGTAAATGAATTTGTGCAGGTGTAAAAGCAATCTTGTGCAGCGATAATCATTAGAAAAAGGTAACTGCAGTCGGTTTATACAGGGCTTTTTCTAACGTGCAGTTGTACACAAAATCTGCAGTTCTAAATGGATTTGTGCAGTTGTAGAAGCACTTCTGTACAGTTAAAACTAGCAAAAAACCATCTTTGTCCTCAGATTGGAAGTAATTTACCATGGAATATGGAAAAGAAAAGGGGTTGTGAAGTTCTAAAAATTCCTTTAAATTAAAACAGCCCTGGGTTTATATCCCCATAATGATGAATGAATGATTGATTGATTGCTTGACTGATGTACCAAATGATCATGTGATTGCTCAAGAAGCTGGCAAAACACCTTGTCAGAGAGTTTTTGCGGACTCAATTGTCTGAGCGCCTCAAATTATAAGTCGGTGATAAAGATTACGAATAATGATCTTATGGAGTTATTTACAAATGTTGGACGATTAATTTAAATTTTCCTTATGAAAATCAATTTAATGAAGTGTTTAAGGATATACGAAGCTTCTTTCAACATCTGAAGAATTTTCTCCTCTGGTTCAATGTCAAAATCTTTGAGCAGCTTTTCATCTCCCACTTTCTGCGGCCAGTCAGTCTGAAAGGCAAATCAAAAACATACTTTTATCTTGCATAGAAACCACATGATTAACTGCATCATGATCATTCTCATTTCTTTGGTAAGGGTATGTAAAAAATTACTTAAAGCTTTTTTTATAATATGATCGCCAACATCGCCGCTGCCATCATACTCATCATGACCATCATCATCATCACCACTTACACCATCACCATCATCATCATACTCTCATGATCATCATGATCACAGTCAACATCATCACCTTCATCATCATGATCATCATGGGTTTAAATGCTACTCAGCTAAACCTCATTTCTTCCGTTCTTACCAAGTTGCTGATTGCCAAAAACTCTTCAAATGTCTCCGGTGGATTCACATTTCCTGAATTTCTGTCACTCTCAGGAACTTTTCCTACACCAACGATGGGGCTTGCTGAAGTCATTTTCATTGATTAGGATGAATACATACTGCTAATCCTCCTTTATAAAATGAACATAAGCATAATCATTATTCAATGTTATTTTAAGCAATATACATTATATATACATATATATATATAATGGTATATACATATACATAATCATACATATTGTTAGCTAGTTGTTAGGAGTATGTGCATGTAAGCTAAACCATGAAAGAAAATCATTCGAAAAGTTTAAAAATATATTAACAAATCAATTGCAACGATACTCACTGTACAGTACAAGAGAACAAAACGGAGAACGAAGACGGACTTATGCTAGTATCTAGGCCTACTACAAGTGTCTTTCATAATAATGGAGACTCAAATAATAAGTAAACCGTAACCACCATGGGTTCGTACAGAATTAACAGGCCACACAATGGCACACAATCATGAACCTTAACTAACCTTAACTAGGCTTAAATAAGACCGGTCTTCCTAGCCTCAGAAACACTTCTATTTATACGATCTAAAATGGGGTGCGGCTATACGACAGTGAATGAATGACAGAATGAATGAATGAATGAAAGGTCCAATCCCAACAATATATATACATAATCAGAATATACCAACATTTGTGGGGCGGAGTGGTGTAGGGGCATGTTCGGTGCCTTGGAGTTGGAAAATTGCGGTTCGAATCCACTTCAAGCCATCGCATAGGGACGCTGAGCCATCCTTCACTCGCAACTGCTAGTGCACTTCGGTGTTAAACTCTAATTCAGTGTCCGTGCTATAGTTGGGAGAATCTCTGAGCAGCAATCTTGGAGGGCGCTATAGCAAGTACTTATACATACATACATTACATTTGTACACATGTTCATGATTATAGGCATTTTGGTAATCCATCATTTTATCATCCCCAATTATTCATTTAATAATTTTAAGGTCAGGTTAGGCGTCGAGAGGGTCGGTTAGGATTAGTGTCATCCTATTTTCTATTGATACTGCATATGCATCGGTCCCCGATACTGCAATTACGACCTATTCGTTTATACATTCTCGTTTTATTCACCTTTTTCTAGAAATTTACTCATGGGCGACTATCGTATGCAATTGGAAATCACAATACTACACAATTTTTTAATTTACAAACGTATGCTCTGCTACCGCCAATAAAAATAGTGAAATGAAAGCGTACATTTTAATACAAGTTTATGTACAAGCATTCAATAGCAGTAATAAATTAAATTTGCAGGATAAATAACTTTTAAAAACCCCTCTATACCCGTCGTTAGGCACGCATTAAATGTTACCGCCGGAAACGCATGGCAGACAGCAGACATCGTTATAAGAGGACACCCAGTTTGCAAGTAAGCAGGTAAGTATATTCGTTAATAAATTATTATCATCCCAAACAGCACTCTGGTGAGAAAGTGCCACATCTATATAAATAAAAAATGTAACGGCGTTCGCACCAAATTTAGGCGAACAGGATCTCCCAAAGTAACGGACCGATTCTTTTCAAAATTTCACCAAAACGTTCCATTCGAATACGCGCGTGTTCTTTGAATGTTTTTTCTTCAAAAACCGCAATCTTTAACAACAATATTTGATCAAATTTGTAGGCTATTTCATCACGTCGCCGGTAATTAGCACAGTGACCAGACGAAACACGAATGAGGTCGCGTGCCGTGACGTCATAAGCGAATCGCATAATAATTTCCGTTCATTCAAAAACGAAAGCGGCCCTTCACCATTCTTGGGCTCTATCCGCTGTCAGGAAGAGACGGTGTGAGGGAGGAAAGGAGCGGAGGGAGCGGAGGGAGCGGGACGAAGAGGGTGGGGACTGGGGAAGGAGCGGAGGGGAGCGATGGAGGAGGGAGGGATGCAGGGAGGGGTAGGGGGAGGGGAGGGAGAAAGGGGAGGTGGTGGGGGAGGGGAGAGGGAGGAGAGTTGGTGGGCGAGGGGAGGGGAGTGGAGGGGGAGGGGAGGGGCGGGGTAGGGGTGGGGTAGGGAGAGGTAGGGAGGGATGGTTGGATGCTCTTTTTAGCCACAGCATCGCGTGGCCGGGTACGCTAGTAATATTATAAAATTCACATCAGACATGAAAAATTGACTATGTTATTAGGCCTAATAATTATTCATCGCTATAGAGCTGGAGATGAAGTGGGAGGACGCTGTCGAGATGACGATGGACAGAGGAGAATGGAGAAACCCGATTAGCAGTCTTGCACGGGAAGGACTATAGGGTCCTAGGTCAGATGGATTGTAGGCTACTAGGCCTCGAGTTATGCAGGCTAGCTTATTAGCTCAGGCTGACTTAGGCTAATGCACTTTGTTCAAGCACAAAGTTCAGTAAAAGACCGATATATTGGCCCAGATAGGCCTACTTGCTTTAATGCAAATGCAATATGAACTACGTACCGCTATACAGTACTGTAACAATTAATTGAACTCTACGTAGGCCTACGGACGGAATCCAGCACATAGCTAGGCCTATGGGCATATAATCACGGCACAACTAAAAAGTCTATAAGAGCAGTTATCATACACAAACGACAAGAGATAATTTTTTCTTAGTAGGCCCGGGCCTAAGTGACCTAAATTGCCAATGGTCATTAGGACTTATTTAAGCGACACGCTAGGCCTATTAGTCCGAGTGGCGCTGCAGTTTTCAAACAATTCTCTCTCTGTAAAAAGGACCACCTTTAGGTGAAGTCTAAAAAGAATATTCGTTAAAAAAACTTTGACTAAGCATAGCCTAGGCTACTAAAGATTCTGCAGTAAGTTATCTGGCACGAAGGCAATTGGAGGCGGCAGTATGGCTATGGCGTCTGTATTGGGTGAGGTGATCGGTTCACGATTCAAAGATGTCGTTTACAGATACGCAACACGCGACGCCATCATGTACGCGTTGGCAATCGGAATATCAACGCGGCAATCCGATTACATGCGATTCTTACACGAAGCAAGCAAGAATTTCACCGTACACCCAACCTTTGCGCTAATGCCGGCTACAGCGTTCGTACGAGAGGCCATCCTGACGGGAAATTTCGCCGGATTATCGGCTGATCCGTCAAGGGTAGTTCTCGGCGAACAGTACCTCGAGGTGTTCAAGCCACTGCCGCTATCCGGGAACATCGTGTCCAGAGGATACGTGGCGGAGGTCCTCGACAAGGGCACTTCCGGTATGGTCGTAGCGACAAATGTGGACACCATCGATGAGAAATCCGGCGTGAAACTTGCTTTCGGTCAGTCGGTTTTCTTCATCAGACAACCTATTCAGCCGGGGTTCAAACGTTCATCGCAAAAGATATATCCTGTGACAGAAACCCCGATTGGAAAGCCACAGGCAACCATTCAGGAGGCCACCGGTGTGGACCAGACCGCGCTCTACCGTCTGGTGGGATACCGCGATTCAAATCCGCTCCACATCGACCCCAAATTCGCGCAGCGCGCCGGCTACCCCTCACCTCTGATGCATGGCCTCAACCTTGCTGGCATTGCCGCTCGACATGTCCTAGAGGCGTTTACGAAGAACGATGTCAGCAGATTTCGATCCATCAAAGTGCGATTCACGAGTCCCGTCTACCCCGGGGATACACTGCGAAGCGATATGTGGCAGCTGAATCCATCCAGGATTCATTTACAGACGACAAACGTAGCAACAGGACGCGTCTGCATTGCTGGATACACCGACCTACACGTGCATGATGATGACAAGCAGAATAATACTAACTCAAAGATTTAGCAACTGCTCACTTATTTTTTCTAAACGGTATGCAGTACAGTTGTAGACCCATGGACATAGCCAGGATTTTGTTTCGGTGGTGAGGTGTGTGTTTATTCAAACTAGTGCAATCCGATTCAACAAACCAAATCAGCTTCCGTATCATCATCATCATCATCATCATCATATCTATTGTTAAATTTCACATAGAATCGAGAGCTTTTAAAATCTAATTTCCCCATCTTAGTTTTTGCATCAAGCGCGAATAAATGCATTATTTCATTTTTACATCATTTTATTTGGGTGGGTGGGGTGTTCAAACGGTCAAAGCACCCCTAAATACGGCCTTGGACTAGGCTCTAATGTCATCTTCCATCCAGATCAGATTCTAAACAAGCAAAATATATTCAGGACAGTGGCGGATCCAGAACTGTTCGAAAGGGGAGGGGCAAAATCTTTGGTCTTGGACAAGAAATTTTTTTGCCATTGGTCGCCAAAAAAAGTTGGACCTTTTTTAGTCATTGGTATTTGGCTGAGGGAAAAGTACCTTTTCATCCGCCAAAAAAGTTGATGACCCTTTTTTAGTCCCCCAGCCGAAAACCGAATGGGAGGCCACGTCCCATGCAATTTTTTATGGTGGGGGCAAATATGCCATGACACCCCTATTCGTATTGCTAATCTCAAACCAAATGGGGGCCACATCCCATAACATTTTTAAATTGGGGGCCATGGCAGGATTGGCCCCCTGGATCCGCCCCAATTCAGGACAGGTGATCACCTACAATATGCATTTACCACACAAAGCCAACTGCAGTTAAGACATTTATTGCATAATATTATGAACAATGAACAAAACAACAGGCACAACACAAAACAACCAATTCAGTTTAAGACTTTCAGTTTGGGTTCCAGATGCCAAAACCACCACTACAGGCCGATTTTATTTTCCATTGTTCACATATCCCATGCGACGAAATAAGGGGGAGGGGGAGGATTACCCAGGGCTTAAAGTGTGGCAGAACGATCACTGGGCTTACCATAATATTATATTACGTTCGCAAAGGGGTCACCAGTTTAAAGAAATTTGAGTACGGGTGTGTACAGCAAGGATGGGCTCTCAACAAAATATGCATATGAAACATAAATTTATAATTACCACATTAGACTAGTTATAATTCTATATGTGTCCCGCCACATGAAAAGGTACTATAAGTCGGGTTTGGAGTTATTATGCCTTCACAAACCAGCTAAGTGAGCTGAACATTTTGCTGAAAACCAGATAAAAATTGGATGATAAATGACCGACTTATAATGATCAACATGAGAAATTGCCACTTTATTTCCATCGATGAGTATCGTGGGGTCTTGCACACTGGGAGCGCTTCTGAGCGATTTATCCTACAAGAGGTTCAAAACAAATTCTCAGTGTTGTCTATTATTATTATCAGTGTTATTAACTTAAAAGTCCTTTTCACCTGCTGCTAAAAATACCAAGAACTCAAATTTGATAATAAAATTTTTTCCCCCCCACGTCATTATGCGCGATTTCTCGTGAAACCGTACGCCGACTTATGGTACCTTTCCATATGGCGTAATATTATTACGCCATAGTTGTCTGATGGCATTTAATTACATTAAAATTAAACTTGGGACAGATTTAAACAGTAAGCCATAACAGTTAACAAATTTCACCTTGCAAATATGTTTCGCAAAAATAAATAGTAAATAGTAGCCCACAGTAACATAACTGCTTCATAGATGACTTTGGCTAATTAACATAATTTGTCAGGGAGTGGAAAGAAGCTTATTTTTAAGCATGAACAAGTTGCACCATGGAGGTGGGTAAAAATTTCTATTTGTTGCATTCGTAATATATATGGATGAGTCCTAAACAAATTTTCTTTGAGTTGTTCTTTATCTCCAATCATTATGGTAAATTGAATGCATGTGCAACCCAAACTATTCCAATACATCTAGATCATCCACAATGTCACACACGACACACTCAATACGTGAAAACGGTTTTGAGAAAATCTCCTAAAACGATGTTCCAGAAGAGAGTTTCATAAGAGAGGAACAATACATGTGACACAACTGAAACAGTTACAATCAAGTGGTAAAACAGGCTACACATACTGAACTCCGCATTTGTCCTATAAATAAAACATTTCTAACACCAGCAGTTGCGGCGGCGGAAAATCGCCGACAAAGACAACTTAACCCTTTAATACCGGAGGGTATAGGATTTCCCATACCACCATCTCGGCATTAAAGGGTTAACATGCAAAAGACGAATTTTATTATTCGCATCATAGACCACCAGCAAATAAAAACCAGGCAGATAATTCGCCAGTGATACCTGAGTTAACAAAACTCCTAGAGCGTCACTGAATCTAAATAGTCGAGCCAACGGCTGCAGACGCACGCGCGCACTAGCGGGCATATCCTTAACCCTTTAATGCCGAAGGGTACAGAATTTCGCAAACCATCTACTACCATCTCGGCATTAAAGGGTTAACACGCCAGAAACTACGAACAAGTTACAACCAAGAAGCAAACCTAGCCGATAATAATAATAATAATAATCAAACAAATACACGCCTCTCAAGATATTTCATTGAACCAATATGCAACCACACACGTGAACAAGCTTAGCGATCCGTCGACATATTTTAGTCGTAGTCACTTTACAGTCGACAGATCGAAATCAATCTCATTCAAACTTAACCCTTTACTGGCCGAGGGTATATGATTTCCCATACCATCTACTACACTTTGGTTGGTCAAGGGTTAAAACTGCTGCTACTTGTCAACCGCGTTTTACGGCATCATCAAAGATTTAGCGAGAAGGGCCGCCAGAGCGACTTCTACGTCGCCATTGGCGATTCGCAGTTCTTCGATCACATCTTCGCGTTTGAAACCGTACGTCACCAGTCGAGTGATGTGAGATTCAGGAAATGCTGGATGCTGCTGCTGCTGTTGTTGTGGACGAGGCTGAGATGATGAGGATGGAGCGGACGACGTCGACGGCTGAGCAGGTCTCAGCGCCGAGGGACTTGTGCTGGCTAACAATAGAATTAATACAAGACAACTAAAATTGGCTAACAATAGAATTAATACAAGACAACTAAAATTGGCTAACAATAGAATTAATACAAGACAATTAAAATTGGCTGACAATAGAATTAATACAAGACAATTAAAATTGGCTGACAATAGAATTAATACAAGACAATTAAAATTGGCTAACAATAGAATTAATACAAGACATATTAAAAATGGCTGACAATAGAATTAATACAAGACATATTAAAATTGGCTGTCAATAAAATCCAAGACATATTAAGATTGTACATGAGCGAAAACCAGCTAACAACACAGGATCATCTTAGGCTTAAAGCAATTTTTTAAAACTTTAAGTAAATATTTCTCAATCTCACAGTAATGATAATAATAATAATAATAATAATAATAAATTATGTAGAAATTTGAGTGCCATAAGTTCATAAGAAAATATTTCTCAATCTCACAGTAATGATAATAATAATAATATGTATTAATTTGAGTGCCATCTATATCTACAAGAATGGATGTGGGTATGTGACTTTGTCCAGAATGCACGCCCATAGTTTTGCAGCTACAGACCCGAAGCATGGTACATAAATAGACGTTCACTAGAGTCATCCAAGTAAGCCATTTTCAGTTCTTTATTCACTTTAGATCCCGAGATATATACATTTTAATTTTCGCCATGTTATTCACGCTATCGCTGCAATTGTGACGCCGTATTTGAGTCGTTGTGCAAATACGATAAATAAATAAATAAAAAATACCATCCGGGAATTCAGGGGCGGATCCAGGGGGCCAATCCGGCCATGCCCCCCCCCATTTAGAAATGCCCATGTATCGTGCCCCCACCCCATATTTGGCTTCAACAAGCTTTCGAACAATGTATAACGGTACACTTTTCCCCAAATTTTGACCAGATGACTAAAAAAAGGTCATCAACTTTTTTGGCAGATACAAAAGAAAAATTCTCCAGACCCAAGGCCAAGAAATTTTTGGACCCCCCCCCCCCCTATCCAAAGTTTCTGTATCCGCCACTTCGGGAATTCATAATGAAAGGGTAATCTACGACATCACAAAAGAAAAATTCTCCAAACCCAAGAATTTTTTTACCCACCCCGTGCGGGAATTCATAACGAAAGGGTAATCTACGACATGACAAACAAACCTCCGATTTCCCTTTCCGACTGAGCAAGGACCTCGGCGAGCTGTCTGTCCTCGTCGATGAGCATCGCTTCCGAACCCATTCGGTTGAGTCGCGCGTTGTCCGGCAATTCCGCCTCCGACAGAAACGTCGTGTGCGTGTCGGTCGTACCGATGACCAACTCGTTGTGCTTCAAATCAACGATGCACTGCAGACAAACAAGCATTTATTTATTAATTTATTTATTTATTACAGCAATTTTTATATAGCACCTCTTCAACATTGCCTACTCAGAAGTGCTCCCAGTCCAACCCTGGTCATTAAGCACTGTCATTTAGCCGAACTTCACTCATGAGTTAAGGCTTTATTTGTAAGAAAGCTCAGAAATTAAAGGAAAAGTACTTGTAAGGATAGAGCGGGAAGATGTGAGGAAGAGTAGATGGTAGATACCTGGTGACGTTTCAGCATATCGAGACCGAGCAGCATGTCCATTGGTTGGTCTTCCAGGATGGAGAATGAACATGAGAGAAAAACTGGTCCAATCTGAATCTGACCTAAACAAACAATAAGCACAAGTGAAACATCATCATTAAAATTATTAAATGAATTTGTAATGCAAGCAAGGTCAAACTGAAATGTGAATCTGAGGTGCGGATAGTCAGCCGCTAGAGGAAGATGCAGTTAAAGAACCACGTGCTTGAACAGTGATATTTCAGTTCCAAAAATAATTCCCAATTTCAGTTCTAATTCAGTTCTAAGACTCTTATTTCAGTTCTAATTCTATTTCTATTCTGAAAATAATTCCTATTTCAGTTCTAATTCAAGATCTGAGATAAAAAATATTAGTTATGAAATGAAACAACTATAAGTTATTGAAAATATAAAGAGCATCGGTTAAAAATGTTAGCTATTCATAAATAAAACAACTGAAGTGCATTATAACTGAATATCTGTAGAGAGCAATCATGACACCATTGTTTGTAAAGAACAAAGGAAAACTGACACAAGTGAACGCGTCCGATGATCTTCTGTGTTCCGACTCCCTTCGCTAGCCCCGCCCACCTCGTGTCAATCAAGCGCATGATATTACATCTCTCGGCACACGCCTGGCTCATGATCGTCATCTGGGCCCCTGCATCAGCCAAAAGAATCTCAGACAAAAGAATCGATCTTTTATATAAAGTACTTGATAGATTAATCTCTAAACCAGTGGTTTTCAAACTTCTGCAGGCGACGGACTCACAATAATTTTTGGCTGAAGCTCGCGGACCGCTAACATTCAACGGCAAGCGCAAACAAAAGTGACCCATATTATAAAAGGACTATGCTAAAAGGCTATTTATAATTAATGAGAAAGGTGTTTCAATAATCAAAAAATATCCATAACAGATTAATTTATTTCTCAATTTAATTCTCATTTAATTACATTTTCAAATGTTCAACTCAGAGTTTAAAGTGAATGTAATATTGTTATAGTAAGTGGATCTGAAAAATTATATCTAACGACACATTGCTAAGATTGTGCATTAATGATGGAAGCACCTGCCAGGAAAAAACACAAAATTTTGATTTGAAAAATTACAATTTATTTTGAACTTTTCTTCACGAACCGGTGATCAGTGCTCTGCGGACCGGCACTTTGAGAACCACTGCTCTAAATAAAACTACACCATACTTGGATCTAAAAGTCTCTACATAGTAAGGAACAATTGAAAAGCATGATTGTTTAATAACTATTCGTACACGACGCTCTTGTTGAGGCGCTATATAAAATATCCGAAATAAATAAATGAAAAGCAAGCGTGCTCATTAACGTTTTTGTTCAGTGGAAAACAATACCTTCTGTCCAACCAACAAAAGTCTCGTTAATCAATAGAATCCGTTAAAACTGGCATCTCCAATGGACCATGATCTTGGGCGATAATTATAATGGCACTATAAAAGTCATTACATCATATTTGTGGGGCACGGTGGTGTAGTCATTGCCTTGGAGCCGGAAGGTTCGAGGTTCGAATCCACCTCGCCGCGTAAGGACCTTGGGCAAGTCCTTCACTCGCAATTGCTCAGCGCTTCGGCATGAAACTCTGATGCAGTGTCCGCTCTGCATTCAGGAGCACCTCTGAGTAGAGAGAGAGCTTGAAGGCGCGCTATAACAAGTGCACATACAGACAATTACGCTAAACACAGCTAAATACAGTATGGTTGACGTGTGCGTTGTGTCAAGACCTGAGTCAACGAACGCTTTCACTGGATGACCATTGACGCTGCAATCGATGTATAGCATCGTCACTTGACCAAAGCTTTCAGGCGAATGTTCCATTGCCGTCTCCATGTTGTGTTCAACGTTCTTCAACCTAAACACCAACAAACACACACGTACGTGCACACTCAGCACAGGCCTTTTAAAGAAATTTTTAGAATTGCACAACCAGAAATTTTATTTAATCGATTGGGGGGTTTCTTTGCAATAATTTCTCACAACCATTTTTAATCGTTTGTGAGATTTCCCCCCCAAAAATGTTGCAAGTCACCGCAGATAAAATCCGACGACTTTTTTGGGTCATCCGCATCTGGAAATTTGACCTTCCTGCTTTTTCCCCCCGCTGCACAAGCCCTTCGTTTCATTTCGCTATTCCGTGGTGAACTGGCTGCAGTTACCTTTTTCTAATGATTATCACTGCACATGATAGCTTTTACAACTTCATTTACAACTGCATGTTTTTCTGTAGAACAGCACATTAAAAAAGCCCTAACTCAGCACAATATTTATTATGAACTCCTCAACGAAGGTGTAAAGTCACATCACGCTCTTCTATTCCCAGCGTATGGTGACCTCGGCCAAAAAAGGGACTGCTTGTTGAGAATGAACCTATCAACAGTGTTCATACGTTGATATCATGAGAAAGTCTTGGTAAAAACTTCACGACGCTTGGTCGGCTCTTTGCACATCAAAACATAAAATCGTTTGGTGGGAATTTGCAAATGAGAATCAAATCTGTCTCTACCCGATGCAAAAATCACATGTTGGCATAAGATAGTTTATAAAACACTGAGCCAAAGCGCAGTTGCACTAAATAAACGCTAATATCAATAACCATAGATTTAGGTAAAAACACATTTTCCAGCTGATCTACATATAGAAAGCACCAAGTGGTCCCTTTTCTGTCCTATTTCCTCAA
The DNA here is from genome assembly GCA_945859605.1 of Lumbricus rubellus. Lineage (NCBI taxonomy): Eukaryota > Metazoa > Annelida > Clitellata > Crassiclitellata > Lumbricidae > Lumbricus > Lumbricus rubellus. The sequence goes on from OX243828.1 coordinate 21,281,324, forward strand.
CTGAAAATAAAGGAAATCTATATTTTACCAGAAACAACACAGCAAACAATAAATATGGATACACAATTACACATGCAAAAATCTGACCAAAGACAATTTCCTTTCATTAGTACAATAATAGCAACTTGCTTCTGTGAACTCCTGTGGTAATCCTCACAACTGAAAATCCATGCGCCTTCGTGAGGATCTTGTTAAGGCGCTATATAAATGATCATATACATGCAAAATAATAAAATTACGAGTCAACACATAAAATAATTTTAAAAATTACTCGATCAGCACTTCACAACCGAATCAAAACAACTATTGCCAACAATCTGGATTGAACATGGAATCTGTTTCATCATCTCTGTTGTCATTACCTAATTTCTTCTGCAATAAGTCGCTGCGCTTCAGCGTCGAAAGGGTCGGCAGAGAACAGTCGCAGTCTCTCTCGATCTCTATCCGCCCGCTCTTGCTGCTGCTTCCTCAAAACCTCGGTGAATTTTTCTGAAGGCAGAAATATCCCGTAAGCAATCAACAAATTCCACAATAGGCAAACAATCGCAATGTAGTTTATGAACCCACGGTTTAAACCTTTAATGCCGGAGGGTATAGGATTTCCCATACCATTTATTACCATCTCGGCATTAAAGGGTTAACTTATTCAACCAATAACTCAACTGAAGAAAGTATATTAGGGGTGCAGGGCGCAATGGATAGCACACGGACATGGAGATCAGTGGAGCTGAGTTAGATTCGCAAAGCCCTCATAGCATAAACGTGCTCTGTAGGCAGGGGCGGATCCAGGAGGAAATCCGGCCATGGCCTCCCCATTTAGAAATGCCCATGTATCGTGGCCTACCCCATTCGATTTGAACAAAAAAGGGCATCAGCTTTTTTAGGATGGAAAATTGGTATGTTTTCTGACTTTCCGATCGGATGACTAAAAAAGTCGTCAGATTTTTTAGGATGGGAAATTGGTATGTTTTCTGACTTTCCGATCGGATGACTAAAAAAGTCGTCAGATTTTTTAGGATGGGAAATTGGTATGTTTTCTGACTTTCTGATCGGATGACTAAAAAAACGGTCATCAGATTTTTAGGATGGGAAATTGGTATGTTTTCTGACTTTCCGATCGGATGACTAAAAAAGCCGTCAGATTTTTTCTGCCGAGGATCAGCAAAAATTTTCTGGACCCAAGGTACAAAATTTTGGCCTCCCTTGGAAAATTTCTGTATCCGCCCCTGTCTGTAGGCTGTTATTAGTGCCCTTGTATTTCAGGCTGTTTGTTCTGTTAGTAGTTAAGATCGATGCTAATTAAGATAACTGCATAACTGAATACTGTAACCCAGTTGCGGTCTGTCAACCGAACAGTTGAATAAACAAATAACAAAATCTATTATTACGAATACAACAAGAAAGCCAAGCAGAGGTAGAAAGCAGGACTCTGTGGACTTTGGCAACTCAGATAAAATTTCTTCAATACATAAATAAACATCGTTCAAAGCAGACATTTAATTTAACTCTTTCCCGCCGGATGGGGTCCACCGTGACCCCATTAACAGCATAGGTATCAAAACAATTCCGGCTGGAATGAGTTAACAGATGGAAGAAATCAAAACCCAGTGTTCCAAAAAAGATCTACTCCACTTTGTCAAGTCATTCAATATCTGCCAGCCACTTATCTTCAAATATCCTTCTGACTATACGAATAAACCACTTTCTGCGACGTCTGTTCGACACTTAAGCTCTACCAACATATTTTGGTCTTTGTTCCTCACGTTCGGTGTGCCCTGGCACAAAGTTGGGCATTTGTTATGATAGGTCCCTTCACATGGAACGTGTGAGCGCCTGTGAGTGTAAATCTTGAAGGGGGCGCTATAACAAGTGCTCATACATACACACATACATACATTAGTATTATTATTATAATTGTTATTATTAAATGAATTTGTAATGCACGCAAAGTCACACCGAAATGTGAATCTGAGGCGCGGATAGTCAGCCGCCAGAGGAAGATGCAATCAGAGATACATGTGCTTGAAAGCCAATATACATTATATAGCACTGCTCTACTTCTCACTTTGAATAAACAAAGAATATTATTATCAATACCTAGATTGCCGCTGAGCAGAGCCTCGGCCAGCGGAGGATTTCGCTCCTTCAGAAGAGCCACGTCGTGAGGACTACTGAGCAGCAGTTCGCGTAGCGTCGCCGGATCCTCCGACATGCTGCCGAAACCCTGCGGCTGGCCCGCACCAGGGATATGTACCTGACTAAAGTCAATCTGGGGAGCACCTGAATACAAGTCACAATCACTAATACAGATACATGGCATAACATTTCTCTGCAACACAATTTAAGAAAATCTCTGTTCTTTTAAGAAGCACTATTTGCCATGATGATAGATCAAACATAATAACACAAAAATGTTGCCTTGAATCTATATGTACAGGTACTTAAATATATACAGGTATTCACCGCTTGCACCTAAAATTCTGAATACAGAACCTTGAAGAGACATGAAAATATGGAAATAATTAAAAATGAGCACACTATTTTAAAATCTGTAATTTTTAGAAGATTCCATACATTACCGAATAACCACTCAAACATGATACTGTTCTGCAACTTCATGAAAACTAACCTAACCAACATGCACATAAAACATGTAAAACATTTATTTTCTATTCTGATAGCGAAATTTGAATTCTTGAATGAATTTAACTAAGTGAACATGTGAATAAATAAATTATATAAACAAATTCAAAGTGATGTGTACGCTCGTTTTACCTGCTGCGGGTCGGCCACCAGCACTGGGCGCCCGGCCCCCGCTGGCCGTCTGTCCCCCGCTGGCCGTCTGTCCGCTAATTCCTTGGAGATGCTGAACAACTAGAACGTCTCCATCGCGAATCCCATAAGAACTTAACGATGCTGAAAAATTACAAACACTGTCAGTTAAGCTCTGGTATGCAACCAATATGCTACAATTTTCTTAAATAATCTGCAGGCCCTTGTAGCCTAAAAACAATCAAAGCTGTTCTCACATGCAGCAGATTTGTTTTGTTTATTACTCCTAATTAGAAAGTAAGCAACTTAATTTATAAGTTTTATCGAGTAGGATCTTAGCAAGCACAAAACAGTATCATAAAGGTATATTCAGTTACACAACTAATGCTTGTCCAAGGTGCGACCCGAATTCCCGAAACAAAACCCAATGGTTTTTAGACACTAAACTTTGCTATCATCAACGCTTAAAAGGTTCGTCATGCCCTGTATTAAACTGAATGATTTTCGGGGTTTCGGCCGCTTTCTTATATAAAACTGTTTTCGGGAAATCGGAAGCTCGTGTATTTTTAGCGTTTTCGGGGATCTGAGTTTGGGTGAATCGGGTGGACTCTCTTGTCCATTCCTTACCAACAGCATGCAGTTTCTTTATCTAGGCGTTGAATGTCGTTTGAACAAACACTGTATCGGCTATTTTCTGGCCTAATTAAATAAACCTGAAATTTTTCTAGGATTCCAACTTTTATTTTCTACGCTAACTACGCAGTTGAAGAAACCGGAGAACAAAGCGTCCGATACCTGCGTTGTCGAGCAAAGGCCGTCCGTTGAAAATGAGTAACAGCTCGCGAGCTGGAATGCTCGTCTCCAACTCACACAGCACCTTAAAATTCTCCAGCTCGAGATCATCGCTCACGTCGAAGACGAAGAGCTCGTCGGCCATTGTACTAACGGTCAACTTCATTTTCTTTGCTTTACAACAAGGACAGAAAGCACACCGAACGAACATAAACTTTTACTAAATCTGTACCGCAGACCACAACGAGTAGAACTCCTCCATCAACCGACCATTGACTCAACTTCCGGTGCTGTAGAAGCGAAACTAGCAGACCAATTTATTAGGCGCCATTATACATGTCGACTCAATTTCTTCAGAATCTTCAAGCCTAAAGCCACCTAACTTGCCTAAGAAATGTTTATTTGTCATAAAATAATAACTTTATTACTTTTTTGTCTGCAACACCACACAATATTATTCTCGTCTTCTTACGACCTGCAGTGCGTTTGCAGGCGGTTCAATAAAGCACATACTTACTTACTTAATTCGAGCGATGTAGAAAAAGGTCGATTTTACTGACAGCTCAGAACCGAAAAACGTTTTCCTTTTTCGATTGTAAATTGTCTAGGAATAAACTTAAGGGCTAGGTCTTCTTCCGATGACATACATAACCATTGATCAACGTATATTCCATTTGATTCACCTTGGTTGAACTGAAAACTGTGCCTTACATGCTTGTAGGCCTAGGCCTACCCTACAAATCAATCTAGGGCCTACTGTTAGCGCCTAAGACAAAGATACCTAATACATGATAATAGCAGAATTTTCGCCACAGATTCATTTAGGTCATGTCAATTTTTCGTGCAGGTCTACACAAGAACACGACATAGACAGCCGACTAGACGAAAAAGCCGCCTGCAAATAGGCCTATGGGCAAAAGAATGCACTTGCCCGCCCCACCCCAGTAGAAAACTAACACCTATATTTCAATTACTACCTTTTTGATTTTTAACTAAGTTTTTGCACTATTAGAAGCAAATCACTGATGACAATTATAGTGATGCACAAAGTATTATTTCGTAACAAGAGGTCAGTGGCACACACATGGGAATTTATTGTCCAATTAGACACCTTTAAAACCATGAATCCCATGTATACATATTCGCCAATCACATTTCACCGACAGATGATGTGTCGCTCCTAAAATACTCAAGATGTCGCTAATTAACTGCTAAAAACTCATGCTGGCTTTGGGTGGTGCCAGTCCGAATAATGAGAAAGCAGGAGGGTGCTGCAATTCACCAGGGCCATTATGCAGAAGCTACTTCACCATCAGCACTGAGAAAGAATCAGTTATTAACACAATCATAACAAAGGAATAAAATTTTGCTGTTGCTCTTCTTAGTTTCCTGTATTTACAAGTAGGCTATTACAATCACTAAGTGAACTTAAATTTTTCTGTAGTTTGGCTTTTGATGAAGCACTGTTTCGAGAGTAGTCAAATGACTTTAGAACTTCATGGTATTGCTCAAACAACTCCTTCAGTATCATTTTTTTATTATTATTTTTAGTTAAGTAATTATTACCATAATCACTACAATATTTCTTTAATATAGCTCATTCAATGGTTTCATTGCTATAAGCGGCGAAATGTGGAGGAATTTTCTGAAAATATTCCGAAGTCAACCCACACTTCAAAATTAATCATCTTTTGTATTGTATGGACCACGCAGTAATGTCATATTTGCAAATGGAAGTCAATTTGTCCAAAAACATTTATCAGATTGACAAACCATCTGCAGTGTGTCGTTGTTTTGCATATCAACATTCCCATGATGCATCACTATTTCAAAGATCCAATCATCTCAAGATCCCTTGTAGTTTCATAGACCCAACTATCCCAAGATCCCTTGCTGTTTTATAAATCCAACCATACCAAGATCCCCTACTCTTTCATAGACCCACTACCCCAAGTTCCCTTGCCTTTTCACAGACCATCCTAAGATCCCCGCTTTCTTATTTCTAATACCCAACCATGGCAGGATCACTTGCAGTTTCATAGGCCCAACCATCCCAAGATTCTTTGCAATTTCACAGACCCCAATCATCCCAAGACTCTTTGCAATTTCACAGACCCCAACCATCCCAAGATTCCTTGCAATTTCACCGACCCCAATCATCCCAAGATTCCTTGCAGTTCCGTACACAGACACAAGTCATTTCACACCGTCCACCTATTTCTTCTTGGTCGCTTCCCTCGCGGCCTGGGCCGTCCTTCGTCGTCGCATCACGACCGACGCGTTGCCCTCTATCATCTGCGGCTTCGGAACCTCGTAGTTGAATCCCTTCAGTTCGATTCCCGCCGGCGGAAGAATCTCCGTGACAACGCCCGAAAGCGCCGTCAGCTGATTCTCCCGAATGAGGAACTTATCGCCCTCGCGAAGAACCATCGGACATCGAAGCATGACGCTTGCCTCGACGACATCGCCCGGCATCGCCATCGCCTGGCCCTCGGGCAATCGCAGGCAGCACGCCATGTTCCACGTGTCGACGAACATCATGTTGATGTAGTTCGTCGTCACCGGTTTCGGTCGGCCGCCCTCCGACCGCTTCAGCACGTAGAGACGCGCTCGAAAATGCTCCACCAGCTTCAGCTTGCCCGGAACGCTGAGGAACATGCCCCGCTGGACGAGCTCCTTTTTTACCCCTCTCAGCAGCACCCCGATGTTGTCGCCAGCAACCGCTTGGGGCACGGAGTTCTTGAACACCTGCACGTCCGTCGCGACCGTCTTGATCTGATTGCCGTGACCTATAACCTCGGCGTCATCACCCTTCTTTATGGTTCCCCGCTGCAGTGTCCCGATGACCACGGTCCCCCGTCCGGGTACAGTGAACGCGTCCTCGATGGGCAGGACGAATGCCCCGTCGGTGTCACGCGTCGGAAGAGGCACGTGCTCGTCGACCGCCTCCATGAGTTTCACGATCGAGTTTTCCCCGATGTCTGGGTTTTTCCCGTCGAGCGCGCAGAGGGCGGAGCCTACGATGATTGGCGTGGAGTTCTCGTCGAATCCGTATTCGTGTAAAAGATCCATGACTTCGAGTTCGACGAGTTCTAGCGTGTCCTTGTCAACGAGATCCGCTTTGTTTATGTAGACGACGACGTGCTTCAGACCGATGCGCTTGGCGAGCAGAAGATGCTCGCGAGTCTGTGGCATCGTGCCGTCGGTTGCGGCGACGACTAGGATGGCGCCGTCCATCTGCGAAGTTCCTACAACGTAAAATACCACCATTTAAGTTACATAAAAGATATTGTATTGTCTGTAAATTTATAAAGCACCTAAACTGCGCCACTGGTTGCACTCTGCCAGTGCCAGTCCCAAGCCTGGATAAAGGAGGAGGGTGTCGCTAATGGTCTTTGTTACCACACAGTGACATTAAACAGCAAAAACACATGAAGTGCCTCTCACAGTGCACACCAATCAGTGGTGATCCCAGTGCGAAAGACCAAGAGAAAAGAAAGTAGTTTTGAGACAACGAAAAGATGTGCCAGTTAGTAACGAAGAATGTGTCAATGGAGAGAGCTGATTAAAAAGTGCAGGATCAACAAAGGGAAATACAGACTAGCACTAGGGCATAGCCGGGTGCCGTTTTTCAACCGGGTACCGGGTCCGGGTAGTTTGAATAAAATCTGCCGGGTCCGGGTACCGGGTCGGGTATTAAAAGTAATCGTTAATCTCTAAACTGAGTAGTATGTCTCCACTTTGAATGCTGTCAAACGAACACCACTCAGTTTGTTAGCTACCTTTGGTGAAATTGAGTAAAACTCTTCCCTGTCAGAGTTTTACTACAGTTGAGTTCTGCTAGGGGTTATTGATTGAGAGGTGCCAGTAATATCTGTTCATGAGCTCTGTGGATAGAATCATTCTATAGTAAAGACATGCTGATCTGTCCAGTCAGGCAAGAGGAGGTCAGATGTCAGCAGCCCTGATAAACAGTCCTGTTTCTGTGGTGTATGCAGTCCAACTACATGTAGATACATTTCAAAGTCACCATCCCTTAATCTGTGAGATGTAAACTTGGTTATATTAGGGAAGGGGCCGTTAAGCTTGGCTGCAGAATCATATCAACAGGTGGAAGGTATCCCTTCTGACAAGTCCTATTAGTCTCTCTGACTTGAATGAGGGTGTGACAGACCAAACAGACTTTACATATAAGGGATTAACAGATGACCACTAGCCAACCTATATCCTGGGGTAGCTATGGTCAGTGAGCAGCACCTGTATGTATAACATTGTATATATATATATATATATATATATATATATATATATACATGAATATAATATGTACATACATATGAACACTCTTCCCCTTCCTATACTTCTTCACCTTCTACCACAGTTCCTCCCCATTCATCATCTCCTGTCTCTCTCTGTTAGATATTTCAAACAGCCAAGCAGCACGAGGAAAAGGTAATAGACAAGAAAGAGGGGGAAGGAAGAAGGGGAGGGGAGAAAGCATGAAAGAGGGTGCCACTCTTCTATTTGAATGTATATATTATTCCTCTTCTCCCTCACAGTCTACCACTGTTCCGCTCAGGAAGGGGTAGTAGAAGAAAAAGAGGAGGAGGAGGAGAGACAGCATGGAAGAGAGTGATACAAACTCTCCCCTCCTCCTCTTTCCTCATCCTCTTGCTGGTCCCCTGTTTGAAATAGGATAGTCTAATATAAAGCAACCATCAGCAGGCTGTCTGTTCTGTGATTGTCTGTTCATTGTACTGCAATGCCCAGTTGAGAGATCTTGCAGGTTAACTGTTAAGCCCTTTGATGTGTGGTATGCTAAATTCATAATTACCCACCCGGCCCGGAAGACCTTTCATCACCGGTTCCGGTTATCTGCCGGGTGTCAAATACCCGGCATTACCGGTTAACCGGGTCAGCCCCCGGCTATGCCCTAACTAGCACCGAGCAACCCCTACCAGACTATTAGCAGAATTGCCACCAATATGCTGGTTCTGTATACCTCGGCTAATTAATTACCTGTAATCATGTTTTTAATGTAGTCAATGTGACCGGGACAGTCGGTGTGGGCGTAGTGTCGGTTGAGTGTCGAATATTCGACGTGCGAAGCGTTGATTGTGATGCCTCTCGCTTTCTCCTCAGGGGCTTTATCGATCTGGTCGTAGTGGATGAATTTCGACAGTCCATTTCTCTCGAGAACCTTCGTTATGGCCGACGTCAGTGTCGTCTTTCCGTGATCAATGTGACCTATCGTGCCAACGTTACAGTGAGGCTTGCGTTCAACCGGGGGCTTCTTATTATCGCCCGACGACTTCGTCGCCGATGACATGCAACGACCGATGTGCCCCACTGTCCATACCTGACTATTCGACCGGGCACGGGGGTTAAAGACCCAACAGACATTCCCCGTTTTTATTTGCGAAAGGGTTTTTCCAAGTGCACTGAGGCCGCAACAACGATGAAACAAACTAACGACGGCCGCCATCTCGTCTCCTCTGCAAGTTCCCCATAGACATCTTACATTTAATAATAATATAATAATGATGTCTATGTCTAAGAAGTTTCGTAAGCGGAAAAAAGAAATTTTATAGCGCTGTTACAATAATAATAATAATAATCTTTTCTTTAATGAAACGCCTGAACGACGCACTGCGCTTTACATTTACAAGTTATGCAGTAATCTTAATTAAACTTTAACTACCAACTGAGCACACAGCTTTGCAATTACAATGGCGCCAATAGCAGCCTACAAATCAAATCCGCCCAACGGGGGCTCGAACCTGCTACCTCTCGCACTCTTGACCAGCGTTACTCTACCGGGCCCCCCTTTTGATGACCTTAGTAATCGTAATCGTAATGTCGAGACTTCTACCGGCTGAATAGGCCTAGGCCTATGCTGCCTACATTTGAAGGCATGACTAGGCCTAGCCTATATCTAAACATTTTGACTACCTGAATATTCTAACTTAGAGTTGTTTGCTGACAATAATAATATATTGTGTCTTGTTAAGATTCAAAATTGGGGGTATAACCAGGGGCGGATCCAGAGGGGCCAATCCAGCCATGGCCCCGATTTAAAACTGCCATGGGACGTGGCCCCCCATTTGGTTTGAAATTAGCAATACAAATAGGGGTTTCATGGCATATTGCCCCCTCATCCCCATTAAGAAAATTGCATGGGAAGTGGTCCCCCATTCGGTTTTCGACTGGATGACTAAAAAAAGTCATAAACTTCTTTGGCGGATGAAAACGTACCTTTATCCAACAGCCAAAGACCGATGACTAAAAAAGGTCATCAACTTTTTGGCGACCAACGACGATTTTTTCCCTGTCCCAAGATAAAAGATCCCCCCCCTTGGAACAGTTTTGGATCCGCCATTGGGTATAACTGTAACTGAACTTATTTTAAGAACGAAAACTAAAATACATGTAGATCGAAAATCCGGGACGCTGAAGGGACTGATGAATCGGATGATCACTGGTCGAAAACTTGATTTGCAAATATCTATAATATGGGATTCGATTGATTTAAAGGTGTCTAACTGAAGCAATTAATTTCATGTGCTATAATGTCCATTATGATGCATGATTAGGACATAATTATGCTAACGACATCTTATCAATCAATCAATCAATCAACTTTATTGAAAACCTACAACAAAGTAATACAAGCTCACAGTTTACTAATTTGTGTGCAGGTTGTCAATAGATAAACAAGGAAGAACATAATTTATGATTCCGTAAAACAGGAAGCAAGCAAGCAAGTAATACAAGCTCACAGTTTACAAAGCAAGCAAGCAAGCAAGCAAGCAAGCAAGCAAGCAAGCAAGCAAGCAAGCAAGCAAGCAAGCAAGCAAGCAAGTAAGCAAGTAAGTAAGTAAGTAAATAAGTATTTGTGGGTATGTCCTTGATTATCTACCTGCAGTAAAGACACAATTATTTACCTCCGAGAGCCATGCAACCTTACATTCGGTATCCAATGAGGTCGTCAGCTATGCTCTGCTGATAATGGAGTCCTCTTGGTTCCTTTTGCTCGTACTGCTACCATGAAGAATCGATCATTTCCTGTGGTTGGTCCGGTGGTCTGGAACGGCCTTCCTTTTGAGCTGCGCCTACACCCTGGGACTCTACTAGGATCGTTCCTTACGAAACTTAAACTGTTCTTTTGGGGCGCGCAGGAGTCGGGGAGCGCCTCTGAGTAGTTTCTTTTACTTGAAGGAGCGCTATAGAAATGTCCGAATGAATGAATGAATCTTGTGTTTAGTCGATTGTTTAGCCTGCACGCTAAAAAGCAACCTCATACACCTCAATCTGGTTTCTGCAAGTTAAGTCTACAGAGTCAATCTTGCCCGCATCATCTCTGACACATATACGGTGCTAAGGATAGGGTCCCGTACTCCCGTGTCACCCTGCTCTTTCTGTATAGGAATACAGAGACGTAGCGACCGCCCTCCGTCGGAGGCCCCTTCCCGAAAAGAAGAACCCCTAAATTATGTGACCAAAAATGAAAGGTAGGGTCATAGGCGTAGGAGACATTTCTGCAGTGGAGGGGGAAGCAAAATTTTATTTCTGCCCGAAAAATAAATCCGGAATAATTGACATTGTGCAGGCCTACTAGTGCTGTGCAACGTGCGGCCCGCGGGTCGCTTACAGCGCGCAGGATGACTTCCAGTAGCCCGCCGACCTCACCAAATTTCATGAAATTTGTGATAAATAAAGTCTCTTCCTTCACACCCTCCATTTTGCTCTCTTCCTCCACACCCTCCATTTTGCTCTCTTCCTCCACACCCTCCATTTTGCTCTCTTCCTTCACACCCTCCATTTCGCCCTCTTCCTTCACACCCTCCATTTCGCCCTCTTCCTTCACACCCTCCATTTCGCCCTCTTCCTCCACACCCTCCATTTCGCTCTCTTCCTCCACACCCTCCATTTCGCCCTCTTCCTCCGCACCCTCCATTTCGCTCTCTTCCTCCACACCCTCCATTTTGCTCTCTTCCTCCATACCCTCCATTTCGCCCTCTTCCTCCACACCCTCCATTTCGCCCTCTTCCTCCATACCCTCCATTTCGCTCTCTTCCTCCACACCCTCCATTTCGCTCTCTTCCTCCACACCCTCCATTTCGCCCTCTTCCTCCGCACCCTCCATTTTGCTCTCTTCCTCCACACCCTCCATTTCGCTCTCTTTCTCCACACCCTCCATTTTGCTCTCTTCCTTCACACCTTCCATTTCGCTCTCTTCCTCCACACCCTCCATTTCGCTCTCTTCCTCCACACCCTCCATTTCGCTCTCTTCCTCCACACCCTCCATTTCGCCCTCTTCCTCCATACCCTCCATTTCGCTCTCTTCCTCCACACCCTCCATTTTGCTCTCTTCCTCCACACCCTCCATTTCGCTCTCTTCCTCCACACCCTCCATTTCGCCCTCTTCCTCCATACCCTCCATTTCGCTCTCTTCCTCCACACCCTCCATTTCGCTCTCTTCCTCCACACCCTCCATTTTGCTCTCTTCCTCCACTCCCTCCATTTCGCTCTTTTCCTCCACACCCTCCATTTTGCTCTCTTCCTCCACACCCTCCATTTTGCTCTCTTCCTTCACACCCTCCATTTCGCCCTCTTCCTTCACACCCTCCATTTCGCCCTCTTCCTTCACACCCTCCATTTCGCCCTCTTCCTCCACACCCTCCATTTCGCTCTCTTCCTCCACACCCTCCATTTCGCCCTCTTCCTCCGCACCCTCCATTTCGCTCTCTTCCTCCACACCCTCCATTTTGCTCTCTTCCTCCATACCCTCCATTTCGCCCTCTTCCTCCACACCCTCCATTTCGCCCTCTTCCTCCATACCCTCCATTTCGCTCTCTTCCTCCACACCCTCCATTTCGCTCTCTTCCTCCACACCCTCCATTTCGCCCTCTTCCTCCGCACCCTCCATTTTGCTCTCTTCCTCCACACCCTCCATTTCGCTCTCTTTCTCCACACCCTCCATTTTGCTCTCTTCCTTCACACCCTCCATTTCGCTCTCTTCCTCCACACCCTCCATTTCGCTCTCTTCCTCCACACCCTCCATTTCGCTCTCTTCCTCCACACCCTCCATTTCGCCCTCTTCCTCCATACCCTCCATTTCGCTCTCTTCCTCCACACCCTCCATTTTGCTCTCTTCCTCCACACCCTCCATTTCGCTCTCTTCCTCCACACCCTCCATTTCGCCCTCTTCCTCCATACCCTCCATTTCGCTCTCTTCCTCCACACCCTCCATTTCGCTCTCTTCCTCCACACCCTCCATTTTGCTCTCTTCCTCCACTCCCTCCATTTCGCTCTTTTCCTCCACACCCTCCATTTCGCCCTCTTCCTCCACACCCTCCATTTTGTTCTCTTCCTCCACACCCTCTATTTCGCTTGGAACAGAATGGCCTTTCAATTCATTCATTCATCCATTCATCCATTCATTCATTCATTCATTCATTCATTCATTCAGTCAGTCAGTCAGTCAGTCAGTCAGTCAGTCATTCATTCATTCATTCATTCATTCATTCTATCTTTTATTCATTCACACTGCCTCATTCCGTCAATCATCATTCTCTGATCACTCCGACGACAGTAAACCTATTTTTTATACAAACGCACTTGACGCCCTTGAAAATCTTCAACGCATGCGCAGAAGATATTCGTGCAGCAAGACGAGACATGTTCAGGCACAGACGATCACCCAAAGATCAACTAAAGATCAACTATGTATAGGGCGCGGCGGTCAAAGCTATCGAAGGCCCGTTGAAAGTCAAGATTATCTTACGTAGGCCTGCACTATTATATATAAATATATATGCATATTGCATACGCACGCACGAATATTATATACTTCTATAAATTATAAAGTAATATAGCCATAAAGTGCTTCTATACCACCTTCACCATCGCCACCACTGATTATGCCTACAGCACACGCAAATATCTTCTTCTATATCTATATAAATAAAAATGAACTTTCCAATAGTTCGTCGCATTTTCACGCTGAAACTGACGCACCGATTGTTTTGAAAATTTTACAACACCTTCCATTCCCATACAACCGTGTGTTAAGATGTTTTCATCCAAAAAACGCAACCGTTTCCACAAAAAGTGAACTTTGCAATCCGTTCGCCCGCCATTTGCAAATTAAACATTAATTAAATTAAGCTGCCAGATTTCATAAACGCCGTCTCCAAACACAGCAACGAAACATCAATGAGGTGGCGACCTGTGACGTCATAAGCGACTCGCGATTAATTTACCAAAGAGGCCGCTTTTAGGCCTTTTCCCAAAGCGGCCTTTGGGCTTGGAATGGACGCTGCGACGGAGGAAAGGAGCGGACTCAGCGGAGGGAGCGGGACGAAGACGGTGGAAAGGGAGCGGAGGGGAGGAGAGGTGGAGGTCGAGGGGAAGGGGAGGGGAGGCCTTTCCCCAAAGCGGCCTTCACGGCGTGACGGAGGAAAGGAGCGAAGGGAGCGGGACGAAGACGGTGGGGAGGGAGCGGAGGGGAAGGGGAGGTGGAGGTCGAGGGGGAGGGGAGGGGCGGGGGAGGGAGGCGGAGGGGGGGGGAGGGGAGGGAGGGAAAGGGGGAGGGGGAGGGGAGGGAGGGGGAGCGAGGAGAAGGGGAAGGGGAGGGAAGGGGGAGGGGAAGGAGGAGGGGGAGGGGGAGGGGGAGGGGGAGGGGGGGAGGGGGAGGGGGAGGGGGAGGGGGAGGGGGAGGGGGGGGGGGAGGGGGAGGGGGAGGGGGAGGGGGAGGGGGGGGGGGGGGGGGGGGGGGGGGGGGAGGGGGGGGGGGGGGGGGAGGGGGAGGGGGAGGGGGAGGGGGAGGGGGAGGGGGAGGGGGAGGGGGAGGGGGAGGGGGAGGGGGAGGGGGAGGGGGAGGGGGGGGGGGGGGGGGGGGGGGGGGGGGGGGGGGAGGGGGAGGGGGGGGGGGGGGGGGGGGGGGGGGGGGGGGGGGGGGGGGAGGGGAGCCTCTTTTCAGCCACAGCAACGCGTGGCCGGATTCAGCTAGTAAAATATAAAAATGAAACTTTCCAACCGTGCGTTATGAGTGTTTTCGAAAACTGACGAACCGATTGTTTTGAAATTTTTACAAAACCTTCCATTCCAATAGAACCGTGTTGTATTATGCTTTTTTCCGAAAAAACCCAATCTTTTCCACAAAAAGAGAACTTTGAAATCCGTTCGACCGCCATTTGCAAATTATACAATATACATGTCACAACGTCCATGAGGGTTGCCAGATTTCGGAAACGTTTTTGTCGCGACATCACGTTGAAAAGTCGCCCAAAAGTCGCGAGATGACCAACTTTGATCTGGGTTGCCCAAAAGTCGCCCAAAAGTCGCGATAGGGCATATGTCGCTGTCGGAAAGGAACGTGTGAGGGAGGAAAGAAGGAAGAGGGAGCGGGACAAAGAAGGAGTGAAGGGACCGGAGGGGAAGGATGGAGAAGGATGGGAGGGGAGGGGTAGAAGGAGGAGGGGGAGGAGGGGAGGGGAGGGGGAGTGGAAGGAGAGGCGGAGGGGAGGAGAAGGGGAGGGAGGGAGACGTTGGAGTGGGAGGGGAAAGGGAGGGTGACGGAGAGGGGACGGGGAGGGGAGGAGGGAGGGGGAGGGGAAGGGGAAGGGGCGGCGGAGGGGAGGGGAGGGGAAGGGGGACGGGGGAGGGAGACGGGGGAGGGGAGGGGGACGGGAGGGGAGGGAGACGGGGAGGGAAGGAGGCAGATGACAGTCTTTTCTGCCACAGCAACGCGTGGCCGGGTACAGCTAGTATTTCTATATTTCTATATTATCTAAATTAAATGTGTCACACATACACGCGCACACTCACGTCCATGCACACACACACACACCCACACACACACATACACACACATGCACGCACGCACGCACACACAACTAGGCTTATACAGCATACACTACTACATGCACAAATACAATTTCCATAAAATCATACGGGGGCCTATCTCTACTATATAGGCCTACAAAGGCACACATATGCACATGCATAATTATACATCCATAACTAAATAGGCTACATATACAATAAATACATAGGCCTACATGACTGTATCCTACGTGTGTGTAGCCTATGTTTGTTTATAATGTAGGCCTATAACCTATAGACCTACACACAAACAGATAGGCTACAATAGTGTCGCGACTGGTATAACCAGACGCTACGGATTTGATTTCTGGGTGCCATATATATATTTTTGGATCCGTTTTGGTATTTTCGGGGTCTGATATTATATATATTATAATATTATTATTTTTGAGCTGCATTCGGTGACCTACATAATATTGGTGACCTAGATTTTAATGTTGAGCTCGTGTGTGATACGAGTCGCCGACAGAGATGACGTAAGCGGTCGCCATAGCTACCAGATTATTGATCGCTTCTTGCATACGCTCAGCGAATGGAGGGTCGGCCGAAAAGGAGGAAGAGGAGTCGGCCGATATGACAGACGCAGTGCCAGAGCAGTACAGGTAAACGGATAGGCAGACGGACGGAGCGATACACTCTGCTGGCCGGCTGCGTGTAGTTTGTGCATGCAGCATTGGCTCCTGTGTGGGTATTTTCCATCACGACGGGTCACGTTGCCCTTGCGTGATCACCGCGTGTGCAGCGCATGCGCAGTAGCTCGCGTCCTACGTCAGTCGAGGCCGAGATAGAAGAAGATCGCGCAACGGGCGATCAGTCGTGTTGGAACCTTCGTGCAGGTTGGACGTGTGACTCTCGATAGTGAAGTTGTGGATTCGAAGCCTGATTTTATTGAAGTGAAGGCAGGGTTTATTGCCGCGTGTATTAGTTTCGACGTCGTTGTGCTGTGGATTTCTGTCGGGGCGTCTTCTACGACAGGAGTCGTTTCTATTGATTCGAAGCGTCGTTCAGTTCTCCTGCTACTGATTTCTGTGTCGATTCTCTTCTTCGGCCGGAGCCGTTTGTATCGCTGTTTGGAGCAGGAATCGAATCGTCGGCGCTGTGTGTTCTGTCTTCGCACCCTCGTCGTGGATATAGGCCTAACGCCCAGGCCTTCGCATTTCGTCTCGCACGGAGCGAGTTCTTCTCTGTTTCATCGGAAGCATACTCATCGTGGTCATTTTCTGCGAGTGTGGCGTGAGTCCGTCATCGCATCTTCTGGATACCTATATCCATAGTGGATCCCATTTCCTCGGCGTTCATTCTGGATTCCTCGTCCTCTTCGTCGTCTCCATACGCACGCCGCCTGCCCTGTCTCTGGTTCCCGGAAATCAGGTACTGTTTAGTGGGGAAGCTAAGGCGATATATTTTGTAGAAATATTGGGCTACTTTAAATTTTGACGATGGCACTTGAGAACTAAATTGGGGATAATTTGGACAAACTCCGATCTAAGGGCATTTTGCATTGACCTGCATAAATATATGTCATTGCATTGACTTGCATAATTATAATTTTATCTACATTGTGTTGAATGTCTGATTTGCATTAGAAGACTTAATAATTATTGCTTGCCTTTGTGGAATAATAAGATAATAATTGAACATATTGATTTTGATTCTTGATAACATTAGGAAGTTGAATAATTGAAATTTGTATAGCGCCATGGAGCAGAGCAGAACGTCAACTCCCTCGCAACCTTCCAGACCACCGTCTGCATTTGAGATGGGAATATTGCTAGAGGCAATGCAAACAAACGCTAAATCTATAAAAACTGATGTTCAGGATGCCATTCAGTCTAATGCTAGAGATACACGAGAGGCTATTATCGAAGTACAAATTAACGTTCAGAATAATGCCAGAGATACCCAAGAGGCTATTTCTTCTGTCAGAACTGAATTTCAAGCTAATGCTATAAATACACAGGAGGCAATTGCCTCGGTACGGGATAATGTCAGAGAGGAAATCTCTGCAGTACATTATAATGTAAGAGAAGCTCTGACGGAAGTCGTGGCTCGCATTGAACGGTTAGAATCGCCCATACCAACGCAGAAATCTGTTGTGAGTTCGAACCCTGGTACCTTCACCACTGCAATTACTGTAGACGCTCCTTACCACTCGACCATCGGCCTGGAAGAGAGTTCGGGTGCCAGGCCCAAAGACTTTGCCTTACCGCCCAACCCTGGTATATTACGGAGGAGCGAGCGACTGCTGTGTAAAGCTCCTATTTCATATAAAGCGGTAGGAGCCCGAGGGGCTTGGCCGCCTCAGACCGGACGGAGTTCGAACCCGGGAGCCACCGCCTCCCTTCCTCCCTCTATCTCTCTGGACTACGACTCACAACAGTACGCGGTCCCCTCACACGTTGGACCGGAAGTGGCGACTCCGGGAGTGTACGCGGGGGCGGGCGTTACAATTATACATTCATTACAAGATGGCGCACTATAAAATTACGCAACTGACGTGTTCTTCGTTGTCCAATTATAGTTCTTCTTTCACTGGACGTATGTAATAATTATGTATACATCAATAATACATGGTTCCAATTGGTCGTCGGTTGATCTATAATTAGCGGAAGAATACGACGGACTCGAGCGACATCATGCGGTCGAAGTAAACATCCGGTTTTCATGGATTGCGGCGGAAGGATACGAAACGTCAGTCGACAATTATTAGCCCACCACCAACTGAGTGAAGCTGACAATAGAAAACCGTGTCTGGCGTCTACACCTAATTCAAATGTCTAGTGGCGGGACACCGGGGGAGGTTCTGGGGGGGGGTGTGATGACAGTCTTGAAGCGACATCATGCGGTCGTAGTAAACATGCGGCTCTCGGACGTGGCTAATAGTTCGGACGACGTAATGGGACGAAATCGCACTGGCGTTAATGTGACATTAATTGTTCTCTCGTCCAACGGCTGTTATGTCGAATGCACCAAATGCCATGCCAGAGCCTATTATCGACGTTTTCCCTGTTGCTGGTATCGTTTAGGACCACCACGTCAGCCACCGAATGAATGATGGGATTATATTGAAGGCTGTTTAGCGATTGAGTTGAGTTGATTGAATGTTTTTAAATTACAGAATTATTGCGTCATCATTCATCAAGTAGTCGGCCTATTTACGCCGATTTTCAGAAACGATCGTCAAAACAGGTATCGATTGGATTCGGCTGTAAGATCGAACGAACGACAGACCGAACGAAAGAACGACCAACAGTAGCGACCTAATAATGACCGATCGAATGACCGACCGAATAGCGACCGAATAACCGACCGAATAGCGACCGAATAACCGACCGAATGATCGACCGAAAGAACGACCAAATTGCGACCGAATGCCAAACCGAATAGCGACCAAAATAATAAACAACCGAACATCGACCGAATGACCACCGAATGACCGGCCGAATTGCGACCGAATGACCGACCGAATAGCGACCGAATATTGACAGAATAAATACCGAATAGCGACCGAATGAATGACAGCTAACGATTGGACTCGGCTGTTTGACCGAATGACCGAACGAGCGAATACGCGACCAACCGAGCGACCCACCGCGGTGCTTTCTTGCTCGAAACTTCAGAGAAACAAGAGACGATTCGATGCTTTTGTTGTTTGCTGTGGACCCACTTTCTCAAGACATCTCAGGACATCGAGGCTCCCGTAGCCATGACAACGAACGTAAATAAACTCAGAAGACAGACAGAGAGAGACAGAGAGACACAGAGACAGACACATATCCACACAGACATACACAGACAGACACACATGCATAGACAATGTTAGACAGACACACAGACAGGCACACACAGACAGACAGACACCCACACACACATAGAGACAGCCACATAGAGACAGCCAGACACACAGACAGACACACACACACACATACAGACAGACACACATGCATACACATTACACAGCCATACAGACAGACACACACGCACACAGAGACAAACAGACATGTTTGGCTACACTGCGAGAACGCAACCAGAATTTACAAGTTGAAATCAATAACGGAGTCGATGATTGAGAAACAGATTTTAATTGATAGCGAACAATCGATAATTAAGACAGCAGCAACAACAGCATCATCATTAACGCCAGCATCATCATCATCATCATCATCATCATCAGTAGCAGCAGCAGCAGCTCTGCGATTGTACAGAGAAAACAATAGACCGACATGAAATTTAAAAAAAACTCCGACACACAAGAAAAGTCAAAGCGAACGACGGTCTATAATATTAAGAATATTTGTCCAAGATCTGAACACGCACAGCTACTCATCCTACTGTCCAAGTCTCTTCTGTAGTCCCCTTCTATCTGTTTGTCTGTCTGTATCTCTCTGTCTGTCTGTGTCTGTCTCTCTCTCTCTGTCTGCCTGTCCCATGCATGCTCTTCTCTCTTTTCCTCTGTCATCGGTCCCATCCTTCCCTTTTCCGATCTTTCTCTCCCTATGCTAGTCTGTCTGTCTGTCTGTTTGTCTGTCCATGTCTATCTGCCTGTCTGTCTTCACCTCTCTCTGTTCCTGCAACGTTCTTTCCATCTCATCGTTCCTATGCCTCCCTTTGCCTATCTTTCACTCCCTTTGCTAGTCTGTATGTCTGTCTATGTCTGTCTGTCTGTCTGTCTGTCTGTCTGTGCTTATGGAATGAACACGTTGCATCAAATGATCTGTGAACTTGATATGTCAAAGAACGTCAACAGAAAACTACTGAGAAAAGTTCAGCCCGATAAAATCTAACAATGCTAAAATGGAATAATAATAATAATAACAATAATAATAATAATAACAGTACAGCGATTCAACGCCATCGCATGCCTGGGCTCGACGAGGCCGTAGTACTCTGTTTTTAGAGGAATATAACAATAATAATAATAATAATAATAATTCTGATATTTAATAATAATAACAAACATATGCATATAATAGTAATAATAATAATAATAACCCTTACAACTATTCTAATAATTAATAATAGTAATATAACAAATAATAAATATAATAATAGTAATAATAACAATAGCAGTAATAATAATAATGACAACAATAATAATAATAACAATAATAATAGTAATATTAATATTATTATCATTGTTATTGTCATCATTATTATTACCCATGTTATTATCATTATAATCATAATTGTCAATATTATAACAGTAACAATCTTAACAGTAATAGGCCTAATAGTAGTAGTAGCAGCAGTAGCAACAGCAATAATAATAACAGAATAAATCATAAAAATGACACTAATAGTAGTAGTAGTAATAAATAATAATAATAATAATAATTTTTGTCGAAGATATTAAAAGTATAATAATAATAATATAAAAAAATAAAATAAATAATAATAATCATAGTAAAATCGTAAATAACAATAATAATGAAAAATAGTTGTTGCTGAAAAAAGTTATATTAATAATAACAACAATAATAACAATAATATTAACAATAATAATAGTATGAAAAGACAATAACCATCAGCAGAGTCGTCAACAGCAGCAGCAGTAGCAGCAGTTTCCTCAACATTAACATCATATAATAATTATGATTACATTTTCCATATATCAAAGATCAAAACATGAACAAAACGTGAACTACTACGGCTGTTAAATGCATCCGATGAATAATAAGAGAAATGAAACTGATTCAAGTTGACACAAAAACAACAAGAAAACCACTCACCTACTTACGCACCGACCGAGCCGCTATAAATAGCTCCTCAGCGCAGTGCAGAGTAAGTAAGTAAGTGGCGAAAAGTCTTCGATGGCCAAGAAACAAGTAGAAATATCTATCTCGATTAGTGAGTAAGTAGGTCAACACTGAAACTTCCAGTATGGTTAATTCTCTGGTGTTTTCAACTGTTAGGCTACCCAAGTCACTGTTCTGCTGCTTCTTTTAAACGTGAAAAAATTCAGTTCAACAGAATAATTGATTTAAATGCTCAAAATATCAAGTCGGAATCTTGGTTAATGTTGCTGCATCATTATAAAAGCATAAAATGCAAAAGTATACTGGACATATAGAAACAGTGTGTGTACTCAGTACTGCACTGCTTTCATGTCATTCAAACAAAGGATCCCGTGTAAACCTTTAGCTTTAAAGGTGATGTAAAACTCTCGTTTGGAAGTATAGTTAGTACACCCTCACAAAAAAGAAGATCGGGCTCTTAACCTAACCTCGAAAGGCTACTGTATGATGTGTTAGCGACTTCATTTTCTTAGCCTCAGCATATGAGGGTAGGCAGACGCATCATCTCACCCACAGTTTATGGTCAGGAAAAATCACTGAAGTCCAGATATCTTTAAACAAATATTTCTGCCATGACAGGGGCATGAACCGAAGCCCCATGGCTTATAGTCCAGCATCCTAACTATTGGAATATCATGCACACAATACAGCACTCACATAATTATGTACATTGGTTTAAATGTACCAGAAATCACAGAACCGAATGGTTTCTGTAAACGAGATACAGAGCAATATCAACTGAGAAAAGTCTGTCACACGCATCGAAGAAAGTTTTTTTGCGCAGTCATGGCTAAACCTTATAGATGAGACAGAGAAAGATGTTTGGTGACACACACGCACACAACCACTTCACTAACAGAGTTGCAATATGCTTTGAATAAATCAGACATAGACGGAATAGAAGCAGAAACTGAATAGATCAGCGGTTCCCAACCCATGGCCCGCGGGCCAAAAGTGGATGCCAGGCCTCAAAAAATGGCCCTCGTCTCTCAAAGAATTAACAAAAATATATGATAAAAATGACAATTTTAATAGGGTAGAACACATAGGCCCTAATTATTTTATATTACAAATTATTTAATTTTTAAATCTATAAATAACGCAAAACGTTCTATTTTAAATCAATAATAACAATTTTATATGTTTTTAGTCAATTAAATTTCAGCCTTGTGGCCCCCTAATGTCCTTAAACTAAGAAAAAGTGGCCCTCGTGTCCTCCAACTTAGAAAAAGTGGCCCTAAAGTCAAAAAAGGTTGGGAACCACTGGAATAGATAGATGCTTGCTATTCGCTCAATAAAGCTACCGCAAATGGAAATCTCCATGGCAACGCTTTCGTTGCAACGAAATCGGTCGAGACAGTTAACGCACGCACACACATCACAGTCGAACTAATTCTTCTGTCCGCTTGAAAAATATAATACGGTGATCAAAAAACGAAACTAGTAGAAAAGTAGTACTTCACTGAATGAACTCGAGACACGCTTTTCGTATACATATACGCTGTGCACGGAAAAATAGATCAGTCTGTGATTGAAAAAGCATAAACAACTCTGTGTACAAAAATTACGTTAGGGACTGAACAAGAGATATACACGATATAATAATTGACTCACGAGAAGAACAAAAACTACCAGAACTTGTACCAGGATCTGTTCCGGGTCGTAAAAGAAATACTCGAAAGTCGTTATGGACAAATTGAAAATGAGAGATGGCTGATAAACTGAAACGATAATACACATGGGCGCCCGTAGAAATTTGTGCAGGAGGGGGCAAAAACTCGATGGTCACGGTTAAAGTTTTTGGTAGCAAGAAGTTGAAAATGCAAATCAATAAATCAAGAACATGCATGTGTATTTTTCATAGAGTTTTCTCAGAGTTTCGCTTGTTATAATTTTTTCATGAATATAGTTTATTTAGTGCAAAGAAATTTGTTAACAACCAAAAAGTAACAGTCATAAAATAGGTTTCAACTTTCCAGGGGGGGGGGGGGCAAGTGCCCTCTCTTGCCCCTATGTGCAGGCGCCCATGGTGATGCACTCTATTGGTGTATGCACAATGCAAATCCAGCCACCTGAGGGAGATCTGGGACGAGAACTGCAATGCTACTGGACAGCCACACGCAACAAAGAAAATCGTAAGTACACCCGGTACTAACTTCCTATTTTGTTCCAATAAAAGTACCTACAATGTTCATTTCTGACATCCGAGGCACACCTGATAATCCGTCAAACCGTCAATGTGTCAACGGTCTTATGCAATGCGCTTACAAAAGTATTTCTGTTTTTTCTGGGCATCAAACGCATACACCAAGTGCATGATTACCGTATGGAGGCTTGAACCTGCAACCTCCATAATAAACAAAGGTGGGTATCCAACCACTTTGCAATTGTCAATTATAATCATCAACCTCATCATCAAAAGAAACTAAGAAAAGTGATCCTGTCTAAAATCGAACGACATTATTAAATCTACAAATGGTTTCAACCTCACGATCAATATACATTCATAATAAGGGAGCAACCCCACTGCCCCCACTCCTATAAAACAACGTTTCTTGAAAGAAAGAAAAACGGCAAACTAACAACAGACAAAAGTATTCAATTCAATGCAAGAAACTACATTCACAAAACTAATAATATAGCAAGTTTATAAACGAGTTTTTCTACGAACACTGGTCACAAGCAGACCATATTAATTTTAACCACGAATTAAACACAGTTTTCCTGGTCAATGAACAACAGTTGAAATATTTCTCGGTTCCCTCTCTCTTCCTACTTCTATGTACAAAGAAATTCTGCCAAATTCAATCGGAAAATCTACTGAACTGGAAATAAATATCAACGTTACACCAAACTCACACATCATGCATGCACAGTCCCTGAATTCCTGAATAAATAGATGATAAATAGACAAGAACTCAAAGAGTGCAACAAAAGTTCTGCAATTAATTGGTCAGCAGCAACTCACAGTCTGAATTTCTACAGAAAGATAAATACACAATCAACTGAGAGAGCGAGGAATTGGGTTAAAAAATGGTTACTGGAATTAAGCTAAAATGGGATGCACAAGATTGTTTTCAATCAACCGTGGTAAAATAGACTTCCTTGTCGATGACTGAAAAGTCTGAAATAATTGGAATGAAGGATGGAATGATCAACGCAAGGAAAGGAATCATATCTCGAACATCACAACCGTAATCATAATCTCCACATTTCTAAAGTGCCACTCGAAAACCAAGCGAAGGGCACCAGCTTATTCACAAGCGCACGCACAAGTCGTTTCAACTGCAGATCCGCAAAATAAATAAAATCCAAGCATTTGTCTGCAGCTAATGGAAGGAACGGTTCTTATCCAACACAAAAGAAAATGCAATCCACACAAGGCCAGAACATTCTACTGAGACATCAAGAACTTAGAATCCATCTGGTAGAAATGCCCCAACGCGGCTACAAAAAATTTCACGAAATTTAATGCCAAGGTGACCGCATACCCATGCACACATTCCGGCGGATAAAGTTAAATTGCAGAACTTGGAGAGATCAACTCATTTATAATTGAAACCGAATCGAAAAAACCGGATCTTTGGAAGGCATAATCGTAGAGTTGGATGAAACATTTTCCACTCAACAATTTACTAATTTCCCTAAATCCTCCTGATTATCCTACCCATCCTCCTCTTCCACCTCCTCCTAATCCTCCTTCTCTTCCTCCCCTCATCCTCTTCATCATCACCATCATCAGTTACTATGACCAGATACAAAATGCACTGGTTACCACCCAACCTAAGTCATTTGATTTTTCCAAACAGAGTGCATGCAATCTGATGATAATATCTGTGTACTTGAAAAGGAGCCATGATGATGTGTGCGGCACACCACACACACCTACATGTCAACCTGATCAAGCAACATCTATAACTAATCAAATCTAATCTTATAACTTCTATAGAGCCACAATGCCAAGTACATGAGTCAATGGCATAATGACAGACAGCTGCTTTCAACTGATCAAAATATCAAACCAGCAATGCATCATCACGATTTAAATCGCAAAAATACGACTCTAAGGAAAGAGAACAGAAACTGAGCGACGTCAGAAATCAATCATCAACTTAAGTCAGAAGAACAAAACTCGGCACAGCCTTTCCTCACCTAATTTCAATCAATACTTTCACTCAAAGCACCAAACGACCTGCTCACCACACAGCAATCTGGCCCAGAGCAATACGATCCAAACCAAACAACAAACATGTTTTTCATCCAATTGCCTTTTCATGGAGTGCCGTCCCTCCCTACCAGCGCACAGCTTCTGTCCAATTGTCACTTTAAAGCAGTCTTTTAATATGATTCAGACTGACGAAACCAGCATGCATTGAATTAGGACATTTTTGACGGTCATGCCATATACTTTGACTGGAGCCAGACCTGCTATTTACGACTGGACTTGTTGTTTTCAATGGACCCTCGCTGGGTTCCTTATTGTTTTCGCAGAACAATAGTCGACCAACTTGTTGTTGTCATCGATCGATTCTGCAGAAACTCTAAACGGATCAAATGATCGACCCACGTCGAAAACAACTCAAGCAAAACAAGAGTGGAGTTTTTCTCAGCCCGGGCAAAACAGGAGCGGAGTTTTTCTCAGCCCGAGCAAAACAAGAGCGGAGTTTTTCTCAACTCCAAGCAAAAGAAGAGCAGACTTTTCTCAACCCGAGCAAAACAGGAGAGGAGTTTTTCTTGACCCAAGCAAAACAAGAGCAGAGTTTTTCTTGACCTAAGCAAAACAAGAGTGGAGTTTTCCTCAACCAGAGCAAAACAAGAGCAGAGTTTTTCTCGACCCAAGCAAAACAAGATCAGAGTTTTTCTCAACCCAAGCAAAACAAGACCAGAGTTTTTCTCATCCAAAGCAAAAGAACAGCAGAGATTTTCTCAAATCCAGACAAAACAAGAGCACAATTTTTCTCAACCCAGGCAAAACAAGAGCACAATTTTTCTAAACCAGAGCAAAACAAGAGCAGAGTTTTCTCCAAGCCCCCCAAAATAATTTTTTCCCCATCATTCCAAATGGAATACTCATAAACAAAAATCTTCAGCTTGTCGCAGTTTGGATGGTGTATTGAGTCAGTTGAAGAGAGGAGAAGACAGATATGCACCAAAACTTCTATCATACAAATCGTCTAAATGGAAAAAAAACTGATTCTCTGTACAACTATTCACAATTAATACAACGCACACAGAACTGTGCTACATGTACATAAAAAAATCCACTGGAAAACTAGGTGACCCCCCTGACCTACTTCTCTTCTCTGTATCTCTCTCTCTTCCTCACAGTCTGTCTGTCTGTCTGTCTGCCTGTCTGTCTATTTGTCTGTCTGTTGGTCTGCCTAAGTTCACTGCAAACAGATGAACAATGAGTCTAGGTCCGGTCCCTTCCTATCCATTAGCCGAGAACAGACTCCTTTCGACTGTGGGAAATATATTCGGTCGCCAATGTACACGTTCAGGAAACTCAAAGCAAACGAACCAACCATGCATGAAGGAAAAACGTTCAGTCCATCCCAGTGCCTTTAACTCGGGCACACTCTTTCGACCGCAGGAGAAAGAAAGATAGAGAGAGAGACAGAGACTAAGAGAGCGAGACAGCGACAGACAGAGGCATACAGACAGAGACAAAGAGAGAGAAAGAGACAGAGACAGAAGAAGAGAGAGGCAGACACAGAAACAAAGAGCGAGAGACAGACAGACAGACAGATGCAGACAGAGGCAGACACACAGAGACAAAAAGAAAGATACAGATATAGAAAGAGAGAGATAGACAAACACAACAAGAGAGAGAGAAAGAGATAGAAAGACAGAGACAGACAGAGACAGACAGAAAGAGAAAGACAGAGACAGACAGACAGAGAAAGACAGACATAGAGAAAGAGAAAGAGAGAGATTGCCAATGAAACGTCATCTTTCTGCCATAGACGATGAAAACAACGACGTTCTCATTGAGAACGTGACAGAAATCAATGCAGCGAGCTTTAAGAGCGCAGTCGGCAGCAGCAGCGTGTGAATGGACACGAGACAAAAGGCGAACGCTTGCGAGCACAATGAGCCCATTGACAATTCATGGATTATACGCAACAGCCAACAAGAGAGAATAACGCCTGGAAAAATCAAAACCGGAGAGAAGAAGGTACGATGGAAAAACGAAACAAAGCCTGACCCTGATATGCTCTATCCCTACCCCAGGGACCACCCTATTTGCAACATCATCGATTACAATTTCAATACCAAGTCCTTGAAACGAGGACGATTACGTAAACAACCACATGCAAGAGATTTTTAAAATTAATTAATTATCTAACGAGCGTTGAAATACACGAATAAGTTAGGCGGTCATGTAAAGTCGGTTGAAACACAGAATCGCGTGAAAAAAAGACGACGAGTCTACGTTGATGAGAACACTGACAACCGTTCTTAGCTGACGATCGTTCTATGAGAACACTGACCACCGTTCTTAGCTGACCACCGTTCTATGAGAACACTGACCACCGTTCTTAGCTGACGATCGTTCTATGAGAACACTGACCACCGTTCTTAGCTGACCACCGTTCTATGAGAACACTGACAACCGTTCTTACGTTCTTAGCCATTGTCCGAACTGTTAAACGGAAATAATAATATGTGAACGGGAGAGAGAATTCAGCGAACAAAGGAGAAAAATCTCTGGAAAATCTCTCTCTCTCTACTTCTTCACAATGTCATCTCCATTCCTACTTTTCTCCGTCAGCGAGTGAAGAAAAAAGAGAAAAAAAGAGGGAGAATTTGAAGGAGAAAAAAGGAGAAAACCGTACGAGACAGAAAACCTCAATTTAACGAAGACAAACTGATGACACAGAAATGAAGACAGCTCTGAAGATTGAAGACCGTTCTTGTTCTTGTTGCAATTAAAGACTGGTCTCGCAAAGATTGAAGACCATTCTTGTTCCGATCAAAGACCGGTCTCGCAAAGTCCGAAGACCTTTCTCCGATAGAAGACCGGTCTCGCAAAGATTGAAGACCATTCTTGTTCTGACAACAGAAGACCGGTCTTGCTCCGACAGAAGACTGGTCTCGCCAAGACCAAAGACCATTCCTGCTACAATCAAAGACCGGTCTCGCCAAGACCGAAGACCGTTCTTGTTCCGATCAAATTGGTCTCACGAAGAACGAAAACCGGTCTTGTACGATCGATCGAAATCACGTCGGTCTGGTCCTGAGCAGCATGGTCCTTAGTAGAACAACTGGGGGGCATTCGATTGGTGATGATATGTCAGGGGGGTGTTGTTGGGCGTTGCATAGTCGTAGTTGGGGACCATGGAGTCGCTGGGATGTGGCGGCAGTGTCCTCTTCTTCACTTTCCCTGACGATGGAGCTGGTGGCGCCCCTGGCGGTGGGGGTGGTGGTGGTGGCATCGTCGTTGGCAACAGTTGTGTTGTTGGTGACGTACGTTGCAATTCTGCATCAACCTGGTCACTGTTTAGTATCCTACAATGCAAACAAAACACTCTAATTAAATATTTACTAATAAAGTAAAGTCCTATCCCGTTCCATGAGGAACATAGGGAGGCGCTCATCTCCTTTTCAATGGCCCTGAGCCAGCAATGGACGAATCCCAAGGTCCTGGACACGGGGGCCAGTGTATCGCAGGACTTGCTGTTTACTTCCCAGCTTACGCCGGTACCAAATTATACTGCTTGGTGACAGAGGCACGTGTGCATAAACAACTTGCCCAAGGTCATTACCCGGAGTCGAACCCGCAATCTCCCGCTCTGTGAGCGGACGCGTTACCGGTCCGCCACCAGGTCGCACACAATCAATTTTACTAATAAAACTACTAATTAATATAAACTAAATAAAATCGACAACTAAACAACAACTAATTAACAGACAGACAGAAGCAGAAAGGCAGACACAAACTGAAAGACAGGCAGACACAGATAGATAGATACAGACAGAAAGACAGAGACAGACAAAGACAGTGACAGACAAAGACAGACAGACAGAGACAGAAAGACAGAAAGACACAGACAGACAGACACAGACAAAGACAGACACACACACACAGACAAAGACAGCCAGTCAGACACAGACACAGTGACACACACAGACAAAGACAGACACAGACAGACAGAGACAGACAGAGACATACAGAGACAGACGGAGAGAGAGAGAGTGTCGCCACCTACCAGTTGTCTAGCTCCATCTGTTGTTGTCTAAACTGAGCGATTACAGGCAGCGGTAGATGGTCGAACAATTGAAGCGAGTCTCGCAAATGTCGCAACGTCTCGTAGTTCTCTCTACCACGCACCTACAATATAACACCATGACACTGCAGTTACACCGCACCTACAATAATCACACCATGACACTGCAGTTACACCGATTCACCATGACACACAGTTACACCGCACCTACAATAATCACACCATGACACTGCAGTTACACCGATTCACAATGACACACAGTTACACCGCACCTACAATATCACACCACGAAATACAGTTACACCGATTCAGAGTTATTACACCAACATTGCAAGGAGAGACTTATTTTGCATATCGTGGGGCGCAATGGTGTAGTGGTGGTGTCGTTGCTTTGGAGTCGGAAGGTTCAAGGTTCGAATCCACCTTGCCGCGTAGGGACCTTGGGCAAGTCCTTCACTCACAATTGCTCAGCGCTTTGGCGTGAAACTCCGATGCAGTGTCCGCTCTGCATTCGGGAGTGCCTCTGAGTAGGGAGAGACAGAGCTTGAAGGGGCGCTATAACAAGTGCACATACAAACAAACACACACATATAATATACATATTGTGGAGCGTGGTGGTGAAGTGGGTATGTTTGCTGCCTTGCAGTCGGAGGGTTGCAGGTTCGAATCCACCCCAAGTCGCCGTGTAGGGACCTTGGGCAAGTCCTTTACTCGCAATTGCTCAGCGCTTCGGTGTAAAAACTCTGATGCAGTGTCCGCACTGCAATCGGGAGCGCCTCTGAGTAGCGAGCTTGAAGGGGTGCTATAATAAGTGCACATACAAACAAAACAAGCAAACATATGTATATTAAATAAGAGGAGATGGGAGGTGAGGGGAAGAGAAGGAAGAAGGTGATGAGAAGAGGAAGAAGGTAGGTTAAGCAAAGAGGCGAAGGGAGGTAAGGCGAAAGAACAGCAAAGGAAGCAAAGGGAAGTGGAGTAAGGGAGGTGAAGGAAAGAAGAGCAAAGGAAACAAGGGGAATGCGCGGGAGGGAGGCGAGGGAGGGAAGAGCAGGTATAGGGAGGTGCCATGGTAGAGGAGAAGAGGTGAGAAGGAGAAGTTTGTGGTTGGGCTGGGAGCACCTCTGAGTAGTTTCTTGAATGGGCGTTATATAAATGCTCTGAATGAATGAATGAATGAAAGAGGAAGAAAGTAGGAAACAGTAGAAGGGAGGTGAGTGGAGCAAATGAAAATGGAAGAAGGAAGGTGATGGAAAGAAAAGGTAGGAAGGCAACATGAAAGAGGATTCAGGTGATGGGAAAGCAGAGGGAAGCAGGCACGATGAAGCAACGTGTTCTACCTGTATCGTGAAGACCTCATCTCTCTTTCCTCCTCCTCCTCCGCATCTCTGTCGCTTAACATCGGGCGTCATAAGACTGACCAAATCATCCCCTCCTCCTCCTCCCACACCTCCTCCTCCTCCTCCAACCGGATTCCCCATCGCCATCCTCTTCTTCCCCGACTTCTTCCCCAGTAGATTCTCCTCCTCCTGGCACCCATCGCGACCGGGCGACGCACAGCAGCGCACCTTGATGACCTGTCGGCCCAGCACTACCCCATCGCACTCGAGTGTGAAGATGACGTGCAGGGGTCGTCGACTGTATCCGCTGTGGCACGAACTGAAGCACATGAACTTGTAGAGATTGGTCACCCACTCGGCTCCAGCTGAAATGGAAAACGAAAGATTACTAAGCTTGTAGTGTAATCGAAGATTTATATAACGCCTCTTTGAGAGGAGGAAGACAGACAGACAGACAGACAGACAGACAGACAGACAGACAGACAGACAGACAGACAGACAGACAGACAGACAGACAAGCCTGGTTAATCAAGGTAATTTTGTGACAAAGGAGTTTAGCAAGTTTGGTGTTCACTAACAACAATTATGATGATAATCACTCTCAATCAAATCCCCAAGTGAATCCCTGTCATGACTACGGCAATGAAGATGATGAAACAATGGTGTTGATGATGACGATGATGATGACAACCCAAGACTTTCTGCAAGAAGTCCCATGACAGATGAAGATGATCTCACAAATAAAGATGATCACACAGATAGATGAAGATAATAACAAAGCCGATGAAGATACAAGAACACCAGCAACGAACCCTGTGGGTCTTCATACGGAATGATAACACTCAATCTATGAGTGTATGGATCTTCAACGTGTTTCGCGAGTTGATGCTCGGAGAGAATGAGGTGCTGGGCCATCGTGGAGGACTCCAGAGCGTTCTTTGCCGCTCTGTGAGTGGGACACCGGCTGACAACCTCCTGGATGTGCTCGGGGTTCAGGTAGACGGGCAGCGCACGGATGATGGAACCCGGAGGAGGCTTCTTCGCCGACCGGAACAGGAATGGACAAGGCTTGTTGATCTTTACGAATAGTTTGTCGAGACCGTCGAAGAACTGACAAAGGGTTAAAAGAACAATGCTATTGTTATGGTATTATTTATACAAATAGTATCAATGTTCGTATCATTATATTATTATTGTTATAATCATTTTTTTTAAATGCCTCGAGGCATTTAGGATTCCTCAGGGACTTAATTACTAACTATTGGTTATTATTATTATTATTATTATTATTATTATTATTATTATTATTATTATTATTATAATAATAAAAATAATTATTATTATAATTATAATTACTATTATCATTATTATTATTATAATTTTTTTGCCCCGAGGTATTTAGGATCCCTCAGGGACTTATTATTATTATTATGTGTTGTTTTTCTTATATTTTTGATAAAATATGATATCAGATGGTAATGGAAGTTAAGTGGAGCAAACGGATTTTGTGATATAATAGGTCGACGTACAATCCAATTGGCTGACTTTGTCTTCTTCTGTTGTTTCTCCAGCGCCACCTGGAACCCGTAATCACCCGGATACTGCGTGCTACAAGAAACAGCAGACCAACATTCAGTTCGACCCGATCTATTGTCCCTATTTATTTATTATTATAATCATAATTAATTATTATTATTATTATTATTATTATTATTATTATCGTCGTCGTAATCGTCATTGTCGTCATCATCATCATCATCATCATCACATCATCATTGTTATTCTCTTCACTGTCTGAGAGCACCTCAAAGTAGATTTCTTAGTTACGAGGCACTACATAAATTATCTAATTGAATGAATAAATATAACAAATGAAATCAATTTAAGACATCATCCAAACGAAATATTTCTTTGTGTTTAAAGACACTACTAAATGATACGTCGATTCAGTTAACCGCGGTCTAGCCAACAAATATTTCATGAACGACTTCAACTGGCGAATATTTACAAATTGAATGAAACGTTTAAAAAGGTGTCTAACTGGAACTGTGGATTTCATGCATTAATTTATTTATTCCCTATGAGCACTTTTATACCACCACCCCTCCCCCCGTTCAAGAGTATCTTCTCAGAAGCGCTCCCGACCCAGCCTATATTATAAAGGACAGTGCTAAAACTAGAATAGAATGTGGTTCAGTGACCCCTGGTGATGTGCCACAGGAAGTCCATTTCTGCATGGACTACGTAGTATGGACGGATTATCGCAAGTTATTACAGAAGTTGAAATCAACTATTTGACAGCCATGCAAGGCTCCACCTCAGTCTACTGCTCATCTCAACCACGCCATCCGCCGAATAGAAGGCTGAAGAGACCTTTAAGAGGGTAGACATTACCCCACCCACCCCACCACAATCAGAATGTTTGTCAACAGAAATTATTCTTGCATATAATATGGCTTCAATCTTATAAGCAGAATGAAACAGAGATTGGGCGATTAGTATTCGATGGCACACGGTAGCAGACGACACCCAGGCAATTGAAATTATACAAGCAACTCGTATCCTTTGTCAACGTCAACGGAAAAACATTAGCCGCTTTTCCTAGAAGCCCCCCCCCCCCCCCCCACCTCCGATCGAGAAATAAACATATACCCCACACTCCTCCCCCTCACAGGAAGCCTGTGGAGCTCATGGGAGGATATGAAAATGAGGAGACAGGAAGGGAGTGGCAGCCGACGTATACAGTCTTTTCCATGTACATCTCTCAGACAGTGGCAGACAGTCTGTCGTCGCTGGCAAAACGTTTCGTGGATCATGAACGGTCAACAGAATATTAGCCTTGTAAATCAAGTCGTCGATTGTATCCAAGACACTAGACAATCACTATAGAGAGGAGGCCAGATGAGAAGGCTAAGCACTGCCGCTTGCAAATGGCCCCCTAGCGGCGGCGGTGGTGATGAGGACCAAGTATTATTATTATTATTATACTGCTTTGCATCTGAATGATATATTCACCAGTTTTCAACAATCAGATTATATTATTCGTTGAATGATATTGCGGGAACCTTCACTGGTTCTGCGATTAACCTTGGATCATTATACTTTGATCCATTGTTCATCTCAAGGTATGTATGTGCTACATGTATGTACACTTGTTATAGCGCCCCTTCAAGAGTCTGCTCAGAAGCGCTCCCGAATACAGCGCGAACACTGAATCGGAGTTTTATACCGAAGCGCTGAGCAAATTGCATGTGAAGGACTTGCCCAAGATCCCTACATGGCGGCTTGAGCTGGATTCGAACCTGCAACCCTCCGGTGCACCCCACACTATAGGTATATAGATCACTTTATTATAACATAAATATTGCACCTATATAACTCTCCAAATCTTAACATTTACAAAACATCTGCTACACGCAATTATAAAACTCAACGTTTCATAAATATTATTTACACAGCATTTCCTTCTAAGCACTTATTCTCAGACACAACACGCACACACACACACACACATGACACACACACGTGACACATTCTTCGTGACGTCAATGAAGCGGCGTGTCTTACTTCTCACTCCATGGACCATAATATAATTATTATTATTTCATGTTTTCAATCTCTCGAACAGAAAACAACACATCAACTCGTAATACTATTTTCCACAGCTTTTATTCCTCACGACACTCGTCGGGAATTCAATTTTTTCCGGAGCACACAATCATTGTACCAGTCATTTTCCCCGTCAAATACGACACTCCATTGCAACATTGGAGAGTAAGACTGAGTTGGAGTTTGCATGCCATGAAAGGCAAACACGACCTCTTCCTGTCTCATGACCGCCAATCATCACCAACAGAAAGCCACCATCAGTGTGGAATGAACAATTGAATCAACTGAACAATGGAGAATTTTTTCAGTACGACTCAAAGACAACTGAATCGGGTGCTGTCGACGGTCTCTCTATGTCTCTCTGTCTGTCTCTGTCTCTCTGTCTGTCTCTCTCTCTTTGCCTCTCTCTCTCTCTTTGCCTCTCTCTCTCTCTGTCTCTCTCTGTGTCTCTGTGTCTCTGTCTGTCTGTCTGTCTGTCTCTCTCTCTCTCTTTGCCTCTCTCAATCTCTTTGCCTCTTTCTCTGTCTCTCTCTCTGTGTGTCTCTCTCTCTGTGTGTGTCTCTCTGTCTGTCTGTCTGTCTGTCTGTCTGTCTGTCTGTCTGTCTGTCTGTCTGTCTGTCTTTCTCGGCCTGTGATGAATCCGTCTTATAGTATTACGACTTGGTCAAAGAGAAAACAATGAGTTCAGTGTCTGGCACATCATGTCTGGTATACATGCTGCAGCAATAATAATTATTCAGTGAATACATAGGACTTCGATGAGATGGCACTCCACCTTGCCAACAGTGCAATGCTGTGTCTGTCTGTCTGCATGCTAAATTGCTAATGCTACACTTGCAATGCTCTTTACTCATGACTCATGAGACGGCGGCAGTGGCGGTGGCGGAGTCTGCCTGCGACAAGGTGTCTGTCGTGTGTGCTAACCAGGGGCGAAAACTAATCATAGTTGCGACCATCATTCACAGATTCAACATCGATCTTCATTTTCAACTCAACACACACACACACACACACACACACACACACACACACACACACACACACACACAGTCGATTAACGCCGGCAGCACATGTTCTCCAAAGTTCAAACTATGCACCTCAGATTTAACTCCTCCACTGTTTGCAGTGCTGCCAGTTCTAAGCCTGGATAGAGGAGGAGGGCGGCGCTAATGATCATTGTTATCACACAGCGTTGTTAAACGGAAACTATATATATATATATATATATATATATATATATATATTGAGTATTCCAATTCTTATTTACAACTTTAAACCATAGTTATGTCCAGGGCTGAAAGTGAGCTGAGCCTGTCCGTGTCTGCATTGATTTTCGTGACCTACTGGTGCCGGGTCTCAGCTGGGTCGCGTGTCTAACAATTTTGGGCAAACGGCTAAAAAAAAAGGTCGTCAGACACCAAAAATAGGTTAAAAAGGTGTGATTTGTGAAAAAAATTGGCAAATGACAAAAAAAGGTCGTTAGAAAAATCTTGGGCTGAAAGTAAGTCAGACCTACCACTCTCAGCCATAGTTATGTCATGACAATTACGAATCCAGAGAGGATCAACAGAAAATGAGATAGAAATGTGAAGAATATAATTATGATAAAAAAAGGCATGGAGAACATGCATGGGAGGAAGAGAAACGAACGAAGTGGAAATAAAACCAAGGGAAAGACATACCTTGGAAGAACACAGCAAATGGAACAGCACTTCAGAGTAACACATCCAGAAAATTTATATAGCGCCGTTACCGTTAACGGTGCTTGTGCCGACCATTAATCTACATACAACTATGCCCTGCAGTGCGTGCAGATATCATATACATCAAGTACGTGGCCTATTTTCTGTTTCTTGTGCCAGAATATATATATATATATATATATATATATAATAGGTTCATTTGTATATGCAATGTTTTATGCATATATATATTATATATATATATAATTATATAGCCAGCATCCCACTGGACAGTATAGAGAGGCATAAATCGATAGTGCCTACTGCCAAGCACTTTGGTCTGAAAGAATTTTTTCAAGAGATCTTACCGACCCACCGTCAATCATCATCATCACACCTTTGCAGTCCACCTGTAGTACATGGTCACTACACAGGTGTGATCCTGAAGGAAAGAGATTTACGGCAATAGTGAGCACTCTCGTGTGAATAGTGCACGGATGCGGGATCACTTCCCGCTATAACCTCCCAAAGGTCCGCTCAACCTTCCATTCGGCAGTTGGCGTTGGTAAACTGAGCTGCAGTAGGACGTGATGGACGCCTTGCACGGCTGCCAAATATGCATGGCTGCCGACATTTAAGTCAGACTCCTGTATAGAGTCGGGAGCGCTTCTGAGTAGCCCACTGAAGAGGCGCTATATAAATTCTTGAATAAATGAATGAGTGATGAACACGAATATATTCTAATATAGACAATATTAGCAATGGCATTCATAGATAGCTGTACATTGTACAATGTATACAAAGATCCTCTACGCTTGCTTGCCAACGCGATCTCGGTAGGCCATGCATGGGATTCAGGTCGCCTTCCCACGAGTATTTTATTACTAAACTGATATCCTATAGTAAGTAGGTCCTCAACGAAATATCTGCATACTAAATAACAGATCTGGAGCTACATGAATTCATTCATTCACTCATTGAGCGAATTTCTGTATAGCGCCTCTTCAATGGGACTAGTCAGAGGCGCTCCCAGCTCAGCGCGGCCACATAAAAGCGGTTTAAAATGAGAGAGGAATGCGTGATAAATGCGTAGACTGGTCCCTTGATTCCTCAATTTTTGTAACGCCTCTCCCAGCAGACTACTCAGAGGCGCTCCCAGCTTCAGCGCGGCCACATAAAGCTGGTTTAAAATGAGAGAGGAATGCGCGATAAATGCGTAAACTGGACCCTTGATTCGTCAAGGGACGTGCCACGCATTCTTTACCCTCAATGTCTAGATTTGGAATTGCTCTCGGCCAGGGTAGAACCGAAGATGACACCCGTGTGCGTGTATGCTCAATGCCACATTCTCTCGCGCCTCTTCTATTTGTTTTTTCCTCAAAGTACCCTTAAACAAATCAAGTCAGATAGCTTCTGTGCCCTTGTCC
The DNA here is from genome assembly GCA_945859605.1 of Lumbricus rubellus. NCBI lineage: Eukaryota > Metazoa > Annelida > Clitellata > Crassiclitellata > Lumbricidae > Lumbricus > Lumbricus rubellus. The sequence goes on from OX243828.1 coordinate 21,318,861, forward strand.
CTGTCGCTGTCTGTCTGTCTGTCCCTCTGGCTCACTCTCCCTCTCGAGACTGACATTTTCCAAGAACCTGTCAACACAGAAGGCTGAAGGCTGACGTGTAATGGGAAAGTTATTCGCTTAGTCAACATTAGATAACATGCCATAAGAGGCATGCATGTCTCGCCTTCGCAACAGGCAGACTAACAGATACGTACACAGGGAGACAGACCCACAGACAGACACTCACGCGAACAGACAGACCTCTGTTGTAGATGTCACTTGTCAAGTCTTCTAAAATGAATTACGTCTAATATATATATATAATATATATATATAATATATATATAATTATATAATATATATACAATATATATATATATATATATTTATTTATCTAGACGTTGAGCGGCCAGCGCCGTTAAACTGTTGCCGAATACACAGTCCATTGTTTTACAATCACTCAGAAGCTACTATAGGTATTTATTGTAGTCACAACAGTCAACTCAGGCCTACTTCCCGATTCAGGCCTACTTTACCCCCCCCCCCCCGCCCACCCACCTCTGCCACCAGCCTGGCTCTACCTAAAGTTTACGTAAACGACGCAACCAATGCAAGATACATGTATCGCTGAAAATTGTTTTCCAATGTTCGCCAAACATTTTGAGTAATTATATTATTATTATTTATTCTTTTATTAACTTTTCTAGTGTATCGATGCTGGACTGTCAATTTCTTCTGGTTGGGAAAAACTTAACGTGAATACATCTAAAGAAGAGCTGTCGAATTTTTCTGGGGGGGGATGAAGAGAAAGTTACATGCCTGATTTTTCTTGGGGGGAAGAATGGTACGTATATACATGTAAAAAGTTTTAAAACACCTCTAGATTTTTCAGGGGTGGTCATTCCTGCGGCTTCGTTCCTGGGGGCGGGGACTTCCCCTCAAAGACGTCTATATTAAACACTGCCACGTACTCGGGGAAGGGGTTTCCGGGGATTAATGTCCTACACTCCACGTACTCTACTCCTTCCTCAACTTCAGCAAATCAAAAGATTTGCCTCTATATAAAACCTGGACAGAAAGAAATAATCCATGGAAAATAACTGAGTTTCCATCCAAGAGGTGGAAAGATACAAAGAAGAGGAATCGGTGGAAGAAGTACTGAAGGTCATTGAAGGTCACTTACCAAACGGGAACGGTTGAACTGAATGTCTGCGGTGGCCCCGTTGGAGACGACATCATCTGGAAACAGAGACAGAACAACAACGTCCAAGGTTACAGACACTATACTCCGAGGAAACAAGCTTGTAGGCTAAACCAATTCGCTACGAATTCAACAAAATGACGTCAAACATGTTTATAAATGTCTATAAAACATGTTCATAAAATGCGCCACTGAATCTGTGAGCGGCGCTTTATAAATGTTCAATTACAATTACAAAGTCTATAAAAAGTAACTTCGCCATGCACTGCATGGTTGCTCTCTGTCAGTGCCAGTCCCAAGCCAGGATAACGGAGGAGGGCGACACCAATCATCTATGAAATGGCTGTGTCGTTGACCAGCAACAAACTTATCAAATGTGTATGAAACACGTTTATAAAAGTGTGCATAAAATATGCTTTATGCGTAATACTTTAAAGATCTAAACATTAAGTCCACTTAAGCATGTCCAGTGATGTCTAATAATCTATGTAGTTATGCGAGCACTATTCGTTTAATTATCGATTAGCATTTCGTTCAATTGATTCAGCTTTTGTTCGTTAAGATTTAACGTCATTCAAACTGGCACAGGTTAAATTTATTTGTCAGGTACTTAATCTTTAACGTCTCCATGGCAGGTATGTGCATTATTTATTGCGGATTTTTATTCGCCCGGCATTGACAGCAAAAACAATGTTTTCCGCACACGTCTGTAGGTAATTATTCCAAAAAAGCAACAAAGTACTGTCAACATGTTTGTAGCGAATAATGCCAACAGCCATGTAACGTCTCGCCGAGTTGCTCCCTTAATTCAGCCGCTCACACAGTAATCCGTCAACCGTGCCAGCAAAGCATTTATAACAACCACAAGGATGATCAGTCAAAAGTCAGTTAGTCAGACAGATTCTTTCCAATCGAAAACAACATCCCGCCATTTGCTTCCATCCCATCCATCATCCATCCCATCAAATCCATCCATCATCCGGACCTTGTTGGACAAAATTCAGTGCACAGCAGCAGCAGCAGCAGCAGCAGTAGCAGCAGCAGTAGCAGCGCCTCGCAAGAGCGAACAACGCGACAAGAAATTTATCATCGTTCGTTTTATGAATGACGTTGCGACGGCGCTCCATAGCCGCCACACAGTCTTCACGCTTCATCGATTCCAACGTGGACATATTTTATGGGCGGTTGTTGCCTTCGATATTGTTTCGGTCGATGAGAAAAAAGGTGGTGGTGACAGCGGCGGATTCTGGGCACACTGGACAGTCGCACGCTAAGTTCCCCCGCGCGTGGTGTGTGTGTATTTATAAAGCCTAAACTTTGTTGGCATCATTGTCGCTTAAAACTGTGAGTCCGGGTAAATAGTGGCATTGTTGTCTACGCAGCGAGAAGCATTCAGCATTAGTTCGAGAGCTATATCAACATGACGACACTCGAAGAAAGCAGTCCAGAATCCGTGTGGACAAACTTGGCTGAAGCTGCTAAGCATCTCTGGTGTGCGTGTATGTGTGCATATGTCTGTATGTGTGCGCGTGTGTATGCGAGTGTTTGTGTGCGTGTGTATGTGTGCTTCTGTGTATAAGGAATTCCAACGCAAAGTGTGATGTGTGCTTCCGTTTCTATAATATGCCAGCTTAATAGCTTATACCGAGAGTGCTGTAGCTCTGACCTTCCCCTCAACTCTGACCCCATTCGTGACCCCCTACAACTGAATATTCTAACAGTTTTCGCTTCTAACGTGTGTGTGTGTATGTGTGTGTATGCGTGCGTGTGTGTGTGTATGTGTGTGTATGTGTGTGTGCGTGTGTCCGTGCGTGTGTGTGTGTAAAGTGACATCAAGGTGAACATATTAAACTCGGCTTAACCATCACCATCAACATCAACAGCTTCACACCAGCCAGTCAACTCTCACTTTCCGGGGGAAGATGAGAGAGGATGAGTCAACCGTAATGTTTGTGTGCGTCCGTGTGTGTGTGCGTTCGTGTGTGTGTGCGTCCGTGTGTGGGTGTGTGTGTGTCCGTGTGTGCGCGCGCGTGTGTGTCCGTATGTGTGTGCTTCTGTGTGTCTGTGTGTGTCCGTATGTGTGTGCTTCTGTGTGTGTCTGTGTGTGTGTTTCTCTCTGTGTGCGTGTGTGTGTGTGTGTGTGTGTGTGTGTTTGGTCAAAGGATTAGAGTCATTATACGTACAAGGACCCTGCAGATGACATCTCGTCTTAGGCTTCCTCACAGCACACATGTCTTGCTCTTCCATACACTCACTGTTAATTTATCCAGGGGCCCGGCCATCAAACTGCCCCCCCCCCTTCAACCCCAGACGGGATTTAGTATAAACTTTGCACGGATGTCACATCCGCACTGAACACCGAGGCAAACGGGGCACTTGTCCCCCTTCCCCCAATGGAATATTGACATATATTTCTTAACCACAACTTTTTGGTTAAAATACAAATGTCCAAAGCACTAATTATACACAAAGAGGAAAACTTAGATATTTAATAAGTATAGAAACCTCCATGAAAAACATCCATATTCATAATTTTCTGCTTTGCTTTGTCAAGTTCCTGCTTAGAATAGAAACCTGTATGTTTAGCCTTCGGTCTCCATCAATGGTAAGGAAGAGAAACCGAATGCGGAACTAAGTTCACAAGATATACGATGCTTTATCGTATAGAAACCGAAAAAACAGCATTAGCAACATATAGATCAGCAGTACAGAAAAAGCACCAGCAGTAAAAACAGCAACAGCATCAATAGACGCAGCAGTAGCAGCAGCTGAAGAATCAGCAGCTGCAGATAAAAAACAGATAAGCAGTAGAAACAGCAGTAGAAACATCAGCAGTAGAAACAGCAGCTGTAGAAACAGCAGCCACAGAAACAGCAGCTGCAGATAAAAAGCAGATAAGCAGTAGAAACAGCGGCAGTAGAAACAGCAGCAGTAGAAACAGCAGCAGTAGAAACAGCAACAGCAGCTGCTGCAGAAACAGCAGCTACAGAAGAAGCACCTGCAGAAACATAACAACAACAGCAGTAGAAACAGCAGCTGCAGAAGGAACAATAACAGCTGCAGCAGAAGCAACAGCAGCAGTAGAAACATCAGCAGTAGAAACAGCAGCTGTAGAAACAGCAGCCACAGAAACAGCAGCTGCAGATAAAAAGCAGATAAGCAGTAGAAACAGCGGCAGTAGAAACAGCAGCAGTAGAAACAGCAGCAGTAGAAACAGCAACAGCAGCTGCTGCAGAAACAGCAGCTACAGAAGAAGCACCTGCAGAAACATAACAACAACAGCAGTAGAAACAGCAGCTGCAGAAGGAACAATAACAGCTGCAGCAGAAGCAACAGCAGCAGTAGAAACATCAGCAGTAGAAACAGCAGCTGTAGAAACAGCAGCCACAGAAACAGCAGCTGCAGATAAAAAGCAGATAAGCAGTAGAAACAGCGGCAGTAGAAACAGCAGCAGTAGAAACAGCAGCAGTAGAAACAGCAACAGCAGCTGCTGCAGAAACAGCAGCTACAGAAGAAGCACCTGCAGAAACATAACAACAACAGCAGTAGAAACAGCAGCTGCAGAAGGAACAATAACAGCTGCAGCAGAAGCAACAGCAGCAGTATAAACAGCAGCAGTAGAAACAGCAGCAGTAGAAACAGCAGCAGTAGAAACAGCAGCAGCAGAAACAGCTGCAACAGAAACAGCAACAGCTAAACACAGCAGCAGTTGAAACAGCAGCAGCAGCAGAAACAGTAGTTGAGCGTTGAAATGCTGGATTTCCAGGACAGCACTGCAGCGCCAGAATTCCAAGACTTCGAAAGTCGTCACGACGACTACAACGGAGCCAGTGACGGTGCCCTGAGTTAGTGATGGAGAGGGATGGATGGAGGGGCTGTGATGGAGGGTGGACTGGAAGGATCGGAACATTTTTTTCTGGGTTCAACGGGGTCCGTTCATTGTTTGTCATTTGCCTGTGTTGATTATCGGTGGACGACAACGGACGATATTTATAATCGAAACCAGATTTATACGACTACGACGAAACGTGTGTCGTGTATACGTCGACCTCGGTTCTTCGGTTCAAGTCACCAGAGTACATCCTCCGCTTTGCATTAATCACATGATGATGATGATGACGACGATGATGATGACGACGATGATGATGACGACGATGATGATGACGATGATGATGATGATGATGATGATGTTGTTGTTGATGATGATGTTGTCGTTGCTGATGATGATGATGATGATGATGATGACGACGACGACGATGACGATGATGATGATGTTATCCTTGCTGTTGTTGTTTTTGATGATGGTGATGATGATGACGACGACGACGATGATGATGATAATGATGATAATGTTGTCCTTGCTGTTGTTGTTGTTGTTTTTGATGATGATGATGATGATGATGAAGGCATTGCAATGCCAACGGTTTCGTCTGCAGCAGCAGCCATGATGCCTTCTCCTCCTCTCCCACCCTCCGACGTCTCCTCGTGATGACAATGATGGTGATGATGGCGATGATCACGATGAAGATTACGACAGTGATGATGATGGCGATGACAACGACGATGGTATAATGATGATGATAATGACGAAAACTACTGTGATGATTATGATAATGGTGATAATGATGATGACGAAAATGAGGATGATCACGATGTGGTTGTTGTTGCTGTTGATGATGATGACGATGATGCCATTGACGATAGTGATTATGACAATGATCATGACGACGACGCTGACGCTGATGGTGACGACGATGATGATGGTGGCAAAGAAGACGGCGGTGAAATTAAACAGCCTTCCGATGATGAAGTGGGTTACAACGCTGAACTCGTGCAAGGAAGAGTCGGCTGGATGTCTCCTTATTGCCAAAATAATGGAAAGGTCACTGTCAAGGTCGATTGATTTTACAGTCTCAATATCGTATTGCACAACCATGAAAAGAAACTGCCATGGAGAAGTTTCCGAAATGTTCATATCGACTGCTGGAAAGCGTTTGGACCTAGCAATGGCGAAACTCAGACAAGTAGAGTAGAAGACAACCAGTTACCCATCCAGCCAGTCAATTAGCCATCCAGTTATCCAGTCCTTTAACCATCCTGTTAGTAACTCAGCCATTCAATTAGCCATTCCGTTAGCCAGTCTCTTGTCCAGTCAGTCATGCATCCAGATAGCCATTGAATTGAATAAGCAATACAGTTAGCCCGTCTGTGTATACATCCACTTAGCCATGCAGTTAGCCATACAGTTAGCCACGCAGCCAGCCATGTAGTTAGCCATACAGTTAGCCGGTCAAGTACAAGTCGCGACCGTAAAACTGAACAAGCAGGTACTTAAATGAGGCGATTAAGCTTTTACGCTGATGTTACTGCTCATCGTAAAATGCTAATGACGACGCGATTGGTTGGATTAAGAATGGAGGAGATTAAAACACCATAAACTGAACAATAGAGAGGCACATCCCTCATCTTCCCCCAGCCTCCTACCCCACCATCCACCTATTCTACTCCATGAAGGTAAACGACCCCTCCGCATTCAAATTCGGTCGGCGCCACGTACACATACACGTACACGAACACATACACATACATACACGCACGTAAACATACACGTGCACATACACATACACACACGTACACATACACGTACATATACAAACACGCACATACACACGTACACAGAAATACACATGCACGTACGCACACACGTACACATACACGCACACATACACGTACACATACACGAACACATACACGAACACGTACACATACATGCACACATACACGTACACATACGCATACACACACATATACATACACGTACACATACACACACAAACGTACACATACACGAACACATACACATACACGATACGTACACACATACACGTACACATACACGTACACATACACATACACACAGATACACATAGGGATGCATGCAGTGTTGTTGAAAGTATCGGGCAAATGTACTTAAGTAAAAGTATAAGTAAAATGGATTTTAATTACTTAAGTAAAAGTAAAAAGTACTCATCACAAATTTTACTTAAGTAAAAGTAAAAAGTAGCCCCTTCAAATAATACTTTTTAAGTAAAAAGTAAAAGTACCGAGTCTTTCTATAAGCTTAACTCAATCGATTGTTAACCTTCAAAAATACTAAATTCTCGAGATGGCACTTATCGTTGAGTCTAGTACGCACGGTTCCAACTCATTGTTAGCACAAAGCACAGCTGAAGAGTGGTTCTGCTGCAGAAATGGCAGTGCAATAATGAGTGCATCCAGCGTGCACCACCCATCGAAAATTTATTTTTAGGCATGCAATTTTCAATCAGCTGTCTTAGCTTAGCGAAACGAAATGTCAATTAACGCTTTGAAGTAACGAACACTGTAACGAGTGTCGCATAAATTGTAACGAAGTAAAAGTACTGAAATATGGGTAAAATTTTACTTCGTTGAAAGTAAAAGTATTTCATTTTTTCGTTACTTCGTTACATGTGAAAGTACTCAAACTTTTACTTAAGTACAGTAACGCGTTACTTTTACTTCGTTACTGTACAACACTGGATGCATGGAACAGTGGAACACAAGCAACTACTTTAATTCTTAGACGTTCATTCATGCGAATCAATTCCGATGTTCTTAAGATCTTCCCTTGTTTAACGATCGCGCAGCCTCCTCACTCCCCTCTTTGCCCTTCACTCCCATCCTTGCCCCTCACTCCCCTCCTTGCCCCTCACTCCCCTCCTTGCCCCTCACTCCCCTCCTTGCCCTCCCCCTCTGTAAGTACTAAAAAGAGATGGAGGATCAACGAAGAGTGAGGCGGAGATGGAGAAGGAGGATGTGGACGAGGAGGAGAACGACGACGACGACGAGGAGGAGGACGAGGAAGAGCAGGAGCAGGAGAACGAGGAGGAGTAGGGGGAAGAAAAGGAGAATTAAAGGGAGGAGGAAGAAGAGCGAGGAATAAAACAAAGATCTATATAGATAGAGAATGTGCACAGCGAGTTACAAGACGATGCAGAAGAGGAAGAAGGAAGGAAGAGCAGAAGAGAAGGAAATGGGAGGGAGGAAGAGAAGCTGGAGAAAGAGAAGGAAGCGATGACGGTGAAGGAGATATATACAGAGGAGAGGAATGGGTGGAGAAGGAGAAGGAGGAGAAGGAACAGAAGGAGGAGAAGGAAGAGGACGTACAGGAGACGGAGGAGGGAGAGGAGCAGAAGGAGGAGGAGGAAAAGGAGGAAGAGGAGGAGGATGAGAGGAGAAGCACGAGAGGAAGGTGCATACTGTCAGTAGAAAACACTTCAAGTAGACGAGACCATTCAACCGAAGACATCTATTGAATAGAACGAACGACATGTATAACCTTGTACCGTATACGACTGCTGCTGGTCCTATGCTACTTACTCCTCCTTTCTACCAACTGCTGCTGCTTCTTCAGCAAACGCTTCATTCCATCCTCTGTCGTCTCTCTCCCTCTCCACAGCTCTCCACGTCAGCTCCTCATCTCAACCAACCAAGGCTTCCTTCTTTTCCACCGCCCCTCCATCCCTTCCTCCCTCCATCGGCGTCATCAGGTGCAGTCCAAAAACGGTGATCACAAAAACACATCATCCATGCAACAAAATTTCACCATCATGGTGTGATGATGAATGTGACTACATAATGATTAAACCGACCTCATAAAGTGGCTGTCCATATATAACATACATGTACGTATGCAAGGAGGGGGTTCAGCGGATTTAGACGATTTGTGTACGGGTGCGTTGTGCGTACGGCGAGAGATGGGGGGGGGGGGGTCTCGACAAATTGCACGTAGGCAAAATAAATTTCTAATTATGACGTCCACATTTAATTTAGCCTATTTAATAATATTATGACTCTGTATTATCCCGACAAATTTACATGTAGAAATCTCTCAGAAAAAAAACACCCAATGTCCTAGTTTTCTGCTTTGCACTTTTCAAACTCATGTTAAAAAAATTCAACCGTGTTCTGCCTCCCCCCCCTGCATAAATTTCTACCGCCGCACTTGAAACTCTGCTATTAAAAACGGCCATGAAAGACCAGTTAAAGTACAAAAGATCATAAAAACCGACAGCATTAATTTGATTACATTGTAATTAAATTCTTCTTCTTCAGATCTAAACAGTGAACCATAACTGTCAACAAATTTCAGCTTGCAAATAGATGGTTAAAAAATAGTAAAAACGGGAAAATAAATGTTCCACAGCTCATTTAGTTAATTAACTTGTGTACGGGGGGGGGGTAGTGAAGCTTATTTGCACTGTAGACTGTACGTGCACAAAAGTCGCTTCACAAAATGTACAAGTTGCTACAGGGGGAGGGCCGAAAACAGGGTGAGAATTGCCGGGGTTTGGGGGTTTGAACCCCCAGTTTTTCTTACAGTCCCCATAGTAAA
>OX243828.1:21333456-21350956 GCA_945859605.1 Lumbricus rubellus
ATTCCCAGGCTTCCTGTAATCCTATATACACTTCTCATAACTGGGATTGTATCAAGGATATATCTGCATAGCACAGTTCAGGTTGTGTTATAAAGTGCAGATCATACATCCAACCAATGGAGACCAGGTTCACTTTGTAAACAAACGTTTCAATTCAATAATTGCAGTTGAAGTTAGGACAATTTATATAGCGCCACAGCTTATAATGCCTACTTAGTATACTTAGTCTTTCCCGTGCAGGTCTGCACATCGGGCAACGTTTATAGAGCAAGGTTAAAAAACAAGCTACATCTAGTCTAAGAGTGCTTTACACTGTCAAAGGTTCAATTGTTCCACTACTAGTACTATAGGTTCGGATTTCCTATAGAGGGGAAACTCCTCACAGATAATAAGTGAATGGCAGGTGAATGGAGGAGCGTGCACTCGTACAGATAACATGCAGTCACTTTTGTCAAATTATATCTCCATAGAACACTGCACCCACACCCATTGAGGATAAATTCCACAGCGAAACCCAAGCCACGCATTCAACAGGTTCGAACACGATCTTTCACGTCGAGATAGCCTATAGGAAAACCATTAAATCAAAGGTGGACGATATAAAAATAAAAGCAAAAACGTCAAGAGAGCAAACACTTTTGCTAAGCATTTTCATTCATGGTGAACAGTGAACAGAGCCCAAAGATTGTACAGCCATATATACCGCTGATGAGGTACACACAGCGCTGTATTCAACAGTTCAAAAGACAATTTGGCCGCAATAAATAGTACGCCTGTGCTCATCAATACGAGTGGCGTGTACAAAAGTGCACCACTGATATACCTGCCAATATATTCGGCTTACATGCCCACCTGTAGGCATGCAGTCAACGTCTCACAGGTAAAAAAATTGTCGGGACACAAGAAATTATAACGTACGGTGCTGAGAAGTCAACTAGACTTTGTAGCCGCCGTGCGCAGGTCAATTGGTTTTTACGACTCGATTTTTATTTACTCGTAAATAATAAACGAGGCAATTTCGATGACAGCATCGAAAGACAAAAGCTGAGTGATGATAAAGTAGGTGAATTGCAAAGAGTTCTGCTCTGGCTTAGACCGCATGGCTTGGCCACATTGTCATGCAGTCAAAGGCGAATAAGGGCAATTCGGCTGCTGCAGGTCACAAAAGGGAGGCAGATTAGTACGGCCATTAAGAAAGGCATCAAGGACACACCACACTGGCTGCAATCGTCTGCGGGAAACGCAGAACTCAGAAATCTATAACTTCAGCAGCCAAAAAGTAGCCAACCAGTCATGTAGCCAGTCAACCAGATACACAGTCATGTAGCCAGTCAACCAGACACACAGTCATGTAGCCAGTCAACCAGACACACAGTCATGTAGCCAGTCAACCAGACACACAGTCATGTAGCCAGTCAACCAGACACACAGTCATGCAGCCAGTCAACCAGACACACAGTCATGTAGCCAGTCAACCAGACACACAGTCATGTAGCCAGTCAACCAGACACACAGTCATGTAGCCAGTCAACCAGACACACAGTCATGTAGCCAGTCAATTATATCCACAGTCATGTAGCCAGTCAACCAGACACACAGTCATGTAGCCAGTCAACCAGACACACAGTCATGTAGCCAGTCAAATAGCCATAAGCCCACGCAAAATACACACAGCCAGTCAACCAGCCACGAAGTCAGCCAATTACACACACAGCCATTCATGATGATGATGGTGGTGATGGTGATGATGATGGTGATGATGATGACGACGATGATGAAGAAGATGACGACAGCGACGATGATGATGATGGTATAGTGGTGGTGTTGCTGTCTTTGTTGTTGTTGTTGGAGGTGGTGGTAGTGGTGGTGATAACGATGATGGTTGGAATACGACAACAAATACAACGACAATAACAATAACAATGACAACAATGATGATGGCATGGTTCTATAATTATAACATGGCAGAGCAACCATTAAGAGCAATGCACCAGAATCAAGGCAAGCATAGGCAGACTTTGAGACTCCTCCCCAGGAGAGGAAGCAGAAAGGCCGAAGCGCTGCAGGTTCCCTGGTCTTTATTTAGCGCCGGTGAGAAAGTGCAATTTAACGAGCGCCTGCAGACTCAAATCAATGTTCGTCCAGCGGCGCAGGGGCGACATGCAAACATTCCCATCTCTCTGCGGTGGCAGACACCGCTTTCCAAACGATCCCCGTATATCCATCTGACTTTGCCTGCTCCATGCAGGCTCGGTGGTATAGTGGTCTTTCCATCTCGTCCATTGAAAGCAGGAACAAAAGACGGCAAATAACGAGGCGTCAGCATCCACACAAAAATCACAAACACTGCTGCAGCCTCCGTTATTATCATCGTCAGCATTATCCACCGATGTATGTATAGCAGTTCCCGTGCGTCCATTGATGGCTGCTCGCAAGACTGGCCACGCTGCCGGCTGGATGGATGGATGGAAGGATGGATGGATGGATGGATGGATGGATGGACCGACCGGCCATTTTTGGCTGAGCATCAATGAACACGTACCGTGAAAGCCGGTGTCACGAAATAGAGTATCCCACGTATTAATCGTATCCCCCACCAGATGAAGAGAAGTAGAAAAAACACACTTCCGCGTATATTTACTTTTGCATATTAACTCCATCTGGCATCTGCTATGTTTTGAACAATGACACTAACAGCTAGTCTATGTTTATTCCTACCAGATAATTTTTTTTGCTTTGGTTTTAGAACACTTAGAACGAACACTTTAGAACAATAGAGTCACTAACTAAATTCGAGTTGCCATTCTCTGAACATTGCTTAGGACGCTTAAAAACAATAATTATTCTTGGAGTCACTTTAAATATTATTATGAGTAGGCCTGGGGTGCTCGGTAGTACAGTGGTTAGCGCGCTGGACTGTCGACCAAGAGGTCGGGGGTTCAATTCCCAGAAATTTGCAACGGGATTTCTGTTCCACAAGCACCCCCTAGCCGACTCAGCTATGATGAGTACACTGACCTCACGGTCAGTGGATGATGAGACGGCGAGGGAGAGGATTGGCCACCACCCTCATAATGCCGAGGCCTTGAAAATGAAGTCGCTAACACTTCATCCCCATTGGCTAGCCCTCAGGACTAGCTAGACGGGATCATCATCATGAGTAGGCCTACACCAAAAAATTCAATTACTCGCATTATTAGAGATAGAATGGTTTATACCCCGGATATAGTCTATACCGGTATATTCCATCCGGGGGGGGGGGGGAATAGAACAATTCGCCCCGGATAGCTTTAAGGGGTATAGAATATCCCGTGACACCGGTGCTGCTTCTGCATGGCGACTGGGAAGTGACTAACAGACTAAGAAGAGCAAGGTGTGTGAGGTGGGACCAGATGGGTGCACGTGTAGGACCTGTAGGTGTGTGATTGGATATAGTGGCTGATGAAACGTACACACAAGTCAGCTTCTTGGTCTCTGCTGCTGCTGCTGGTGCTAGCGGTGGTACTCATGCCGCAGCAGCTATTCCTAGCATCCGTGTCCACACAGTTCACGGAAACAGAGAAAATTAGCATTTTCAGATGCAGTGGATGGCCGAAAACGAGAGAAAAACGGCGGTCGATATATAAATCCACCACAAAGACTGCAACACACGTGAATCAGAATTATTGTCACTACCCGAAACACGACTTTGTGTTGAGATTATATTGCGCCATTTCGCCAGGAGGAAAATAAGTCGTAAAAGCAGTCGTCGGAAAACGGTTAACAATGCAATCGTCGCACGTGTAGGCTAGTTGTAATGTATGGAGAACACTTTTTATGTGCCGCCTGCATGTAAACCGTTGGGTGTTTAATGGGAAAATGTCTTAGTATATGCACGCCACGAGCACTGCAGAAAGCAACTCTGAAGCAGCCTATAGATGCCAACAAACATGTAAATACTGCACAACGTTAACTCTGCGAGTGCCAGTCCCCAACCTGGACAACGGAGAAGGGCGACACTAATCATCTTTGTTAAGACAGTGTCGTTAAACAGTGACAAGCCTAAATCCCGTACAACAGAACGATGCATAATTACTCAATTCAATTCAATTCACTTTATTGCAACCAGAAAACAAGAAGACAACAAAAGTAGAAAATATGCATGCATTGGCTACAAAGGGGGGCCCAAAAGGGATGGACATCCCATCCCGCTGGGGAGGATCACCCAAGTAAAAAATTCCCAAGAACAATTAACCAAGAGAGCTGAAATGAAAGAAACTAAATCAAATTAGGTGATGACATATTGCAGAAAGGTATAGATTGTCAAGAGCATGTAGAGAAACAAACTTAACTAAGTACTTAACTAAAATCTTAACTACACGTGGTCATGTGCACTTCAAGTAGCTTTAGTGGAGGAAAGTAGAAAAACACGAAGTCTCTTTTTAAATAGGCCTAAATAGTATTTAAATAGGCCTAATTATATGTTCATTCAGGTTCATAACGCTTCGTTTATTTAGGCCTATAATAATAATTATATTGTCTGTGTGTGTAAATGCGAGTGAGTGTGTGTGCTTTTGTACGTGTATGTTGATCCAACATGTTGACTTACAGGACTATATAACGTTATGTCAAGACATTAATATTATTCTTCGAGTCAAATTTTTCGTCGGTAAATAATTATTTTGGAGAGTAAATATTATGCCATGAATGCAGTCAATGCGCTGTATATACGACTCTACCCTTTTGTATCCGTCTGTCTGTCTGCTTGCCCATTTGGGGATCCCAGAGGAGCAAGCAGACATAAGTCATGGTTTACCACTAATGGCCCTTGTAGTAGCCAGCCAGCCACGCCATCTAGACCTATACTCCACTCTAAGTGTCCTTTCGACAAGAACGCTAGCTTCTATCCCCAGCCTTGGACTTAATCTCTATCTGTCTGCCTCCATCTCACTTGTATAATCTGTATGCTGCCTTTCTGTCACACACATACACATACACACATACACACAGACGCACGCACACACAGACGCACACACACACAAACACACTCTTCAGCGGCGAAGTTTGTTTGTCAAAGGAGTTCTCTAGCCCAGTTTAACGTGAAGATTATAGCTTTAAAGCGATAATTACAAGAAGAAGCCAGGGCTATCACATCTATAATAGGACTTGAAGTGAAGGAAAATTTATGCTCGTCTAATATTATATTATGGAGAGGGGGCATTCACTGCAACGGCGCCTCTAATCTATATCTGTAATCAGTCTGGCCAAGGCTGATCTAAATCAGATCTATCACGCCTGCTGTAACTGCCCAAGAACAACTAAAACCTATAATAGCGCATAATATGTATTGAACATGCACGATGTCTATCCTTAAGGTAATCACCTTAAATCGGACGCAACAGAAAGTCTCGGTCACGCATAAATTATATATATATATATATATAAATTACATATATATTATACAATTTATATATATATATAATTTATATATATATAAGCAGCAGAAGTTACGAACACATGACACTGTAATCAACGGTGACACGCGGTGATAAGTACGGAAAACTTCCCCATTTCTTAACAGAGGGTAGGTAGCCACTAGCCAACACATTCTGCCCACATCTTTTTCCCCAACCCCACCCCACGGTCCATCAATAGTTCAATACAACACCAGAAAGCACAATATTGTCAATGAGGATTATTATAATTATTTCTGCAATTATATGGCGCTACCGTGTATTGTTTGATTGTGTAAAGAACCATTGTGCATGAAGGATTTGCTCGTGGTCCCTAAATACAGTAATGCTCTCAGGGGAGCGGGCTCGTACCATATGTCACCTGGCTAGACCTTTAACCAGGAGGCCACCGCATCAAATGGGTGTTCAGTATATAAGCCAAATGGAATTGAAATTTCCAAGAGCAACTCTGCCACTGTTGGCACTCCAACAGTGCCAGTCCCAAGCCTGAAAAAGTAGGAGGGCAACACGAATTGTACTTGATATAACACAATAACAACAACTACAACAACAACAACAAGCAACTAAAAAATGCCTCACGTTCAACCAAAACCGTTTTACGGTGGAATTGCAGTGGTGACAAGTTAGTTGTGAGAGCAAAAGGTCTGTAAAAATCCATGAAGCATTTGGACTCAACCCAAGGAAATAACTTTAGGCAAGTTTTTATGAGCAAGAATGGTAGCCATATGGATTGTAGGATCAAGCCTCCACTCACTCATGAGGTGGTCACTGTTTAAGAATGTTGAGCAAGTCCCTCACAAGTTTACAATTGCTTAGCACCATTGATTTGCTGTCGCTGCAGTATGCACTTCAGGAAAGAGGGCCATGTCATCATAGACGTAGAGGAGATTTCAGCAGTGTGTGGGGGGCAAGATTTTACTTCTGCCCGAAAAAATAAATGACTTCGTATACTGTGGCAAGAGACTGCTTTTGCAAATTTACTACAATTGTACCAAACATTCATTTCAAGATTAGAAGACTTGAAAGAAACAAGCAGCACACGGCTACACATCTTCCTTCCTTCCTTCCTTCCGTCCATCCGTCCGTCCGTCCGTCCGTCCGTCCGTCCCACCTTCCTTCCTTCCTTCCTTCCTTCCGTCCGTCCGTCCGTCCGTCCTTCCGTCCGTCCGTCCGTCCGTCCGTCCGTCCGTCCGTCCGTCCGTCCGTCCGTCCGTCCGTCCGTCCGTCCCACCTTCCTTCCTTCCTTCCTTCCTTCCTTCCTTCCTTCCTTCCTTCCTTCCTTCCTTCCTTCCTTCCTTCCTTCCTTCCTTCCTTCCTCCCTCCCTCCCTCCCTCCCTCCCTCCCTCCCTCCCTCCCTCCCTCCCTCCCTCCCTCCTTCCTTCCTTCCTTCCTTCCTTCCTTCCTTCCTTCCTTCTTTCCTGTCCGTCCGTTCGTCCGGGGCAGTGTACACTGTGCAGTGGACACGAACAATGTTTGATCAGAGATCGTCTGAGAAATTCAAAACATCCTGTCTATCATCTTGTACACCGATGACGACTGAATCTCGATCCTCCTCGACCACTGGCTCCCACCACACACAAAACACACATCGGAGCGCCGCAGCATCCACCATCTGGCGCAGGCAGGGTGCGTTCACAGGCAAGAAGCGGTGGTGACGGCGGTGGCGGTGGCTCGATAAAAAAAACCTATTGCTGGGTTGCGAGCGACCGGACAAAGACGAACAGAGAAAGCCGGAAACGGCAGTACGCCACGTGAATGCCTACCATTATTAATGAATGCACCCAATCAATTACGTGCACCTGATCGCCGGTGAGTAAGCAAGCCTCCTCCATCCCCCCAACGACCGACCGACCGACCGAACGTTGAGCGGCGACCTACCTGCCCGCAAGAAGCGTGGCCGATAGCCGCTACCGATTCCACCGCCTCCCACACCCAGCGCGATAATCGGTTGGCGGCGCCCATGCACTACTCTTCCCGTGGCTACTGCGGCTGCTGGACAAACACAAACGCCAAGTCATCAATACGGTGGCGGCGGACGGAAGGAGGAAGGAAGAAGGAAGGGAGGGAGGGAGGGACGGACGGAGTGGATACGATCGAACTGGACATAGTCGGAGGAGGCGATCAGGAACCTGTCAAAGACTCAAAAACCGAATTAAGGCAAAGACGAACGAACGGACGGCGAAGGGTCACAATCAGAAGTTACGTGCTTAATCTAGGCAGTAGGCATCTATAGAAAGAGGGGAACCCCAGAAAATTTTGACAGCTGCTGCCAGTGGCGCAGCCAAGAAGGGGTTTGGGGGATAACTCCACCCATTGGCTTAGAAAAAAACGGGTTTTAAGGTTATTTCATTCATTCATTTCATTTGATTGAACCCAAGAAAAAACATTTTTACAATTAAAGCAGTACAACAGTAAATAAAAAAATTTAATAACAGAACAAATAACACAGCAAATTAGTAAGGTTATTTGTCCAATTATATAAGAAAAAAAACAAGCATCCGGCCAAACCCCAACCCCATAAGAAATTCCTGGCTACGCCACTGGCTGCTGCTGTTTACATCTATAATATTGTATTGACAGTATAATTGCATTACATGACAGGGCTGTTTTTAAGGAATTTTTATAACTGCACAACAACTGCACAACTCCTTCTTTCCTTTCCCATCCTCCGTGGTAAATTTTTACTTCCATTCGGAGGGCAATGACCTTTTTGCCAGTTTTAACTGTACGGAAGTGCTTCTACAACCGCACATTTCGTGTACACCTGCACGGTTATAGACTTCATAATAAATCGTGATATTATTTATTATACCGGTACATGAAAAAGTGTTATGCATAAAGAACTGAGAACTACATGAAAGACTAAAAAGGGTCAGTCATCACGAGGAAAAAAGAAATATGAGAGAAGAAAGAACACAAGAGAGAGTAAAAATAACAAGCAACAAAGGTTTATGAGATACAGAAAAAACCTCCCTCTGTCAGCACTGTTTCAACTGCAAAAGTTCTTTTGTTCCCCCTCCCCCCCCCCCCCCCCCCCCCAACCTGGACCCCAAGGCAAAGGCTACCGATAGTAAAAACTGACAATGAATTTCCGAACTATGCAAATAGGTAACCGAAAAACATTAATTAACACAGGAATAAAAGAATCAATAACGGTATACAGTGGGACTGTGATTGTGTCCCTCAGCAAGGAAGGCACAAAGGGGTCTAACCACGAAATCACAAGCCACAACTGTATGCATCTTAAACCCCCTAATGATGGGAGTAAACCAAAAGCAACTTGAAACTAATACAACTTGTCCCTAAACATGCAATGCTAACCAACAGTATAGTTCTAAGAAACTTTTGGGAAGTTCTGGCACAATTAGCATTATGCAAAACTTCATAAGTAAACACAAACTCTGCCACAGTTTGCACTTTACAGTGCCAGTCCCAAGCATGGATAAAGGAGGGTGGCGATGCTAATAATCTTTGTAATAACACAGTGTTGTTAAACTTCTACTTAAACTATACTACTACTAGTAAACAGAAAATAAACCTGAAAGTCCGATAAGATAAAAAAAAACAGTGTGCACATGGAGACATCCATGGGTAAAATTATAATGAAGCCTGTAATGCCAACAAAAGAGCATTACCAATCAGTCCCCTCAAGGTGCTTAGAACAAAAAACTTTGTAATACAAAGCTACAGTTGTGTAGCTTTGGATTACAATATTATAAACATGTAACAATATATCATTGTGTATCATAGTATAAGTAAGCAACTTCTAGAGTTTTGGCATAACACAAAAACCGGACACATTCCCCAAAGAACAACTGTTGTCTATTGGTCTGAGGGCATGAGTGTACAATTTTGAACTTCCATGCAAAGATGATTGGAACTTAGTCTCAAACACATTACTAATGTGGGGCGCAGCGATGTATACAGTTGTGGCGTCGTTGCCTTGGAGCCGGAAGGTTCGAGGTTCGAATCCATCTCGCCGCGTAAGGACCTTGGACAAGTCCTTCACTCACACTTGCTCAGCGCTTCGGCGTGAAACTCCGATGCAGTGTCTGCTCTGCATTCGGGAGCGCCTCTGAGTAGTGGGAGCTTGAAGGGGGCGCCATAACAAGTGCACATACAAACAAACAAACAAACCTTGTAAATCCACGTGCTGGCCTTCTGACAAGAAAGGGTTTCATTATTAGAATGCTTTACACTTGTTAACATTACTTTTTATTTATATTACTATACTTTATTATTACTTTTATGTGTCATATTCCATTATTTCTTGGTGTCCCATGTAGGCCTACTGTGCGTTTGCAAATGGAGTAATAAAGGCCATACTTATTTAGTTACTTCTTACTTACTTCATACCCTGCCAGCTAAAGAGACTGCATACTAGGGTGTGTCAATTTTTTGAAGGTCAATATTTTAAAAGGCCTTAGGGATAAAATGGTGCATTTTCATGTGAAAAGTCGAAATATAAGTATAAAATTTGTCTGCAATTAGATTTAGCTACTTCAATTTGCACTTGAATTATCGTGGAAAATACACAAATTAGCTGCTTTAATATGAAGTTATCAGAAATATTTAAAAATGCTCTAATTTAAGTTTTCGCCTATTAGAATTTTATGTATAAAATTATTGTTTGATGTTTAACATTGTATGTTAGTGTCTTGCACCCATTAATTAATTATTAATCTGTTGTACAATGTGTGCAACAAAATAATAGTCTTGCAACTATTGCATGTTAGATTTTTCACAGTCACTCTTTGTGTGTTCCTTTTAGATAGTCAAAATGTCCAATATGAAAACAAGATTGCTAGCTTGGACTCACTTACACCACTTAGTCGGTTCAGGCAGACAGCTTCCTACAGCTGAATTACCAACTGTCAGGGACGTCATTAGATATGGGTTGTACCTGAGAGAGATGAGTGACCAAGACAGACGGAATTACAGCAATGACCAACTTGTCACCGAATTAATGACTGGAGTTCTTGCTCAGTGGTGCAAAGCAAATCCTAAATTCACTGAGCCAGTCATAAACGGTCATACAAGAATCAGAGCAAAGTTGAAATCCATATGGGAGCAAGGAAACAAGGTGTCCTCTGGCAGAGCGAAGTTGGAGGAGAAAGATAGGTTTATGGAAAAGCTTGACAGACTCATGGACATTCTAACCTGTAAGTGTGACATCAAGAGTTGCACTGATGTGGGTTGCAGTTCTCCCTGTGTTGGTGGAGTGCATATATTTTGTGACTGCAGTAAAGAGAAAAAGATTCCAGTCATTGAGCTAGCTTTCATCAAAGGTCAAAGAGAAAAAGTTGGAAGCATTGGACCTCATCAGATCGGACCAGTTGACCTCCCAGAGACTAGAAAGCAATTGTTGCAACAGGAAAGGCAAGCAAAAAGGTTGGATGACGAGAAAAAAAGGAGAATGGAGAGAGATAAACAAAGCAGACAAGAGGAGAAGATGACAGAGAGATCTATGCATGAATTGCAGCAGAGAGAGTTTGATGAGTGTGAAGATATGATGGATGAATCAGAGATGGACAATTGCAGTGATGAATACAACCCTTACTTGCCTGATGAAGGCGAGGCTTCTGGTGGTTTAATGAAAATTGGGAAAAGAGCCAGATACAATACTACGGACATAACCAACATAGCCTTGGCTAGCCTAAGACACCACACTGGGTTAAGGGAGACAGCGGAGATTGCCACTGCTGCCTGGATTGATGCCGGACTCGTTACTCACTTTGACACTACTTTGGTTATTGATCACAACAAGGTAAAGAGAGCTCAGGAGAAAGTCATGAAGGAACTCGATGCAAAGTTTGAAGACGAAATTCAGCAGAAAGGCATAAGTTGTATTTTCTTTGATGGGCGCCGTGATGAAACCAAGGTCATGTTGCAAGCAGAAGAGAATGGCAAAATGTATCCAGGTTTGGTAAAAGAAGAGCACATTACAGTTTGCATGGAACCAGAAAGCAGATATCTGTGGCATTTTGTCCCTGCTAAGGCAACTAAACAGAAATCACATGCTGGAATAATTGCTGACAATCTGGTTGAGTGGTTGAAAGAAAGAGGAGCAGACAAAACTCTTCAAGCTATTGGAGGTGATTCTTGTAATGTAAACACTGGTTGGGAGGGAGGAGTAATGCATTATGTCGAGGAGAAGCTACAAAGGAAGCTTGTGTGGATTGTTTGTGATCTACACACTGGAGAGCTGCCACTGAGGCACCTAATTACTGCTCTAGATGGCAAGACACTAAGCAATAACAAGTGGTCAGGTCCCTTAGGAAAAATGTTGGATTCCGCTACTGACCTGGAAATCAATCCTGATTTCACAAAAGTCTCTGTTGGTCCTGGTCTCCCTCAGCTCAGCGATGAAGTAGTGAAAGACTTGAGTACAGATCAGAGCTATGGCTACAGGATTGCTACTGCAATTAGAACAGGACATTTGCCAAAGGATCTGGCTCTGTTGGAGATAGGACCTGTCTCCCACAGCAGGTGGCTCACAACAGCTTTGAGGTTCATGAGAATCTGGATATCCAAGCACAATCTACAAGGAAAGAATCTGAACAACTTGAGGATGATTGTGGAGTTCTGTGTTGGAGTATACATTGTTAACTGGTTCAACATAAAGATAAATAGCAACTGGACACAAGGACCCAGCCATCTTGTTTTCCAGCTTCAACTGATCAAGGAACAAAAAGATGAGGTGAAAACGATTGTAATGCCTACAGTGAAGAGGTCTGCTTGGTACAGTTTTAGTGAGTGTGTGCTGCAAGCAATGTTGTGCAGTGACAAGGAAGGGGAAAGAAGAGATGCAGCAGAGAAGATAATGAAGATCAGAGGTGAAGGAGATGAGACAACACAGCTTGGAGATAACCGAGTGAGACCTAGGAGAACACCGAACATCAACACTGAAGCGACTACAATCTCGCAACTGATTGACTGGAGCTCTGGAGTCTCTGAACCCCCTCTCACCTGCACCTTAACAACAGCAGAGATCAAGGCACTTGTAGACAACCCAATGGTAGTTCCCAACTGGCCGTCACACACACAGTCTGTGGAAAGGTGTGTGAAAATGACAACCGAGGCTGCTAGTCATGTATACAGTCATGAGAGGAGGACCCACTACATCAGAGGTCAAATGATCAGTAGAGAGCTCATGGGCCGTAACAGAAGCAAGCAGGACATGATGTCTTTGGTTGATTTTGCACAATTCCGTTAACTTGACTTCACAAATGGCATTTTATAGGACATTGAGTAGCTAAAGTTTTTTCCAGTTCTATTGTATGTTAAAATCAATTGTATGCAATTTATAGCTCATTTCAACTGTGAATTGAAGTAGCTAGCACTGCATAAAAACTGTTTCTGAAGTTATATTTGGGTTCAGCATGAAAAACTGCACATTTTCATCACTAGGCGTTTTTGAAATTCAATTTTTTTAAATTTCACCCCTCAAATTGACACACCCTACTGCATACTTTTCCTCTTCTTACAATTTATTTATTTCTCACATTTCCTATAGCGCCCCTCCAAGCTCACTACTCAGAGGCGCTCCCAACTACAGCATGGACACTGCATCGGAGTTACACGCCAAAAGCGCACGAAAAGCAATAGAGACGGAAGGACTTGCTCAAGGTCCCAACGTGGCAGATTGAGGAGGGATTCGAACCTGGAACCCTCCGACTCCAGGGCACTGAACCCACCACTACACCACCGCGCCCCACAAAGAAGTCTAAATAGTACATCGTGCAACGGAAGAAAGCAACTGATGTCGGATTTACCAACCTACCTACTAACGTCGGAATCCGTGGATTATTCCGGATGCGTAGAAATGGCTGCAGCTCGGAGTTGGTCAGCAGCAGCAGCAGCACACGCACACACGTAACACATCGGTTATCGAACACAGGAGATGAACACTGACGGCGGCTGAAGACATCGAACGACGGGGGGTCAAGCGACGACGTCTACCATGTCCATCCTGCAGACGAGCAAGCAGGGGCCGTTTCAAAAACAACAAAAATTGAACACAAGAGAGAGACAACGACGGAGGGGCAGCGGGCCAACCTGTGGCAGCGGCGAAGGATTAACCTACTCGACGAGAAATGATCAACAGCCTCATGTTCACACACCTTTATAAGGAGGCCACTACCGTCGTCATCGTCTGCCCCTAATTTCCTTTCCACGGGGCCTCGTCCGGCGGATTCCAGGCTCCGCCCCCTCAGGCGGCGCCTACCAGAAGCGCAGGCCAATTAGCCGGAATGAAAACACGACGGCTATAATTAGTCCGGGCCTCTTACCTGGTCACCGGTGCCCGTGAGACAGAGCAAGCAGGCAGAGGCCAGGTAATGACATAGCGGTACTCGGCTGTTACAGGCCTCTCCGTACGCGCTGCATTCCCGGCCGGCGGGCACCCGATAGTCGTCAAGGCTGTCAGTCATGATAGCTCAGGGAGTTATTGAACTCGAAAGCCGGCTATCAGCACGTCCCAGGGACACCACCCGAACCAAGCCAGAGGTCAGAATCCCTCTACCCTCCCCTTCCCCCACAAATAAAAAATCCCAGGCTTGGATTCTGTCAGATGTTTGTGATTAACTTGACGCGCGGACGAGGTTCTTTTTCGCAGGGCTATTCTAAACGTTGACACGACACGCCGTACTATAAATCTACACCCAGACGAGAAGAGGAATGACGTGTGGGGTGTCAGACTTGAGCATCGACGTCAGTGTGCCCCTCTCAGCCTGAGAATGCCCGTTCGCATTGCAGTCGAGGCTTATTATTTTAAGAGATTTTAATCTGGGACAGCGCAGTCCGTACACGGACGGAGAACTTAAATGTCCACTCACACGGGCAGACGACCAATTCATTGAAAAAGTGAGAAGGTGGTCGACGATCTTTGGAGAAAAACGCGTGCATTTACATTTGCAATTTAGAATTAATTAAGTGACGTTACACAGTGGCCTACTACAGGGCCGAAAGTAGGCTATAACCCTGCAGCATGCCTTATCCAATTTTTGACAAAGTCATTGTGTAATTCTAGTAAAACTTAGATCAGCATAGGCTACCTGTCAAGCGTATGCATATTAGAAGGCCGGAATTAAAATCAAAATATCTAAAGCTGGAAGAAATTCGGGACAAGCCAATATTTTGGCAACGGGTTAAGTATGTTCTAGTTACATTCCCATAAAAACCTACAGTGAACCTACACTTAGCAAAATGTGAAATTTGAACTTCAATTTGGGACTGTTTGTTTGGCGCATTTAGACCCTGCGCAGTCTTTTCTGAGTAGGAGTTACCATGGCGTAAGAAGGCAGTTACAGTCTTTCGTTGCATGTTTACGTCGGCAACGTGCAATTTCTTAGTATAATTTTTTGAAATTTGTTCGTTTCATTCGCGTTTAAAGTTAGTTCAGCTTTAGATTACGTAAAATTGTTAGGAACTGCTTCGATTTTATCGGGTAGTTTAACCTGTTAACGTTGTGTAGGATTTTTGTAGCAATTTGTAATTGAGTTGAGCGATAATGGCGGGCGAATCGGGCAGATACGGCTGAGCTATGCGAGGATAAATGCGTTATGTGCCGTTCTGTTACTAGTTCTTCGACTAGCGATTATCGTGACTGCATTTGCGTAAGCAAGAGGAATGAATCCCTTCTCAGAAAGCTAGTATTCGGCGTGATGATAGCACTATAAACCAATACATGGCTAGACATCTAGGCATAGTTAAGGTTCATGAACACTGCAAAATAGTCAATTATAGTGATCGACATTGCGAACTGCATAAGAGTAAGCTGGTAGCGGTGAACCGGATTATTATTGACTTTTACATAGCTCACTGTCACGGTAACTTACTCAGAAGCACTCCTAGTCTAACAACGGCTAAATAAGGCAGGTTTTAAGCGAGAAAAGATGTAACCTCTAGGCACAAGGCGGAATGAAACAGGGAGCCAACTCCAGGTTCTAGGACCAGCCACTGAGAAATAGCACTGGTACATTATGGTAGTCCGTGAGCGAGGGGCCAAGAGCTCAGCTGATCGGAGGTCAGATCGCCGCTGGACACCAGAGGTAGGACAGCAGAGCTCTTGCAGGTACATGAGAGCCAGACCCTCCATACAGCGCAAACTAATGCAGACACCCTATAGGTTATTCGATGTGTAATAGAAAGCCAGTGGAGTACATTGGATATGACCTATAAGACATGCTGCTGTGCGCAGAACCTGCTCAAGACACCCGATCTGGATCACCGGAAACCCCCAAAGGAGGGAACTTCAAAAGTCGATGTGAGAGACCACAAAGGCATGGACAACAGTGGCAGCAGCAGTAGGGGTTAGAGATAGAGATGATGTGCTGCAAGTATTTCATACATCATGAGTTCATGACAGTCAATGGAGGCAAACTTTTGTGACTTGTGCACTATTGTGAGGCAAAATACGTGATGCACAGTTTGACCATGAAAATATCGCCAGCATCCATAACAGAAGTTTGGCTAAGCTGTGGATTCCGCCCCTATTACAGACATTTCTGCAGACATCAATAGCATAGTGAAGCAAATTATCGCTTAACTCAATTACATATTGCTACAAAAATGCTACACATTGTTAACAGGTTAAATACCAGTTAAAATCGTATCAGTTCCTGACAATTTTATGTAATCTAAGGCCGAATTAACTTTAAACGCTTATGAAACAAATTTCACAAAAATTATATGATTAAATTGCACGTTTCCGACATAAACATGCAGCCAGACTCCAGTTCCAATTTACACACAAAAATTGGAATGCGTTTCCTCCTTGGCATTTCAATTTTCTCTCTTCTACGTGACATCCTGAAAGACTATGTTCATCAAATAAACCACAATTTTTCCAACAAACCGGGCATGCATTACATCTCCCATCTAGTCTAGATCCAATGGAAACCACAATGAAACAGAGATATGATATCCATCATGACAAAAGGATCACCTGCAGGATCCTCTGCTCCATCCTTTTGGCTTTCCAACATTAAATTCCATTGGGACTCACGCAACCCTAACAGTTACTTAATTCCATCCAAACCTATTACCTCATTCCATTGAAACCATAATTATAATTTCAGTTGTGTGCTCCTATAGATATGGGCCTACATAATATGTATTAAGAAAAAAGAATTAGGTTGTCCTGCACTTTTTTAAAAATCAATCTGCTTTGTTCTGGTTTATTTTAATTTTTTGTACATGCTGCTGTAATTAATGAATAATGATTTCTATATTTACAACTGTCTTATATCGATATATGGCATGTTTATGTTTAAATGTTGGTTTATAGGTGGAATGTTTGACTGTCATAGATCTATATAGTGTAGCAAAGTAGCATAACTATCTCTAAAGGCCTATAATTGTCATATTCTGTGCTTTAATAGTGCATCACTCTCTGTACAATGTGGACACTAAGCATCCTGTGCATTTATGAATGCTACAAACTTAATTACCACTCTCATGCAACCAGAACACACCAACTAGGCCTACTGTTTTCCATTGTATCTATGGACATAATTATTTTCATGACCGTATTTGGCCTGCCAATATTGCTCATGACCTGCCTTACGACCTGCTTGGAACTTTTAGCTCTTTTTTACATTTAATTTCCTTGACCTACTGAATAACTGCTATGAAGAACTGCTTGACACGACCTGTCTAAATTGTAGCCTATAGCTTGTGCCACGACTGTCTGTATATTGTATTCTTAGTTTAAGGGCTATTTTAATATTTGCAAGCAGGGTAATGGATGAGGACATTAGGTCTATTAGCTTAGATAGCAAGAGACAGTATCTAAGTTCTGACACAGTATCAGTGTAAGAACTTCTTCACTCTGCTGACAAGTGCTTGCTGGATGAGTGCTTGTGAACACCTGTTTCATATTGGGCTATTTAAGTAAGTATTGTTAATTAAAAGTTGTTTAAAAATCTTAATCTAAGGGCTCGTTCAGCCCGTCAATATATTAGACCTACATATATTTTTTCTTAACCCTCCCCCGTTTAGGAGGTGGTTTGGATGTTTCAAACACAAATAAAAATTCTAATTTA
>OX243828.1:21355956-21522734 GCA_945859605.1 Lumbricus rubellus
AAAGGCGGCGGCGGCGACCGGGGTTTGAACCCTTGTGTGTATTACAGCTTATCCGTCGCCTCTTCGTTTACAAAGGCGAGCGCTCGGCAGCAGCGATGCGTGTTGCTATGCTAATATCGGATTTAAATTATATCGGATGCTTCTGAAATGAGAGACTTCAGCAGAGGACCCCCATCCTCCTCCTCCACATCATCCTCGAATAAAGGACCAGGACTAGAAGGACTAATGAAGTGAGTCCGTCTCTTGGGTGGTGGGGTGGGGTAGGGTGAGATGGGGTGGGATGGGGTAGGTGGGGTGATAGGAAGCGTGTCTGTGATCCGTGATGGGGTGTGGGTGGGTGGGATGGGGGGAATGGAGTGGGGTGGGTGGGTGTGGATGGGGCGAGTGGGGTGGGGTGGGGTGATAGGAAGCGTGCCTGTGGTCTGTTATGGGGTGAGGGTAGGGTGGGGTGGGAAGAGGGCATGAACGGTTCTTTGAAGGCTTAGAACAAAGGAGCGTTGTTCCTGCCGCTGCTGTTGCTGCTGCTGCTGCTGCTGCTGCTGCAGCTGCTGCTGCTGCTGCTGCTGCTGCTGCTGCAAGAGGATGTCGATACGGAGAGGGGAGTGGGGGGGGGAGACGCGCAAACAAGTTGATCGGTGGATCGATTCGGACGCTAACGGCGTTCCATAGATCGACCTTCGATGTTGAATCATATATTGGATGCTGCTGCTGCTGCTGCTGCTGCTGCTGCTGCTGCTGCTGCTGTTTGGAGTGCCAACGCTCTCTAACCACACTCACGTCTAACAATACTTTTCCTCTTTGTCACTTCCTCTCCCACTTCCTTTATCCTTCCCATCCTCCTTTTCGAAATCCTCCTGATCGTCTTCCTCCTTTTACATATTATTTCCCATCATCTTATTTCCAGCTCAATAGCTGTTCTCATTCTTCTCCCTCTCCTCCTTTTCGCCTCCTATTTTTTCTCCTCCCAATTTCTCCTCCTCTTCATCATTTTTGAAGTTCTCTCCCTTTTCTTTCCTGTAATATTACGTCTCTCCTTTTTCTCTTTTCCCTCTGTCCCTTCTCTGCCTCGCCTCCTTTCTCTTAATTACCTCTCTCCTTGATGTTCCATATATTTCCCTTCCTTCTCTTCCGTGTTTCTTCTCCTCTCCATTCCTTGTCCTCCCTGCCCTGTCTTCCTTGTTTTTCTACTTTCTAATCTCTTAACTACCGAAAAATATCAATTGTCAAAGGTATTTCAAATTCTCTTCCTCAATTTCCTCTCTCCCATCATTTTCCACATTCCCTTCCTCCTCAGCTCATTGATCGACCTCCTCCTCACTTCTCAACTACCCTCAGTTCTCCACGACCCTCTCCCTCGACTGTCGGCGCCCATTGAAAATGATGCCGACCATTGAGGGAGAAAGACTTCAATTATGCATGAAGGAGATGCCAATCACACGCCCCCCTCTTCCCTCCCTTCCCTCCGTCCATTGACCTTCCAGAATCCCAGCCACACACACACACCCACCCACACACCCACACACCCAAACACACACGCACACTCACATACACACATACACACACCCAAACACACACGCACACTCACATACACACATACAAATACTCTTGCAAACGCACAATCCCTAGCCACACACATGCGCACACACACCCTCATACGCACACTCACGCACACCCATGCACACACGCTCATACACACTCACACACAAACAAACCCATACACACACACTCACACAAACATATACCTATACATGCACCAATACCCGTATTATACACACGCACTCACGCATACACATAGCCATACACATACACTCACACATTGACATACCTATACATGTACATGCACCCATTCCCGTATACACACTCACAAAAATACAAACCTATACAAGTATACATGCACCCATACCAGTATACACACGCACTCACACACACACACACACACACACCCATACACACACACACACACACCCATACACACACTCACACAAGCGCACACGACTGAGAAAAACAAGACAACAGGAGGACACGATCCACGGCTCTTGTTCTTTTTGTTCCATTTGTTTAGCGCCTGTTGTCCGGCCACAATCAACCCATTGTTACGCATGAGAACTGATAAACAAACTAAGTGTCATGAAAAAACAATTTTAAAAACGAGTGGCAGACAGCCTGGCGCACAGATGTAATTGACGATCAACAGTTTATTTTTTAGTTGTGATGTTCGACATGGTGGTCAGACAATCATTGGCGCCGGATGAATGAGACAATAGGAACAATGGAATGCACGGACAATGAGAGATGGAAGAGAGAAAAGGCTGATGAAAAAGACAGATGGTCTGCGTTCATGATAAAGATCTGTCTCTGTCTTAGTCTCCGTCTCTGTCACTGTCACTGTCTGTTTGTCTCTATATGTCTCTCACTCTTTATGTCTGTCTGCCTGTCTGTCTGTCCCTCTCTTTTTCTGTCTGTCTCTCTCCCCTCTCTCTCTGTCTCTCTTTCTCTGTCTCTGTCTCTCTGTCTCTCTCTCCTCTCTCTCCCCTCAGTAGAACAGAATGTAGCAAGCTCGGACATTCAACCAGTACAGCCTTGACCTTCGGACATTCAACCAGTACAGCCTTGACCTTCGGACATTCAACCAGTACAGCCTTGACCTTCGGACATTCAACCAGTACAGCCTTGACCTTCGGACAATTTGATCAGTACAGCCTCGACCTTCGGACAATTTGACCTAAACAGCCTTAAAAATTGAGTGTCTGCGCAGTTTGACCAATACTAGCCTTACTTTTTTAATTAGACGTCCGGCGTAAAAAAGTAAAAAAGTAAAAAAGTAAAAAAAATTTCTCTGGCGTATATAAAATGACTGAAAAAATGGAATATACAGCTCGGCCTAAAGACGAGATATCCCAATATAAAATGGACTACTCATCGTATAATCTGAAAGAATTACGACAAATTCCTAAACAGAGAGGACAAAGAGGATACTCGAGTTTGCGAAAAGCGGAACTCATAGCGTTCATATCGCGGGGAGATCGACTAGGCGCTCGGGCTCAGGTCAACAAAACACCAGCGCATACTCCCGCCACTGTACGAGAATTGCGCGAAATTGCAAAAAAGAGAGGTGTGCGAGGATACTCGAGATTGGCAAAAGCGGAACTTACGACATTCTTGACTACTACTTGGAAATTTTTGCATCCGGGGAAAAATAAAATAGTTTTTTCGGATTGGCTGACTAGCGAGATTAGTCAGTTACCTCCGCAAATAAAACCGCCCATTCATAGGTTCAAACTTCGAGAGACTGCGACGGCTATCAAAGGGTTTACAAAAAGATACACGATCGATGGCAACAGCAGGGTCGATGTTGCAACTTTTCTCAAGGCTGTAAGACCGCAGGTAGTTAGGCTGCTAGCGAAAAATCGGGGGGTAAAAGTTCAACTCGATCTCATGTGCGAAATGGAGAAAGTAGATATGAAAACCGGCGAAGTAGTAACGGCTGAGCCTAATTTCAAATCAAAGAGTGATATTATTTTAGAAGCAACCGATGTGAGGGAAATATATACCAACGCAGCGGATAAAATTAAGGAGAGCATGGCAAGTTTTCAGATGCGGGGGAGTAATTGGAGATTCAAAACCGTTTTGAAGTTGGATATCGATACGGTGGTATATAAACCGCTGAAAGGTAGTTCCTACATTCCACTCCCAGATTATTTAGCGAATAAAAAGGCTATTATTAATATGAAGAACAAAGATGGGGAATGCTTCAAGTGGTGTGTAACGAGGGCTGTAAACCCTGTTGAAGAACATCCGGAGAGAATAACGAAAGAATTAATTAGACAGTCTGAGGAACTCAATTGGTCTGGTATTGTATTCCCAGTAGCAGCGGATGCTAATGTGATAGGTAAGTTTGAGAAAAATAATAATATTAGTATTAATGTTTTTGGTTACGAGAAAGATGTGAATGTATTCCCACTATATATATATCAAAGCATGAGAATGATAGGTGTGTAGATCTATTACTCATTTCTGATGGAGAAAAGAAGCATTATTGTTGGATCAGGAATTTCAATAGACTGATGGCGGTGAAAACAGAAAATACTACTACATCAATGTACTATTGCAAAAGATGCTTGATAGGGTTCAGTAGAAAAGAATCGCTTCACAAACATACTGAGTACTGTTCGCAGCAGGACGCCCAACGAATAGAACTTCCGGAACCTGGGACTATGCTAAGTTTTACACATTACTACAGAAAGATGCGTGTACCGTTTTTGTATTTTGCCGACTTTGAATCGTTCATCAAACCTATCGGCACATGTCAGCCCGTTCCTAGCAAGTCTTACACCAACAAGTATCAAAAACATACGCCCAGCTCGTTTTGTTATCATTTGAAATGCTTCGACGATGATGTTTATTCCCAAGAGCCGGTGCGTTTTACAGCTGAAAACGAAGACGATGATGTTGCTCAGTTATTCATAGACTCTATCGAAGAAAATGTAAAACGAATATACAACGAGTTCAAATTCCCCAAGAAGATGATATTCGGCAAGAAAGAGCAGGTGCTCTTCGACTCGGCTACTGTTTGCCATATATGCGAAGGAGAATTTATAGGCGAAGAAAAACCGGTTCGAGATCACTGTCATTTGACTGGAAAATTTAGAGGTGCCGCTCACAACCTTTGTAATCTGAAATACAAAGTCCCCAAGTTCTTCCCCGTCGTATTTCACAATTTGACCGGTTATGACAGCCATTTATTTATCAAGAAATTACGAGGTGAACACGGCGAGAAAATCAAATGCATTCCCTGCAACGAAGAAAAGTATATCTCATTCAGCAGAGAGGTCGTCGTCGATAAGTTTGTAGATGCAGATGGAAAAGAGAGAGAAGTCAAGCGCGAATTACGTTTCATCGATAGTTTAAGATTCATGCCCCAGAGTCTCGACGTGTTATCGAAAAATCTTCAGAAAGATCAGTGCAAGAATTTAGGGAAATTTTTTGAAGGTGAGAAGCTGGATCTTTTACTCAGAAAAGGCGTTTACCCATATGATTACGTCGACGGTGTTGAAAGATTAAACGAAACCGAATTACCATCGAAGCATGCCTTCTATTCAAAACTAACCGATTCGGGTATCAGCGAAAAAGATTACGCGCACGCGAAAACGGTATGGGACAAATTTGAATGCAAAACATTACGTCAATATCATGACTTGTACAATTTATCGGATGTTCTATTATTAGCGGATGTGTTCGAAAACTTCAGAGACGTCTGTATGAAGCACTACAACCTAGATCCTGCGTGGTACTACACTAGCCCAGGACTTGCATGGGATGCGGCGTTGAAGACGACTGGTGTAGAGTTGGAGTTGTTGAGTGACTACGATATGTTACTGATGATCAAGCAGGGAATACGGGGAGGTGTCAGCACGATTTCCCACCGATACGCGAAAGCGAACAACGAGTACATGGGAGAAGCTTTCAATCCCACCCAACATTCAGTATTCATTCCATACTTGGACGCGAACAACTTGTACGGATGGGCGATGAGCAAACCGTTGCCAACTCATGGGTTTGAATGGATGAACGATGACGAATTGAATGATTGGAGAAACATTACCGAACGAGATGGAGTGGGATGTGTGTTGGAAGTCGACTTAGAATATCCAAAAGAATTGCACGACCTGCATAATGATTATCCACTAGCTCCCGAGAGTGTAAAACCTGCGGGATCAAATGTGGCGAAACTCATTCCAAACTTGAATGACAAAAAGAAGTACGTCGTTCATTACGGAAATTTAAAATTGTACGAACGCCTCGGATTGAAAATCGTAAAAATACACCGAGGAATAAAATTCGTGGAAAGTGCCTGGCTGAAAAAGTATATCGATCTGAATACTAACCTGAGAACGAAAGCTACGAACGATTTTGAGAAAGACTTTTTCAAGCTGATGAATAATAGCGTTTTCGGTAAAACAATGGAGGCTATCGAGAATCGAGTTGACATACGATTGGTGAGTGATGAGAAGGAAGCTATCAAGCTAGCCGCGAAAACTAATTACGACAGACGAACGATTTTTGATGAAAACCTCATCGCCGTTCACATGAAAAAGACCAAGTTGTTTTACAACAAGCCGATATATCTAGGGATGTGTATATTGGACGTTAGTAAGACGCTCATGTATGAGTTTCATTATAATTACATCAAGGCCAAGTACGGAGATAGGGCCAAGCTATTATTCACCGATACCGATTCTTTGGCGTATGAAATTAAAACGGAAGACTTCTACAAAGATATTTCCCCCGACGTCCAAAGTATGTTCGATACTTCAGACTATCCGAGAGATCACCCATCCGGCATAGAAACGGGTGTAAATAAAAAAGTGGTTGGTATGTTCAAAGACGAGGCTGCGGGAAAACAGATTGAAGAATTTGTCGGACTGCGATCCAAGTTGTACTCTTACAAGATGGCGGGCGAAGACTACAAGAAATGTAAAGGTGTGAAAAAGAACGTCGTCAAGAAATCAATCACTCACGCAGATTACAAAGACTGCGTGTTTACGAAAAGACAACAGTCGAGAGCGATGAACGTCATTCGATCCTATCGCCATGAAATTTACACCGAAGAAGTAAATAAAATAGCTCTGTCCGCCGACGACGACAAAAGAGTAATAATGGATGACGGCATCCACACCCTAGCCTATGGGCACTACACGCTGAAAACTAAACAAAATAAAGAATAATTTACACTAATATAAAATGGATGCGGCAAAAAAAGTGTGTACCAAATGCAAAAAAGAAAAAAGCTTGGACGAATTTCACAAAGATCATACGCAGAAGAGCGGGTATTACCCCAGCTGCAAACTTTGTAAAAATGCCAAAGTAAAGGAGCTTGCGCACAAATACGCAAGACAGGAAAATAGGGAGACAAAAGACACAAAAGTTTGCAGTCGGTGTAAGGTAAGTCAGAACATATCGGAATACGTCAACAATCGATTTCAAAAAGATGGAAAGGCGAATGAATGCAAAAATTGTAGGCATAATTATTATCTAGCCAACGCAGAAGCTCGAAATAAATATCAAAAAGCGTATATTACAACCCGAAGGCAGAATGACCCGGAGTTTAAATTACTAACAAATATGCGCTGTAGGCTTGGCGACGCACTAAGAGGCAAATCGAAATCACAAACGACACGACAACTTGTCGGCATTGACTTTGAAATATTCACCAAATGGATTCAGTTTCAATTTGATGAAGAAATGACCATGGAAAATTACGGATCCTATTGGCACATCGACCATGTTCTACCCCTATCTTCGTTCAACTTACTCGATGAAGAAGAACTCCATAGAGCCATGAATTGGGTGAATTTACGCCCTTTGCTACCGCTGAAAAATTTGCAAAAAGCGAGCAAAATAGATCGTTGGTCATATATTATGCAGGAAGTAAAATCTCATTACTTTTTGAAACATTTAGAAAATGAGTTTTGAGACAAACAAAAACATAAATGTTGAAGGCATAGTTCTACCAAATACCCCTCTGTCAAACATACAGCTGATCGATGCCGCGAAAAAGCTCAATATCCCTAATTTCCGGGGAGTATTTCTCAGAGACGAGCTGCCGAAGAAACCTAGCCGGACTGAATGCGGGATATTGAATCTAGACGATTCTAATGGACCCGGCTCGCACTGGGTTGCTTTTTTGAAGAACGGCAAGGATAAAATATATTTCGACAGCTATGGCCTGCCCCCTCCTACAGAACTGCTAGAGTATTTACAGAGTCCCGTGTACTACAATAGCGAACGCGTACAGCCCGACAACGAAGTGTTTTGCGGTCATCTATGCCTGCACGTCCTGAAAAAAACATGCAAAGATGGGGTGAGTTTTCAAGAAGTTATAAACAGCCTGCATTGAAAATTATATTCAGATGTAAAAAATGCCTGTCGATAAATTTGGACATACAGATTCAGGATCTACTCAAAGAGTAATTGCTGGCGGAGTTACTGAAAGTCAAGTAAACAGTACTTTTCTAAGGCTGGATGGAGCAAACCCCGCGACTGGAGATCTAAATATGAGTGGCCATACTATTAGAGGTCTGCCTACAACGAATACAGCGAATACAGCGAATACTCCGGAAGCGGGGATAGATGAGGCCGTGAGTCGGGGGCAAGTAATAGATTTACTGCGGAATCACGACGACGTTCCGACCGACAATAATCATTTGACGAATAAGAAATACGTCGATGAACAACTTACTTCGAAAGTGGCGACGGTAGTAGGGCCTGCGGTTAGCGCTTACAGTTCAACTCAACAGGCTATACTCGCTAGATCTCACACTGCAGTTACTTTTGACGTAATCAGATGCGGTACCGCAAAACACGGTATTGAACAGGGTATCGGAACGACTTCTTTCTTCCCCAGTAAAGCCGGGTACTATATCGTTTCGGCGTACATAGAATTTTGTAACAATAGTAATACCGCGTATGGCACCGTCCACCTGTATAAAAATGGGGTGTCGTACATGCAAATTGCGGGCGGAGGGGGTACGAAAGGTTCGCAAAACCATTCAATCGGTAGTAACATAGTTTTTCTAGACGAGTTCGATTACGTCAACATACACGCTTTTTCATCCATCGCTACGAACATTTTGTGTAGGGACTTTTCAGCGGCATTCTTACGTCCCTGAATTAATAAAAATTATTATATTCAAAATGCCTGTTGATAAATTTGGACATACGGATTCAGGATCTACGCAAAGAATAATTGCAGGGGGCGTTACGCTGTCCCAAGTAAACAGTACTTTTCTAAGGTTGGATGGTGACAACAACATTACGGGGGATATAGATATGCGTGGTCATCATCTCGTTGGTTTACCGACTGGTTACCCTTCAGCGAGGAACGGCGACGAAGCCATTAGCTTTACTCAGGCTACTGCCCTAGTCGTTGATAAAACAGCGGATATCGCTCCTAGAGATTACGTTTCGGGTATGAGGGTATCTCCGGGTAATCTAGTGAGAAATACGACGAGCGGTATTATATATAGGTTCGAAGGAACGGCTGGAGCTATAACAGCGGCGCCAGCATTATCCGCGAATTGGAGACCTACAACCGGACCGGCTATTTGTGTGTTGAGAGAGGATGACAGCGGAGCGACGACTGCTATCGTAAGTGGTGGCGCATTCTCGGGCACATATGCAGCGCATGGTGGTGCATTCTCAGCCTCATATGTAATGCATCATAAATTAACGGTCGTTGCCATCAATACGGATTCGGCGTATACGACGTCCTTGGGCTTTATAACTATTCCTCGTACGGGCGTATATCGACTTAGCGGATTCGCGAATTTCTTGATAGGAAATGATAGTCCGGGCAAAAAATTAATCGGAATTGCGTATGTCCAAGACGAGTTACATAGTGACGAACTTTTTGAATACAAGGTCAGCGGAACAACGGATGGCAGCAGAATATCGCTCGTATTACCAACCGTCGCCATATTTTTCTACGCCAACGATAAGCTCGGTATGAAGTTATATTCCGTCATGACCGGAAACAGTCTAACAGCCGGTCGCCGTCTTCTCATGGGCGGAGGCGGATTGCAGGTCGAGTTTTTGTACTAGGTAACCGTAGATACCTATCGTTCATATACGCGCGATAGGTATCTGTAAGTCTCATTATTCTTCAGCGTTATCTTTCTTCAATATACCACGCTCATTTTCTGCCCATCCGATTGAAACCTCAGTAACTTGTCTGAAATCACCACTGCGTACGCTTCCGTATTGGCTAGCGGCGCCGTATTGAACGTGCCTTTGATCTGGATATCGACCACCGATGACTTCAGACGCTCGGACTGCTTGCTCACGTCAAACACCATAATCGGAAACAGATCTTTGAAGTCCGAAGGGGTGATATTGCATTGCGTCATTAGTTCGTCCATTCCATAGTATTTTTCACTGAACGCGGCTGCTGCTCGGTACGCCCGCGCGAATTGTTGATTCGGAAAGGATAGGTTGTAGTCGACAACTGGGTATCGGTCCTGGTTCATCATCACGAACATGTTCTTCAGATCGCAATGATTGAAAATGGATGGATTTTGTTCTTGATCACCGCTTTTGTCGGTTTGAAAACCCAAGATGATGTAC
This sequence comes from Lumbricus rubellus, assembly GCA_945859605.1. NCBI lineage: Eukaryota > Metazoa > Annelida > Clitellata > Crassiclitellata > Lumbricidae > Lumbricus > Lumbricus rubellus. Next base: position 21,366,079 of record OX243828.1, read on the forward strand.
CTAGGTTTCTCGGGTAATGTCTTGACGCTAAGTCTCCAGCTAAAATTAGTTGACTGTGCGACGGAGGTGGTATCGCATTGACGGGCTCTGTACGCAACTGGCAGCGACGCTTTCGATTCGATCGTTTTGTACAATTGCATCTTCTCCATATCCGCGGGAATAACGTGCGGCATGAACCATGAGATTTTATCCAGCCTAACTTCCCCTGCGGCCGCGCCGGCGAGTCTGAAAATTGCGTCATCATCGGCTTTACGAACCAGAGTTAGCGTATGTTTCACACCAAAAACAACCTTGTCGTAATCATCGCAAAATCCGAAAATATGCTTCAATGGAACTACAAAGCTGAAAGTACCTTTGGCATTTGGTTTTTGAATTATATACGACTGTCTCACGGCGAAACCTTGATTATTCGCGATAGCAGCCGTCGCTCCGCTGTCCTTGTACCACAACTGATTCAGACCTTGAGCTAGTTGAAAATCATTCGGGTATTTGAGTAATCCGAGCATCGTCGTTGCTTGACCTGGGTGAAATATCGATTCAATTTCCTGATTCGACAGGGAATACGAAATTTGGCTGAAAAGATGCATGAGCCCATTATTCGTAAGAGTTGCTTCATCGGCATTGACGTAGAAGGTGGTGGGGTTGTCCGCCTTCGTCAATCTACCCTCGAACAGCAGGTAAGATTCCGCCGGATGACAAAATAGATCTTGAAGTTCGATATTTATTCTAATCTCGCCGGAGGTGTTTAGATTCGCCCCCGATATCGGCTCATACTCGTACCATTCGTAGCGTTCGACGCTTTCATCGCTCAATGGTTGTTCGGTAAATCTCAGAATATCAGATGATTGCATTTTTACTATTACGCGATAATATTTTTTTACGCGACCTTCATTCCGGCGCCGTTTAGCTCGCGTACTAAATCTTGTATCGATATGACGCCGTTCTTCTTCAGACCATCCCCCATCATCAGATTATTAATATTTGGGATATTCGAGGTCAGCCCGACGCTGCCGACGCCACTCAGCCGCTCTAAAATTTGTCTAGTTTCTGGTGTAATTTTCTTGGAGGTGGGAGTAGAAGCAGGAGTCGTAAACAGTTTGGCCACCGCTTTGTCCACTAAGCGTTTGCCGGCGTCGATTGCGGTTGTTTTCCCAACATCGATGGCCTTTTCCCCAATTTCTTTCGCCACGTCTTTACTCGCGTTGAGAGCGGTCGTTGCTAATTGTTTGGCGGCGTTCGACGTTACTAGTCGTTTGAAAAATCCCGAAATTGTATCGAATATTCCCGATCCTCCGATAACGTATTGTTTTCTATACCTCCTTCTATTAATGACTTGCATTTTTTCTGCATTTTACAATGCCATCATTATATTTTTGTAAGCATCTTTACTCAGCACTTCCTGCCTCAATAACGCGTCGCACATCGCCACGATCTCGTTTCTCACGCCGGTATTGCCTGCTTTGAAGCTTTGAAATCGTAGTTCTAGCTGTTTCGCTAATACGTTTGGATCTTCGGAAATAACGATTACACCACCCACGCCTTTACCCACCGCATTACGAGTCCTCTTTTCCCATATCGGCTTGATAATTTCTCTATATTTGACGCTCGAAGATGCTTTCGGTTTGTTGGGATTTTTTGGCTGTCTGATAGCATCCGACGCGAGTAGAATCTCGGCGTAATCGTCTCTATCATTATTATCGTATATCGACGTGTTCGGCTGTTTCATCGTCAACAACTCCCAAAGCCCCGGTGTTCCGCTATACGTCTTATTACCAACCGTCACATCGTCTCCTTGAATAAAAATCGGAGTATCGCCGATGTAGAATTGACCATTTTTTGATCGTATTCCGAACGTCGTGTCTACGATTTTTCTATCGGAGGCGTATTGATGAAGGTACTTGGTGGCTACATCACCTAATTCGGATCGTCACTATACGCTTCTATCGAGGGATACTGAGGAAATTGAACCTTCAACGACGCGGGTAGCGTTTGTAGCGCGTTTGTAGTAGCTATCGAGTTTTCTTTGATGGCGGATAGTAGGACATTCTGCTCTTTGGAAATTGCGGATTGCGACTCGACGATAGGCTTGTACAGCTTGGTTAATTCTTGTTGCAGCCCCGAATCCCCCAATCTCTCCGATAAAAAGTTTTGTTGAATATTCTTCTTGGACTTCAGAAACTCTTCGACTATGAAATTTCTTTTCGCCGGGTCATCTATCTTTAGAAACGACATTTTTAATAAAAAAATTAATGTTTTTCGACATGTTTTCCGGCGTGTTTTTCGACGTGTTTTTCTACATGTTTTTCGACATGTGTAAAAACACAAGTTAGACGTATTTTCAGACATAGCGACATAGGTCTACAAAACTCTACAAGTCTACATGATTTCGTACATGTTCACGTTAGTCGTCTTTTTCACAGATTCGGTATTTTTCTCAAACATGCTTTGAAAGGACTGCCTGACTTCCTCTCTTCCCCGATCGATGAGTGATTGTTTCGTTTCCTCGTCCATCGCGTCTATCGCAACTTTCGACTTACTTTTGATTTCTTCTTTCATGCCATTGAATTTTTCAATCTCACTTAGAATCAGAGAATATTCCTCGTCTGAAATGTGATCATCCACGAGTGCTTTTGAAATATGGTCGCTGATCGTGTTGAGCTTCGCGTCAGCTAGCGTTTTGATCTTTTCATGCTTCTCCGCCTTCAGGGCGAGCTTTTTACAGATTCGGCTGCCAATTATACTCAATAGCCCCGCACCTAGCGCTGTCCCTTCCATAGCAATAGCGATGGGGGTTGCAATTATGGTGGCTAGTACACCGATTCCCGAAATTCCGAGCCCCATCGTGATCGCCATGAGGACGTTGTCTACTACGCCGATTACGCTCACACTTCTATGGTACTTTTTACTCAACGCTGCTCTTTTGTCGCGTTCTTGCTCGATCTCCTTTTTGATTTCGCTAATCTTCTGAAGTCGATACGTTTGTGCGGACCCTGCGGCTATTTGTATTTCACCTTCCGGCGCGGAGGGTGTTATATTTGTTAGGTTTGGATAGAGTTTGATGCCTTCGTATTCCATTCTTTTATTTATTAGCAATATATATTTTTTACCGCAGATAATTTACACAGCATAGCGAATCTCCTTCATTTATTGTTACTACCGAATCGGAGTTGTTTTGAATGGAAACTATGATATCATCAATCACATCTTCTGAAATCACTCCGTCTAGTAGGCTGCATCGTCGTTCTTTGATAGCCTGTCTGAGGGAAACGAGACAAAGACCGGCCGCCATTTCTACACCGAGTCCAAGCCTTAGCGTATTTGCTGTCTTTGGTTGTATCGTGATATCATTTTGCGCAAAAATCTCCCATCGCAGACCCCCTAGTTGTCTTACTGGGGTGCGGGTAACACCGCTCGTAATCTTCCAAAAGACTGAAACGGGCTGCGTTCTAACCTCTACCGGTCTAGTTGGTTTAGTTCCAAATTTGTGTATTGGTCTCGACATTTTACATATGATAATTTATAATATCATGCCGAGAATCGGAATGTTTCGAAACGGCGAGTTGGGACCGAGCAAAAGTCCTTCGCCACTCACATAGCCCGACCCTGTTTTCATGTAAAGCCCGGATCCCATTATCGATGCGCCTTTTTGCCACGGAGACAAGTACAACCCGGATCCGGCCGCTCTTATTTTGCACGCTATGTCACCTTTCTTGACATACATTACGCCCGAACCGCTGATTTTATCGACAAGTTTCGATCCAGCCGCAGCACCTAACCCACCTAATGCGCCCTGTGCTAAACTTGGCAGTACGCTACCAAGAAGGAACCGTCCCGCTGTCGCTAGAAACGGAAGTATAGCGCCTATGAATCCACCTTCGACTTTCTTGTTGTTCTCCAATTGCGTTTTACTCATTTTAATAATCATGCCAGTTCCTTTTTGGTAGGCAGCCGCCATTTTATTGATTTGCGCCTGGGTGAGAGCCAAAACGTGTTCGCCATTCAAATCATCGTGCGATAGTTTGATACTCACGCCGCTCCCCGCTTGAAGTGATCTTTTAATTTTGTCTTGTTGCGCTTCTGAAATATTAACTTTTACGCCCGTGTAACGATTCATTTTATTAATAAATTACAAAAACTTTCAAACTTCCCTGATGTGAAATCGAATCGCCAATTCCTCACCTCGAAGATTTAGTAGGTTCCCGTGTTGGTCTGTGAGCCTCGTTTCCATCGTTGAAATTGTAGATAGCAAAATCGGGAGATATATCAAATTATGCGGCACTTCGATAATCTTGTAACCCGGGCCTACGTTTGGGAAAAAAGAATATATCACGTTTTCCGATGTCCCGTTAGTGTACGAAGACCCGATAATGTCGCTGGTCACTCTCAGGCTGCTTACACTCATTATATTTACCAAGTCCTCCGATTCATTGTATCCGCCCGAATAGATCCATCTGTTGAAACCTAGAACCTTTCCTATCGAATTCTTTGGCGTAAAGTCAACCATATACTCTGCTTCTATATTTACCACAGACCTCAGAGTATTGGTGTTTGGCGCTATTGAGATACAGTAATTTCCATTTACTCCGTCGTAATGCCCATTCCCCTTCATGACCCTCTGTATATATTCGTTGATATCCGTTATTTCATAGCAACCCTCTGGAACTTCAATGTTTACCCAATCTGTGCTGGAATTCGGCGAATACCTGAAGCCGTTGTTTGTCGCGTCGATATTAGGAAAAGAATAGTACGTCTCGAGGGCAACTAAGGCCATTTCATATTTCTTATTCTTCTCCAGTTCGAGTAGTGGATTAAACTTCGTTCTGATTCGCGTGCTCTTTTCGCTTAGAAAAATGGAAAATGATGTTTTTGGTTCCGTGTTGCAGGCCGTCTTTTCCGTGTTTTCCGATATCTGTTTGAGAAGCGATGATTCCATTTTTACTATACAATACAATTTTACAATGGCGGATCCTCGATTATATAAAATTCGTCGAGTCCGCTTCGGTATTTACCATTGTACTTGTCGCTAGTCAGGTCTAAAACCACGAATCCATGAGGCTGTTCCCATACTGTTTTGCATAGTTTTCTAAATTCATCTTTCGGCATGTCTGTACTCACGTGATCGTTGTAAATATGATTACAATTTTTCAGGTCTTGTTTGAACAGGCAAATAAAGTTCGCATTTTCTCTGATTGTTTGGCGCGGTAATTTGAAATAATTCTGGGCGAGGTAAAAACAATCTACATTACTATGCCTCCCCCGATTGTAATACGTTTCACATTTGTTTTGTTTTTCCAATTGAAGATCATCAAAAATCATCAGGTTCTTCTTTTCAGCGCTCAAATCTCTCGGGTCTGGTACATCATCGGCGCTCTCAAAGAACTTGGCAATTATATCGGATTTAGCTTCTGAGTTTTTTGCCATTTCCTGCATAACAAGGTCTGGCGACGCATTTAGGCCCACGATTTCATCTCGGTGCTCGAACAACCGAACGATCGCTTCTTTCGGCAATTTTTCTTCGTATGCTTTTTTAATAATGCGATATTCCGGTTGAAACAGAGAAGTACCGAATACCTGCAAGTTATTATAATCCAACCAGTCCGGCCTGAGTAAAAGATTGAGAAGAAGCGTTGTTTTTCCACACGCCGATTTCCCAACTATCAAACCGCGTATGCTTTTGGGTAGCAGCGGATTATTGAATCTTTTCGAGAGCGCGGTGCCCCAACTCATATCTCTAATCTCCATTTTAAAAATATATATTATTAAAAAACGAAATGTATTGCGTAAAATGTAAAAAACAGACCCAGACGACAGATCTGCAGAACGCCGTGGCTAATAATGGGAGATCGATGCTCAGAGGTGTTTGCGTCGTATGCGGGAAAACAAAAACACAATTCGTGAAGGCGTCTGCTATTGCGCAGGGTGGAGATCTAGTTAGTTCACTGAACGCTGCCACCAGCAACATTAAATTACCTTGGGCTAAATTTCCGGGCGAATTACATCTGCCAGGCCATCAGTTTACTGGTCCCGGTACTAGACTAGATTTGCGTCTGAATCCCAACGAAACCCCCAAAGATTGGAGCAAACCTATAAACAGGGTAGATAGCGCGGCATATATTCACGACCTGGCATACAATCAACACACTGATACGGCTTCTAGGAATGTCGCTGATAGAGCAATGATAAACCAGCTGAATAATATACCTAATCCAAGCGTGCGGGAACGAATAGAGAGGGCGATAGTCAAACCTATTTTGTCCGCTAAAACGAGTCTCGGGCTAGGTTTAAAAAAAGCCTAGAATTACAGCAGGACCTGAAATGGACTAATCAATTAGCGAATGAATTACACAAACCAGTAGTGAGAAATTTTAGGACGAGGCGGGTCCGTGTTGGCGGGATTGACCAGATTTGGGCGGCTGATCTAATCGACATGCAGGCTTTCGCTAGAGATAATGATGGCGTGAAATTTCTATTGACCGTCATAGATGTGTTTTCCAAGTATGGGTGGATCGTTCCGTTACATGACAAGAGTGGGAAGTCTACAGCCGATGGGTTCGTGAAGATACTCGGGGGTGGCCGACAGCCAGTCAAAGTTTGGTGCGACAAAGGGAAAGAATTTTATAATAAAAATGTGAAGAATTTAGTCGAGTTGTATTCTACCGAAAACGAGGGCAAAAGTTGTATCGTAGAAAGATGGGTGCGTACGATGAAAGAGAAGATGTTCAAATACTTTACGGCTAATTCAACGAGAAGATATATCGATGTATTAGATGAGATGGTTAGTAATTATAATGACACGAGACATTCTTCGATCAAAATGACCCCCGCGAAGGCTAGTATGAAAGTGAACGAAAAGACTGTATTTATGAATTTATACGGCGATGAGATTTCAGAGCCTATTACACCAAAGTTTTCAATCGGCGATCGAGTCAGAATAACTAAGAAGAAGAGCATTTTTGACAAAGGATATATACCTAGATGGACAGAGGAGGTTTTTGTGGTATCTCAGGTTCAATATACAGATCCGCCAACTTACAAGATCACTGATTCTAATTCTGAGGAAATACAAGGCTCTTTTTACGACCAGGAGCTACAGAAAACAACTCAAGAAATATTTAGAATCGAAAAAGTGATTAGGAAACGCGGGAAGAAATGTCTCGTGAAGTGGTTGGGCTACCCAGACTCGTTCAACTCGTGGATTGATACTGAAGACTTGGTGACATTGTGAGACGATTATGAAAAAATATGTTGTGTTTGGGGGAAAAAATAATATTCGATTGATCCAAAGACGATTATAAACCAACGGTGTAAAATCGTTTGCGATATTGTAATCCCGTATCTACGTCGTAGTCCACTCACGCTCTTGCATCACACAGGCATGAGTCGCCATTGCATTGACAATTAACGACGATGATCTCGTTGTCGATCAAACTAACATCACACGGGAGTGAGTTGCCATTGCGCCGACGACGAACGACGATGGTCTCGCCTGGCCCTTGTTGACGATCCGGACGTGGATACTTGCATGGCCATTCATCGTCGTAGCATTCGCGGTTGTGGGCGTCAATTACAACAATCAACCCCGATCTCCGCAGTATTGTTGTATAATGAACCAAGCCGAGCTGCCTGGCGATTTTTCGTAATTCAGTTTTAGTTTTATTCGGGTAAACCATTTTTATTGGAATATCTTCTCTTTAAGCCGAGTTGGATATTCCATGAATTTGAAAAAGTAAGGCTATATTGGTCAAACTGCGCGGGCACTCAGTTTTTTAGGCTGGTATTGGTCAAATGGACGAAAGTCAAGGCTATACTGGTCAGATTGGACGAAAGTCAAGGCTATACTGGTCGAATGTCCGAGCTTGCTACATTCTGTTCTACTCCCCTCTCTGTCTCTCTGTCTCTGTCTCTCTGTCTCTGTCTCTGTCTCTGTTTCTGTTTCTGTCTCTGTCTTTGTCACTGTCTGTCTCTGTCTCTGTCTCTGTCTGTTTCTCACTTTTTCTGTCTGTCCCTCTCTGTCTGTCTGTCTCTCTCTGTCTCTTTCTGTCTCTCTCTGTCTCTATCTGTTTCTCTGTCTGTTTGTCTGTGCGAGAGAGACAGACAGACAGACAGACAGACAGACACACACACACATATATATATATAGAGAGAGAGAGACAGACAGACAGACAGACAGACAGACAGACAGACAGACAAACAAACAGACAGACAGAGAACCAGAAAGTAACAGAGAGAAACAAGTGAAACAGATACAAAGACTCTGGAATAAAGAGAACGAGAGAGAGTGTGTGTGTGGAGTATATTAAAGAAAATGGATGAGTAAAGTAATGAAATTGAAGGCAAACAAGATACTTCTACAAAGCAGAATAAACAAATTAATCGTCGTTCACCAAAATCGGTTTTTCGTTTGATCCTAGAAATCCTATTGTTATTGTTGTGGCCCAAGTAACAAACAAATCATTACTGACAAATCTGGTCCACATCTATTGTTCCCTTCACTAAACAGGCTTCTTACGAGGGGCATGTTTAACGGAGTTCAAAAGCTGGACACACAGCATCGATACATATGGTTTCCAAGGATACGATGAGGATTAGATGAATGGACAGAGGGAGGGATGAATGCAGGAGAAGAAAGGGAGGGGAAATGTCTGACTGTGGTGGTTCTATTAGTCGAATGGTGTTTCTTAAAACGTCCAAATTGTTGACTTATTATCGGCGCACGATCAGAGCGCGCTCCGAGTGCGCATCGCGCGCACAAACCCATTTACCCATTCACACCCGTACCAACACTCCCCCGTATACACACACCCGCATACACACACCCGTATACCCACACCCCCCCTCGTACACACAAACACACACCCCCACCCCCTACACACAAAAACACACAAACACACACACACACGCGTACACACAAATACACATGCGCACGCACACACACACGCACGCACGCATGCACACATACCCGAACATATACGCACGCACACACGCATACATACCCGAACGCACACACACGCATACACACACATACATGTACATACACATTCTTATATACGCAAGCGCATAATGCAAGCAAAGCGATATCAAGCGGCTACGATAAATTATTACAGTGAAAATGTTTCGCGTATGGCAATCCGTTATTCAAATATTTACAAGTCATTTGAATGGACGCATTATGTCTTCTATCAACAGAAGCGAATGGCTAATTATAACCACAATTAAATGAAGAAATAATATTATTATTAGTCTTGTGAGACACAATGGAAGAAGAAGATGAGACGGACCCGGGTCTGAAGACAGAGGCGGATCCAGGATTTCTGGTTAGGGGGGGCGTAAATACTACCAATCCAATCCCGTAAATATATATATATATATAAGCTTATATGAAATTAGATCACGCAAACCTATAATGATCCTTTTTATAGAAAATGTTATGGAACTTTAAAAATATATAGTTTCTCATCTAAAACCACTGGTCTCCACTGAAGGTTAACAGTGAAACGATTATAAATCAGTTATCGGTTTTGATCATGCAACCCTTGATCAAAAAAGGAAATAATTAAGTGTCACATATGCCAGTGGATTAAGCAGTGTCATTCTCCTTGGATGCTTTCTGGCGTAGGCATTGATAATGTCATCAATGTCTAACTTGATATCCTTATCACAATGTTGATGCGCCTCATCCATGGACCTCACGCCACTGAGCGTTAAGAGAGTGATTATATGAGTAGGCCAGTGCTTAAAGTGTAAAAAAGTGCCAGGACGCTGTATTGTAATTGGTCGTCAATGGCGGCGCGGAAGGCGCGAAGTTGCGAGTGCCAAAGGCACGAAGCCCGTCCCGACTAGGGGGTCTGGGGGAGCGCCGCAAGCTCCCCCAGCGGGGTCTGGGGCGGAGCCCCAGCGACCAGCACATTTTTGGCTGTGTCGACCTCAAATGGAGCCATTTTAGGCTCTTGTTTTCCAGCAATTTGTGAACGATAAAGTCGCGAAAACTTCAAGAATAAGTCGTTTTTCAGTGTCGCAAGCTACCAGGATAACAATAAAAATCAAAATGTTATTGTAAAAGAGAAAGGTTTGTTTTGTCTTTACCGTAAGCTGCCCCAGCCCCAGCGACCAGCGCATTTTTTTCTGTGTCGACCTCAAATGGAGCCATTTTTAGGCAGTCATGGCCGGTCGTCCGTAACTGCATGGACGCCGTCCATGCAGTCATGGACGACCGTGCTGGCCAAATAAGTCATAGGACGGCGTCCTGCCTCGAAAATAAGTGCCAGGACGCCGTCCATGACCGTCCTGCCACACTTTAAGCCCTGGAGTAGGTATAGTTCTATATCCTTGATTTGCTTTTGTCCATAATATCGGCAGCTGAACGCTTTCGGCAGCTATAATCAGCACGACGAATTTCAAAATTATAATGATAATCATATGCCATCTTTTGAGATTTAGGCCTAAGATAGGCTTATGTCTTACCAACGGCAGTCGGCTTATTCGCGAATGATAAAACTGCTTGTTTAAGCCGTTTTGACGGCGGAACACTCGACATATTTTTAAATTGACCAATTTCTATTTAGGCCTAGCCTACGTAAATTTTGTCTGTACATGAACTTTGTGAATGACGTCACGGCAAAATTCATTGGTCACGTGGGTAACGTCTGCTAGCAACTCAGGTAAGTAGGTAAGAGAGCTCATATTCCCAAATTGCAATTAGGCTATATTAGTTTTAGGTCAGTTCGGCAGGTTTAGGGGGGGCGTACGCCGGCTCCGCCCCCCTCTGAATCCGCGCCTGGAAGAAACCATTGACCCATCTGTCCTATTAATTAAAGGTAGATGAATGATGTGATCTGTTCACGCGTCATCCATAAATATGTCTTTTAAAGATGACAATAGCCTATCTGAACTAAGCTGGTGTTATTAAGATGACAGCCAGGAAAACAGTGAGCTATTATTTTGACAAGTTTACGATTATTGTCATTCAACGAATTGAATTTTATAAATGAATCTGACGAATTAATGCGGTTCAACAATTGAAAACGAAACAAGAAAACCGTGTATTGTGAAGTTCTTCAAAGCCAGTTTAAATAATGATGATCTCTGTGGTCCTTTAGAGATGTTTTGAGATGTTTACATTTCTTTGGAGATGTTTTGTATTGCAAAGTCAAACGTCATGCATAAACAATTTGTTGCTTTTCATGATGGATGGTCGGCGATTAAGGTTATGATGATGACGACGATATTATAGTGTTGTTGTTGTTGATGATGATGATGATGATGATGATGATGATGATGGTGATGGTGATGGTGGTGGTGGTGGTGGTGGTGGTGGTGGTGGTGGTGGTGGGGGTGACGGTGACGGTGACGGTGACGGTGACGGTGACGGTGACGGTGACGGTGACGGTGACGGTGACGGTGACGGTGACGGTGACGATGACGATGACGATGACGATGACGATGACGATGACGATGACGATGACGATGACGATGACGATGACGATGACGATGACGATGACGATGACGATGACGATGACGATGACGATGACGATGACGATGATGACGATAATGAAGGCGCTGTTGTGTTCTAATAACTATGGTTCCGAAACAACTGGCACTGCAGCTCTTATCGCTTTTCTGCCTCCATCAGTAATTCGCCCCGTCATCCTCTCTGGTAGTATCTTTCCCCATCTTTCTCTCACCGCAAATCCGACCTTTTCTCTTTTATGAAATATGGTCAAATATTTTGGAATACATCCATACCTTATAAATAGAAGTACCTATCTGACTATACTTACTTATTCATCTGCCTATTTATCAACATAATCATTCTGATTCATTCAACTGGATATGATATTCTGGATAGAATGGGTAGGATAGAGGGAACTAGGGATGGAGGCAAGCGGGCATGACCAGACAAAAAATAAGGTAGGAAGACACGCAGACAGACAGACAGGCAGGCAGGCAGGCAGGCAGGCAGGCAGGCAAACAAACAAACAAGCAGACAGGCAGGCAGGCAGACACGCATAGCTCTGCTCTATGGCGTTTTAATATGTCAACCTGTGGATCTATAGGACTCGAATCAATGAAGGTGTCACTTTTCGGATGTCCGATGTATTATACGTCTGACCAGTGAAAGCATTGAAAACATTGAAAGCATTGATTGCATTGATTGCATCTGACCATTGAAAGCATTGATTGCGAACAGATTGATAGATTGATTGAAACGGAATTAAACGACGAACAAATAATATGTTGAACACGTGCTGAGCTTGATTGAAGCGCATGCGCACTGGTTAGGACACACAAAAGTGACGCCATCATCATTTTGTGGGTGACAATGTCTCTCCCTCTCCCGCTGCTCTCCCCTCCCTCCCCCCATTCCCCCATTGCTCCGATGCTGATTATTATTCGACCAAAGCCAATTATCAGTTGCATTTGGACGGCGTTGTATTTCGATGTGTGTTGGCGAAACCATTAGCATCTTTTCGGTTCGATAGAATAGATAATGTGTGTGGGCGGCAGTTCGATTACATGATTTGGAGAGCGATGATTGGTATATACGAAGGAAGGCCAGAGGTAGCGTGGACGTTAATTTTCCTGTGAAGGACAAAGCCTTGACCTTAGCATGTAGCGTGTAACAGGGGCGGATCCGGAAGGGGGTCAATCCGGCCATGGCCTCCCATCAGAAATGCCCATGGGACGTGGACCCCCACCAGGTTTCAAGAAGTTTTCGATCAATGGAGCGGGCAAGTAGACGTTAATTTGCCTGTGAAGGGCAAGGCCTTGAGTAATTAGTAAGTAGCGTTTAATGTGTTTGGGAGAGGGAAAAGGATTTGTTATCTGGTCATGAATGAGTTGAGTTTTGACGGCGATGCGCTTTAGTGGGGACATAGACAGGAACGATTCATCAGTGATATTATCTCCCTTTGCTGAATGACACGTGTCAGCTTTTGCACGTCATCAGTTATATTGCACAATACAATGCATTACAATACAATACAATGCAATACAATACAATACAAGCGCTTTGTGAGATTCTTGATAAGGCGCTATAAATATATGGTCATATACATACAATGCAATACAATACAATGCAATGCAATGCAATAAAACGCAATACAATACGATACGATACGATGCAATGCAATACAATACAATACAACACAATGCAATAAAATACAATGCAATACAATTACAATACAATGCAGTACAATACAAGGCAATGCAATACAATGCAATAAAATACAATACAGTACAATACAATACAATACAATACAATGCAGTACAATACAAGGCAATGCAATACAATACAATACAATACAATGCAGTACAATACAATGCAATGAAATACAATGCAATACAATACAATGCAGTACAATACAATGCAATGAAATACAATGCAATACAATACAATACAAAGCAATGCAATACAATGCAATGAAATACAATGCAATACAATACAATACAATGCAATACAATTACAATACAATGCAATGCAATACAAAGCAATGCAATACAACGCAATGCAATGAAATACAATACAACACGATGCATTGTCCCGCAACATGCGACAGCAATTAATAATTAATTATATCCATCGCTTAGTCTATGATCACAATAAAAAACAGTGAGGCCTACATGTAGTTATGCCTATAGTTAGGTCAAGCACATGCCTAGAGGGAAAGCCCTCTGCAATCTGCATAACAACTAAGGCCTATATTATAATGTGGGCTTCTTATTAAGCAACTCGAGTATAGACGGAATTATAATTTACGACGCAATTGAACTGATAAGAGATATTATTAAGTTCACAATGAGATGTGTGTACATTGTTGTACATTGTACAACTGTACATCAGTCGCAGGTCATGATACAATATAATGTGCGCTTATAGCATACCTTCATTGACGCAATTGAGTTAAAGTGAGTGTGCGAGCGCGCGTGTGTCTGCGTATGTGTATATATGTGTGCAAGTGTGTGCAAGTGTGTGCAAGTGTGTGCAAGTGTGTGTGTGTGCGTAGGTGTATGTGTGTGTAAGTGTGTGTGCGTGTGTGTGTGCGTGTATGTATGCGTGTGTGTGCAAGTGTGTGTGTGTGTGTGTGTGTGCAAGTGTGTGTGTGTGCGTGTGTGTGCGTGTATGTATGCGTGTGTGTGTGTGTGCAAGTGTGTGTTCAAGTGTGTGCATGTGTGTATGTATGTGTGTGTGTTCTTGTGTACGCGTCGTGTGTTGTATGTGAAATGCAAGAAGGTCGTTTGTTTGTTTCTTCGTCTCCCTACGTCAACTATATAATAAATATTGTTAACAAGACAGTATACATAATGTGCATATATATATATATATATATATGATTTATATTAAATTAAATTATATTGATGCGCAGGTAAGATATGTCCTACCTGTTGAGCGGTATTTGTATTACGAGCGATAATCTCAGCTGAGTGAGTATATACCAATATACCAGAGAGAAAGAGAGAGACGACGACTACCCATTCAAGCGGTTCTCTTGGCCCACTAAACAGCACAGCGACCCTTAGTGCATTGCATAGGCCATGAACGCACATACACGTACGCACACACATACACACACATATACAAACACCCACGCACATACGCATGCACACACAAGCACGCACACAAACTCACTGACACTCCTTCACACACACATACACCGCTCACACGCACACACAATCCCTACACACTCACACTACACCCACACCACGAGCACCAAAATACACTCACTGACACACCTTCACACACATACACACCCACACCCACACATACACACGCCCTCACATACACCCGCCCTCACCCACACTACACCCAACACCCACACACACGCTTGTTGACACATTCACACACATATACACACACGCCCCACTCACACGCCGCTCCCCACATACACACGCGCACACACACACGCCCCCACCACCCACCCACACACGCACACACATTATACTCACGCTCTTACCCACCAACACCCATAGTCCCACACACACACACACACTTGCTGACACACCTTCACACACATACACTCGCTGACACTACACCCACAGTTATGTGTGGGTGTCGGTGTATTTAGGTGTGTTTGTGTGTATATGTGTGCGTTCATCTATATTATGCAATAATGCTTGAATTTATGCATTTAGCTCTATGTAATTGTGTTTCTGTGATTGCACCTACTGTATGCATGGAGAGAGCAGCACTGATGCGCAACAGACTCAGTATTGAAGCTGCACAGCTGATGATGTACGGTCACCGGCTAATCTCATTGAGGTGAAAAGGAGGGCAGCCTCAGTGAGGTAGAAGCCCCTCCCTGCCGGTATAGCCTCTCAGTGCAGCAGATCATCCTGATACCTCCTCGTGGTTCTCCCTGGAAACTACTGGTCTCAGTAGGCTAAACTCAGGATGGTCGCCCATCTATGGGAAAATAGTGAAGACTGCCTTGGTGTCCTCGGCTGAAGTCCGGCACGTCACGGCAATGGCGAGGGCGGCACCGCAGCACAGCATCCGCAGGTAGCTGCTGAGAGCTTGCTGACCGCCTACTGGCATCAGTCTTGGTCAACCTGCTGCGCTCACACTCTCGAGTCCACATGTCTCAGCTTCTGTGCCTGTGGACGATCGTCTGTGTGAGAAGAGAGAGTGGGACTGGACGACACACACCTTTCTCACTTTAATCTACTCAATGTGAAGGTATACGTCGTGACGATTGTGAGATCCGTCGCATCGACGGCTCAGTCCATCATCATGCATGGACAACAGAGTTGCATTATGGTCTCGAGACTTTGTCTTTCTTGGTCTCGAGACAATCTTCAGACGAGTCTGTTGATGGTCTCGGTCTCTGAACCTATTGTCTCGGTCTCTGAACCTATTGTCTCTGTCTCTGAACCTATTGTCTCAGTATTAGTTTTGATCTCGTGGTCAATTCTTGACTTTTTATCAACATTGAACTTGAAGCGAAAGTCTTGTTCTCCTGTGGAAACATGCAGTCTCCATATAGTTCTTGCGCAAGCTTTCTTTCGTTCTGATATTTTTGCGCTATAAAATGTGACAGCTAGTAAATCGGAAGTGCCAAGCACATCCGAAATAGCGCGGTCTTTCTGGTTAGCAGATAGGCCATTTCAACTTTATTTCGATTTAATATCAGTGCAAACACAATAAGATATCTTATAAAGACTCTGATGTTGTCGAATTTGCATTCACGACATTCAAAGTCATGGATTAATTAACTAAAAAAAACCGGTTTCCACTTGCTGTCCAGCTCGACCTAGGCGAAACGAATCGAGCAACTTCTAGCTTTCAAGGTAAGTTAAGTTCTGAATTTATCAAATAGGCTTAAATTTTGGAATCGTGTAGAAGATTTCTAATGCCTGAATTTACATATTTTATGTCTTCGTACAATTCAGGTGATCGGCTGACTTAATTAAGTGACTTTTCCCTTTCCCTGGCAGTAGACTGGAACCGTTGAGAGAGAAAATTGTAGCCTATCTTAATCTGGTCCAACTTGTTTTATTGTTTATTCTGTAAACTGTGGACTAAATCCCTGAAATTCTTGAACTGTCTTGGACCTTATGTCTCGGTCTCTTATTGTATCGCTCTACAGATTTTAAGCCTAGTATTTGTGGGACGTGGTGGCGTAGTGGCATGTGACCGGAGAGTCGGATGCATGCAGGTCCGACGTCTCTATTTCAAGGCCTAGCCTTTTTCTCTGTATACATATAACCCTATCTGTCTGCATCCCTCTCTCTCACTGACTCTGTCCGTGTATGCTTGCATATCTGTATAGGTCTGTCTGCCTGTCTGTCTGTCTTTCTGTCTGTCTTTCTCTCGCTGTCCCCCCACTCAATGTATCTTTCTTTTTTCTCTCTGTCTGTCTGTCTCTGTCTGTCTCTTTCGTCCGTCTGTCTGTATGTGTGTTTGTCTGTCTGTCTCTGTCTGTCTTTGTCTCTGTCTTTTGTCTCTGTCTTTGTCTGTCTGTGTCTGTCTGTCTGTCTGTCTGTCTCTGTCTGTCTGTCTGTCTGTCTGTCTGTCTCTGTCTGTCTGTCTCTCTCTCTCACACACACCTTAGGTATCTCTCGCAGTCGCTCTACTTACATATATCTCTGTGCTCGGCCTTCCACCGTCTGAGAAGCAGAGTCTACATCCCTCCTTCGCTCCCTTCCTCATTCATCCCTCCCTCCGTTCCTCCCTGAGTTCACCCCTCCCTCCATTCCCCTCCATGGGAAAACTGACGACCGACTGAATCGTGTTTACCTAAACCCTTTAATCGACCTAAACTTCTTCGCTGCCGCTGTGATGAGGACCTCCGTATGTATACCCCAGAAATAGCTGCGGCGACGACTTACATTGCAAAACAAAGATTCACCTGTCTGTCTGTCTTTATGCGTGTTTGTCTGTCTGTATGTGTGTTTGTCTGTCTGTATATGTGGGTTTGTCTGTGTGTATGTGTGTTTGTCTGTCTGTATATGTGGGTTTGTCTGTGTATATGTGGGTTTGTCTGTGTGTATGTGTGTTTGTCTGTCTGTATGTGTGTGTTTGTCTGTATGTGTGTGTTTGTCTGTCTCTGTCACTCTTATTGTCTGTCTGTCTGTCTGACTGACTGACTGACTTCCATGCCTGTCTCTATGCTTTTCCTTGCTGTCTGTATGTTTTTGTTTGTGTTACTGTCTGCCTGTCTGTCTGCTTGTCTGCCTACCTGTGTTGCTACCAGCCTGTATGCATTTCTGTACGTCATTGTGTGTGCGTGCGTGTGTGAGCGCGCGTGTGTCCTCCTTGCATGCCTACCTGTCTGTCTGTCTGTCGCGAATTAGCCTCTGTTTGAGTTAAGTGTGACAGTGGGGGTAGATGAGTTGAAAGGTTAATCTCGAAAGGTTGATGTCACTCTGTCTGAACTTGTTTAACCCTCTTCGACCACGATTTCGTTCGGAGGCGTGCAAGGCACAAAACAGGACAGCGAGGAGGAGAATGAGGAGGAGGAAGACAACAGAGGAGGAGACAGGAGGAGGAGAAGAAGGAGGAGGAAGACAACGGAGGAGGAGACAGGAGGAGGAATAAGGAGGACTACTACAGGTAACAAAGGAAGAGGACCTGAAAAGAGAAATGTTAACAAAAGAATACATAGGAAAATGACGGTAGAGGTCATGCATATAATTATGGGATAAGGACAATAAGGTGAGAATTTAGGACACGTAGGGAGAAAGGGAAGGGGAAGATGGTTCTGATATGGTGCAAGGACACACATGCACACACACACATGAACACACATACCGGTACACACACTCTCTTCTCTCTCTCTCTCTCTCTCTCTCTCTCTCTCTCTCTCTCTCTCTCTCTCTCTCTCTCTCTCTCTCTCTCTCTCTCTCTCTCTCTCTCTTTCTCTCTCACCCACACACATACATACATACACAGTCTTTACACACACACTCTCTGTCTGTCTGTCTCTCTCACCCCCCTCCAACACACACATACATACCCACTCTCTCTGTTTGTCTATCTGCCTGTCTGTCTGTGTCTCTCTCTCTCTCACACACACATACATACTCGTTTTCTCTGTCTGTCTGTGTCTCTGTGTCTGTCTCTGTCTGTCTCTCTGTCTCTATCTCTCTCACTCTCTCTCTCTCTCTGTCTCTCTCTCTCTCACTCTCTCTCTTTCTCTTTCTCTCTCTCTCTCTCTCTCTCTCTCTCTTTCTCTCTCTCTCACACACACATACACAAACACACACAGTATTTGCGTTTAAATTATGTGGCGGTAGAAGGATGATTTCCGAAAAGGTGACACGCGCAGCGGACATCTATACACTGAAAACTGAACAATAATCATTATTGTTTACTTTTCAAAGAGTGCATTTCAATTTAAAAGAATTATTTTCCAATAACTTCGGAAGTACATGTCTCGTGAAGTATACACCGACACATACACACACAGATATACATACATAGACACACATAAACGCATACACAACACCCCCATTTGTTATCAATGACATTTTGGATGACTTTAGCCCCATTTTAGTCTACCTGTTTAATAGATCCCTCTCTGAAGGTTGCATCCCTCCCTCTCAGAAACGGGCCCTTGTCTTTCCTTTACTAAAAAGCCTAACCTTGACACCAACCTTTGCCAAAATTATCGGCCTATCTCAAATCTATCCTTTCTTTCTAAGACACTTGAACGCCTTGTCTCTCTGCAGTTTCTACCTTACCTTGAGCAATCCGGTCTCCTTCCTGCAAATCAATCTGGTTTTAGGGCCCATCATTCCACCGAGACAGCTCTCCTTTCTCTATTATCCGAAATCTATTCTGCTGTTGATAGGTCTGAGGTCTCTCTGTTTGCCCTCTATGATGTCTCTTCAGCTTTTGACATGGTCGATCATGATATTCTACTCAAGCGTCTTGAGACCTCCTATGGTGTTAAAGGCCTCCCCCTATCTTGGTTCCAGTCGTACCTTTCTGAAAGAACTCAAATGATTATATCTGGTGACTCTCGAACCCAATGGGTTCATGTTAATCTGGGTGTTCCTCAAGGTTCAGTTCTTGGACCTCTCTTATTTATTCTTTACACGGCCGACATCTCTTCTCTTTTTCCGATTTGTAGTGCTGCT
Source organism: Lumbricus rubellus (assembly GCA_945859605.1). Lineage (NCBI taxonomy): Eukaryota > Metazoa > Annelida > Clitellata > Crassiclitellata > Lumbricidae > Lumbricus > Lumbricus rubellus. The sequence goes on from OX243828.1 coordinate 21,385,657, forward strand.
GGCCATCTATTTGCTGATGATGTTCAGGCTTTTGTCCATGGTCCCTCATCTTCCAAGCTGCTATTAGTTGCTCTTATTGAATCCCTTACTACTCATCTCCACTCATGGATGTCTTCAAATCACCTTTCACTTAATACTTCAAAGACTCAATTCATCTGGCTAGGTACTCCCCAGCAGCTCCAGAAGCTTGATTTCATTCTGCTCTCTGAAAGATTTCCGCTGTTTTCCTTCTCTTCAAGTGTGCGGGATCTGGGTGTTGTAATTAATAGTTCACTTACCTTTACTGAGCATATTTCCAATGTTACACGCTCGTCATATTTCCATTTAAGACGTCTCAGAGCCATTCGTCGCTCTGTCTCCTCCTCCATCTTCACTACCTTAATTCATGCTTTTATATGTTCACGAATTGACTATTGCAATGCTCTCCTCATTGGTCTTCCTAAAGTTCGTCTTTCACCGATTCAGTCGGTTCTCAACTCTGCTGCTATAGATTGATTGCCCGCCTTCCCAAGTACTCTCACATCTCTACCTTTATGTTTCATGAACTTCACTGGCTTCCTCTCCGTGCTCGCACACAATTTAAGATCCTGACTCTGATCATAAAGGCTCAACGGGGTCTTGCCCCAAAATATCTCACTAATGTTTTACTTCGTCCTCACTCAGCTTCCTCCCACCGTCCACTTCGTTCATCCAACAGATTTGACCTCTTGGTTCCTCGGTCCAGAACTGTTATGGCTCAGTCTCGATCATTTGTCTCAATTGGTCCTTCTCTTTGGAATGCCCTCTCTCCTTCTGTTCGCTCTACACTTCTTTCTGGTAGTCTCTCCTCTGCTTTGTCTCTTCTCAAAACCTGTTTATTCTCGCTGGGCCTTGCGCACTGGGAGCGCCTCTGAACGGTTCACCCTACTAGAGGCGCTTTATAAATGTTTAAATACAATACAATACAATACAATACATTGACATACATAGGAAGTACTGGCTATATACATGTAAAATTTAACATATGTCATATGATAGGCCAGGGCTTTCCTAACGTGCAGTTGTACACAAGATGTGCAGTTCCAAATGAATTTGTGCAGTACTGTTGTAGAAGCATTTATGTACAGCTAAAACTAGCAAAAATTGGTCATTGTCTTCTGATAGGAAGTAATTTACCATGGAGGATGGGAAAGAAAATAAGGGGTTGTGCAGTTCTAAAAATTCCTTTTAAATCAGCCCTGTCAGATAGGCCTATAACAACCCTGACCCTAACTTACCCCGTTGGATGTTAGTGTCTAGACATAAGCGTGCGTCAGTGTTTGTTTACCAGCATAATAATAATAATTATGTCAGTAAACAAGATGAAGGGGTAAATGTTCAAAGGGTCAACGTTTCTTGAATGAGGTGAGGTGGCGACGGACGGACGGTGAAAAATACAGACAGACAGACAGACGGACGGACAGAAAGATAGAAAGACGGAGAGACAGATAGAAAGACGGAGAGACGATTAGAAATGACTCCATCTGTGGATTGGTGATCTTCTGTTTCTCCCCTCATTTTTGTTATCCTCGTTGTTGCAATCATCATCATCGTCATCGTCATCATCATCGTCGTCATCAGCATCATCATCACCATCATCATCACCGTCGTCGTCATCAGCATCATCATCATCGTCGTCATCATCATGATCATAGTCATCATCATCATCATCGTCGTCATCATCATCGTCGTCATCATCATCGTCATCATCATAATCATCGTTCGTCATCATCATGATCATCATCCTCATCGTAGTCATCATCATCGTCGTCATCATCATCAACATCATCATCATCATCATCCTCCTCATCGTAGTCATCATCGTCGTCATCATCATCGTCGTCGTCGTCGTCATCATCATCACCGTCGTCATCATCATCATCGTAGTCATCATCATCGTCGTCATTATCAGCGTCGTCGTCATCATCATCATCATCGTAGTCATCATCATCATCATCATAGTCATCATCATCACCGTCGTCGTCATCATCATCACCGTCGTCGTCATCATCACCATCATCATCACCGTCGTCGTCATCATCGTCATCATCGTAGTCATCATCATCGTCATCATTATCAGCGTCGTCGTCGTCGTCATCATCATCATCATCATCGTCATCGTAGTCATCATCATCATCATCATAGTCATCATTATCAGCGTCGTCGCCATCATTATCAGCGTCGTCGCCATCATCATCACCGTCGTCGTCATCATCAGCATCATCGTCATCATCATCATCATCATCATCATCATCATTATCATCATAGTAATCATCATCATAGTCATCATCATCACCATCATCATCATAGTCATCATCATCATCATCATCATCGTCACCGTCATCATCATCATCATAGTCGTCGTTGTCATCATTTTCAGCAGTATAGCTGCTGTATCATTCTATTATTGGCTGCATCGGTCGATGACTCTTAACATTTTGCATTGGTCGCTGAAAGCTTTTGTCTTCTTTTTTGCACTGAATGGCTCTCCCACGCTCCTCTCTCACTCACCCTCCATCACTCCTTCTCTATGTCCCTGTCTGCCTATGTCTGTGTCTGTATCCTCTCTCTGTATCTCTGTGTCTGCCTCTTCTCTCTCTCTGTCTGCGTCTCTGTCTTCCCCTTTCTCCCTCCCTCTCTGTCTTCTCTTGCCTTTCTTCAGCCCTCCGTCCCTCCCTCTCTCTTTCAGTCTCAGTATCGGTCTCTGTCTTTCTGACGCTCCGTATAATGCATGTCTAATACATAGACATAGCCTATACAAATCCATATAATTATATGAACATTATGCATACAATATTATGTATATATACATGTGTATATATATATATATATGCATGTATATTGGTGCGCATGCTTAACAGTAAATCTACATAGATTCTATACAATGTCATATCGGTCGCATTATATAGCTTAGTTTTTTAAAATACAGTTTCATCTGATTCATCAATATATAAAAATCGGTCCCCCACGAAAGCCATTTGACAGAATCCCATTTCCCACCCTCTAATTTTGCACATCTCTCCTCAAAATCTTGCATCATTGCGCGTCGTAATTACATGCAATGATGCAAGATTTTAAAAGGAAAGCGCAATGTTGGATAGATAAGATAAACTTGTAAGGTTACAAAAGTCGATAGGGATACATACTAACACTAAGTGTAGCAGTGCTGGCCTGACAAATAAATAAAAGACCGGGGATACTGAAGATCATCTATTTGTACCCAATGCCTTCAAATGTCTGTCGTCAGGAACCGATGGTGGTGTCTCTGTCATGATGATGATGATGATGATGATGATGATGATGATGATGATGATGATGATGATGATGATGATGATGATGATGATGATGATGATGATGATGATGATGATGATGATGATGATGATGACGATGATGATGACGATGACGATGACGATGACGATGACGATGACGATGACGACGACGACGACGACGACGACGACGACGACGACGACGACGACGACGACGACGACGACGACGACGACGACGACGACGACGACGACGACGACGACGACGACGACGACGACGACGACGACGACGACGACGACGACGACGACGACGACGACGACGACGACGACGACGACGACGACGACGACGACGACGACGACGACGACGACGACGACGACGACGACGACGACGACGACGACGACGACGACGACGACGACGACGACGACGACGACGACGACGACGACGACGACGACGACGACGACGACGACGACGACGACGACGACGACGACGACGACGACGACGACGACGACGACGACGACGACGACGACGACGATATGAAACCGAATTAACCGATATTGTATTGTTATTAGACTGAGTATTTTATACGGACTATAATTATTTTCAACGTCGTTTCATGTCACATAGCAATGTATAGCTTTTCTAACGCGTGGCGCCATCAGGCGAATGGCTTTGAAACGGGTAATACGAATCCTCGGGGCGGGGCGGATCGGCGGGGCGGGGCAAAAACACTACGAAACCTCGGGGCAGATCGACGGGGCAGGGCACAAGCAACGAGTGCTCGGGGCGGCTCGGGGCAAATCGACGGAGCAGAAGTAATCCTCGGGGCAGATCGACGGGGCAGGGTAAAAACATAACACATGCTCGGGGCAGATCGACGGGGCAGGGTAAAAACATAACACATGCTCGGGGCATATCGACGGGGCAGGGTAAAAACATAAAACATGCACGGGGCAGATCGACGGGGCAGGGTAAAACATAACACAAGCTCGGGGCAGATCGACGGGGCAGGGTAAAAACATAACACATGCTCGGGGCATATCGACGGGGCAGGGTAAAAACATAACACATGCTCGGGGCAGATCGACGGGGCAGAGTAAAAACATAAAACATGCTCGGGGCAGATCGACGGGGCAGGGTAAAAACATAAGTAATCCTCGGGGCAGATCGACGGGGCAGGGTAAAAACATAAGTAATCCTCGGGGCAGATCGACGGGGCAGGGTAAAAACATAAGTAATCCTCGGGGCAGATCGACGGGGCAGGGTAAAAACATAAGTAATCCTCGGGGCAGATCGACGGGGCAAGGTAAAAACATAAGTAATCCTCGGGGCAGATCGACGGGGCAGGGTAAAACATAACACAAGCTCGGGGCAGATCGACGGGGCAGGGTAAAACATAACACAAGCTCGGGGCAGATCGACGGGGCAGGGTAAAAACATAACACATGCTCGGGGCAGATCGACGGGGCAGGGTAAAAACATAACACTTGCTCGGGGCAGATCGACGGGGCAGGGTAAAAACATAAAACATGCTCGGGGCATATCGACGGGGCAGGGTAAAAACATAACACATGCTCGGGGCAGATCGACGGGGCAGAGTAAAAACATAACACATGCTCGTGGCAGATCGACGGAGCAGCGAAAAACACAATTAAGTAACATGGTAGTAGTAGTAATAGTGTTGGTTATGGTGGTCCAAGAAATAAAAGCTAAGCTATCTATCTATTTATCTATATTTCTATCTATCTATGCAATTTATATAGCGCCCCTTGAAAGGATCTACTCAGACGCGCTCCCGACCAAGGCCCGGTCAAAAAGAAAAGTCTTGAGCAACCTATATACAAAGTGCCAGAGATGTTCCGAGGTTGGGGACGCATATTAGAGGGAAGGTCATTCCAGATGGAAGGTCCGGTGACCGAAAATGCCCTATTCTGCCTTGTGGCTGTGCGGGCATAGGGAGCCATAAAGTCACCTCGAGATGAAGTGAGCCATTCAAGTGGCAAGTCCCTGATCCCAAAGGATAAAAAAATACGGCTTAGAAGAAGGTCGTGATCCACCGAGTCAAAGGCGGCGCTAACATCATATAGGGCCAGCAGAGTAACTTGGGACCTATCAATACAATACAATACAATACAAATACAATACAATACAACTGAAATTTGATAATGCCCTCCTTTCAAAGCTCAGAAGTGCACATTAAAGTTCGGTGGTAATTAAAATTATCTATACTCTATAGGTAGACTCAAAGAGGAAAGTTTTCAGTTTAGAGCGAAAGACAGTCTCGCTAGGCGAGTTACGAACATAAGGGGGCAGAGAGTTCCAAATGTAGGGACCAGCAAATGTGAAAGAACGCCGGCGAAAAACAAGATTTGTACCAGGAACTATATATACTTTCAAGCAGATGCTGATCGAAGAGAAGAGCGACATTTAACAGAGTTACAAGTTGTGATCATAGAAGTTAAGTATGATGGCAGGTGATCAGCGCATGCTTTGTACATGAGGAGTGGCAGCTTGAAACGAATGCGCTCACATACAGGCAGCCAGTGTAAAGAGCGAAGAGGTGGTGTGATGTGATCTCGGTAAGAGAGTCCAAGACACAGTCTTGCAGCTTGATGAAATATTCTAGTTAGAGGAAGAAGTGCGCATTTAGGGAGACCATAAAGTACCGAGTTACAGTAGTCAAGTTGTGTCAGAATAAGGCAGTGAATCAGTGTTTTCAGTGATTCTGAATCAATAGTAGATGGGAGCTGTCTGATTCTCCTTGGATGAAACAAACATGTACGAGAGATGGCTGCTATCTGAGGTTTGAGGGACAGTGCCGAGTCAAGGATGACTCCAAGATCACGCACAGTAGACGAAGGAGAAAGTAGAGAAGAGGAAGTGCATAGTGAGAGTTCAGCACACTGTAGAAGTTTAGAAGAACGATCAAACGAAATTAGCTCAGATTTGCCAGGGTTAAGTTTAAGGCGCATGCACAAACTCCAAAGTATGATGTCATCAATGCAGGCTCGAAGTATCTTTGTAGCATCTGCAACGTCGTTTAAGCGCAAATGTACATACAGGGTGGGCAAAAAAAAGTAATCCCCTACGGCTTTTTGTCAATATCTTGGCCAAAATTAGGAATTTGTCAAATCCAGTTTTACGAGCTTGAAGGTAATTCATACATACGTACAATGGCCAAATTTCTTTGCCATGTGTGAAACAGAACAAAAGTTATATCACTTTTAGTGAGGCCACCCACCGTTTTTGACGAGTCAAAAATTTTACGCAACAAAAAGCAACATAAAACCGATTTAATTATTCTGCCCAATATCTTGGCCGTAAGTAAGAATTTCGAAATAAAAGTATTACTTGTGTTTTTACCCTGCCCCGTCGATCTGCCCCGAGTATTAATTGTGGTTTTACCCTGCCCCGTCGATCTGCCCCGAGCATGTGTTATGTTTTTACCCTGCCCGTCGATCTGCCCCGAGCTTGTGTTATGTTTTTACCCACTTATGTTTTTACCCTGCCCCGTCGATCTGCCCCGAGCTTGTGTTATGTTTTTACCCTGCCCCGTCGATCTGCCCCGAGCTTGTGTTATGTTTTTACCCTGCCCCGTCGATCTGCCCCGAGCTTGTGTTATGTTTTTACCCTGCCCCGTCGATCTGCCCCGAGCTTGTGTTATGTTTTTACCCTGCCCCGTCGATCTGCCCCGAGCATGTGTTATGTTTTTACCCTGCCCGTCGATCTGCCCCGAGCTTGTGTTATGTTTTTACCCACTTATGTTTTTACCCTGCCCCGTCGATCTGCCCCGAGCTTGTGTTATGTTTTTACCCTGCCCCGTCGATCTGCCCCGAGCTTGTGTTATGTTTTTACCCTGCCCCGTCGATCTGCCCCGAGCTTGTGTTATGTTTTTACCCTGCTCCGTCGATCTGCCCCGAGCTTGTGTTATGTTTTTACCCTGCCCCGTCGATCTGCCCCGAGCATGTGTTAAGTTTTTACCCTGCCCGTCGATCTGCCCCGAGCTTGTGTTATGTTTTTACCCACTTATGTTTTTACCCTGCCCCGTCGATCTGCCCCGAGCTTGTGCTATGTTTTTACCCTGCCCCGTCGATCTGCCCCGAGCTTGTGTTATGTTTTTACCCTGCCCCGTCGATCTGCCCCGAGCTTGTGTTATGTTTTTACCCTGCCCCGTCGATCTGCCCCGAGCTTGTGTTATGTTTTTACCCTGCCCCGTCGATCTGCCCCGAGCTTGTGTTATGTTTTTACCCTGCCCCGTCGATCTGCCCCGAGGATTACTTATGTTTTTACCCTGCCCCGTCGATATGCCCCGAGCATGTTTTATGTTTTCACCCTGCCCCGTCGATCTGCCCCGAGCATGTGTTATGTTTTTACCCTGCCCCGTCGATATGCCCCGAGCATGTGTTATGTTTTTACCCTGCCCCGTCGATATGCCCCGAGCATGTTTTATGTTTTCACCCTGCCCCGTCGATCTGCCCCGAGCATGTGTTATGTTTTCACCCTGCCCCGTCGATATGCCCCGAGCATGTTTTATGTTTTCACCCTGCCCCGTCGATCTGCCCCGAGCATGTGTTATGTTTTTACCCTGCCCCGTCGATATGCCCCGAGCATGTGTTATGTTTTACCCTGCCCCGTCGATATGCCCCGAGCATGTTTTATGTTTTCACCCTGCCCCGTCGATCTGCCCCGAGCATGTGTTATGTTTTTACCCTGCCCCGTCGATCTGCCCCGAGCATGTGTTATGTTTTTACCCTGCCCCGTCGATCTGCCCCGAGCATGTGTTATGTTTTTACCCTGCCCCGTCGATCTGCCCCGAGCATGTGTTATGTTTTTACCCTGCCCCGTCGATCTGCCCCGAGCATGTGTTATGTTTTTACCCTGCCCCGTCGATCTGCCCCGAGCATGTGTTATGTTTTTACCCTGCCCCGTCGATCTGCCCCGAGGATTCGTTGTGTTTTAACAATAAACACATCTCCGCCGTCGGGCTTGGAAAGTCTTTCGACTGCCTCCGATCGTCTTGTATTTAGGATATCGATAACGTTATCGATACTTAAATTTTCCGCTTTAAATAACGCCATTGTAACGACGGTATTGAAAAGAATCGTCTACGATGAGACCAACCGAGAGAGACATTTTCGAAAAACACTACGAAACCTCGGATCAGCCACGTGACCGTGCTGACCAATCACGATGTGCCCCGATGATCCGCCCCGCCCCGAGGATTCGTATTACCCCTTTGAAACGTCTTTGTAAGTGCGCTACTGTAACACCAAAGATGAGCGACTCTATCGCCATCTATTACTTTGGTGAGCAATTAATGCTGGTAAGCAACACTGTAATCCCTAGGTGGCGCTTCGACTTTAACGCTGATCTCATGTATGTGCACTTGTTATAGCGCCCCTTCAATATCTCTCTACTCAGAGGCGCTCCCGATGCAGAGCGGACACTGCACCGGAGTTTCACGCCGAAGCGTTGAGCAATTGTGAGTGAAGGACTTGCCCAAGGTCCTTACGCGGGGAGGTGGATTAGAACCTCGGACCTTCCGGCTCCAAGGCAACGACGCCACCACTACACCACCGCGCCCCACAAGAGAAGATTGATGGTGAAAAAATAGGTTAAAATTATAATCTTGATACTTTGATATTTTGTATCTACAGTATGTGCACTTGTCATAGCGCCCCATTCAAAACTACTCAGAAACGCTCCCGACCACAGCGCGGACACTGAATTGGAGTTTCGCGCCGAAGCGTATGAGCATTTTCCAGTGAAGGTTCAAGGTCCCTACTAGGCAGCTTCAGATGGATTCGAACCCGCAACTCTCCGACTGCAAGGCAACGAACATACCCATTACACCACTGCGTCCCACATTTTTGTTATTATTATCGTTGTTGTTGATTTTTATTGTTTCTATCATAATCATTATCATCATTCGTTGTTGTCGTCGTTGTTGTTGATTTTTTATTGTTTCTATCATCATCATTATCATCATCATCGTCGTCGTCAGCCACGAAGTCGCACCCGATTGCAGTGTACAATTATTATGCAATTGAAACAACTCACAGGAACGCAGAAGACATAAACCTTAACTACTGACAGAACAGACAGCCTCTAAGCACAGAAGGATGGGAGGGGAGTAGGGAGGATAGGAGAAAGAGGAGGAGGAGGAGGAAGAAGAAGAAGAGCAGGAGGAAGAGGAGGATGAAGAATAAGAGCAGGAGGAAGAGGAGGAGGAGGAAGAGGAGGACGAGGAGGAGGAAGAGGAGGAGGAGGAGGAAGCAGAAGAAGAAGAGCAGGAGGAAGAGGAGGACGAGGAGGAGGAAGAGGAGGACGAGGAGGAGGAAGAAGAAGAAGAGCAGGAGGAAGAGGAGGATGAAGAAGAAGAGCAGGAGGACGAGGAAGAGGAGGAGGAGGAGGAGGAAGAAGAAGAAGAGCAGGAGGAAGAGGAGGAAGAAGAAGAAGAGCAGGAGGAAGAGGAGGATGAAGAAGAAGAGCAGGAGGAAGAGGAGGAGGAAGAAGAAGAGCAGGAGGAAGAGGAGGACGAGGAGGAGGAAGAGGAGGAGGAGGAGGAAGAAGAAGAGCAGGAGGAAGAGGAGGACGAGGAGGAGGAAGAGGAGGAGGAGGAGGAAGAAGAAGAGCAGGAGGAAGAGGAGGAAGAGAAGAAGATACGCTGCGGTTGCGACACCTATAATCAGCACCTGTTTATCGCCATGTAGGCTAATGTTGCTGTCACGTCATGCTGGCAGAGGTTATGGAAGCCGCTGGAAAGATCGCACGCTATGCCTCATGATGGAGACAGAAGAGCAAACAGACACATACAGACAGACAGACAGACAGACAGACAGACAGACAGACAGACAGATAAAAACATCATCAACAAGAAGGCCGATGTAACCTTTAATATTTGAATTTTATCCACGGGGAGCCATTAGGGGGCCTACTTGCGCTTTCAATGGCGATGCGGAGATATGGAGGGAGGGAGGGAGGGAGGGAGGGAGGGAGGGAGGGAGGGAGGGAGGGAGGGAGGGAGGGAGGGAGGGAGGGAGGGAGGGAGGGAGGGAGGGAGGGAGGGAGGGAGGGAGGGAGGGAGGGAGGGAGGGAGGGAGGGAGGGAGGGAGGGAGAGAGGGAGGGAGAGAGGGAGGGAGAGAGGGAGGGAAGTAGGAGAGAGGAGAGGGAGGAGAGAGGAGAGGTCAGGAGAGAGGGGAGGGATGGTTTCAAGGAAGGAGAGCGACGGTGTCACTTAGGCGCAGTATGTCATAAAGCGATTGCTCAGATACGCATTAATTGCAATATATATATATATATATAATATATAGAGAGAAAAACATATCTATATATATAAAAATGAAACTTTCCAATAGTTTGTGTAAAGTGTTCTCGAAACGTACCGCACAGATTGTTTTGAAAATTTCACAAAACCTTCCATTCCTATAAGAGAGTTTCCAACTTTTTTTCTCCGAATAAACGCAATATTTTCCACAAAAAGTGAACTTTGCATTCCGCTCGACCGCCATTTGCAAATTCAAAACCGCACGTTGCCAGATTCACAAACGCCTTGACAGTGACTGCGACCATGCAGACGAAACATGAATGAGGTTGCGTCCCGTGACGTCATAAGCGATTCGCATAATTATGTTGCGGCCTTCTTGGTTCAGGGAGGAAAGGAGCGGAGGGAGGGGGAGGGGGCGGGGGAGGGGGAGGGGAGGGAGGGAGGAGGGGAGAGTCTTTTCTGCCACAGCAACGCGTGGCCGGGTGCAGCCAGTAATATATAAATTCACAGCGGTAAGCAAAAAAACTATATGTACATTATATATATAATAATATATATAACATAACAGTATAAATTATAATTTGTGTATATCCAGGCATGCAAGTACGTGTATGTCTATATACATAAAATAATAATGCACTATAATAATTATGTATATGATATATGTAGCCTACCTATGACAGATTATATGTAATCTAAGAGAGCGTGATAGCCGTGTTTTCGTGTTTACCGGAGCGGACGGACGTAGCTTCGGACGGACGGGCGGACTCCGAGGGACGAACTGACGGAGGGAGGGACGGACGGAGGGACGGAGGGATGAAGGTAGGGGTAGGGAGGGATGTCAGTGAGGAAGTAGGAAGGTAGTCAGTCAGTGAGTTAGTGAGGCGTCTACCGATCGGAGGACGAAGGTCGTTCTGTGTCTCTGGAGACGAATGTTGGACGATGACGGAGAAAGAAGAGAAAGAAGAAGGCGTTGGGTGAGATGAGATGAGATGATCATCACGTGGTTTAGTAGTCGACCAAAGAGACATCTCCCTTCAGTAGATATATTAGTCGTCCGTCTGTCCGTCCGTTCGTCTGCCCGTCCGTTCGTCCGTGTCTGTCCTTCTGTCCGTTCATCTGTCCGTCCTTCCGTCCGTCTTTTTCCGTCCGTTGGTCCGTCCGTTGATCCTTTTGTCCGTCCTTCTGTCCGTCCTTCTGTCCGTCCTTCCGTCCGTCCGTTGGTCCGTCCGTTTGTCCCTCCATCCGTCTTTCCGTCCATCCATCATCCAACCATCTAGTAGGCCTGGCCATCTATTCAAATAATATGCATACATGGATGCATTATTTTATATGCGTACAAACATAGGCTTACATAATAAGCGTACATACCAAGGCCTTTGCCAGGATTTTTATTTTTAGGGTGTTTATATACTCGACCTTGAGCAAGCCGACAGGCAGCCGAAACAGCAGACTAAGCCTTACTAAAAGGTTCGGATGGTGATTTAATCTATTGTAAAATGTCACATATAAATAGGAAGTTGAAAATGAAGTCTCCTTAGTCCTTACATCACAATAATAAAACTGTCAGAATTTTTGCCCTGATCACATCGTAAATCTACCTCTGCATTGACGGATTTTAAATTGCATGCGAGCACGAACATGAAGCCAATGAAGTTCATCAAACTTAACGGTTGAGATGCGAAGTAATGTAGGCTATATGTATACCTGGGGAGGCGGGCAATCAGTCTGGCAGCTGAATTGTATGAATGCTGTGAATGTGCTCTGGTTGCAAGAAATGTCTGGAACCGCCCCTGATGAGAGTCTCTGACGCTGATAATGTGGATAGATCTCAAACCTGTATTATCTGTTTATGGAGTCTGGGCGTTCCAAGGATGTCGTCATTGGGCAATTGCTACGCCTAATGCATTCTTACTATAGAGCTCCACTCGGGTCTGCTTTAAAAACTGAGCATAATAATTAACTATTCACGCTATTCATTGCCGCCATGTTTTACTAGTCATCCGTCCATTCATACATCCAAATATCCATACTATCTTATTCGTTCATCCAAGCCATTATTCCAAACCATCCATTGATATTTCTACCCGTCCATAAATCCATTCATCCATCAATCAAACAATCCTGTGTCCTGACATCCATTCATCCATTAATCCACCCATCCATCCATCATGCCATCCATCAATCCATCAAGCCATCCATCAAGCCATCCATCAAGCCATCCATCAAGCCATCCAACAAGCCATCCCTATAAGCGGATAGAAAAATGGACAGAGAGCGACAGATACATCTATCAATCATGAAGTAGATGGCAAGAAAACAGACAGATAGAGATACATCGAATGAACGAAAGAGAGACAGGCAGGCATACACACTACACAGACTGTGGTTGAATTCAAGCAGATTATTTTCAGAGTCGAGACTCGAGAGACGGTGGATTTGCGATCCGGAACCTAATCTATGATATCCGCATCTAAAAAGAACACCCGCTACACATAGGCTAAAAATGTCTACTATTGCCACAGGAATCTGGCCGATATTTTACGTTTTTTCGAATGCAGATTGGCGAATATCGGATACGGATAATACGGATTCGCCAGATAAGTTATAAGGTTTTAAATTTGGTTTTTTATAAAATCCTCTGCTCCAGGGCTGAAATTACAACCGATGCACGAAAATAAATGATGCCGTTCCCGATCGAGCAGATATTATTGTGGCGCAGCATAATTCGTCGATTCCACTTATATGGACTGTCGATTGTGTGGCGTTTTACGGCTCCGTCTTTACGCCTCTGAGTTTTTGTTTCCGTATCCTTCCGTCTGGTAACAAGTAGCGCCACCTATGAACGAGGAAGATCAATGAATCAGCGTTGCCACTCCTTGGGGTTTTCTCCAAGATCTTGGGTTTTTCTATCCGAACTTGGAAAATGTTTCTTTTTTCGTGAAGAACTTGGGTTTTTCTTGTTTTTTTCTCAGCTTATTATTTGTAAAATTGACATTTTTGCATATTATTTTGATGACAATTTTTAATTTCTACGTAAAAACTCATGCTTTTGGACGAGCGAATGACTAAAAAAGATCGTCAGAATTTTCGAGCGGGAGATTTTGACAATTTTCTACAGAAATTGACCAGCACAGCTGAACTTGTTTTTTTCATTCCTCCAACTTGTTTTCCCCCATTTTGTAGAGTGGCAACGCTGCAATGAATGAGTCGATTATAGAGACAGATGAGTGGAGTTCTACCAGCTGAGTCTTTCCAGTTTTTAGATTCGTTGTTGCTCAGTGACTATTCTAGACGTCTCTGGGGGTGGGGGAGTTCTCCCCAGTCATGAATTTTTCCCCCAATTGCGAGCTGTTGCATACATGTAGATACGTACCAAACCAATCTCCCAAGAAAGAAACTAAATGTGTAGCAATTCTCCCCCCCCCATTTAGAAAAATTGACAGGTCTTGTGTAAAAGGTCGTCATAAAAATTGGTCTATTACATGTTGTCACCGGAGCTCAAAAGTCCGCTAAAAACGGACATTTTTCCGACCCCCAAAACAAATTCCCCCCTTCCAAAAAAAACCAGGGGCTAGATTTAACAATGGATGTTGCTCCATCAAGTCACTGTTGCCTCATTCATACCCGGTGATAGTCTCTGTCTGCCTGCCTGCCTGTCTGTCATTAGAGTGTGAGAGGATGTGGGGAAGAGCCCTGACAAAAGCCTATAGGCCTAGGCCGTAAAAGAGGCTTAAGAAGTGGAAGGGCAATCCATGAGAAGGGACCTATCACAGCAAATGCTGTATATGTGTCGTGTCACGTTTTATTGTTCTTTCTTTCTGTCTTTCTCAAGATGTGCCTGTCTTTCTATTATGTCTTTCCATCTGTCTACCTGCCTGTGTGTGTCTGTATTTCTATATGTGACATAATATGTCTTTACGTCTCTTTGTATATAGGCTATGTCTGTCTGTCTATCTGTCTGTATGTCTGTCTGCATGTCATTGTCAGTATAATTATGTCTGCCTGTATGTATGTCTTTATGACTGTATGTCTGTCTTTCTATATGTATTTCCACCTACCTGTCTGTCTGTCTGTCTGTCTGTCTGTCTGTCTGTCTGTCTGTCTGTCTGTCTGTCTGTCTGTCTGTCTGTCTGTCTGTCTGTCTGTCTGTCTGTCTGTCTGTCTGTCTGTCTGTCTGTCGTCGGTTGTTGACTGAATGTGAAGTCATTGCGCTGCAACGGCTTTCGCTGTGGCAAGTTACCCGGATAAGCTGCGAAAGATTAAAATACCCGGTGATAGAAGGATGGATGGGAAGATAAGGTTAGGGAGACTGCGTAGGAGGAAGCTGCGGAGAAGGATGGGGAGATCTCGGAAGAGGAGGTGGAAGAGGTGGTGGGGGCGGAATAGGAGAGATTACCGTCTATGTAGCAGACCGGACACATTCATTCCCATTCATTCATCCATTCATTCATCCATTCATTCATCCATTAATTAATTAATTCATTCATCCATCCATTAATTAATTCATTCATTAATTCATTCAATCACTTACATATAGCGCCTGTGTGAGACACCTACTCAGAGTCAATCCCAGCTTAACCTTGGCGAAAATCCTTTTGAGCTGTATTGTATTTAATAATTTATAAAGCGCTTCTAGTGGTGAGAATCGTTCAGAGGCGCTCCCAGTGCGCAAGGCCACGATAGAAGAAGCATGTTTTGAGAAGAGCAAAGGAAGAAGAGAGACTACCAAACATATGTATGGAGCAAATAGTGTCTTAAAATGATGAACGAATGAATGAATGAATGAATGAATGAAGCAGATTTCAAGAAGAGAGAAGGAAGAAAAGAGACTGCCAGACGGAAGACTAGTGTAGAGCAAACAGGGCTTTTTTAAAATGTGCAGTTCTAAATCGATTTTTGCAGTTGTAGAAGCACTTCTGTGCCGTTAAAACTAGTTTTAAAAGGTAATTCTCCTCCGTTTTAGAGTAATTTACCATGAACTATGGGAAAAGAAAGAAAGAGTTGTGCAGTTCTAAAAATTCCTTAAAAACAGCCATGAGAGCAAATAGTGACTTGAATGAATGATTGAATGAATGAATCCAGTCTTTTGCATATTTTTTTTAGTATCTAATGATGAATGGCTTTGATTCCCCCACGTTTATATTTCTATCCAAAGCGGTCAGGATGACACAGAAATCTAAACTACCGGTATGCGAAAACATCCGAACTGTTTGTTGACAGTGCTTTTTTAACTGACTGGATATGGCTGAAAACGGGTTCCCGGAACATTAAAAACAGATCTCGTAATGATGTAAAATGCTCGAAAAATTCTTGTCGGCTTTTGACATCGGCATTTTATCCCTTAAATCGTGAGCGCGGGCGCCGTGCCTCCCCAATAAAAATTTCTGTTGAATGGTTTGTAACCTATCTATCTAGCGATTATTAGCATCTGACATCATAGACCTATTATATGTCTATTATAAGTTACCGCGTTTGTTTTGTTTTAGAGTTGTTTTACCCACTGTTCGTTCTACTCCCTCTGTTGTTGGGGGTGGGGGGGGGGGGAAATCCACAAGTTTCTGGGGACCCGGGACAAACCACCGCTGAGTTTAGTTTACTCTTGTGGCCTTGTCGTCAGATCTCTCTTTCTAATGACCCTTTTCTAGTCTTTTAGTACAAAATATTATCGTGGCAGTAAACTCACAATAATTTGAGGTTTCTGATGATCTGATAGGCTGTTTTTTTTAGTGTATCATCTAATAGTATCCGCTGTTTCTTAAAGCTGCCAGTGGATAGCTCTTTTCTTTACATGTCAAAAGCAGCTGTATAATTTTTCTGTGGGATATCGTTTCGGGGGGTTACACCCCTGAGAGTCTGGATTTAGGCCTAAATACTGGCTCTATCTAAATTCCACTTACACTTGCAATTAATTATAACCTCAGTTTCGTCGTTATATCATCAAGCAAATGCATGTTGTTGTTTATCGTTTGGTTTACATACGATGAGTTACTGTACACTGTGTACAGTAGCTTTCTTTCTCGACGTTTTCATTAACACCGGTGATCGCGGTTTAAGCCTAATATATGACACACACACCAACCTTCTCTGCACGCAGTTCCAGGAACTCTTGCGCTAAAGCAGCGGGATTTGAGGCTATCAAACGCAAAATTACCTCCATGCAACTATATAAGGAAATACTCTCGAAATCCCGCGCAAACGCAAAGGATTCGAGGCTTTCATTACGAAATTACTTCTGCCTATAAGATTTTAATTCGTATGGTAATTGCCTCGCATTCGATTTTGATTTTTAAGGGATTCAATTGTTTGCGATCACCCCACAAAATGGGGTTCTGACCAGGCAGGGGATATTATTGTGGTGATAAACAATCTTTTCAATGCACGGTTTAATGGACAATGTTTCCGAAGGGCCAAAACCGACAGATTAGGGTTAAGACAAACGCTAAGCTAAGTTTCGCGATCAACAAGAGAGTGAGAGGGGGAGATAGTGTGTGTGTGTGTGTGTGTGTGTGTGTGTGTGTGAGAGAGAGAGAGAGAGACACACACACACACACAGAGGGAGAGACAGAGACAGACAGAGAGACACACAAGGGCATACAAAGACACACGGAAAGTGTGTGTGTGTGTGTCTTTGTTTGTGTGTGTGTGTGAGTGTGTGTGTGTGAGAGAGAGAGAGAGAGAGAGAGAGAGAGAGAGAGAGAGAGTGGGTGAGTGTGTAATTTGTGTATGTGTTTGTGTGTGTGTCTTTGTTTGTGTGTGTGTGTGTGTGTGTGTGTGTGTGACAGAGACAGAGAGACAGAAAGAGAGAAGAGACAGAAAGAGAGAGACAGACAGAGGGAGAGACAGAGATAGACAGAGAGACACACAGGGGCATACAGAGACACACAGAGAGAGTGTGTGTGTGTGTCTTTGTTTGTGTGTGTGTGAGAGAGTGAGAGAGAGAGAGAGAGAGAGAATATGTGTGTGTGAGTGAGAGAGAGAGAGAGAGAGAGAGAGAGAGAATATGTGTGTGTGAGTGTGTGAGTGAGTGAGTGAGTGAGTGAGTGAGTGAGTGAGTGAGTGAGTGAGTGAGTGTGTCTGTATGAGCGAGTGTTTGTGTGTGTGTGTGTCTGTCTGTGTGAGCGTGTGTGTGTGTGTGTGAAATTGAGAGAGAGAGACAAACAGACAGACGGAGAGGAAGGGAGCGAGCGAGCGAGGGATGGAGGAATGAAGGAAGGAAAAGATAGAGGGAGAGGAAGGGAGGGACTCTAAGTGTGAGAGAGTGGGACAGATACAGAGACAGAGAGAGATATTTGCCATCATAACACATCATCTACAAATTCTCTGTTGACGGTATAAAATTATAAATGATGTTCTACGAAGAGATGTGGGACGAAGCGAGAACTCCCCCTGAACGACCAGCGAGTCTTCGGTGATAATAAGAAATATTTTTAAGAGCAAGATTTCGCCAAAATTCATCAGCGCTTAGTCGGAAAATGAGCTGTGAAAAATTTCATTAAGCCGGCTGTTCTATAGGTTAATACCACTACATCCACATTTTTGTCGTTTATAGAGTTGAGGCGTCTGAAAAACAGAGAAAAATGAAAAGTGAATAACAGAGTACGGCAGGTGGATAGAAATTATTTCGCGTGGGCTATAATAATTATTGTTAATATTTTATGATTGAACCGTTTTTCTAAATGAAGTGGATAATATTTCTCGATGTTTTGATGCTACATGTATTATACGCCTACACGCAAAGTCTGGACAAGCTAAAGACTCTTAGAGCGTTCGTCCCATTCTGCTCTATGCCTGTGAAAGGCTGTGATTCATTCATTAATTCATTCGTTCATTCATTCACTCCTTCAATCATTCACTCATTCATTGTCATTGCATCCCATTGGGAGTAATTTATACGTGACGGATATTAAACCCGAGGTTCCGGATCTCAGATCCAATCTGGATCAGGATAAATTCAACCAAAGCGCGATGGTTTATATCGCAGATCAAAGTGTCTGGCTTCATATAACCACAGTCCATATTATACATATATTATGCATGCAGACTTTCAATGGCGTAGCACTCAGTTTTAGATGGACTGCGTTAAGGATATAACAACCGACCAACTCAGAGTTATTTAGCCAAACAGTCCTATAAATTTTGTATCCAACAATTACTCACAGTCATTGGCAGGCAGACAGACAGACAGACAAGCAGACAGACAAACAGTCCAAAAATTGATGTTAAAGGAAGGGTGTATAGTGTATACATTATTGTGAAGCTATTTTGTGAATTCTGTCTAGGCACTACATAAATCTTCGAATGACGTGAATAGTGAATACGCAATGAAATGATGGATTGGCCACATGAGTCGGTCCGCGTACTTTGGATTCGTTTTTTTACCTTTTCGTTCCATTTGCGTTGCAAGTCATTTCCAATGTCCAGCTGTCCAGTTGATGGTCAATCCGTGGATGGTTGGTGGGCAGATGGAACGGGTGGACGGATGGGAGGAGGGTGCCAGACGCCACGGCTGATTGGGGGGCGGCGGCGTCACATGGGGCATCATGTGGAATAAAAAAAACTATTATGCAAACGAAAAATTCATTTGTCTACTGCGCACGGAACTAGGACTGTGACGTCAAAACAATCGATCGAACAATCAATCAATCCAACCATTCGAACATCCATCAATCACCTAAAGAAACGACCCATCGATCAATCGATCCATCAATCAATCAACCCACCAACTAACCTATCAACCAATCTATACATCCATCCATCCATCCACCCATGTCTATCCATTCATCCAGCCAGCCATCAAACTATCCATTCAACCATCCATCCTATACATCCATACATCTATCCATCAATCCATCCATCAATCAATCCATTCATACATCCATCACACAAACAGAGGAATAATCAGAAGTATAAACAGAAGCAATAACTGAGACCAAGACAGGTCATATATTTGTATATTCGTTCTCTCGTTCAATATCATTCAATCAACCATTCAGTCACTTTTCAATCAATTAGTTAGCCAATCAATCAATCGATCGATCGATCGATTGTTCAAGCGATAACTCAATCAGAATGGCAATCAATCGGTCAATTGATGAGGATCAATCAACCGTCTTATTGACTTACTGATTGGTCGTCTCTTCGACCAATTGCTTGGTTTATTGATTGATTCATTGATTGATTCATTGATTGATTTATCGATTGATCTATTGATTGATTTATTGATTGATCTATTGATTGATTAATTGATTCATCTATTGATTGATTGATTGATTGATTGATTGATTTGTTCTTGTGCATGGAATTTCATGGTCAGGAAAACCGTTTTCCAGATATTGTTTGGCGCCTCTCGTAATTATGATATGTTCAGCGGCGCGTTTACCGTATATTCCGAATTTCCGAGTCTGACTAAATCAGTCTGTGTCTCTGACTCTCTGTGTCTACCTCTGTCTTTGTCTCTTCCTTTGTCTCTGCCTTTACCACTGTCTCCGCCTCTTCCCCTGTCTTCGCCTCTACCTCTACCTCTGCGGCTCTGCCCTTGTACCTGCCTCTTCCTCTGTCTCTGCCCCCACCTCTGTATCTGTTTATGTATCTGCATGTATCCGTATCTCTGCCTCTACCTCTGTCTCTACCTCTGTCTCTGCCTCTATCCATGCATACTTTAATCTGGTCTGTATCTGTCTTCGCCTCTCTTCCTCTACCTCAGTGGCTGTCTATGCCTATGTTTCTGCCTCTGTGCCTATGTTTGATGTTTGAGTCTCTGCTTCTATGTGACTATGTCTCGACCTCTGTCTCTGCTTCTGCATCTGTCTATGTGTCTAACTCTGCCTTTATATCGTCTTTTTGTTTTTTGGTCTCCGTCTATGTCTCAGTCTCTGTCTGTCTAAGTGTCTGTCTCTGTGTCTGCGCGCGCACGCCCACACACACACACTCACACATACACACACACACACACACACACACACACACACACGAGGAACTTCGCTATAAACATCTATTAACAATTTTTCCGATCTAACCATAATATACGCACCACGTAATCCTCGATAACCAGATGCACTGATAGCAGCTTCGGCTTCAGCTTCTGTCATCTGTCATCTGTAATTCATCTATCGCTCGATATCTTCGTCGATAACACTGGTTTACTCTGGCTTTGTAATCGAACCATCCGCCATCTTTATTCCGCCCATTTTTTAGGTCTTAAAAACATCAGCAGCAATAATGACTGCAGAGTAACTGTTTTTTTTGTATGTGCACTTGTCATAGCGTTCCTTCAATATTTCTACTCAGAAGCGCTCCCGACTATTGCGGGGACACTGAATCGGAGTTTCACGCCAAAGCGCTGAGCAATTGCGAGTGAAGGACTTGCCCAAGGTCCTTACGATGCGGCTTGAGGTGTATTCGAACCTGCAACCCTCCGGATGCAAGGGAACGAACATACCCACTACACCACCGTGCCCCACTTTCTGATCATGATGGTCGTGGGCATGCATCACCTTGATCATCATCATCATCATCATCATCATCATCATCATCATCATCATCACTGTCATCACCACCACCATCACCATCTTCGTCATCAACAATAACAGCATTAGCAACAACAATATGAAGAACAACAACATCGCTAACAACAACTGCAGCAATAACAACAACATCATCATCATCATGGTCAGCCGTGTCGGCGATGACACCAACAACAACGACACTCGCTCAAGTGACTTCACTCACTGTCTTAACGCATCGACGTATTCATAAACAAATAGATGATTACATAAAAAAACAATCAATTTCATAGCGCCCGCTTTTTATAAATTAAATGGAAGGGAATTTCTGCGAGTGAAATCGTAGGGTGACGCATAATAATATGTTAGAGAAAAGAATTGTGAGACAAGACCTGAAGCCTCTGTTTATAATATTCACAACTTACGGCGGTCGCTAAATTCGCGAATAAAAGATTTAAAGCACGACGCACATGGCTGCCTTGTATCGCATTCGCATCGCCCGTGAAGCCCGTCCAAAGCGCCTGCTGTCAGACATACAATGTGTCTTGGGTGCGATTTTGTCTTCTGTACAGATGCGCGCGGACACTCGGGGTTATTTATAAGTGGCGGTGTGGTTTCAGGCGCTGGATGTAATAGCACTTTTATGATCTAAGGCTTCTAAGCGAATCGATGATTTTATTAATGTTATTATCGTTGTTTTATCGTTGTTGTTGTTATTATTGTTAATGTAATTATTGCCAATGGTGTTTTTGTTGCTTTTGCTGTTGTTGTTGCTGATGTTATTTTTAGCATTATTATTGTTGTTGTTGTTGTTGTTGTTGTTGGCGTTGCTGCTGCTGTTGTTGCTGTTGTTCCGCAATTATTATTAGGAGTTTTCGACAATCTTATCTGCTTTCACTTAAAAGTCGTTGTGTTTGCCTTTGGTTGATGCTCTGTCAATAAACGGTTACTATACTACTACTGCTATTGCTATTGCTGCTGCTGCTGCTACTGCTACTACAACTACTATAGGCTACTGTTGCTGCTACTGCGATTACAACTACTATACTGTTGCTGCTACTGCTACTGCGACTACAACTACTATACTGTTGCTGCTATTGCTAGTACTGCTACTGTTACTGCTACTACTACTGTTGCTGCTGCTACTGCAACCGCCACCACCACCCCCACTCCCACCACCACCACTATACCACAACCACTACCACAACCACCACCACCACTACCACAACTACTACTACTATACACTGAGGGTGGGAAGATGAGACGGTGAGGGAGAGGACTGGCCACGTGGTCCACGCTCATCATTATGCTGATGATAAGCAAATGAAGTCAGCATCTTTGCTGCAGCGTCTCAGGCAGCCAACCAACCGATCCTCCTCTTCTGTTGCTATCCATTTATCTAGCGCCGCAATCTAATGTCCAAGCGTAAATCCGTGGTGCTTAGCAACTGTGAACGAACGACTTCATCATGTGTTTCCCTCCCCCCTAACGGTAACCATGTTAGGGGTGGGGAGGCTGATACTCTTTCTCCCCACATTGTATTCAAGGCGAGCTGTATATAACCGATGTTTATCTCCACATTGTATTCAAGGCGAACGCTATATATATATATATATATATATATATATCCATATATACATACATGTATATAAGCGATGTTTTATAATAATTATGGTCCAAAAACTAGGGACACGATTTGATGCATTGTGTATGTCTATTGAAAACCTGTGTATTAAAGTTATTGATGATTATGTTGAACGGAGTGACACCTTTTGAAATGGATAGCAGCGATTGTAAAGAATCTCATATCGATTAATTCATTGCATGTGAGAAATACAAATGGGTCGGGGTCATATGCGGTCGCTTCTACTGATATTGCTCCGTTATTGCATCTAGTGCATGCTATAATACTGCTATTGCTACTAGTATAATTGCTGCTGCTACTGCATGTACAGTAACTGCTACTGCTGCCATTACTACTACTACTACTACTACTACTACTACTACTACTACTACTACTACTACTACTACTACTACTACTACTACTACTACTACTACTACTACTACTACTACTACTACTACTACTACTACTACTACTACTACTACTACTACTACTACTACTACTACTACTACTACTACTACTACTACTACCACCACCACCACTACCACTACCACCACCACCACCACCACCACCACCACCACTACTACTACTACTACTACTACTACTACTACTACTACTACTACTACCACTACCACTATCACTACCACTACCACTACCACTACTACTACTACTACTACTACCACCACCACCACCACCACTTCTGCCATTGCTACCACTATTGCTACCACTACTATTGTTATTACTATCGGTACTACTATAACTGTTTTCATATCACCATCATTCTGTAACGCCCGCCCCCGCGTACACTCCCGGAGTCGCCACTTCCGGTCCAACGTGTGAGAGGGCCGCGTGCGGTTGCAGGTCGTAGTTCAGAGATATAGACGGAGGAAGGGAGGCGGTAGCTTCGGGGTTCGAATCCCGTCGGGTTCGGGATGGCCAGGTATCTCGACCTCTTAGCTCTCCGTATGAAACTGGGGCCTTACTGGCCAGTCTTTCACTCCGGCGTAGGATTCCGGGGTTAACCGGAAGTGAAAGGTCCTTAGGTCTAGCCCCCGAAGCTCTTCCCAGGCCGATGGCTGAGTGGTAAGGTCTATCCGCGGTGGTACCAAAGGGAAACATTGTTTCTGGGTTCGAACCTGCAACCGGCTTCGGAGATGACCTGGGCGTTGTTTCTAATCGTTCTAGCCGTGAAGCTACTTCCGACAGCGCTTCTCGGACATTAGAATGCACTGCATAAATTTCCTCTCTAACATCAGTTCTCACTGAGGAAATTGCCACGTCCATGTTAGCTTCTACAATGGAGATAGCGTCCTCAATATTTGTTTGTACAGCGGAGATAGCCTCCTGGGTAGACCTAGTATTATTTTGTATTGCATCCTGGGTAGCCTTTGCGTTCGTTTGCATTGCCTCAAGCAATATCTCCATGGAGGAAGCTGGCCTTGAAGGCTGCGAAGGAGTAGACATTCGGCTTCCTTCCATTAGTGCTATATAAATTCCAATGATTTAACCTCCTAGGCCTAGCAAGAATTAAGACAGTAAGTTTAATTAGTATTTCTTATTAATATCAGAAACATTTAATAATTATTCGCAACGTTAATCAACAGCTTACAGTTTAAAGCAACAGATACTAATATGCAACACAATTCAAACAGACCTCAATCGGAACAGGCAAACTGTATCCCCAATTTTTCACTTAAAGGCCAATATTAATTTCTCTGCCCAAAAGATCAATTTTAAGTTCTTATTAAAGCCCTTAATAAATTGTACCTTCTTCCAGAGACACCTGACAAGGCCGACGATAAGCGAGGATAGGGGCGCAGACGCGGCGTCGAAACCGGGACTTGCGTCGATGAAATGAGGCTCGGAAGAATCCGCCAAGCCCGACGCTGTGTTGTCGCTAAGACCGAACTGGCACGTCGAGAACAGGGAATCCACGAAAAGAAATGTTAATAACAAATTGACGCCCGTAGGCTAATTGCGCAGAAGATATCGACGACAGAAGAAATTCCGGAAAACCCGAGTGGTTTCGATCCAAACGAGAGAAAGATCGAAAACCAGAACGAAAGACTTAACTCCTTCACAAAGATGCGAAACAGAACCACGACGCTGACGATTCGCTCGTAACACAAAACCGCAATGCAATCAGCTCCTTGCCGGTTTCTAGAATTCTTGTACAGAATCCGTGAAGAACAAACGTGACACGCAATAACTCAGACGTCAAATCCACGCCGACTTAAATAAACTATCACGTTTCTAAAATTATCAAACTCCGATTTTGCAACTTGCTCTCCAGAGCTACACGTCTATCCTCGTCGAAGTCCGTCGTGAATCTCCCACAACTCTGCGCGTCTCTCTTATATAACCTTCCTAGGGGTGACGCTTGCGCATGCGCACAAGAAGACCGCCTCACGTGCCTCGTGTTGCCTCCCTGTCTCAGGTCACTTCGACAGCGAGTGCACCGATTCAACCTTTCAGTTCAACACACGAAGGCCTTAATGGAAAACTTCCAATGCGCAGTCAAACCGTGTGACGGCGAGAGCAAATATCGACGTACACAGACCACACGCTGACATGTCCTTCTTTGTCTGTTTCTATGCACCAGCGACGTTTGCGTCGGTATCTCTGCCTGTACGCGCGATTGGACCGGTCGGTGACACTCTTCTGGCCGTCGCTCCATGCCCTCGCGTTTGTCCTTCTCTATCTGTTTCAATGTATCAGCGACTACTGCCTCTGCCTCGCTGCGTGTATGCGCGACTGCACGATCGACGACTCAGTCTGCCTCCCCTCCTCCTTTGGCCGTCGCTGGATACGAGCCGCCAAAGGCCGATACCGTGAGAGAATCACACGAATACGGATCAACAAAACTAGTCACGGCAGCTGCAGCGACCTGCCTACGTCAGAGAACGCTCCCATTCGCGTCAAAATCGAAATCAACATTAAAATCTAGGTCACCAATATTATCTAGGTCACCGAGTGCAGCTCCAAAAATAATAATATTATATATATATCAGACCACGAAAATACCAAGGGATCCAAAAATATATAATATAATATTGCAACTAAAATTCCGTAGCGTCTAGTTATACGCAAACGCTACACTCTCACCGCCCAAGGAATTTATTTCAGACGATGTTTAAGTGGTAAAACAGCCTCTGAAATTGTAAAGTAGGGCCACAATTTATGTCTGCTCCGACTGTTACAGCAAAAGTTCAAACATTAAATGCATAAATCAACAAATATGCGACGCACAATCGTAACCGCGGCAGCGCAAGCGTTGAGCAATAATCGGTTCACCCGATTCATAGTTTAGTCTAGAGTGTCAATAAAAGTTCTGAATTTATATAGCTCCATATGCGATTATATAGACTAGATCTTTCACAAATTTTCTTCGTTCAGTGTTATGCAGAGAGAGATCTATGGCAAACCAAGACATAATTTACAGACAGCAGTTTAATCTTGACCCACTCAGGTCATCATAATTATCACCAGCCTATCCGTAGGCTTTTAACGGCGTTTCATACACACTTAGTCTAGATCTCTTAGGCTTATGTGGTACATTCTGTGTCTACAGAAATAAGATTACCAAACATTTCGCCAAAACCTCTAAGTAACGCCAAATTACAATTCTATTCTCTATTAACGGCCTTTAACACCATAGCCTATAATAGCACACAGCTAATAACTCACAGTTTTCACAGCTACATGTCTGCTAATTGTCAAGATTTACCACAGAAAACTGCATAACGAAATATTATTTAATCTTGGCGTAGACCTGAGGTTAATATGATATTTTATATTAGGCCTACTAGTACTTAACTTTCACCGTTCAAGTATATCGCTTATTCAATTATTATATGGCAACCGATAAATGCGGGACTCAACGATAGGCAGCGAATAGGCCTGCTCTCATAAGCATCCTAATTATTAAATTGCGACTGCAAAGCATATACAGGTGCCTTAATTTAAATAGGCCGCGTATTAATCTATGCCAATAATAGTGAAACATAGGCCTACACCACACCAGCGATGGTTATTATCATGTTATATAATCATCTAGCACCATAGGCCTACATTCATTTAATATATTCCATTAGCCATTGCTCAGAACAACTACGGTAACAAAAGCTTATGTCAAAATAATATAGGCTACTGCAATAGCGTAAATACATATAATTATTATAGGCTATATATATCATAGGCCTATGCAAGAAATTATACCAGGTCCATCACGATTTTTAAAATGCGGCTGCAACCTAAACATAAATCTATAGGGCACGTTAGTCTATCTTTAGTCCACCTGTAAAATAATCACATTCGGCTTAGCATGAATGTATGGTATGTAGGTCATTGTACGTCACAGCTGTCGCTGTCTTCTTATTTTCTGTCCATCCTCATTCGTATACACCAGCAGGCCACCCACATGACGTTACAAGCGCTGGGAAAGTCACAGGCGACGGTCCGCGGCTTCTCTTTGGACCTAGGCTAAGCGCGTCGCCTTCCCCCACCCCGTGTATACATCATATATCGGGGAAGATAAGGCACTAAATATCGTGTACATAGGTTCGCGTGCATCATAGGACGACATAAACAAATCAGAAAAAGGGTCACTCATTGCACGGATTAAAACCTTACACAACAGATAAAGAAAAATAATAATAATAATACTAACCAGCTCAAATGCCTGCTGCAGAATTAATGCTAAATAATATTATAGGCCACCAGTTCTACAGTTAGTAATATAATAATAATATAAAACACTAGGCTAATGCTTCGGCCGCATTATTATTATTATAAGCCGTGAATCTCATTAGGCCGAACTACAAAATGAATGTAAACATTGCACGGCGGAGTAATTGAACAGTGAGGTAATTTACCTACAGCAAGCCTATATTTACATATTATTATCATCTATGTCTTAGATATTAATAAAACCGGTAGGCCTACAAAAAGAGAATATATATTTATAATCAACCTGAGCTAATACAATTTTGATGTAGGGCTCCTGTCGATCCGTTAATATAATATTACTATATCAGCTACACAAAATTATATATAGCCTATCCATTCCAGCTTATCTATGCTAATCCTTATTATTATTTCTGAACTAGAAACATGTGTATATATTAGGGTGCCACTCAAAATAAAAGTTTGTAATTTGTATCTTCTCACCCCCAAAATATGTTTTCAATGTTGAAATAATAAGGCTCACAAAATTTGGAAGCATTCTAAAAAAAATTACTGGTAGCTTGACGCGGTTAAAGTTTTTAGCATTGGACAATGTTAAATTCCATGACGTTTCAATGCGTAAGATACACAACTATCCAGGGTGCTCATTATTGCTAAGTTAGTGATGAGCAATTGAGCCCAGCACTACTGGTGAGCAATAGTAGACTCCTTAGTAACTAGAAATGTCCTGCGGTGCCTCTCAGCAACTTATGACATAAATTTATTCTGTTTTTCATAGTGACCAAGAACACCATTGAATAAATCAGCGGCACTGTTTACCACCATCAGACGCTCTGCCCATATCTCAGCACTAGCATACTCAGAAATGCTCTCTCAAATGCTAGGGTGAAGGTCTTTGGGGCCAAAAAGTGCTGTGATATTCCAATTGCCACAAGAAACTGCTAAATATGTTGTGACAACCACCGAAGCATTTGTATAGCAACAGTGTCATGTCCATGCAGTATAAACTTACAACGTGCCGAGGAGTTTGTCCATGGGTTTCTTTACTTAGGGCTGTGCATGACTATTGCTTCCTTCAAATCCAGAGGAACCATTGTATCAGAGAAAGTGTGACCAATTAGTATTTCACCTAGATACTACAAATGACTACAGAAGGAATTGATTGCTGAATCGATAACAGTTTAGTTGTTTGTCTGTATGCATCAAACTCATGCAGAAGATTCAAGACGTTGCGAGGATCAGGTGTGGCACATGCATGTGTGTACAGACACTGAATGTAAACTTAACAATTGACTTGAACTCTGGGAGAGCTGACAACTCGCATTTGATGAGATTTATTGAGAGTAAAATAAGTATCTTTTAACCTTGTTTGTGACCTTGCTATCCATCTAGCTCTAGTGTGGACTCCAAAGGCATGGATATGCACAGATCTCCCTTACTTTATACTCCTTTTAAGAATATCAGTGCCAGGTAAAATAGCTCATAGTCTTCCTAACAGTCTTGACTGAATATCATATTGAGCTGGATGAACTCGATAAACTCATTTTGCACCAGATCCAAACCACTGCAGTTGCTGTCACCTTTATTCCATTTTCATACCGGTCTGCGTCAAATGCATAATTATACGTGAGTAGCCTATCTAAATCTTCTAAATATCTTGATTTTTTGCCACTGGAGGTCCCATCTGGTGTTGAACACTTTGGCATCGACTAATTCCATGATTTTGGTCTGCAAACCAAGCTCAGTAGTGTTTTCTTATACACTTTTGTTCAGACAAAACATAGGCACCATCAGGAAGGATTGTATTGCTGGAAGTTGTATGAAATGACATTGACAGTCTTTAATTAGCCTTTTATGGTTTATCCGTGTTATTAGAGCAACATCCAAGAATTGGGAAAGATAAAAAAATTACAAGAAACATTATTATTCTTAGTCAGTATGAACATTGAGTCACAGCACAGCCTGTTCTCTGTAAATATAAGCTATTTCCATATGCGATTTTGAAGAAATTATGTTATACGCTACTATAAACTACTGACGCGCTAAGCTACCTCTAAATGATCTTCTATTGGAATAAAATTTGTATCACGTGAGTTTCTTGCCATAGAAAACATTTGTAGGGGGTGAGCAACTGGATCAGACAAAATTATTTTTTGACCATGCATTTGGTTGGCACCCTAGTATATATAGGCCTATGCAGATTAAAGCCATTCAAGCCTGTTATGTATTATTATTAATATTAATTCTAAAATTTATATAGGTTCTTCAACAGTATGATTAAGTATTATTATCGCTCATAGGCCTACCTTAGCCTATAATTTAATTATATGGCGCCTTTCCAAATATAGGCCTACAATTTTAATCAATGCAAACTGCATGTATATATAATTATATATAGGACCTATAATTTTATCGCTGTTGTAGTAAGACATAAAGGGCCTCTAGAACATTTATCTAACGCCAATTTAAATCTTAATTAATGCACCTATCACCTATTATTATAGCCTACATCTGCTACGCTATGACCACAAAATCTTATGTATGAATGAATCTATTAATATTATTCTTAAACAAATTAATTAATCATACTACAGGTATATATATATGCAGCAACATAGGCCTAATGTAAATCTTGCCTCACAATATCTCAACATCAGCCTATCAGGAAAACAGGCCTATCATTATTATTACAATCACAACTAATTAAAATTGAGCAACCGTAGTCATTCTAATATATACCTTGGGTCGGAAAATCATTTATATGGCGCTGACTAATTTATATGGCGCCACACAATATTAACAGTCTGTATAACTGTCTACAGCACAATACTACAACTGTCCATCGCTGAAATATGCAGTGCAATACAATTCAAATATAAATCCGTGCAATGTCACACACAGTTCAGTCAACCTACAATGCAACATTACAGTTTTTACACCGTAACCACCACATGTAAAACCATTACATGTAAAAATAACTCATTTTCATCACAATCGAACTAAGACAATGTTACAGATGCTCCTGCATTCAGTTAATCCCCGCAAATTAAGCGGTCACCACAAAGGTCAGTCAGTTGACCGTCAGTTCTACCCATCGGGTAGCGGACAAGACTTCAACCGAGGAGCTTTGTCGCTCATACTGACCCAGCGGCGCCCCTCCAGTGGTGCGTACTGTTCCCACCGATCCAACCGGTCCTGGAGATGATCTGGGGTGGGCGCGCGTA
Source organism: Lumbricus rubellus (assembly GCA_945859605.1). Taxonomy (NCBI): domain Eukaryota; kingdom Metazoa; phylum Annelida; class Clitellata; order Crassiclitellata; family Lumbricidae; genus Lumbricus; species Lumbricus rubellus. The sequence continues at coordinate 21,416,240 of OX243828.1, forward strand.
CGGCGAACACACGACCAGTGCTAGGGTTGTCCTGATTATCGCCCACCGGTCGATCGGGATTGTCGCCAGGTGGATTCTGTTGCTGCTGCCGAAGTGGACATTTGCTTAGCAAGTGCGAGCTAGAGTCGCAGTAGAAACAGCGCCGACCCTCTCTTGGCGAATTCCGACCAACGTTAGGATTGTCGGGATTATCGCCCCCAGCCTGACCAAGATTGTCGCCAGGTGGATTCTGCTGCCGTTGTCGGAATGGACAGTCCCGCGCGACATGATTTGTAATCCGGTGACATTCGTAACATCTTCGCTCTGATCGTCCAACTTCCGGTCCCGCCGCCTGTCGGTACCAGCAGACGGAACTCAAATGGCCTATTCTATTACAGATCGAACAGCGTTGGTTATTCCGCAAGTTATTTCCGTTTGAACCGTTCTGATCTCTCCACGACCCGCGATTATTATAGTCTCTGGATTGTGGCGCCGACACCGGTTGATCCCATTGTCTCTTCATTTGCTCCATCTCTTCTTTCATTTGCTTCATCTGTCGTTCTAGATTATCGAAGTCCGATTCTTCCTCTTCTTTGACAGCATTGACACGTCCATATCGTCGTTCGTGCTGTTCGTGGCTACTCGCTTCCGCTTTCTGGTAGCCGTCCAACCTCATAGCTACCTTGTACGCTTCGTCGAGAGATTTCGGTTCCCGCTCGCGGATCTTCAGAGCGAGATTTCGGTCGCTCAAGGCATCCACGAATGCCCGAATAGCAATGGCTTCACTATGGGCGGTCGACACACCAGGATATGCTCGCGACGACAGAATCCTGATATCATCAACCAAAACTCCCAGATCCTCCTCAGCTTTCTGCTTCCGGGTGCTGAGCTGCGTTTGAAACAGGGCCTGCTGCTCAGCGGTACCGTACCGTTCCCGAAGTCGTTGGACCAAAGCCGTCCATGTATCCAAGTTCGACTCGCTCAGCAAATGGGTCGCCGGTTCGACTAAGGAGACGACCAGTTGATTAAATTTCTCTTCGTCCGACCAGTCATTGTTCCTTGCGCATACAGTGAATTTGCGCAAAAAGACTTCCACATCCGTCCTTCCGCTGTACGATCCAAGTTTCGTGTATTGCCTTTGTTTAGGAGGCGCAGCCGACGACGGTTTGACCTCGGCCGCTTTCACGGTCGTAGACGCGGTCGTTTCCGATTCCTTGTTTGTTCCAACAGTGCTACTCGTCGGAAGTTCCCAGTCGCCGGTTGTCTGCGTCGCAACGGATGTCATGGGGACGGTTTTGGCAGGACCGACGGAAGCGTTGACAGGCGCCAGCACTTTCGTTTCCCCAACCGCAGACATCGTTGCTGTACCGTCGCTAGTTGTTTCGCTTTTCCCCAGATATGTCGGTTTCAGCAGCGTTTGACGAGGCAGCTCGACGTCACGACTAAATCCAAAATTCTGAGCACCAAGGCATGAATTCATCCTTGCCGACTCCACGACGGTTGGCCACCGAGGAAAAGCGACGTCGCTGGGACGCGGTGGGTCGAGACAGCGAAGCGGGTCGAGCCACACCCGGTTGTCAATGCTGTTGTAGAGCGCGTGTGGATCGTAGTTCGGAGCGTAGTTCGGAGCAGGCGTCCATGACATGTACGGATGCTCACGACGAGCGCTCGGTGGCATCCAGTCGACCGCTGTAGTTGCCATTGGACCAGGTCGAAGATCGGGTCGAAGATCGGGTCGAGCGTAGTCTCGACCAACCATGGCCGAAGTAACCAGACCATCGTAGTTGGGCATTGAGTGATAAGTCGGCATTCCCGACGTTGATTGGAAAGCGTCAATCCGATTTGCCAACACTTCCGTTCTTGGCTGGACCGCATGCACGAACGATTCATGCATTCTCCATTGCGGGTCCGGTCGAAGATAATCCACGTGAGAGGGCGAAGAAGAGGCCAAAGGGACTGGGTTGACCTTATCACCCCCCTCCCGAAACAATTTATTTGCGATCGGTTTATTTATTTCAAAATTGCTAAACTCCGATTGCTGAGCTGTTTGCATTCTTTTATCAATTATTTTCACAGTTTTAGGTCTAGATTCCATTATTTTGCTAACTTCAATGTCTACACTACCATCATCAGACATAATTTCAACATTATCAGAAAATTTCCTTTCCTTCTTTCTTTCAAAAGATAATGCAGTTTCTCTTATTCCGACATTTTCCGTTTCCTCTTCTTCGTCGAAATCTCTAGAACTAATTCGACCCCACTGACTGGGACCAATTGTAACGCCCGCCCCCGCGTACACTCCCGGAGTCGCCACTTCCGGTCCAACGTGTGAGAGGGCCGCGTGCGGTTGCAGGTCGTAGTTCAGAGATATAGACGGAGGAAGGGAGGCGGTAGCTTCGGGGTTCGAATCCCGTCGGGTTCGGGATGGCCAGGTATCTCGACCTCTTAGCTCTCCGTATGAAACTGGGGCCTTACTGGCCAGTCTTTCACTCCGGCGTAGGATTCCGGGGTTAACCGGAAGTGAAAGGTCCTTAGGCCTAGCCCCCGAAGCTCTTCCCAGGCCGATGGCTGAGTGGTAAGGTCTATCCGCGGTGGTACCAAAGGGAAACATTGTTTCTGGGTTCGAACCTGCAACCGGCTTCGGAGATGACCTGGGCGTTGTTTCTAATCGTTCTAGCCGTGAAGCTACTTCCGACAGCGCTTCTCGGACATTAGAATGCACTGCATAAATTTCCTCTCTAACATCAGTTCTCACTGAGGAAATTGCCACGTCCATGTTAGCTTCTACAATGGAGATAGCGTCCTCAATATTTGTTTGTACAGCGGAGATAGCCTCCTGGGTAGACCTAGTATTATTTTGTATTGCATCCTGGGTAGCCTTTGCGTTCGTTTGCATTGCCTCAAGCAATATCTCCATGGAGGAAGCTGGCCTTGAAGGCTGCGAAGGAGTAGACATTCGGCTTCCTTCCATTAGTGCTATATAAATTCCAATGATTTAACCTCCTAGGCCTAGCAAGAATTAAGACAGTAAGTTTAATTAGTATTTCTTATTAATATCAGAAACATTTAATAATTATTCGCAACGTTAATCAACAGCTTACAGTTTAAAGCAACAGATACTAATATGCAACACAATTCAAACAGACCTCAATCGGAACAGGCAAACTGTATCCCCAATTTTTCACTTAAAGGCCAATATTAATTTCTCTGCCCAAAAGATCAATTTTAAGTTCTTATTAAAGCCCTTAATAAATTGTACCTTCTTCCAGAGACACCTGACAAGGCCGACGATAAGCGAGGATAGGGGCGCAGACGCGGCGTCGAAACCGGGACTTGCGTCGATGAAATGAGGCTCGGAAGAATCCGCCAAGCCCGACGCTGTGTTGTCGCTAAGACCGAACTGGCACGTCGAGAACAGGGAATCCACGAAAAGAAATATTAATAACAAATTGACGCCCGTAGGCTAATTGCGCAGAAGATATCGACGACAGAAGAAATTCCGGAAAACCCGAGTGGTTTCGATCCAAACGAGAGAAAGATCGAAAACCAGAACGAAAGACTTAACTCCTTCACAAAGATGCGAAACAGAACCACGACGCTGACGATTCGCTCGTAACACAAAACCGCAATGCAATCAGCTCCTTGCCGGTTTCTAGAATTCTTGTACAGAATCCGTGAAGAACAAACGTGACACGCAATAACTCAGACGTCAAATCCACGCCGACTTAAATAAACTATCACGTTTCTAAAATTATCAAACTCCGATTTTGCAACTTGCTCTCCAGAGCTACACGTCTATCCTCGTCGAAGTCCGTCGTGAATCTCCCACAACTCTGCGCGTCTCTCTTATATAACCTTCCTAGGGGTGACGCTTGCGCATGCGCACAAGAAGACCGCCTCACGTGCCTCGTGTTGCCTCCCTGTCTCAGGTCACTTCGACAGCGAGTGCACCGATTCAACCTTTCAGTTCAACACACGAAGGCCTTAATGGAAAACTTCCAATGCGCAGTCAAACCGTGTGACGGCGAGAGCAAATATCGACGTACACAGACCACACGCTGACATGTCCTTCTTTGTCTGTTTCTATGCACCAGCGACGTTTGCGTCGGTATCTCTGCCTGTACGCGCGATTGGACCGGTCGGTGACACTCTTCTGGCCGTCGCTCCATGCCCTCGCGTTTGTCCTTCTCTATCTGTTTCAATGTATCAGCGACTACTGCCTCTGCCTCGCTGCGTGTATGCGCGACTGCACGATCGACGACTCAGTCTGCCTCCCCTCCTCCTTTGGCCGTCGCTGGATACGAGCCGCCAAAGGCCGATACCGTGAGAGAATCACACGAATACGGATCAACAAAACTAGTCACGGCAGCTGCAGCGACCTGCCTACGTCAGAGAACGCTCCCATTCGCGTCAAAATCGAAATCAACATTAAAATCTAGGTCACCAATATTATCTAGGTCACCGAGTGCAGCTCCAAAAATAATAATATTATATATATATCAGACCACGAAAATACCAAGGGATCCAAAAATATATAATATAATATTGCAACTAAAATTCCGTAGCGTCTAGTTATACGCAAACGCTACAATTCTATGATTCATATCATCGTCATCATCATCATCACCACCACCATCGTTGTCGTCGTCGTCATCATCAGCATCAACATCATCGATTCATCATCATCATCAAACTGGGCATCTATCCCACCCTGCATTCGCCTTTGTCATGACGAAAGGTCGTGCATTCGTGCGCATCTGCGATTTAGTTTGAATTCGACAAACGATCTGACTTATTTATGAGTGGATTTTTTACTTGAACACGAACATTGCCAACTGTGGCGCTTTGTCACTCGTTCGTATGTAATAATAATAGCGTATTGAGAAATGGATATACCCGCTCCTGCTATATTAAAGATATATACTCTCTTTTCCCCCAACCCCTAGTCGACGATTTATTTCTCAATATAAATGATGTGGCAACGTCGGTAGAGTGAAACGGAGATGGCAATCGGACTGTGAGCGAGAGAGCGATCAAGGTATATAATTATTTTGTGACTGTGATGGAGATGAGAAAGCTGTAAAAAAACAAGTTTACTTTCGTTGTTGAGGAAACCTAGATCGCTTTCAAACTTGAATTGCTGTTAGAATTATGGAGAAAGCTTTATATCAGACCTGAGTAGATAGGTAAGTCCCAGTGACAGGCCATCGCTGTCACGGGGCCCCGTCACGGGTCCCCAAGGTCATCACAGGTCCCCAAGGTCATCACGGGTCCCCAAGGTCATCACAGGTCGTCACGAGGGCCCCAAGGTCGTCACGGAGCCCATCCCCAAGGTTGTCACGGGTCGTCACGAGGTCTCCCTGGTCACGCTCAAGAACCCTGGACAAGGTCAAGGTCACCCCATGCCCGAAAAAGCGCGGCGGGCGGCGGCGGCGGAAACCCAGAATGCGCGGCGGGCGGCGGCGGCGGTCCCCGGAAGCGCGACGGCGGAAACCCGGAAAACCGGCGGCGGCGGCGGAAACCCGGAAAGCGCGGCGGCGGCGGCTCCCCAAAAATGCTGCTTCCCAGGAAAGATGCACTGGCTTCCATGCAGAACCCAAAAGGAGATCGAACCACATATTTTTCCCAGAAAGCACCACTCTTATACTGAATACTAATAGTGTAAGACCATATACCAATTTTTACAGCCACAATTAAGCGCCACATAAATAGCTGCAGCATGTGCCACCAGCCATGCCAAAATATATCAAGAAGCATTCATTTTACTGAACGCCTCAATCCCATAAATAATTATCATCGGACAATTTTGGGAATGCAACCATTGGTACCTGCAAAAGCTATGTAGGATTTTGGCAATGATTATTAAGGTGTTACAGTTATAACGCAGATACTAGGGCTTCTTTCACTCTTTAACAGTCCATTAAGAATCCATATCATTACTAAATCTTTATAGCATAATTTAAGAATTTATAATTATTTATATAAGAGTATAATAATTTATTTCGAATATTTGCAATCTGTTTAAAACCTAACAAAAGTAAACACACACCCAGTCGCCAGGGGCGCAACCACCACAGTCATGCTGCGTGAAAGCGCGTATGATGCAAGATGTAACTTGGTATAATAATCGAAGATACTACAATTCCTATCATGAACCAACATTTTAAAGGGTATATTTATCAATCTTCGTGCTTTAAATTATAATCTTTATAGTTATTACTCATAGATATATTGGATAGTGTTGGCCTTTTCATACTTGACTTTCAATTGGGATCCGTGGGTGTCGGGATAGAGCGACAGGATTCAGAAGTCCATGTCAGAGGTTCAAATCGCGGACACGACAAAATATTTTTCATCTTCGTAAAACATTTGGAACTCACTTGTAAACAGTCGTTTATAGCATAAATCATTCTATTTTAGTAAAACAAACGATAGATTCGGGTTATTTTAGCAGATTCTTCGCGTCAATCGTTTAGCGAGACGCGACTTTGCGTTGTAAAGCGGATTATGAATTATTTTTCATATCGAAATGTAGGCCTACAATTAGCTGGTTTTAGTCATAGAAAATTAGTGTCGCCCTCCTCTTCTGGTCAGGCTTGAGACTGGCACTACCAGGGATAGACAAATTATGAAGGGCACTCAAAGTCACCCTCGGCAGGCTTGGCCCACACGCATTCAAACACGTCAGATCAACGATCAGCGCGGCGGCCGACTCCGGAACTGGTTTCAACCGGTTCTCGCGAGCGCCCGTCGTCCACTTTTATGGAAAGCCGAGCGCATCATATTAATTATCAACGAAAGTCCACGCACTGAAGTATTAATTCCCTGCATGAAGGCTTAGAATAAAGGATATGGCGTTTCATATATCGGTCCGTGTCGTGGTCCTACACGCATGTTAACGTTCGAAATGGATAGGCCTATTGGTATATGTCTCTTCCTGTATATAATACATATATATATATATATATTATATAGTCAGATGTAAAAAAATTCCAGTACGCATATATAATAACGTAGACAATATAATATTCAATACATCTCACTCCAAATATGTATTATCACCAGAATGGCTATATATATATAATATCTTATCCATTATATTTATATATATACATCTGAATCCCCATATAAATTATATATATATATATATATATATATATATATATATATATATACACAGAGTCCTACGGCAAAATAAAATTGTTTAGGCTCCATTTGACCATAAATCGTTGTTATTATTGTTATTGTTATTATTATTATTATTATTATTATTATTATTACTATTATTATTATTTTTTTTTTTTTTACGCCCCGAGGTATTTAGGATCCCTCAGGGACTTAAATATTAATTAAGAACAGAATTATTATTATAATTATTATTATGCAAACAAGCTCTTGGAAACATCTAGAAACTCAGAGGCCCTATAGATTCGTTTGGACCTTGGATTGAATCACTGATGCTCGCCCGATTAGGTTCTCTCTGCGTCTGCCTACACACATGATTCCAAGTAACTGCACACATGCGCTCAACGATCTTTTCACAAAGATCACTTATGAAATCGCCCAAAGGTCCTTAGCTTCACTTATGAGTTCTGTATTACATCATAGAACCGTCTGGAAGGATAGGGGTCTTATTTACCGCGTCCGCGCGATTTTGTAGGCCTATATAATATTCATCTTTCCTAGCATCTATCAACCGTTTCAAGCAGATCAGCAGATTGACGTCAGATCCGAAATCTACAGAAGTGTCAACATGCCTGCAGGTGATAACTATTTTCTATGGGGAATTTTTATTGTATTTCTTTTATTTTATATCTTTAAAATTAAAACTCGCATAATTCTTCTTACCCATGATGTTCATATTTTTACAGTTTTAAGCAAAGAGTTGGTTTCGGAAGTTCGCAGACAGGAAGAAGCTGAAGCCGAAGCTAGAATTCTGAAGCGATTACGTGAGATGGGTACGTTTCATTATTCAATCAGTATGTATTACAAAATATAATTCTGCAAATTTTTGGTGTTGCAATTTAAAATGTTTGTGATATAAATATAATTTTTAAAAATTTTTAAACATGTAGAAATTATTTATAAGAATTGCATTACTTTGTAAAATTTTAATTTAAAATATTTAGCATGCAGAACAATTTTCTTTTAAATTTTAAAGTTGTAGAACTAATTTTTAATAATTTTAAATAATATGTTATAGAAAATATTGTAAATTTTGAAAATCTGAATTGAACAAATAATTTTAGTTTATCTTTTTTCATTTTTGGTAGAGAGGAAACGAAAGGCTGACGAGCTTGTCCGCATGCTTCCGTTGAAGAAGAGGCCATGTAAGTAGCTTTATAGAAAGTGTGTATTTGTGTATGTGGGCATGTGCGTGAGTGTGTGTGTGTGTGAGTGTGTGTGTGAGTGTGTGTGACTTAATAGAACATTTTGTGCATTTTGCAGATATTGTGGACAGCAACGAGCAAGCAGGGTCTTCAGCAAAGGAGAGTTCTTCGAGTAAGTTAGTTTCTGACTTCTTATTCGTCTTTCAAGTGTCGTTTTCATAATCTCCTTACAAATTTCTTGAACGCATTACATGTAACAGGCTTGTTTGGTGTATCTTATATTCACTAAAATATAATTCCTCGCCAATTTCTTTAACGCATTACATGTAACAGTATTATGTGATGCGTGTTACACTCACTAAAATTTAATTTCTTACAGTTTTGTATACTTTATAACAATTATATTATATACATCTTATATTCTAAATTATTTTAATGTTGTAGATCGATGTGATTCTTGTCGTGCATTCAAGAAGGTGAACTTGATCGATGGCGTCTGCGAATTATGCAGAAACCGCCGCGAATGCAAGGGCTGTGAGGTGCGTCGACCGCCACGATTCTTCCAAACTGGACAGGAACTCTGCGTTACCTGCGTCAAACGCCAACAAAACCCATCCATCCGCGTCTCTGTCCACAACAGCTTTGTCGAGATACCCGTCCCCGTGAACAGATCTGCGACAGATATCCACACTTTGATGGTGGACGAGAGACAGCAAGTTGCAGAATCGTTGGAAGAAACTTTCAACAGCGAAGGGTAAGTGTTATACTCGAAATTATATTTCGCGTTATACTCGAATTTAGTCGATTTTTAAAAACAATTCTTCATCTTCCAAGTATTTTGATTCATAAAGATTATAGTACATTTTTGTGCGAATATTTACATATAGAAAGAACACAGAAATTTGGATGCATTAAAACTTAAATGCTGCAAAATATTTCGCGTTATACTCGAATTTATTTGATTTTTTAAAACAATTCTTCATCTTCCAAGTATTTCGATTCATAGAGATTATAGTACATTTTTGTGCGAATATTTACACATAGAAAGAACACAGATATTTGTATGCATTAAAACTTAGTTGTTGCAAAATATTTCGTCCTATGCTCGAACTTTTAGCCTTAGTCAATTATTTCTTAATTCTTTAGACCTGTGAAATGGTACTTGGCCATTGACGTGAATTTCCGTCGAGATTCTCCAGACGGTGAAAGTAAGACGCTCACAGCATACTTTAAATCGATACCTTCGACTCTTACTCATTCATCCCAGATTCCTGATCAGTTCCAGGATGCTGTGACACGATTTGACGAACTCATAGACACTTTTACGAACGAAGGTTCAGGCTGGACCATAACTTCACTAGCAGACTTCAACATTTGTACCTCTGTCTACGATCCAATAGATGCATCGACTTATATTCCTACTCCAACACATATAGCTAAGAAACGTGCAACTATCAACATTCAAAACGATGATGACTTATGCTTTGTATACAGCGTTCTAAGTGTTTCGAATTTCCAATCCAAACATGCTGAGCGCGTTAGCCACTATAGAAAGCATATGAAAGAGCTCAAACTGAAAGGTCTAAATTTTCCAATGCAGATAGAACAGATTCCTCTGTTTGAAGAGCGTAATCCTGAATATTCTGTAAATGTGATCTATTCAAATCCTGACGACAAATCTTTTATTCCCCTGTATGCGAGTGCTCACAGGGATAGGAAACATGTTGTGAATCTCCTACTTCTTGATGAAGGATCAAAAAGACATTATATTGTAGTTCTAAATCTTTCTGCTCTCTTGTCTAAACGAAATACTGATGGTCACAAAACTTTTCCTTGTCCTTACTGCCTGCACTGCTTCACGTCTGCTGCATCGAAACACGATCATATGCCAGAATGTGGGAAACACGGTGTACAATCGGTACGATATCCGAATTCCGAAAATAATATTCTTGAATTCAAAAACATCCAAAATGAAATGTCTGTGCCATTTACAATCTATTGTGACTTCGAGGCGTACCTGACACCCTCTGAAATTTCTGCGGGAAACTCAACAACAATACTAGACAATCATACGCCCAGTGGTTTTTGTTGTCTGACTGTTTCATCTTTTTCTCAGCATAACAATGAAATTCCCTATGTGTATTCGGGACCGCAAGTCATGGAACACTTTTTCGATCACATTAAGAAGGAGCAGAAAAGAATTAACAAAATTCTGGCCACAAACATTAAAATGAAACCTCTGACTCAAGCGCAAATATCTGAGTATGAAAATTGTTCTGCATGCCCATCTTGTAATATTTCTCTGAACTCTCAAAACAAGGTTCGTCATCATTGCCATATGACAGGAAATTTCATATCTGCCCTCTGTTCTCCATGCAATTTGAAGTTGAAATTTAAAAAACCTACTAAAGTTAAGAAACAAAAGACCTCAAATTATCTTATTCCTGTGGTTTTTCACAACCTTAAGGGTTATGATTCGCATTTAATTCTGAAACATCTGACTAAAGAATTTGCAAGTGACGAAATTAAAGTGATTGCAACCAACATGGAGAAGTATTTATCATTTGAAATTAACAATCTGAGATTTCTCGATTCCCTGCAATTCCTAAACTGTGGTTTGGATGTGTTGGTGAAAAATTTATCTAAAGAAGACGATTCTAAATTTCTGCATTTGCGACGTCTTTTTCCGGATAACTACAAATTGTTGTTGCGTAAGGGCGTATTTCCTTACGAATATATGACTTCCTCAGACAAAATGACCGAAAAGAATCTACCATCCAAAGACTGTTTCTACAGCAGACTAACAGAAGACATCATTTCAGACTCGGACTATGACTATGCCCAACAGATTTGGAAGACTTTCAACATGCAGACGCTCCAAAACTACCACGACTTGTACTTGAAAACAGATGTAATTCTATTAGCCGACGTTTTCGAATCTTTCCGTGCTATGTGCTTAGAGTTCTACAAATTGGATGCTCTGCATTATTACAGTAGTCCCGGACTTAGCTTCGATGCGTGTTTAAGAATGACGAAAGTAAATCTTGAACTGATTACTGACCCGGACATTTATCTCTTCATCGAAAGAGGTATGAGAGGCGGTGTTTCCATGATTTCAAACAGATATGCAAAAGCCAACAATCCATATCTAGCTCAAGGATATGATGAACATGCACCAAATACATACATCATGTATTTGGACTGCAACAATCTGTATGGTTATGCCATGTCCGAACCACTACCAACCGGCGGATTTCGATTCTTAGAATCGGACGAAATCGAGGACTTTGACTTGACGACAAAATCTACCGACGACGAATTGGGATATCTGTTGGACGTTGACTTGGAATATCCAACACATCTTCACGACAAACACAACGACTATCCCCTTGCGCCTGAAAATTTTCACATAACGCCGGACATGATATCCCCTTATGCAAAATCAGTTTCTGAAAAAATTTCGGCCAAAATCGGCACCGGGGTTGAAAAATTGGTACCCAATTTGATGACGAAGACTCGATACGTTGTTCACTACCGGAACCTTCAATTTTATCTTAAAATGGGGTTGAAATTGGTTAAAATTCATCAAATTCTCGAATTCGAGCAAAGTCGATGGTTAAAAACATATATCGATTTCAACACCTCCAAACGCCAGGTTGCCAAATCATCGTTTGAAAAGGATCTTTTCAAGCTAATGAACAACTCTATCTATGGTAAGACAATGCAAAACAACCGTAAACACCTGAACGTGAAACTTGTCACCAACTCCAAACGAGCAAAAAGGTTCATAGCTCGCCCACATTTTGAGTCCTTTAATATTATAAGTGAAGATCTTACTGTTATCAAGTTAACCAACAGCAATGTATATTTGAATAAACCTCTGTACGCTGGAATGTGTATTTTGGATCTCTCTAAGCTGAAAATGTACGAATTCCACTATGAACATATCTTACCACTATACGGTAATAATTGTAAACTTCTCTTTACTGACACTGATAGTCTTTGCTATCATATTGAGACACAAGACGTATATTCCGACATGGCACTTCACTTGGATGAGTACGACACTTCCGATTATCCCTGTGGGCACTTATTACATAGCTCCAAAAATGCAAAAGTTATTGGCAAATTCAAAGATGAAGGCAACGGAGCCCCAGTTTTGGAATTTTGTGGTTTGCGTTCTAAAATGTATAGCTTGTTGTTGCCCAACAAGAAGGAGAAGAAGACGGCTAAGGGTATTAAGAAAGGTTTTGTAAATAAAAGCATAAGACACGAGGATTATAGAGATTGTATTTTGAAAGAGAAGCCCACATCTTCTAAATTTTGTGTGATTCGCAGTCTGAAACATCAATTGCATACTCTTGAATTGTCTAAATCTGCACTGTCACCATATGACGACAAGCGTTACTTATTAAATTCTTCAGATTCCTATGCCTATGGACATGTAAATATACCTAATAATGTTTAATTTTGAGTTTGTTTAAACATGTTGTAACTATTTTAAATGATAAAGACTCTGATATTTGTATAAGATTGGAACAGTTATTAGAAAATGCAAAAGACTTTACTATTATATAAGACTCTGTTATTTGTATAATACTTGATGTTTAATAAAGATGAAACATATTAAAGAAAGGACACTGATATTTTTATAAAGATGCTGATATTTGATTTTTAATAAAGGTGAAAAGAGTTTGTTGTTTATTAAAGGTGGAATCATTGACAAATCACTTGTGTTTGTTCTTTCATATTTAAATTATGACATGGTATTAGTTAGGTATATTCAGAATTGCATAGGAAGGAAAAAATATATGCATCCTATTGGTTTCTGCATGGATGTCCGTTCACCTTTTCCTGAGGGACACAGCATTTTTGGGAAGCCGCCGCCGCCGCGCTTTCCGGGTTTCCGCCGCCGCCGCGCTTTCCGGGTTTCCGCCGCCGCGCTTCCGGGGACCGCCGCCGCCGCCCGCCGCGCATTCTGGGTTTCCGCCGCCGCCGCCCGCCGCGCTTTTCCGGGCATGGGGTGACCTTGACCTTGTCCAGGGTTCTTGAGCGTGACCAGGGAGACCTCGTGACGACCCGTGACGACCTTGGGGATGGGCTCCGTGACGACCTTGGGGCCCTCGTGACGACCTGTGATGACCTTGGGGACCCGTGATGACCTTGGGGACCTGTGATGACCTTGGGGACCCGTGACGGGGCCCCGTGACAGCGATGGCCTGTCACTGGGACTTACCTATCTACTGACCTGTCGTGCTGTACAAATGGGGCATAGTGTCTTGTTGGGTGGGGGGGGGACGGATAGCTGTGAAAATTGGATAGCAGTTGTCAAATAATCATTAGAGAGCTGTCAATCCGAGATAGTTATGAAATTAAGATAGGAAACATTGTTAGCAAAATTGTACAGCTTTTAATAAGGGGAATGAAAGTTATTAAACAAATAATAAACATATCTATCAAAATACGACAGCCATCACAGAATAACGTAACTATTAAAAGAAGAAGACCATTTTGAACCTGAAAAGTCTTTGAAATGAGTTGGCTGTCATAACAGCATAATTACATACTTACAAATTGGCTATAGATAGCCTAGGCCTATCGAATATTTAAGAAAATGGCGTGGGCCTATAAGATAACAGTATTTAAATTCTGTATGTCTGACTGTCTGTGTGTCCGTATGTGTGACTGTCTCTGTGTGTGGGGGTCTGTTTGTCTGTCTCTTTCTGTCTTTCTGTCTGGCTGTCTGTCTGTCTCTGCATGTCTGTGTTCATGTGTGTGTTTCTGTGTATCTTTGTCATCAGAAAATGCTGCTGTGATTGGGAGCTGAGTATAGGTTAAGTATACCCTTCAATCTTCTATCTTCTGCCTGAAAGAAGCTGCAGGTGCGATGGAGTGAGGGAGAGAAGAAGAGAGCTATTGGAGGAGGGGGAGGCAGAGGAGGGAATGAAATGATGGAGAGGGATTGTGGGGAGGCAGGGAGTCTCTTCCAGGGTGGCTGCACGATCACGAATTGCAGTTTGCAACCGCCGACAGACAGGTTGATCCGGGAAGTGTATCATTGGCACTGCAGTGTGGTTGTAGTCTTGTACAGGAGAATGAAGAGGGAGGAGGAGGAGGAGGAGGAGGAGGAGGGGGCAGAGGTGGAAAGGAAATGAGGAAGTGAAAAAGAAGGAAGAGGAACGAAGAGAATGAGGATGAAGGGGAGCTGGAAGAAGAGTATGGAAAGAAGGAAGAGGAGAAAGGAGGTCGAACCAGGATTGGAAAGAACAGAAGAAAGGGAAAGAGTGTGAAAAGGAGGAGTTAGGTGGAAGAATTGAAGCATATGGAAAGAATGGCAGAAAAGGAGGAAGAAAAGGGAATATGAGGAGCATGAAATCATATCAGGAAGAGGAGGAGGAAGGAAGGGGAGAAAGGAGGTCATTATAGGCTCAACATTGGCTTGCGGTGGTGGTGGAGGAGTAGGAGGAGGAGGAGGAGGAGGAGAAAGAAGAGGAAAAGGAATAGGAGGAGAAGAAGAAGGCGTAAACTCAAGCATTGGTGGTGGTTGTGGTGGTGGTGGTGGTGGTGGTGGTGGTGGTGATGGTGGTGGTGGTTTTGGTGGTGGTGATGGTGGTTTTGGTGGTGGTGGTGGCGTCGGCGGCGGTGGTGGTGTTGGTGGTGGTGGTGGTGGCGGCGGCGGCGGCGGTGGTGGTGGTGGTCGACGTGGTGGCGGTGGTGGAGGAGGAGAAAGAGGAGAAGGAGGAGGAGGAGTATGCAGCAAGGGAAAAGGCGGTTAATTGAAGATGGGAGGGTAACGTCTTTTGCCTCCGGGTTGCGACGAGTTGTAGGGCTGCGTCATCTTGGTAAGGCGTTGCTATTAGTTATCGTTGCTATTAGTTACTGTTGCCATGCAGACTACAAAGCTGAATGTCGTGACGATTGCAGAAATGCGGGACAGGAGCGGCGCTGATCTGATGACAGACTGTGTCACGTGTTTGGTAGTTGCTGCTGCTGCGGCATAAGCTGCCTCAAAGATAACAACGGAATTCATTGTCATTATTGTTCGGTGCCACCGTGCCAATGACCACTGCCGTGTTGACGCGATAAAAATGAGAATTCATCGCTGAAAGACTGGATCACATCGGACGCTAATAATATCAGCAAAGCAGAGCAAAGCAAATAAGAGGAAGATGAGAAGGAAAAGGAGAAGAAGGAGGAGGAAGACGAGGAGGAAGACGAGGAAGAAGGGGAAGAGAAAGATGTGGAAGAAGAGGATGAAGAGTAGGAGTAGGAGGAGAAGGAAGTGGACTACGAGAATGAGGATGACGAGGAGGAGAATGGCGAGGAGGAAGAGGAGAAATAAGGAGGACAAGATGAAGAGAAAGAAAAGGAGGAGGTAGAGAAGAGGACAATGAGAATGCGGTGAGGAGGAGCTAGGTGAAGAGTACGAGGACGAAATGAGAAACAGAATCAGCAATATCGTTGAATTTAGTGACTTATCATTAATCTTAGCAGGTGCTAACAGTAGTAGAAGATTTTGTCGTGGTAGATATACATATATTAAGGGCGTAGGAGGGGGCGTGGGAGGAGGAGGAGGAGGAAGTGAGAACAACAATAATTAATTATACAATAGAAGAATGGAAGAAAGAAAGTTGGATGGAATGGTATATGAACCCCTATAAAGCGTCTCTTACAGACTAGCTATTCAGAGGCGCTCTCCGCGTGACAGCCCCCAGGAAATAAAGAAGACTTAGGATAAAATAAAAAAAGATAGGATTACCAAAGGAAATTAGGCTGGAATAAAGAAAGAAAATCAGGAGGAATGATGGAAAGAAGGGAAAGAAGAAGAGAAGAATGAAAGAAGAGAAAAACAAAGGAAGAGAACAAGGAAGAAAGAGAAGAAAGAAGGAAGAGAAGAAAGAAGGAAGAGAAGAAAGAAGGAAGAGAAGAAAGAAGGAAGAGAAGAAAGAAGGAAGAGAAGAAAGAAGGAAGAGAAGAAAGAAGGAAGAGAAGAAAGAAGGAAGAGAAGAAAGAAGGAAGAGAAGAATGAAAGAAGAGAAGAAAGAAGGAAGAGAAGAAAGAAGGAAGAGAAGAAAGAAGGAAGAGAAGAAAGAAGGAAGAGAAGAATGAAAGAAGAGAAGAAAGAAGGAAGAGAAGAAAGAAGGAAGAGAAGAAAGAAGGAAGAGAAGAAAGAAGGAAGAGAAGAATGAAAGAAGAGAAGAAAGAAGGAAGAGAAGAAAGAAGGAAGAGAAGAAAGAAGGAAGAGAAGAAAGAAGGAAGAGAAGAAAGAAAGAAGAGAAGAAAGAAGGAAGAGAAGAAAGAAGGAAGAGAAGAAAGAAGGAAGAGAAGAAAGAAGGAAGAGAAGAAAGAAGGAAGAGAAGAAAGAAGGAAGAGAAGAAAGAAGGAAGAGAAGAAAGAAGGAAGAGAAGAAAGAAGGAAGAGAAGAAAGAAAGAAGAGAAGAAAGAAGGAAGAGAAGAAAGAAGGAAGAGAAGAAAGAAGGAAGAGAAGAAAGAAGGAAGAGAAGAAAGAAGGAAGAGAAGAAAGAAGGAAGAGAAGAAAGAAGGAAGAGAAGAAAGAAGGAAGAGAAGAAAGAAGAAAGAGAAGAAAGAAGGAAGAGAAGAAAGAAGGAAGAGAAGAAAGAAGGAAGAGAAGAAAGAAGGAAGAGAAGAAAGAAGGAAGAGAAGAAAGAAGGAAGAGAAGAAAGAAGGAAGAGAAGAAAGAAGGAAGAGAAGAAAGAAGAAAGAGAAGAAAGAAGGAAGAGAAGAAAGAAGGAAGAGAAGAAAGAAGGAAGAGAAGAAAGAAGGAAGAGAAGAATGAAAGAAGAGAAGAAAGAAGGAAGAGAAGAAAGAAGAAAGAGAAGAAAGAAGGAAGAGAAGAAAGAAGGAAGAGAAGAAAGAAGGAAGAGAAGAAAGAAGGAAGAGAAGAATGAAAGAAGAGAAGAAAGAAGGAAGAGAAGAAAGAAGAAAGAGAAGAAAGAAGAAAGAGAAGAAAGAAGGAAGAGAAGAAAGAAGGAAGAGAAGAAAGAAGGAAGAGAAGAAAGAAGGAAGAGAAGAAAGAAGGAAGAGAAGAAAGAAGGAAGAGAAGAAAGAAGGAAGAGAAGAAAGAAGGAAGAGAAGAAAGAAGGAAGAGAAGAAAGAAGGAAGAGAAGAATGAAAGAAGAGAAGAAAGAAGGAAGAGAAGAAAGAAGAAAGAGAAGAATGAAAGAAGAGAAGAAAGAAGGAAGAGAAGAAAGAAGGAAGAGAAGATTGAAAGAAGAGAAGAAAGAAGGAAGAGAAGAAAGAAGGAAGAGAAGAAAGAAGGAAGAGAAGAAAGAAGGAAGAGAAGATTGAAAGAAGAGAAGAAAGAAGGAAGAGAAGAAAGAAGGAAGAGAAGAAAGAAGGAAGAGAAGAATGAAAGAAGAGAAGAAAGAAGGAAGAGAAGAAAGAAGAAAGAGAAGAATGAAAGAAGAGAAGAAAGAAGGAAGAGAAGAAAGAAGGAAGAGAAGAAAGAAGGAAGAGAAGAATGAAAGAAGAGAAGAAAGAAGGAAGAGAAGAAAGAAGGAAGAGAAGAAAGAAGGAAGAGAAGAAAGAAGGAAGAGAAGAAAGAAGGAAGAGAAGAATGAAAGAAGAGAAGAAAGAAGGAAGAGAAGAAAGAAGGAAGAGAAGAAAGAAGGAAGAGAAGAAAGAAGGAAGAGAAGAAAGAAGGAAGAGAAGAAAGAAGGAAGAGAAGAAAGAAGGAAGAGAAGAAAGAAGGAAGAGAAGAAAGAAGGAAGAGAAGAATGAAAGAAGAGAAGAAAGAAGGAAGAGAAGAAAGAAGGAAGAGAAGAAAGAAGGAAGAGAAGAAAGAAGGAAGAGAAGAAAGAAGGAAGAGAAGAATGAAAGAAGAGAAGAAAGAAGGAAGAGAAGAAAGAAGGAAGAGAAGAAAGAAGGAAGAGAAGAAAGAAGGAAGAGAAGAAAGAAGAAGAGAAGAATGAAGAAGAGAAGAAAGAAGGAAGAGAAGAAAGAAGGAAGAGAAGAAAGAAGGAAGAGAAGAAAAAGAAGGAAGAGAAGAAAGAAGGAAGAGAAGAAAGAAGGAAGAGAAGAAAGAAGGAAGAGAAGAAAGAAGGAAGAGAAGAAAGAAGGAAGAGAAGAAAGAAGGAAGAGAAGAAAGAAGGAAGAGAAGAAAGAAGGAAGAGAAGAAAGAAGGAAGAGAAGAAAGAAGGAAGAGAAGAAAGAAGGAAGAGAAGAAAGAAGGAAGAGAAGAAAGAAGAAAGAGAAGAAAGAAGGAAGAGAAGAAAGAAGGAAGAGAAGAAAGAAGGAAGAGAAGAAAGAAGGAAGAGAAGAAAGAAGGAAGAGAAGAAAGAAGGAAGAGAAGCATGAAAGAAGAGAAGAAAGAAGGAAGAGAAGAATGAAAGAAGAGAAGAAAGAAGGAAGAGAAGAAAGAAGGAAGAGAAGAATGAAAGAAGAGAAGAAAGAAGGAAGAGAAGAATGAAAGAAGAGAAGAAAGAAGGAAGAGAAGAAAGAAGGAAGAGAAGAAGGAGGGAAGAGAAGAAAGAAGGAAGAGAAGAAAGAAGGAAGAGAAGAAAGAAGGAAGAGAAGAAAGAAGGAAGAGAAGAAAGAAGGAAGAGAAGAAAGAAGGAAGAGAAGAAAGAAGGAAGAGAAGAATGAAAGAAGAGAAGAAAGAAGGAAGAGAAGAAAGAAGGAAGAGAAGAAAGAAGGAAGAGAAGAAAGAAGGAAGAGAAGAATGAAAGAAGAGAAGAAAGAAGGAAGAGAAGAAAGAAGGAAGAGAAGAAAGAAGGAAGAGAAGAAAGAAGGAAGAGAAGAAAGAAGGAAGAGAAGAAAGAAGGAAGAGAAGAAAGAAGGAAGAGAAGAAAGAAGGAAGAGAAGAAAGAAGGAAGAGAAGAAAGAAGGAAGAGAAGAAAGAAGGAAGAGAAGAAAGAAGGAAGAGAAGAAAGAAGGAAGAGAAGAAAGAAGGAAGAGAAGAAAGAAGGAAGAGAAGAAAGAAGGAAGAGAAGAAAGAAGGAAGAGAAGAAAGAAGGAAGAGAAGAAAGAAGGAAGAGAAGAAAGAAGGAAGAGAAGAATGAAAGAAGAGAAGAAAGAAGGAAGAGAAGAAAGAAGAAAGAGAAGAAAGAAGAAAGAGAAGAAAGAAGGAAGAGAAGAAAGAAGGAAGAGAAGAAAGAAGGAAGAGAAGAAAGAAGGAAGAGAAGAAAGAAAGAAGAGAAGAAAGAAGGAAGAGAAGAAAGAAGGAAGAGAAGAAAGAAGGAAGAGAAGAAAGAAGGAAGAGAAGAAAGAAGGAAGAGAAGAAAGAAGGAAGAGAAGAAAGAAGGAAGAGAAGAAAGAAGAAAGAGAAGAAAGAAGAAAGAGAAGAAAGAAGAAAGAGAAGAAGGAGGGAAGAGAAGAAGGAAGGATGTATTATCGTCTGCGTGTGTGGATTAGGAGAGTCGAGTGGATAGAACAAGTGTCGTGGAGATATCCGGTTCATCCAAGCAGCAATCGACGTCGACGGAAGTGCGTTCATTCCACTTGAAATCCACTTCCGTTTGGTCCGATCACGTCACTTCCGGTCCGGTAAATGTCGACGGAAAAGAGTCGATTGATAATTTTAGTCACAACTGACGAACGGAATTAGAATCAGTGATTCAATCGTTGATTCATTTATCCAACCATCCATTCTTCCACACAAACATCCATCTATCTATCCTTTCATTCCTCCATCCTTCCATCTATCTATCCAACCATTCATCCATCCAACAATTCATCCAACCATCCATCTATTCCGCCATCCATCCTTCCATTCATCTATTCCTCCATTAATCCATCCTTCCATCCGTTCTTCCATCCATCCATCCTTTCATCCATCTATTCATCCATTAATCCATCCTTCCATCCATCCATACATCCAACTATCCTTCCATCCATCCTTCCCTCAGCCCATCCATCCATTCCTATATCCATCCTTCCACCCATCCCTCCATCCATTCCTCCACCTAGGCATCCATCCATCGATCCATATTCCGTGTCCTTTCGTTCGTCCACCCACCCGCTCATCCATCCATCCATCCATCTGATACGCTCCATCCATTCATCCATCTTATACGCTCCATTCATCCATTTCCATATTCAATCCATCCATTCATTGTCTGTAGTCTGTACCAACCGCTGAAGCTGTTGCCTTCGTCAAAGCAGTGGTGCGGATAATCCGAAATACGCTGGTGGTTTTGATCGCTCGCTTACCAATGTGACCAAACACGGATAGACAGACATGCAGATAAGCAGACATACATGCAGACAGACGGACAAGTAGAAAGACAGAGGATTATACGAAATCAGAGTTTGGCGTTGCTTTTCAAAGAGTTGCTCTGAGCAGGCGTTGTGTATATTGTGTGTGGTCGGTTTTGAATGAATGAAATTACAACAGCAGAGAGAAGGATGGATTATTTTTGTGTTTACGCCTCTCTGACCAGTTCATGAACTGATACCACGGTGTCTCTGTCTGTCTGTCTCTATGTCTGTCTATCCAGCTGTCATTTGTCTGTGTGTCTGTCTCTGTATGTCTCTCTTCCTCTCTCTCTCTCTCCCTCTCTCACTGTATGTCTGTCTTTCTCTCTCTGTCTCTCTCTGTCTCTCTCTGTCTCTCTCTCTCTCTGTCTCTCTCTATGTCTCTCTCTGTCTCTTTCATTCCTTCCTTAATTCCTTCCTTCAATCATTCTGTCCTTCCTTTTTATCTTTTTTCCGTAGTGTCCTCCTTCCTTTATTCCTTCCTTCTTTCCTTCCTTCCTTCTCTCTTTTCTCCTTCCATAAGTTTTTTTGTGTATGTACGTGCATGGAAGAAGTTGCAGAGAGTATGTGGATCTTCGACCAACCCCCCCCCCCTTCCCTGCAGGCAGTTGCCCAGAACAGCCGTCAGTCACAAACATTCCCTGGTCATCTGTGTCGATCCCTGTCTTTCTCTGTCTGTCTGTCTGTCTATCTGCCTGTCTCTGTCTCGTTGTCTCTGTCTGTCTCTGTTTTTCTCTGTCTTCCTCTCTGACTCGCGCCCGCTCTCCGTTTTTCTCCGTCAGTTCGTTATTCCGAGCTCCGCATCACTCATTCACAATCACTGTGCCCAAAAAGTTTTCCTCTGTCTGTTTGTCAGTCTGTCTCTCTGTTTGTCAGTCTGTCTGTCTGTCTGTCAGTCGGTCAGTCAGTCTGTCTGTCTGTCTGTCTGTCTGTCTGTCTGTCTGTCTGTCTGTCTGTCTGTCTATGTTAATTGTTGAGGAGTGAATCAATTGCTCACCAATCAAGCTTTCTTCTCTCCTTTGTCCCTTTCTCTGTCTCTGTTCCTTGCTATTCCCCCCAACTTCGCCTGTGTCTCCCTCTCTGCCTCGGTCTCAGTCTCCCTTTCCCCCTCTGTTTTCTCTGCCTATGGTTATTTTTCTCTCCCTGTCTTGGGGATTAATGTCACTGATCAATTGCGGTGTGGCTTTTTAAATCTGTTTTACAGATGGATTCAGATTCGATGCATTTGCTTCTCTCTATTTTCTTCTTTATTCCCGATAGATTAACGGAATGCAGACAGACAGACAGACGGTCAGAGAGACAGACAGACGGTCAGAGAGACAGGCAGACGGTCAGAGCGACAGACAGACGGTCAGAGAGACAGGCAGACGGTCAGAGAGACAGACAGATTGACAGAGAGACAGACAGACGGTCAGAGAGACAGACAGATTGACAGAGAGACAGACAGATGGACAGACAGACAGGTACACAAACAAACAAACAGGGACACAAACAGACAGACAGGGACAGACAGAGACAGGAGACAGACAGAGGGATGGAGAGACTAAGTAACGGAGGAACGGAGGAAGGGATCGGCAGAGGGACAGATGGACACGCGGACAATCATAGCATACAGAACAGAAAGATTCTGCGACATACAGACAAACAGAAAGAGACATACAGACATACAGAAAGAGGGACATAACCCATACAGGCAAGCTGACAGACAGATAGACAGACAGACAGACAGACAGAGAGGGATGTAACGCATAGAGACAAGCACACAGACAGAGATAGTCAGAGAGAGACAGACAGACAGACAGACAGACAGACAGACAGAGACAGTCAGAGAGAGAGACAGACAGACAGAAAGAGGGATGCAACGCATAGAGACAAGCACACAGACAGAGATAATCAGAGAGACAGGCAGACAGACAGAGCGATTCACCGAGGTATCCTCGAACACTGACCATGCCACTTCAGATAAATGTCCGATACACGTCTATTTCGCGCCGGTTTCTGAACCATCCACCCCCTCTAAACGACCTTCAAGCAGCCTTCGACTAGGAACAAACCACAGACTATAATAAAATAGAAAATTTTCAAGTTTCTCTGACTGATCTTCTACGGAATTGGAAAAACACTTTTTCGAATCTTGACGCTTAATCAAACGATTTCATTCCGTCTCACGTCTCATGTCTTTTGCATGGAGTAGTTGCAGTATTTCACGATTGCTCTATATAAAAGTTGGATGCATGAGGTCTGCAGCGTTTTGGACTGTCGGTTGTAAGGCCAAGGCTTCAAAACACCGCCAGGGTAGGCCAATAATAGCGACAGCGGCGCTACAATAGGTTCAGAGATCCTCAGTGGCCGAGTGAGTTTGTAGCCCGCTCGCCACGCCGGCGGCCTGGGTTCGATTCCCGGTCGGTCGGTTTATCAGAGATTAATTTATCGGACCTTCACTGCGGGTGGCTCGGTCGCAATATAAACGTGGAGTGAGAGGTTGTACTCTGCCTCCGACACTAATCATCTTCGAAATGAAAAAGTGTCGTTAAGCCTGAAGTACACACACAATACACACGGCAAGTCATTTGAGTATAATATTGTACTCTTGACCTTCCTTATGGCCTGCCATAATTTTACTCTTCGGAATTTTTAATATCTTCTTTACATTATTTTCATCGATCCTCTGAAAAGCTTTCATCCTGACCTTGACGCGACCTGCTGAAATTGTGTTTGCGTTATAGCTGGCGCCGACATTGGAAGAATAGGATTCTAGGAAGAGGGAGGGAGAGTCTGTTGGTTCTTGGTTTGGTGGTTTGGAGGAGTGGTCAACTGAAAAAAAGTGAATATAGCCCTGCGGGTTCTTGATTGGACAACTAATGGAAAATGTCCGTGCTTTGAAGAAGGAGAAGATGAGGAGGAGGAGAAAGTGGTGGAGGAGGAGGAGGAAGAAGAGGAAGATGATGAGGAGGAGGAAGAAGAAGAGGAGGAAGAAGTGGAGGAGGAGAAGGAAGAAGAGGAAGATGAGGAGGAGGAGGAAGAGGAGGAGGAGGAAGTGGAGGAGGAGAAGGAAGAAGAGGAAGATGATGAGGAGGAGGAGGAAGTCGAGGTGTAGAAAGTGAAGAAGGAGAAGGAGGAGGAAGAGGAGGAGTAGGAAGAGGAAGAGGAACAGGAGAAAGAAGATAAGGAGGGGAAGAGAAGAAAGAGGAAGAAGAAGAAGACGATGACGAGAAGGATTGGGAGGGACAAAGGCGTGGGCAAGGGACGGGGACGAAGAGGAAGACGAAGAGGAAGAATAGGAGGAGGAGGAGAAAGAAGAGAGGAGGTAGAGAAAGAGGAGGAGGAAGAAGTAAAAGGAGGGAATGAGAGAGGAAGGTATAGGAGGAAGAGGGAGGAGGAAAAAGAGGAGAAGTAGGGAGAAGCGCAAGGGATGAATGAGATGGGTGGATTTAGATGGGAGAGGAATTGCGCCTTGATTCGGAGACTGACAGAATCTGGCATCACAACAGAGATGCATCGTAGATTGCCTCTCTCGGCTGATGAAGCAGACGCTAAACGACATAATGGAACGTGACGAGACATTGAATGTCAAAGAGGAAGGAGATACAGAGGCAGATATGGGAAAGTAGATGGAGGAATGGAGGGTAGAGCATATAGAAAATATAGAAGCGTGTCCATGATTGAGTCTCCGCTATCGTCTGACGCTGCGTCCTGATCGGCAGAGCCGCACGCCCTGCAGGAGCGCTTTACTTTGACTTCAGCCAGATCGTGGCGCTCCCTAGGGCGAATTCTTGCTCGTTCCGCATTCATGCATACACAGTCGTCAGACAGAATTGGTCTGTGTCGATTGTGGGTCTCTTTGTTTGGAATAGCCTCCTCCTCTGTGGCCTCACAAATCGCCGTTTCCGCGGGACTTAAGTCTAAGTCTAACTCTTATTATAAACTGCTCAGGACTTTTTGGTCGTGCATATTGTTATAGTCGGGGACGCCACTGAACAGTTATCGTGGGACGCTATAATGGTTCATGAGTCTGGATGGATGGATGAATGGGTAGATGGATGGACAGACAAAAGAGTATGAGAACTGAAAAGAAGAATGGGAGTAGATAGGAGGATATAGGAAAGGAAGATGCTGAAGTGAAGTTAAGATAATCGTGAGAGATATGCAGATGAGGAGAAAAAGGAGAACGATAGGGTAAAGAAGCAGAAGTAATAGAAAAAATTGGGGAGATACATGCATAGACAGACATAGAGAGACGCACATACAGAGACAGACAGATAAATAGACAGACAGAGAGAAAAAGAGAGGCAGACAAAGAGAGGGACAGACAGTGAGGAAGAAAGAGAGGGAGACAGAGAGACTGAGAGATAGAGATAGGAAGAAAGCTTAGAGGCAGAGACAGAGATAGAAACATATAGACAGAGATACAGACAGACAGAGACAGACAAAGACAGAGAGACAGACAGCCAGAGAGAGGGGCAGGGAAGTCGGTACAACCCGACAGGAGATTGATTGAACCAATCAGAGACCAGAGACAGGGATTAAGACGGAAATGGAAAGAGAATGGATAAACAAAAAAACAACAGAGATCGAGAGCTTTTCTTTGATTCCAGCAGAAAGACAAGTCCTACAGGACAAACACGCAATGAAAAAAACCTGCAAAAGAAACCGTAGGACATGGGGGCGTGAGAGACAGAGAGAGAGGCGGAGAGACAGGGACAGAGACCAGGACAGAGAGAACAGGACGAGAGACAGAAGGACAGAGACAGAGGGACAGAGGCAGAGAGACCAAGACAGGGGCAGAGAAAGACAACAGAGACAGACAGAGACAGAGAGACTGCAGGATAGAGAGACAGAGAGAGACAGAGACAGAGAAATACACAAAGACAGTGAGAGACAGAGAGACAGGGACAGAGAGACAACAGAGACAGGAGAGACAGAGACGGAGGAGATTTAACGATGAACAGAAAGATATATAAAGAGACTAGCTGATTTACCCGGCGTTGCCCGATAAATTTCGGTTTCTCGCCCCCCCCCCCCCCCCCGCCACGCCTCATCCCGCTCCCACTCGACCCTTCTCACCCTGCCATATTTCATCGCGGCCCAAATCCGGCCTCACTCCACTCCTGGAACCCGCACGCCGCCCACACAGCCCCAACCCGTCTCACCGCCCAACCCAACCCCCGTCTGACTGGTTGCAAGGTTTCTTAGCGTACGAGGTTATTATTGTCGTTATTTGTTCTTATAGTGGGGAGGTTAAGGTCCAAAAACCCAGTGCATTGTGCATCTTGTGGATAAAAGCAACAAATGTTTACAGCTTCAAGACAAACATATTTGAAAAATCTTTTCAGCTACAGGCATAAAAAAATTCAGACGGGAACATACTTAAACAGAAGGTTGAAAGTATGCTAAAAATGCACATGCTCCCCGAGTTGATATGCAGCTTTAAACTGCACTTGAATGCAGAATATGGGGTCTTTTGATAACATGAAACATTACTAATCTGATTTAAACATAACACAGTGTGTGGCAATTAATACAGAACAAGTATACTATTAAAGTATGCTAAAAATTCACATTTCCAGAGCCAATACGCAACTCTTCATGTATATAGAGAGAGGCGCAGGTCAGCGGCCATATTGGTTGTTTATCAGACCACTCCGTTATTTCAACGGATTATTTCAACTTTATGTAGAATTCGCGCAGTAATTTCACACACGTTGGAGTTTACTGGTTCTGGGTTTGTGTACCGAACTTATTCGTCGGGTTCGTCAGGGATTTTGCGTTGGAAAGGATTTTGTTCGCAAGTCGTCTTGTGTCGCCCACGTGCTCACGTTAGACGCCATCGTGATGCATGCGATCAAGCTCAACCATCAAGACCGTGCGTCTTCACCGCTGTTGTCTGGTATTTACATCTCACCGAACTTACCGAAGGACGGTTCTTGCAGGTCAGTGGAGTTAAATCGATCGGATGTTGTCCCTGGTGGCGTTCAAAACTACCGACCGACAAGCGACAAATGCCAATTCTACTATGCAATCCTTGTGCCCCGATGATAGACCGGACACGCGCGTCATCTTCTACCAGCGAGGAGCTTCAGTTTCGTCAGCGTTTCGTGTTTTCGAGCCCTGTCATCTGTCGCCGCTCTACTCTTTCGACGCAACCTGTACCAGTGACTCTGAACATTCCACCATCTGAAGGCTGTTGACGGGATTCCGTTGGATGATTCTACGTGTCTGCGAGGGATCGCCACTGATGACTGTTTCCGGCTTACTGTGACTTATTTTGCTAATTGATGAAATTTTCTTGTTGTTATGACAATTAACATCACTTCGGCCAGTTAGCGCAGAGAGCGCCTCTGAGTAGATTTCTTGAAGAGGCGCTATATAAATACTCGAAATAAATAAATAAATAAATAGATGCAGAATATGTGGTCTTTTGACAATATGAAACACTACTAACCTAATTAAAACATTACACATATGCATACATGTGTGAGACAATTGATAGAGCACAAGTATACTTTGGAAGTATATACAATTTCTCATTTTAAGAGCCAATGTGATCATATCTACTTGCGCTTCGCCCAGTAAAGAAAATGAGGTCGAAGAAATTACGTCAGAGTTTAGTGAATCCGCTTGCATATTTACGGCCAGATGTTTTGGAAAAATGTCGTCTTCTCGCATCGAAATTTAAAATGTTCGTAACTCGGGAAGGGGTAAGATTTTTGTATCGCGAACCCCTCTATGTTTGTTCTCGGGTGCTAATAAGTATACGTGGAAAATTTGGGAGTTATCGGTCGCGTTGATCAAAAGCTTTTGTGGAGCATACATGCATACATAGACACATGGTTACATTTCTTACTTATATGATTAGATGTGGGCGTGTACAACACATGTGTTATTATTATAATTTAATAACTCAAGTCATGTTCAATTATTCATGCATTGCGTGCACAGTTCATGCTCATTTATTTATATACAATGTACATGTATATTATTCCCAATGTTCTGAAATTAGCCTACTCCAAGATAAAAAGCTAGCAATGTGTATATGTATATATATATACATAATTACATATATATATTTAAACAATATAGGCCTACAGTACATACATACATTTTATTGAGTGAGGGTGATAGAAATATATATATAGCCTATATACATATATATATATGCGTATATATATAACATGTCTGTATAAAATCATCTGTCTCTGCATTAAGCTTCCTGGAAAAGTATCTCTTTAACAAGAATCTGGAGCTATACGATTAGAACGTATATACATATTTATGTATATAATATATATAATATATATAAATATATATTATATATGTTTATATACCCAACGGCATTCCACCCATCCGTCCGTCCGTCCATGTAACTCGCTTGTGAATCCTAAGTGACGGGTCGCAGTAATGGAGATACCGAAGCAACTAAAGTGCGCTTCTTTCCTCCTATCACCCTTCCTGCTTCTTCCACCGATTTCTCTTCCTTATCTTTTTCTTCTCCTCGTCCTCCGCATAATCTTGCTCCTCCTCCTCCTCCTCCTCCTTTCCTCCGACTCCAGCTCTTCTTATTCCTTCGCATTTCCTCTCTGCGCCACGTATTTTGTCACTCCTTTGCTGTTTCTTTCTCCTCCTCTTCCTCCTCCTACTCATCCTCGTCGTCGTCCTCCTCCTCCTCCTTTTCTTTTTCTCGTCCACCTCTGCTAACATTTTCTCCTCTTCATTCTCCTCCCTGTTTTTTCTTTATTTTCTCCTACTCCTCTTCCTCCTACTCCTCTTCCTCCTACTGTTCTTCCTCCTCCACCTCTTATTCCTCCTACTCTTCCTCTTCTTCCTCTTCTTCCTCTTCTTCCTCTTCTTCCTCTTCGTCTTCTTCCTATTCCTCCTCCTCTTCTTTCTCTTCTCCCTTATCCTCCTCCTCTTTCTCTTCCTCCCTCTCTTCCTCCTCTTCCTCCTCTCTCTCCTCTTCTTACTCCTTCTCTTCCCTTCCCCTCGTTTCCCCTCCACCGTTTTAATCGCCTACCGGTGATGTCGGCAACTCCTGCAACAGTTGCTGCTGCTGTTGTCCACTGCTCGCTCCACCGATCTTACCCACCCCCGTTGCCCTGGAAAATGGACATAAGAGCCTGACGAACGTCTGTCGAAACTTAGTGCTCATCGTGCAGTAGAGGGTGAAGTTTATCCCGTTGTTGACGAGGGCCGTTATGTCCATGGCGTCCCCAAGTGGGGCATAGTACCTCTCGAAGAACCCATCACCAATGACCCCGCTGAGCAGG
Organism: Lumbricus rubellus; assembly: GCA_945859605.1. Taxonomy (NCBI): domain Eukaryota; kingdom Metazoa; phylum Annelida; class Clitellata; order Crassiclitellata; family Lumbricidae; genus Lumbricus; species Lumbricus rubellus. The sequence continues at coordinate 21,445,029 of OX243828.1, forward strand.
GCCAGCATGCCCTGCGGTAGTTCGGTGACGAGGAAGAGGATGATGACAACAATGAGCATCGACGTCGTCCTATTGTGCTCTCTCTGCCGCAGCATCCGCGTATCCACTCGGGTGGAACGGCTGCGGAGCCTGGTGGATGCGCGATGGGTCGATCGGACGGCGCAGAGGATGAGCAGGCCGAAGATGAACATGAGGGCGCACGGGATGAGCTTGATGAAGAGCGCGTGGATCCAGAAGTTCAACTGGGTGACCAGCCGACCATAGCTGACACCGACGACGTCCACCCCCACGACCTCGTAGATAAGCTCCCTCCTCATCATCCTCATCTCCTCCGTTGTTGACTCTTCTAGCAGCGTTTCATCCCATTCGGGGATTCCCCAACTGGTCAAATTCCCGATGACGTCATCAGCGATGGTATTATTATTATAGTCCGTTGATGTGAGGTTGTTGTTATTCGTCGTGGCGTTGACGTCATTCTGACGTGTGCGGTTGGCGTGGAGAGTGGTTGGTGGGGTTTGGAAGGGAGATTGGTGGATGGTGAGTGAAAGGTAGTTGGGAACGAGGCAGACGATTGAGGTGACGACGACGCCTGCGATCGCCATCTTGGTCGTCCGTATCCGGTCTGAGGCGGAAGTGGCCGCATCACCGGAAGCTGTGGCCCGGACGAATGAATAGCGGAAGACGGACAGCAGGACCCCGAGCCAGATGGACGTCGTGTGGGACGTAACTGAGAGGTGCGCGTGGAACAGCACGAAGCGCATCCAGGGGAGGGTGTTGCGCTGTGGAGATGCGCGGGTGCCGTGCAGACAGTAGAACTGGAGGGCGAATGGAACGTAGCTGATCATGGTCGCCATGTCTGAGACGGCAAGTGCCGTGAGGATGACGTTGGTCGAGTTGATCATCGAACGATGACGTAGGACGATGATGATGAAGGCGTTGCTGATGACGCCGACGACGCTGACGGCGAGGCTGACGTAGCCGTGAACGGAGGCGTATGATTGGTGGAAGCGGGAGAGGTGGTCGGCAAGGCTGGCCGCGTTTCCAGCGACGGAATCGTTACTTAGCGCCATTGTAATAGATTATTATCAGAGTAGGAATTGTGTGCATCCGATGGAGGAGTGTGTTTCCTGTGGAGCTAGGATTATCCTATGGAACGCCTTCGTCACATCTCCTTGTCGTCAAAAGTTGCATGAAGTTCCATCTATAGATGCCAGTCCGTTTGTAAAACCAAGAAACGTCAGATTATGAATTTTATTATTCTAACGCAGTGGTTCCCAACCCGTAGCCCGCGGGCAAAAAGTTTCTATAAAATGACCCTCATCGCTCAAATAATAACCAAACATATATGAATAAATTGACAATTGATCAGGATAGAACACATAATTATTTTCTAGTTCAAAATATTTTATTTTCACGTCTTTAAATAACATCAACCATTCCATTTTGATGCAATTGCAACAATTTTATATGCTTTTAGTTCATCAAATTTTAGCCTTTGTGGCTTCCTAATGTCCTCCTTCAACTGAGAAAATAAAAAGTGGCCCTAAAGTCCAAAAGGTTGGGAACCACTGTTCTAGCGTGTATCAGATTAAGTGTTGATGATAATTTTATATATACACCGTGAGTCAAAAAAAGTAAGCCAAATTGTTTTTCATATATCTCTAATGCCTGATAACATATCATGCTAAAATTTTCCAAATATTTAGAGAATTGGACCAAGAATAAGTAGTATAGGGTTAACAAGCTGGATGTCTTTTATTATTTCCTGAGGGGGGTGCTCGGTAGTACAGTGGATAGCGCGCTGGACTGTCTACTCAGCTATGATGAGTACACGGTCAGTGGATGATGAGACGGCGAGGGAGAGGATTGGTCACCGCCCTTTGGAAGTCTTTTATTATTTCGATCAGCAAGGAAATTAAGGTCGTAAGAATACTGCCGAAAAGTCTCTAGCTAATATATTTAGTGCGATGTGCGAATAAGCGAATATCTCGAGAAAATCGGTATTGGTTACGAAAATTATGCAACTACCGGTTGAATTGTTAAACGCAGCTCCCGTTCCCCCTCCGCCCGCAATTTGCATGTAATTCGCCCCATTTCTATACAGGTAGACGTTACCAGGAGCGGTACTACTGTTACCAAATTCTATGTACGTCGAAACGAAATAGTATCCGGCTTTACCGGGAGTGAAACGGGTCAGTCTCGTACTTATGACACCATCGGTTTTGAATCTTACACTATCGAAAGTAACTATTGTGTGAGTTTTAGCGACTAAGAATTGCCAAGTTAAAGAATGAATGCTAAGCGCGGGACCGATTGAGATAGAATCTACATACTGCTTCGTAGCTGCATCGCTGGCGCTGTTGGGTTCGTGTAACCCTGTAATGTAACCATCATGCATAAAGATGGACTTATACACATTTATTTTAGACGGAGGAGTGCCATCGAGTGACTTAACCATCTCTAACATGATTTCATTGTTTATTCTAAAACGAAATCCATCCATCGATTGTAATGTAATAGGATTGTTTAACGAACATTGTAGTTTATTTCGTATACTACCTAAGAAAATAGTGAATTCTTTATTTTCTCCTCTCAAGTCCTTACAACCCATTGAACGCAGACGATCGGAGCCAACGTTTAAGATTAGATCACCAGTCATGGTATCACCAGTTTTAGACACCTTCAATGTAACTTGTTCATCAACGTATTTCTTATTCGTCAAATGATTATCGTTGGACGGAGAATCGTCGTGATTCGTTATCAAATCAATGGCTTGACCCCAACTTAAAGCCTCATCCATTGCTGCTGTCAAAGGTTTCGTTGTTGGTAGTCCTTTAATTTTGTGACTACCCATTTTTAAATTTCCAGTCGCGATGTTTGCTCCATCCAATCGAAGAAAACTAGCATTTACTTGACTAAGAGTGACACCTCCAGCGATTACTCTTTGTGATGAACCAACATCGGTGTGACCGAATTTATCGACAGGCATTTTATATATAATAATAATTTTTAATGCAGATTAGTCATCGTATACATATAATTGCATTACCTGAATCCCTCGTGGAGAAAAATTATCCACTTGCGTTGATGTAACTCTGTAATATTGATACGCACCCATAGGTCTAGTAATATTACAAAATCTCGGAACAGCCGGTGAATTCGTTGAAGAAGGGAATATGGGTAATTTTTCAAACACTACTCCATCATTGCTAGCGTCAAAATCGAAATAAGCTACAGATACGGTTTTCATCGCAATTCTCCAAATTTTAACTGGCTCAGGACATTTAATTTGTAACCAAGCCATATCTTGACCTGAATTCCAAGCTGTGTTAACATCGTCCTTGAGATTAGTGAAAGCATGGTAGGCTTTGCTTCCGGCAAAACACTCACTGGCACTAGCAACGAATCCTGTCACACTTACATCAGCTTCCAAGGGAGGAATATATCCAACACGGCACTTTTTCAGAGATTTATCGACGTACTTTGTAACTTGTTCATCAACGTATTTCTTATTCGTCAAATGATTATCGTTGGACGGAGAATCGTCGTGATTCGTTATCAAATCAATGGCTTGACCCCAACTTAAAGCCTCATCCATTGCTGCTGTCAAAGGTTTCGTTGTTGGTAGTCCTTTTATCACATGTCCATTCATTTTTAAATTTCCAGTCGGCAGATTTGCTCCATCACATCGAAGAAAATTAGCATTTATTTGACTAAGAGTTACACCTCCAGCGATTACTCTTCGTGATGTTCCTCCAGCAGCGGTGTGACCAAATTTATCGACAGGCATTATATATATATATATATATTTATATAAAATAATTTTTAATGCAAGCCGTTTATAACTTCTTGAAAATTTATTCCATCACCCACCATCTTCAATACATACAAACACAAATGACCACAAAATACTTCGTTATCGGGTTGTATTCGCTCGCTGTTATATAACACTGGACGGCGTAAATACTTTATCAGTTCCAGAGGGGGAGGAAGGCCGTAACTATCGAAATATATTTTCTCACTACCGCTCTTTAAGAAAGAGCACCAATGCTGACCGGTTCCTTTAGAATCGTCTAGATTCAATATCCCACATTCAATCCGTCTAGGTTTATTCGGCAGCTCGTCTCGCACGAAAACGCCTCTAAAATTCGGAATATTTAGTTTCTTAGCCGCTTCGATTAGATCCACATTCGACAAAGCAATATTCGGTAGCACTACTCCACAAACATCGATTTGTTTGACGCTCATTTATTTAATATAAACATTAATTAAAAGTTTTCAACGAATAGTGTCCATATGCCAAAGTATGAATGCCATCTTGCATTATTACCCGTTTATCGTCGTCTGCAGATAATGCAACTTTATTAATTTCTTCCGTATAAATATCGTGATGATAAGATCTAATAACATTCATCGTTCGTTGTTGTTCTTTTTTAGTAAATAAGCAGTTTCTATAATCTTCGTGAGTGATAGTTTTTTGGACAACATTCTTCTTAATACCTTTACATTTCTTGTGCTCATCTCCAGCAGCCATCTTATAAGAATACAACTTTGCTCTGAGTCCAATAAATTCTTTTATCTGTTTCCCACTAGCTTCATCCTTGAACATTCCAATAACTTTTTTATTTACTCCAACCTCAATACCAGATGGATGATCTCTCGGGTATTCACTCGTGTCGAATCGAGTCTTAATATCGCCTGCGATATCTGAGTAAAAGTCTTCAGTTTTAATTTCGTATGTCAAAGAATCTGTATCGGTAAATAATAATTTAGCTCTATTTCCGTATTTAGTCTTGATGTAATTGTAATGAAAATCATACATCAACGTTTTACTCAAATCTAATATACACATGCCAAGATAGATAGGTTTATTATAGTACAATTTAGTTTTTTTCATGTGAACGGCTATTAGATTTTCATCGAAAATAGTACATCTCTCGTAATTAGGTTTAGCGGCTAGTTCAATAGCCTTCTCCTCCTGACACACTAACTTTATATCAACACGATTTTCAATGTTCTCACAAGTTTTTCCAAAGACACTGTTATTCATTAATTTGAAAAAGTCTTTCTCAAAGTCATTAGTAGCTTTCGTTCTAAGAGCTGTATTTAAATCGATATACTTTTTCAACCAATCGCTTTCCTCGAATAGTATGCCTCTGTGCACTTTTGTTATTTTCAGACCTAAGCTCTCGTACAGCTTCAGATTATCGTAGTGCAGCACATACTTCTTTTTATCGTTTAAGTTTGGAATTAACTTTTTGACTTTGTCAATCTCAATGCTTTCGGGGGCTAACGGAAAATCGTTATGCAGGTCGTGTAACTCTTTAGGATATTCCAAATCAACTTCCAATATGCATGGAATACTTCTCCAATTTTTTAAATCAGCTTTATTCATCCATTTGAACCCGTGAGTAGGTAAAGGTTTGATCATAGCCCATCCATATAGATTATTCGCATCCAGGTAAGTGATAAATGTAGAATTTTCGTTACTGTTGAAATCGTTCATATATTTATTATTCGCTTTCCCGTATCGATTTGATATTGTGCTTACTCCTCCTCTCATCCCTTGCTTAATCATCAGAATCATATCATAATCATTCAATAACTCCAATTTCACGCCTGTCAATTTTAAAGCGGCATCCCAGGCTAAGCCAGGAGATGTAAAATACCATGCAGGGTCAAGCGTATAGTTCTTCATACACACATCTCTAAAGTTTTCGAAAACATCAGCAAGTAGCAGAACATCCGAAACGTTGTATAAATCGTGATATTCTCTGAATGTTTTGCATCCAAATTCTTTCCATACCGTTTGTGCATGCTCGTAGTCTTCATCGCTAATATTCGAATCATTTAGCTTAGAATAGAAAGCGGATTTTGGTGGTAGTTCGGTTTCATTAAAGGTAGTAAATGAATCGACGTAGTCATAAGGATATATGCCTTTTCTTAGCAAAAGATCGAGCTTCTTTCCTGTATATCGTTTCCTAATATTTTTACACTGGTCTTTGCTTAGGTTCCTCGATAAAGCATCAAGACTCGAAGCCATAAATTTAAAACTGTCGATAAAACGCAGTTCTCGTCGGACTAGTATTTCTTTTCCATCTTTTACAAACTTACCGACAACGACCTCTCTGCTAAACGATATATACTTTTCCTCGTTGTTAGGTATGCAGTTAATTTTCTCTCCATTATCACCTCTCAGTTTCTTAATGAACAGATGGCAATCGTACCCGGAAAGATTATGAAACACTACAGGGAAAAACTTGGGGACTTTATAGTTTAAATTACAACTGTTATGAGCAGCACCTCTAAATTTACCACTAAGATGACAGTGATCTCTCACTCGGTCTTCGCCCAACGTTTTTTCACAGATATGACATGTTGTAGCTGTATCAAAACACTTCTTGTCCTCTTCTGTAAATATCATATTCTTCTTAAATTTAAACTGATTATATATTCGTTTTATATTCTCTTCTAATTTATCTACAAATATTTGACCAACATCATCATCTTCGCTTTCAGCCGTAAACGTCACAGGATCTTGTGAATATACGCTATCATCGAAACATTTTATGTGGTAACAAAAGGAGCTAGGAGTATGCTTTTGATATTTATTAGTGTACGACAACTCTGGATTTGGTTGGCATGTATCGATCGGTTTCACAAAAGACTCGAAATCTGCGTAGACTATAAAAGGAACCCTCATAGAATTGTTATAATTTTTAAAACTTAACATAGTTCCTGGTTCTGGCATTTCTATTTTTTGTGCGTTATGTTGAGAGCAGTACTCATTATGGTTGTTAAGCGCTTTGGTCGTTGAGAAACCAGTCGTGCATCTTTTACAATAGTACCTCGAATTAGTCCCAGATGTCATCAATCTGTTAAAATTCTTTATCCAGCAATAATGTTTTTTTTCTCCATCAGATATAAGCAAAAGATCAATACTACTTTCACACTTAGACAGATAAAGCGGGTATACTTCTTTTTCATAACCGAATACATTAACATTAACATTATTATTTCTCTCGAACCTACCTATCACATTAGCATCAGCAGCAACTGGAAACTCAATACCACTCCAATTAAGTTTTTTCGATTGTTCTTTCAAAGCTTTCGTTATTTTTTCCGGATTTTTCACAACCGGATTCAAAGCTCTAGTGATACACCATTTGAAACATTCTTCGTCGTCGTTTTTCATATTTATAATAGCCTTTTTATTAGCTAAGAAGCTGGGAAGTGGAATGTAAGAACTACCTCTTAAGGGTGTATATTTTACCGTATTTATATCTAATTTTACAACGGCTTTAAATCTCCAATTACTTCCTTGCATCTGAAAACTAGCAATAGACTCCATGATTTTATCCTTTTTTCTGCTGTATATTTCATTCAAGTCGGTTGCTTCTAAAATAACTTCTGCCCTGGAAACGAATGGTATATCCTCAGAAGTCACTATTCCAGATTTCATATCTACTCGTTCCATAGTACAAGTAAGAACTAGATTAACCTTTGTTTGGCGATTAGTCGACAACAGATTTACTACCTGCGGTCCGACGAAATCAAGAAACGAAGAGGCATCCATTCCATTAATTCCATCTATTCTATACTGCTTGGTGAATCCTTTAATAGCCGACGCTGTTTCTCGAATTTTAATTTTATCAAATATCCTGGAAACAGTTGACTTCAATGATTCGAGTTTTTCATTTACGACTTTATTGTCTCGTTCAGGCACATAACTAAGTAGCCAATCCGCAAATTCATTTATTTTTGTCCTAACCCTATTTTTGTATTTTCTCTTAGGCGCTACTGGTTTGTATTTACCAGGTGTAGGCGTAAGCGTAGGAACCTTAATATCAGGAACTGGCGAGTCGAGCAAGTGTTCAACATGGTTCATGTTTCTTAAACTACTTTTCTTTAAATCCATTTTATCTTACCACGCAAAAATATTAAAATCCATAATCCACTTATCTGTGAGATCGAAGATCCACTAATTTCATACATGTATCTATCTCTCATACACTTTAATTTCGTATCTATCTCTCCAGACATTTCCGTTATGATAAGCTATGATGCCAGCACTCTGACCTAACGCCTTAGCAGCTTTATACATCGATGGATACGAGGTAACAACGCCAGTCTCTCGATCTATAATATCTACTCTTCTCGGTTGTTTCCTGATACTACTCAACGTGTCATGTCGATATGACACAGACTTGTAGTCCGTCGGAAGAATATTCTTTTCAATCAATACAGCTATCATTTGAGGTTTGTTGAGATGCGAAGTGCCTGTAACATCGTGATGCTTGGCTAACATTCTAAGCTCTGGTAGCTTCATAATATATAAGTATTCTTTAAATCAATTTTCCATACACTACACTCATTTTCTGTCCATCCGATTGGAACTGCAGCAACCTATCTGAAATTACGACAGCATACGCTTCGGTGTCGGCTGGCACTGCTGCATTGAAAAGAGCCTTAATCTGAATATCAACGACTGAAGATTTCAAACGCTCGGATTGTTTGCTTACATCGAACACGAACAACGGATATAATTCTTTATAATCTACAGGTGTTATATTGCTTTGGGTAATCAACTTATCCATACCATAGAATTTTTGACTAAAGGAGGACGCGTCTCTGTACGCTCTGGAGAATTGTTGATTAGGAAACGACAGGTTATGATCGACAGCTGGATATCTTTCTTGATTCATCATCACATAAATGTTCTTGAGATCGCAGTGATTAAATAGCGACGGATTACTTTCCTGATTACCGCTACGGTCCGTCTGAAATCCTACGATGATATATCTAGGTTTCTCAGGTGATGTTTTTACGCTAAGACGCCAACTGAAACTTGTCGACTGAGGAACCGTTATTGTGTCGCATTGACGAGCTCTATACGCAACTGGCAACGTTAATTTTGATTCAATCGTCTTATACAACTGCATTCGTTCCATATCGGAAGGAATAACGTGCGGAATAAACCATGAAATTTTGTTTATCGCAACTTTTCCAGCAGCTGCAGCGTTATCTCGGAATATGGCATCATCGTCAGCTTTACGAACTAAAGTCAGCGTCTGTTTAAAACCGTAAATAATCTTGTCGTAATCATCGCAAAACCCGAAAATATGCTTCAACGGAACAATAAAGCTGAACATTCCTTTAGTGTTTGGTTTGCGAATGAGAAAGCTTTGTCTAGTGGCAAAGCCGGGGTTGTCCGCAATAACAGCAGTCGCTCCAGTGTCTTTATACCACAGCTGATTTAAGCCTTGAGTCAACTGAAAATCGTTTGGATACGTAAGTAAACCGAGCATCGTTGTAGCTTGACCCGGATGAAATAGCGTTTCGATTTCTTGATTAGATAACTGATAGGATATTTGACTGAATAGATACATAAGCCCATTATTCGTAAGAGCGACTAAATCGGCATTAACGTATGCGGTGTCGTCAGCTTTAATTAGTCTTCCTTCGAATTGTAGATATGACTCTGCTGGGTGACTGTATAAGTCTTGTAATTCAATATTTATTCTTATTTCACCAGAACTGTTAAGGTTAGTTCTCGCTACAGGTTCGTACTCGTGCCATTCGTATCGCTCGATACCTTCATCGATCAATGGTTGCTCTGTGAATCTTAGAATATCGGATTGCATTTTATTATACATATATTTTTAAATAAGAAAATATGTTTAAGCCATTTTCAAACCACCTCCGTTTAAGCGTTTTACGAGATCTTGAATTCTAATAGCTCCTCCCGTCATTTCTGGATTCGATCCTAGTAATCTAGCTAGAATGACTTTAGTTTCCTGAGTTATCGGCTGCTGAACGGGAGCTTTAGGGAGTATCTTATTGAGTAATCGTTTTCCAACGTCGATCGCCTTATCCTTAGCAACACCCCCAATCTCTTTGACAGCTGTGCTCGCAATTTGTTTGGCTGCATTCGATGTCAGTAGTCTCTTGAGAAATCCTGCAATGGAATCGAATATTCCTGCTCCACCGACAACGTGTACTTTTTTATAACTTCTTCTCGCAACGACCAGCATTTCTATATCATCAATTTTTAAATTAGATCATCAATTTTTAAATTAGATCATCAATTTTTTAAATTAGATCATCAATTTTTTATATTCATCTTTGGTTATCACTCTTTGTCTTAGTAACTCATCCGTCATACCTACAATTTCATTTCTTACACCCGTATTTCCCGCTTTGTAGCTATATATTCGCAACTCTAATTGTTTTACTAATTCATTTGGATCTGAAGGAATGGTAATTATTCCGCTTCCTGTTTTACCTCTTAACTTTATGTAATCGTCCCATATGGGTTTTATTATCTGTTTATATTTTACACTTCTAGACGATTTAGGTTTGTTTGGTTTATTTGGCTGACTCATGGCATTCGTTTTAGTTAGAATCTCGGCGTATTCTTTGAGATCACGATTATCATAAATTGAACTGTTTGGACTAGCTAACGTTAACAATTCCCATAATCCTGGAGTTCCTTGATAAGTTGTGGTTCCAACTGTAATATCATTTCCTTGGATTGAGGCTTCGCTGTCACCGATGTAGAATTTTCCATCTCTTGATCTTAATCCGAATGTTGTGTCCACAAGTCTTCTATCAGAAGCATATTTTTTAAGGTATTCAACTGCAATATTTCCTAATTCTAACCTTCTAATGTCTTCTACTGGGTCATCGTCGTCGTATGCCTCTATAGACGGATACTGAGGAAATTGAATAGTTTTCAACGAATCTGGAAGTGATTTTAGAGCGAGTGATGTTGCTGCAGAGTTATCTTTTATTGTCGACAGCAAAGCGTTTTGTTCTTTCGAAATTGCCGATTGAGAGTCGACTATTGGTTTGTAGATTTTCGTTAATTCTCGTTGAAGTCCAAGATCGTCTATTCTCTCTGAGAGAAAGTTTTGTTTAATATTTTTTTTCGTTTTTAAAAACTCTTCGATAATAAAATCTCTTTTTGCAGGATCGCTAATTTTCAGTAGTGACATTTTTTATTATAATGTTTAAAACGTAACGTAAAACGTAAACGTAAAACGTAAACATAAAACGTAAACATAAAACGTACAATTTATGCATCGTAGTAATTAACATAACATATGGAGTCTTTTTCGTTTATAGTAACTGGTGAATCGGAGTTGTTTTGTATTGTAATTATTATATCCTCTGCGTCCTCTAGTACTGTACCATCTTGAAGGCTCAGTCTGAGTTGTTTCAACTTCTGTCTAAGAGAGACTAGACACATTCCACTGGTCATTCGGACTCCAAGGCCTACTTCTACTGTAATATTTGTCTTTGGTTCAATCGTTATCGCTTGCTGAGCAAAAATCTCATATCTGTCGCCTGCTCGTTGTCTTGCAGGAGCGTGAGTGACCACTTTAGGCAACCAAATTATCGTACTCACACGAGGCTTTCGTTTTGTGATAAATTTGTGTATTGGGTGACCGTATCCAGACATTTATATAAGTGGTTTTTTAAAGTAACATTCCAAGAATAGGAATATTTTTAAATGGTGAATTGGGTCCCAAGATAAGACCTTCACCGCTGATATATCCTGCTCCTCTTTTCATAAACAGACCAGAACCCGATATCGAACTACCCTTTTTCCACGGAGATAGAAAAAGACCTTCCCCAGCAGGCACTATCTTACAGCATATTCCTCCTTTCTTAACGTACAGCACGCCAGATCCACTTATCGGGTGTGAGATCGAAGATCCACTTATCGGGTGTGAGATCGAAGATCCACTAATTTTATCGACAATTTTGGAACCAGCTGCAGAACCCAATCCTGTTAAGGCTCCTGTGGCTAAACTCGGAAGAACACTAGACAGTAGAAACTTTCCGGCTGTTGCTAAGAACGGTAGAATAGCGCCAATAAATCCGCCTTCGACTCTCGCATTGTCTTCTAATTGCTTTTTACCCATTTTAATTGTCACACCAGTTCCATTCTGATACGCTTTAGTTAACTTGTTAATTTGCCTCTGGTTTAGGGCTAATACATGCTCACCAGTTATATCTTCATGAGAAAGTCTTATACTCACTCCAGTCCCTACTTGAGCAGCTCGCTTAATCTTCTCTTTTTGCCCTTCAGAAATATTAACTTTGACCTTAGCGTAAGCGCTCATCTTATATTAAATATAAACTTTAAATTAAACCTCTCTTATGTGAAATCGTATCGACAATTCCTCACCTCTTAAATTAATTAGTTTTCCATTTTGGTCTATTAGTTTTGTTTCCATCGATGAAATAGAGTATAGCGTTATTGGAAGATACACGAGATTATGAGGAGATTCGATTATCTTGTAACCAGGCCCGACCGATGGAAAGAAAGAATAAATTATGTTCTCCGTAGTTCCGTTGGCATACGATGATCCTATTACATCACTCGTAACTCGTAAACTATTCACGCTGTTTATATCGACTATGTGCTCGGATTCGTTATATCCTTCGGAGTATACACGACTCTGAAATCCTAGAACGGTACTAATTGAATTTGGTACTGTAAAATCAACTTTATAGTTCTCATCAATTTCCAAAACAGCCTTCAAAGTATTGTTATTTGGTTGCAACTTTATACATTGTCCATGACCTTCTTCTTTTAGAATTCTCTGTATGTAATCGTTTAAGTCTTCGATTTCATAGCAACCGGTTGGAATGTCTAAATCTTCCCATGTTACACCGTTATCTGACGAATATACGAATTTATTATTTGTTTCATCTATATTAGGAAAACTGTAGTAAGTTTCAAGATTGACAAGAGCCATTTCATACGTTTTACTTTTGTCCAGTTCGATTAGTGGATTAAATTTCGTTCGAATTCGTGTGCTCCTTTCGCTCAACAAAATGCAAAAGGATTCTTTAGCCTCTGTGTTGCGTGCAATCGTTTGAGTAGTAGATAAAATTTCGTCAAGAAGGGTTTCCATTTTAGATAGCTATTTTTAAACCTAGAATATAAAATCTTAAATTTTGTTACCATTTTATTATTGCTTTTATTTAATGTAAAATGTATCTAATCCAGATCTGTACCTGCCCTTATTTGTTTTACTAGTAAGGTCTATAACCACAAAACCATGCGTTTCATCCCACGCAGTTTTGCATAGTTTTCGAAATTCTTCTATAGTCATATCATCTACACCTATATGATCGCTGTATATATGATTAATATTCTTGAGGTCTTGAGGGAACAAACATATAAAGTTAGCATTCTCTCTTATAGTTTGTCTAGGTAGCTTGAAATAATTTTGTGCTAGGTAAAAGCAGTCTACATTACTATGCCTACCTCTTATATAATACGATTCGCATTTATTTTGTCGCTCTAACTGTAAATCATCAAAAATCATGAGATTCTTCTTATCTCGACTTAAGTCTCGTGGATCTGGAACATCTTCAGAGGTTTCAAAGAACTTGCATTCTATATCCGATTTTTTTGCCATGTTTTTAGACATCTCCTCGACTACGGCGGTCGGTGATACATTTAATTTCATTATTTCATCTCGATTATCAAAAAGTCTTATAATTGCTTCCTTTGGTAATTTCTCTTCGAATGCTTTCTTGAGTATCTTGTATTCTGATTGAAAAAGCGATTTTCCAAAGATTTGCAAGTTATCATAGTCTAACCAACCAGGTCTCAGTAATAAATTAAGTAGTAATATTGTCTTGCCGCATTGAGACTTACCTACGATCAAACCTCTGATGCTTCTTGGTAAGAGAGGACTGTTAAAGCGTTTACTTGATTCTTCATTCCACGATAGGTCTTGGACTTCCATTTTAATTATATTATATTAAAATGGAGCACAGCTCGTATTGCGTAAAATGTAAGCGACAAACTGAGTGTAGAGATATTCAACGAGTCGTCAGTAAGAATGGTAGACCTATGCTTAGATGTGTATGCGTTGAATGTGGCGCTAGAAAAACTCAGTTTACTAAAATGTCTACTACAGTACAAGGAGGTGATTTAGTCTCAGCTCTCAATTCTGCTACTTCCAACATTAAACTTCCATGGGCAAAATATCCGGGCGAAATGCATCTTCCGGGACATTCTTTCACGGGTCCAGGAACTCGATTGGATTTGCGTTTAAACCCTGACGGAACGCCAAAAGACTGGAGCAAACCAGTAGATAGAGTTGATGCAGCAGCCTATCGTCATGACCTGGCTTATGCTAAACATACTGATACAGCAGGGAGAAACGTCGCTGACAGAGCTATGATAGATGAATTAAATAATATACCTAATCCTTCTTTCCGCGAACGAATTGAAAGATCTATAGTTAAACCAATTTTATCAACGAAAACCCATTTTGGAATGGGGTTGAAAAAAAAGCTCTGAGATGGACAGACCAACTTGCTGACGAATTGCATAAACCTATAGTCAGGAAGTTCAGGAAGCGAGTTGTTTATGTGCAGGGAGTGGACAAAGTTTGGGCAGCAGACTTGATTGACATGCAGGCTTATGCTAAATTTAATTCTGGTGTGAAATATTTGTTAAGCGTCATTGATATATTCTCCAAGTATGCATTTATTCAGCCGTTAAAAGATAAAACTGGGAAATCTGTGGCAGATGCTTTCGTTAAAATATTTAATACGAGCAAAAGAAGGGGTGATAAACTTTGGGTCGATAAGGGATTAGAATTCTATAATAAACAGGTAAAATCACTAGGTATGCAGTTGTACTCAACTGAGAACGAAGAGAAATCTTGCATCGTAGAAAGATTTAATAGAACAGTGAAAGAGAAAATGTTCAAATATTTTACAGCGAATTCAACTCAGAGATATATCGATGTTTTAGATAATATGGTTAATTTATACAACAACACAAGACATTCTTCCATTAAAATGACTCCTGTTAAAGCGAGCATCAAAGCAAACGAGTGGGTTGTGTGGATGAATTTATATGGCGACGCTGTACCTGAAACTAGTAAACCTAAATTTTCAGTCGGAGATAAAGTAAGAATTTCTAAGAAGAAAAAGACATTCGAGAAAGGCTACACAAATCGTTGGACACAGGAAGTTTTTACAATAACACAAATCCAATACACAGATCCTATAACCTATAAAATATCTGACTATCATGGAGAAGAAATAAAAGGGACATTTTATGAAGCTGAGTTACAATCGACAACGCAAGATACATTTAAAATAGAAAAGATTATAAGAAAAAGAGGAAATCGGTCTTTGGTTAAATGGTTAGGCTATGATGATTCATTCAATTCATGGGTTATTAATAAAGACTTGATATCATTGTGAATTTAACTGATTTATAGCTTCTAAAACGCAATGCCCCCCAACTTATTAATTATACTACTACTCGACGATTTTCTTCTCAGAACGCAGCGATGGGCTACCTACCTATCAGATTTGGCTAAAGAAGTCGACGATAGTCTATTGTAGCCTGCAGACATGAACCCGTATCCTTCCAATAATTAGACAAAATATTAGCCTATTAGACAAAAATTATAAGTCTGCTTGCTTACATGACGGGGGATAGTTTTTAACGGAGAAATGTCTATTGATCGCCAGCGATATGCTTGACACAACCTTCGACCACGCCCGTTTAATTTTGAGTTACCACCGAAGCACGATAAAAACTTTATTCCAATAGCCTTCTCAACAAGCGACTCTATAACCCTTCCATGTAACTGACTTGCGGTTTTGTCAACCTGTGTTTTTTCCACATTAAACGAATATATATATATATATATACTATAATTTATGGATTTATAACAAAGACTTTCCGAAGACTCTGAACTATGCATGGTTAGGGTTAGGGTTAGGGTTAGGGTTAGGGTTAGGGTTAGGGTTAGGGTTAGGGTTAGGGTTAGGGATCGTAGGAAAGGCCTACAGGTTGTATGTTACACAAGAATATATATTTCGGAATTAAGTTCTACTATAGCCTATTATTTTATATACACGAAACACATTGCCTTGCATATAGCTACATACGCTGAACTGAATACACCTATTCGCCACGCGGCGCCACCGTACGGTACGGTAGCTGAAAGCTAACGAACAGTGAACTGGTAAACATCGATATTCATTTCACGTCTTCATAATAATGACCGTGAACTATAAACTTGTCTTCACCATACTGCAGCGACGAGTTTTTTTGGTGAAGACAAAACCGGATATAGAACGACAATATTTTTGGCCAAGGACGATTTTTCCACAAATTGCATGGGGTTGGATAAGAATTAATCGCATTGTGCCACGTGTGAAATGTCAACGATGTTATAGGTCGGTTGCTGCGTGGCTGCTGCTACTGCTGCTGTTGTATCGACTCATCACCTGGTCTGACCAATCATGTTAAAAAGAAATTGCGTCATCTTCTAGAACCTTCAGCAACTGCCTATAAATACCTGAAAACCCACCGCCATTTTGAATGAGTGATCTGTCTGTCGAGATGGCTGAACTTAGCTTGGAGAAGAGGAGCTGTGTGAAGGAATTTTTGGACTGCGAATCGCGGGAAGAGACGTCTACTACATCGGCTCTGCGTTTGCAACTCGCTAGAGCTCAAAATAGAGAAGAAAAAGCAAGGCGAATTTTGCAGAAGCAGAAGGAACGAGCACACGCTGCGATGGCAAAATTTAGAGAGGATCAAGCCTCCTATGACGTTGCGAAGCAAGAACGACAAAAACTGCAGCAGCTGCTGGCTAGTCAACAGAAGTTGCGTAAAGGTGTAGAAGAGATGGAGCTGTAGAAGAGATGTAGAGAGAGAGAGAAGAAGAAAAAAAAGAAGATAAAACAACAAAAAACAACAATAAAAAGGGCAGAGGTAGAAAAATCCAAAAAAATGCCGTCATTGTCTTAAAGGCAGTCTGACGAATTCTATACAAGAACGAAACGGCATTTTTTTGGATTTTTCTACATTGTAGTTCAGAGTCATTTGCTCGTAAGTAGAGTGTGTGTGTTTGTGTGTGTTTGTGTTTGTGTATGCGTACTGCGTATGTGTGTGTGTACTGCGTAGCATATGTGTGCGTAGGAGTGTATGAGCGGGTGTGTGTCTGTCTGTGCATAGTGTGTCCTGAATTTCAATTTTTATAGGACACTGCTTGCAGCGTTAGACTGAATTATTTAGGCCTATTGTGTTCATCCAACTAAAATGTCAGCAACCCGTGCTGTTTTCCATTCTTCGAATGCGCCTTGTTACGTCGCTTGTGTTGTTCAGGAAAGCTTCTTTTAAATATTGGACGCAAAACCCTCAACACACTGTTTTTATTATAGTTCGTCTCGTTGCAGTGTGTGATTTTTGGTCTTATACAAATAGAGTGACATGCATGAGCGCAAGGTGAACGCTGCGAGTGAATACTAGCTGGCCTGCGCGTCATCACCACACCTGCTGTTGTCATGCATGAGCGCAAGGTGAACGCTGCGAGTGAATACTAGCTGGCCTGCGCGTCATCAGCACACCTGCTGTTGAAAATTGCTCATTGAACCACAGTCACTGTGTTTGAAAACTATATCAGTATAATAATAATAATCTTCGCTTAATTCTCAATCTGAAACACCGTTACAGGTAGGTCTACAAGTTACTACGAACGCTGATGAGGATGCTGGAATGGATGGATATAAATATTATCCCGCGTCAGCTTATACAAAAGACTAACTAGCTATTTGAACTGATTTATTAGCTAGAGACTTTTCGACAGTATTCTTACGACCTTAATTTCCTTGCTGATCGAAATAATAAAAGACTTCCAAAGGGCGGTGACCAATCCTCTCCCTCGCCGTCTCATCATCCACTGACCGTGTACTCATCATAGCTGAGTCGGCTAGAGGAACAGAAATCTCGTTACAAATTTCTGCCCCGGCGGGGAATTGAACCCCCCGACCTCTTGGTCGACAGTCTAGCGCGCTAACCACTGTACTACCGAGCACCCCCCTTAGGAAATAATAAAAGACATCCAGCTTGTTAACCCTATACTACTAGAATATGATTCCAAAATTTCATGAGATAAAGTTGAACGGATAAAAAGATATGAATATTTAAACTTCATCTCCAGAAATTGCCGTTTACAAGCAATTTTCTGTCAG
Organism: Lumbricus rubellus; assembly: GCA_945859605.1. Classification (NCBI taxonomy): domain Eukaryota; kingdom Metazoa; phylum Annelida; class Clitellata; order Crassiclitellata; family Lumbricidae; genus Lumbricus; species Lumbricus rubellus. The sequence goes on from OX243828.1 coordinate 21,463,062, forward strand.
ATTCAGTAAAATGTAAGTCAAACTTTTTCTCATATCTCTAATGCCTGATGATCAATCATTCTAAAATTTTCCAGATATGTAGATAATTGAACTAGCAAAATGACCCCAACAGTATGATTTGATTATTTAATTAAATAAGATGCTCAAAATGTCATCCTCCAGCTTGCACGCAAGCCTTGAGGCGCTGGCGCCATTATGCAACATTATCCTCTGGCCATCCCACACTTCCAACAAGCGTTGCTTCAGATCGTTTATATCATGGATTGTTGTAGACCTGGTAGACTCGGTATTTAATTATGCACGCTCCACACTTTATATTCCGTAAAATTTTACTCCAGGATCACTGAAGACCAAAATTGGGAACTATCAGGCATCAAACCTGCAGCGAACACCATAACAGATTTGATGAAAACTGAAATTTCCGGAGATGAAGTTCAAATATTCATATCTTTCTATCCGTTCAAATTTATTACATGATATTTTGGAATCCTATTCTAGGTTCAATTCTCTAAATATCTGGAAACTTTTAGTATGATTAATTATCAGGCATTGGAGATATAATAAAAACAGTTTAGCTTACTTTTTATTGAATCTGACAAAAAAATTGCTTGTAAACGGCAATTTCGGCATATGAAGTTTAAAGATTCATATCTTTTTATCCGTTCAACTTTATCTCTTGAAATTTTGGAATCATATTTTTCGTCCAATGCTCTAAATATTTGGAAAAGTTTAGCGTGATATGTTATCAGGCATTAGAGATATATGTAAAACAATTTGTCTTACTTTTTTTGACTCACGGTGTATATATATAGGGTGACACAAAAGTTCGTTCACCGTTTTCAAAATGCGTTATCTCAGTAACGGCTTCATATTTCTTTATAATATTTGGTCAGTGTATACATCATTCAAATGAAAGATATTGGTACAAATTTGATTATGATCCGGTCCGTTTTCACAAATATTTATAAGAAAATGTAAAGACGACCAGTTTTTGCGGGAAAATTGCGTTCATCAAATTTACACAGTAAAGAAAACGTGTACACGCCTAGCTTCGTATACAAGCGCGACAAGACACTGTTGTTACATATATATATAGGACATACACAGACGTAGGCTATTAGCGTACAGTATCTCCTTTCTGCTTAATGACGGCACTGACTCTATCCAGCATAGAAAGCGCAAGCCTAGACATGTACGTTTCGCCTGCTCCAAAGATGAAGTTTAGTCCTTTTGTGATGGTTTGGGGTGGGATGACTGCCAGGGGTCTTACTAAACTTCAATTTGTGCCAAATGGTACCAGACTTAACTCGCAGTACTACATACATCACCAAAATTCTCGAGCAGGTCGTGAAGCGAGCGTTCGAGAGAGAAAATGAAACGGCAGTGTCATGCAACGAAAGTTGTTTGTTGAGCAGGATGGCGCACGCTGTTAGGCTATAAGCTTACATCACCTGTACGTGACGATAAAGTGGCTAGACGACAACCATCCGTCAGGACCGTCAGACATAAAGCCGAAGGATTGGCCAGCCAACTCTCCGGACCTCTCTCCGATTGAGAACTTGTTGAGTATATTTTGATCTCTCAGCGTTTATAACGATCCTAATCCAAAGAACGTTGATCAGCTCAAACGTCGCATCCAACGAGCGTGGAGATCGATAGCAGTTGGGCACTTCAGACGCTGATCCAGTCATGCCGGATAGAGTCATTAAGCAGAATGGAGCTACTGTGATGCGTGAGCTAATAACCTACGTCTGTGTATGTCCTATAATTATAGGTAACAACAGTGTCTTGTCACGCTTGTATACGAGGCTAGGCGTGTACACATTTTCTTCACTGTGTAAATTTGATGAACGCAGTTTTTCCGCAAAAACTGGTCGTCTTTACATTTTCTTATAAATAACTGTGAAAACGGACCGGATCATAATCAAATTTGTACCAATATCTTTCATTTGAATTATGTATACACTGACCAAATATTATAAGGAAATATGAAGCCGTTACTGAGATAACGCATTTTGAAAACGGTGAACGAACTTTTGTGTCACCCTATAAATATATAATTATATATACAAATATATATATATATATATCTAAATGCCTCGATTAAGAAGAAGAAATAAATTAAAAACGTATGGAACGGCACCTAATCGTCGTTGAGATCCTGCGCTGGAAAGACATCGCGGAATGCCACTGCCTTGAATCGCTGAACCATAATACTTGGGCAATGTAAGTAGATATTATAGGTATGTAAGTAGGTAATATAGGTATATAAGTAGGTATTATAGGTATGTAAGTATGTATTATAGGTATGTAAGTAGGTATTACAACCAAAAACATGGATGGACAACGTCAAGGAAGACCTGAAAGAGATGAATATTGACATGTCAAGAGAAAAGGATCTCATCAGAAACGGAGAAATTTGGAGAAGTCATGTATGAGCCTCATCGTCGTCACTCAACTGACGGAAGAGAATAAAGAAGAAGTAGGTATTATATGTATGCGTAGAAGGTATTAGAGGTATGTAAGTAGGTATTATAGGTATGTAAGTAGGTAATATTACATGTATAAGATAGACAATATTATTATCTGTAGCGTTGCGTCGGCGTTCCAATCTACAATCCAGCGACAATTTAACATTCGTCCTCGTATTCTTTAATTCAAACTTCCACGGAAAGATAATGAGAATTTCATTTCAAGTGTCTTTATTATTTGTTTACGGTATTCCGTGTTATTAAAGAAATTATCAATGTTTATGACCGGCATAGATACTATCTACTCAGTAGTCATATGTTCATATTAATTATCAATATCATTGCGATATATCTATTTTATTTGCTACACTCAAAAAACTTCATGCTCGTAGGCCTATTCATTGCAATTTCATAAATTTTTATTTTTTATTAATGTGGTATATTGCTCAATGCTAGTTCTGTCACGACGCGTGTATCAATCTAAATGATAGCATCGGTTATACGGCACTCGAATTCTCTGTTTGTGATCATTATATCATCATTATCTAATCTAATTAGATCTAATCAGTATAAGTATATCGGTGAAAAGGTTCTTACGCGGTGAGGTGGATTCGAACCTCGAACCTTCCGGCTCCAAGGCAACGACGCCACCATTGCACCACCGCGCGCCACAAATAAAAGCGCAAACATTGCGCATTTTTTCTTCTTTCCTTTTTTCTTCTTCTCGCATTGAAAGAGTTGCTGATGCAGGGAGTCTCTGATCTCTAGTTGAATGCATTGAGGTGATGGGTTGAGGAAGACGATGACAATGATGGCGTGTGGGGGTGTGGGGTGTGGACGACTGGCAGTGGCAGCGGTTTCAGCGACAGGTGTCGATGATCAAACGACATCGACTCTGAAGGTGGCGTTGGCACATTGAGAAGTAGATCGTGATCGCGCCTTGCATGGCTGCCAGAAGTTCCATTCGCTTCTGTGGCAATTTTATGATAATATTCCGCTTATAACATCGATTATAGGCCTATTATTTGCAATGAAACAACTGCGGTGAGTCAGTTTGAAACAATGAAAGATTATTATTATTATTATTGTTCAGAGATGAAATTCGGATGACAAGATCACTCACCTGCACTGTTCCTCTGTGACTGTCTGTCTCTCTGTCTGTCCGCCTATCTGTCTGTCTGCCTATATGTCTGTCTGCCTATCTGTCTGTCTGCCTTGTCTGTCTATCTGTATGCCTGTCTATCTGTGTTGTCCGTCTGTCTGTCTGCTTGTCTATCTGTCTCCCTGCCTGCCTGCCTGTCTGTCCGTTCGTCTGTCTGTCCGCCTGCCTTCCCGCCTGCCTGTCTGTCTCCCTGTCTGTATTTCGTTCCTAGTACTAGTTCCTTTCCGATACAGCCGCGCCTCTGGTTAGTTGATAATGTTATCGATGTCGACTGCTATTTGTTTATTTATCTGTCCATTTACACGAACGCGTATGTCGGTGTGTGCGCGCGCTAATTGAAAGGCGGCAGACCGGCTGCGGCTGCTGCTGCTGCTGTTGCAATGGGTGAGAGGTGATGAAGTCGACGGTTGAGGAAGCGAGATGCGGTCTAGACGAGACGAGATGCATGCTGGTGATGAGGAGAGACCGTCCTTCTCTCGCTCATCCTCCTGCATCCCACCCATTATATCTTTCGCCGTCCTTCTCCTCCTCCTCCTCCTACTTCTCGGCACCCCCGGAAAAAGAGCGACCGACAAAAGAGCGACCGACAAAAGAGCGCCGACAAAGAGCGCCGACAAAAGAGCGCCGACAAAAGAGCGCCGACAAAAGAGCGCCGACAAAATATGTGGTATACATGTCTGTGTGTGTATGTCTGTGTGTATGCTTCTGTGAGTCTCTGCCTCTGTGTGTTTGTGTCTGTGTCTCTGTGTGTCTCTGTCTCTGTGAGTCTCTGTCTCTGTGTGTCTGTGTCTATGTGTCTGTGTCTCTGTGTGTCTATGTCTCTGTGTGTGTATCTGTGTGTCTGTCTCTGTGTGTTTATGTCTCTCTGTGTTTATGTCTTTGTGTGTCTATGTTTCTGTGTGTCTCTGTCTCTGTTTGTCTATGTCTCTGTGAGTGTATGTCTCTGTGTGTATGTTTCTGTGTGTCTCTGTCTCTCTGTGTCTATGTCGTAAAATCCATGTCTCGCTGTTTTTCAGTCGTGTTAGTATGCGCGATTGAGATAGACTGCGAATTTGGCTGCAGAATCGTGCAGATTGGTTCAGTTGTCATAGTTACCAGTGAACCAACCGTCTCTTCCTCCCTGTCCCACTCCCACTCCATCCATCCGTCTATCTGTTTTTGTATCTGTCTCTGTATGTGTCTCTGTCTCCGTTTATCTTCTTCTCTTTCACTGTGTTTTTGTCCTTCTGTCAGTCACAGTAGATCTCCTGCTCGGTATCTCTCTGTCTGTCTCTTTTTTGTATGTGTCTCTGTATGTGTCTCTGTCTGTCTATCTTTCTCTGCCTCCATCCTTACCTCACTCACTCCGTCTGTGATTCCTGATTTCCTTATTTCTGCTTGAATTGCAGATCAGTATTCGTCGCATTTCTTGGTTGCGTTGTATCAGATTCTAAATCCAGATGCGTGTCGAATTCATTACGGTACAGCTAATAGCCGACTGCCCTCTGTCTGTCTCTCTGTCTGTCTGCATGTATGTCTGCCTGCCTGTCTGTCTGTCTGTTTGCCTGCCTGTCTGTCTATCCTATGTATTCGTTCGCTAGTTTGCGTGACGGGAGTATTGGTTCATTTTTCTCCGACTCCCGACTCAACTCTGACTCTTATCAACTCAACTGACTCTCAGGTTCAGGGATGTTTTTAAGGAATTTTTCGAACTGCACAACTTCTTTTTCTTCCCATCCTCCATGGTAAATTATTTCCAATCGGAGGACAATGACCCTTTTGGCTAGTTTTAACTGTACAAAAGTGCTTCTTCAACCGCACAAATCCATTTAGAACTGCGCATTTTGTGTAGACCTACAACTGCACGTTAAAAAAGCCCTGCTCAGGTTCTATGATTTTTCCTATAATTATACTCTCCTCTGACCAAGGCTGTACTGATAAATTTTGAGGTGAGTAGCCTACACGCTGACCGGGAGAAAAATCGACTTTTTGGGCCCTAAATTTCTGACGACCTTTCTTAGTCATCCAACCGAAATGTTCAGAAAATGTCATCGAATTTCCCGTCCGAAAAATCTGATGACCTTTTCTTATATTTCATCCCTAATACACCTAGATAACCGCGTGCACCCTGGTTTACTCGCGTATACCCGTGGTGCACTCTGCTCTTTACCCGCGTATACCCTGTTTTCGGAAGGTGAGTATATACGATGCCGTTTTTCCACGGTGGTAAGTATACGCCGTATATATACTGCGTATAGCCTACCCTTGATTCCAGCCCTGCCTCTAACTGAACTCCGACTCCGATACCTTCCGACTCTCCTTCGACTCTCTGACTCTCCTCAATTCTCTTCTGACTCTCCTCAATTCTTTTTTGCTATTCTCAGCATCTACTCTTACTCGAGCTCCATTCCGCGACGTTCCGGTCTTCCAGAATATACAGGGCGTTTGTTACTTTTTGTTGCGTTGCGTTTTTGAATCGTCAAAAAACGGCGCGTGGTCTCACTAAAAGTGATGTAACTTTTGTTGTGTTTGAAATATTTTGCTGAAATCTGGCCATCATGTGTAAATATGAATTGGCTTTAAGTCTGTGAAAATTTAATTTCGAACTTCTCGCTTCTGGCCAAGATGTGGGCAAAAAAACTTATAGGTCTTTTTTCGACTACCCTGTATAGAATTTAGGCGCTGGAGCTGATGCTGCGCTGCTTCGTGCTGCAATATAAAATTGTCAACCACGCCCTGATGAGCTTTTTCGACGTCTAGCAAAAAATTCCTTATAACTTACGCCCTATAGGCCTACAGTATCCAACTATCCATTCGTGTTACCAGTAAATGATGTTGAAGCTTTATACTGAGGATCATCTTTGCCGGCGGTCAATAATTTAGGTCTGTTCACATTAGTTTGCTTTTTGCTCACATCTAATGTGCTTCCACATGCAGGCTAACTGGGTGCAGTGTGTCACACAGATTTGTCTCATTTTCAAATAAATGAATACATACGATCTTTTAGTAACAAGATGGATGCAAATGGAATAATCAATCAATCGATCGATCAATCAATCAGTGACTCATCAGTCAATCAGTCGTATAGTCACTTAACAACAACATAAATCTCAGGTAAACTAGAAACAAAATAGAAACAAAATAGAAACAAAATAGAAACAAAATAGAAACAGAAAGTTCGAGATTATAATCTGCAGATGTCGTCAACAGGACAACATACTCCAAACCATAAAAAAATTCGCTAATGCAGAGCTGTCCTTTTTTCGTTCATGTAGACCTAGGGGGATGGAGAGGGGAGAGGGAGGGGAAGGGGAGGAGGAGGAGAGGGGCATAGGCGGAAACCTGGCCAGAGATTTGGGGGGACGAAGGAGTGGCGAAAGGAAAGAAAAAAAATTCATCCGGCCAAGTTGATTACCTTTTTTTTTTAGTCATCCGGCCAAAAAGTCAAGAAATTTTTCCATTCTTTTTTTTCTCTTTTTAGTCATCCGGACAAAAAGTTAAGAAATTTTTCGATTCTCACCAACCGAACAACAGTTTTTTTAGTTCTATTTTGCCGTCCTGCCGGAAAAGTCAAAAAATTTGTTGTCCTTGCGCTAAAACATTGGAAGGGACGAATGCATGGGCCGTCCCCCCAACACTTTCTTTGGGGGGGGCCGTCCCCTCTGTCCCCCTAGGTTTCCGCCAGTGGAGAGGGGGAAAGAGAAGAGTAGAAGGAAGGAGATGATGAACGGAAGGGTATGGCAAAGGCAGACGTTGTTAATTAGTGCCTTTCTGCTGTATCATACACTGGTTATTAGGCCTAATGTCTTAATGTCTTGTGCATTATGTATCGTTGCTTTACTCATTTCTGACAGCCACCGACGACCACCTGTTCTGCTGTTCAGTGTTCAGTATCAGTCGCCATCTAGCGAAGAACATCAGCAGCTTCTCCGTTTGACACGATTAATCGATAGGTGGCGTCTATGTACAGTAGCCCCAATTACGACCTGCCGCTGCCTATCATGGTGGCGCCGACACTGTGTATAATGTTGAGTAAGTAAGTAAGTGCATTCATTATTGAAGCTGCTACTTTCGCATTCCGATGTTCAGATGTCAGGGTGATGATTGCCGGGGGTTGGGGGTTTCAACCCCCAGTCTTTCTTAGAGCTCCATGTTAAAATCTGTTTTTCACACCCCGATTCCAAGTGGATAATGGTCCCAACCCTCCAGTTATTTTTCACATTTCTTACACTGTCAGATGTCATAATTTTATATGAATTAGGTATTCTGACTTCAACAACAGCTTTTGTCATGATTGTCCTGGTCAGCTAACGGTGGTCTTGCGATTGGAATCTGGGCTGGCAATGGATAAACGGCGTTTTTTCTGAATGAATAACTAATGGAGTTCACGCCACCACAGGGTTCCCAGAACCGCCGAAATTAGGCAAGTGTCAGTTTTTAGGCAGGATGAGAATTGCCGGGGGATTATGTGGTTCTAGTTCTACCCCTATTTTTTAGGATTATATATATTATATATATGTCACAACTCATTCGCCAGAGGGAGACTCTTCCTTCTTGTAGCAGTAGACAGCTTCAGAACACAATGTCTGTCTGTCTGTCTCTTTCTTCGCGTCTGTGTGCCTGTCAGTCCGTGCCTGTCTGTATGTCAGCCTGCCTCTGATTGCATGAGCCTGTCTATCTCTCTCTATGTCTGCCTGATGTATGCATGTGTTTGTTTGTCTTTCTGTCTGTATGTGTATGCAGGGCCGCCTTCGAGCTTTTGTGGGCCCGGGTGCTGTGACTAGCCCTCCTCCCAATAGCTAGCCCCTCTGAGAATCTACCGGTCCCGCACGCACATATTTTTTTACAGACTGTATGTAGGACTCCACTCATGCAAAAGAAACAAATTTCAATAATGTAGGCCTATTATTAGGCCTATAATTTGTAAATTATAGTCGTAAAAAGGGCAGACGACTCAAAGTAAATTATTCGAAACCACTCATTTTGGTATATTATGAGCTGCACAACTTTCGAGGCTACATGTGGGTTTCAATTATCAGCCAGGTTCAGCTCTGTATAAGCCATAAATTCTAGTGAGAGTTTTTTCTTGCTTGTGTATACACTTAGTAGTCTATCTCGCCAGAACTCAAGTGCTGTGTGACGCATTGTAAGATGACACAATTTTATCTAGGGCCGCATAGGCTGGCTGTCCGTTATGAGCCTTTATCCGTTTTTTATTATATATTTTTATATGGCAAATATCATTATGTTCTAACAATTAACAAAAGGTCCATGTAACAAAGAAATCGTCAAAAGACATGTATCTGAACAAAGATAGTGACTTAACAATATAGTGTTTGTAGAACAAAGAAGGAATTAACCATTATCCTAACAACGTAGCAATATGCATAGCTAATGACATTACAGTAGTGTTGTAGACCAAGAAGATGTCGTCATAGCAGTACAGAGCTATTGTCGCAACAGCAACTTGCCCATAATGAAGTGTGTTACCGTTACGCAACAATATTGCATAACAAGGAGAAGCCGTCACAAAACGAATTCAACACCCCCCCCTTGAAATAGGTATGTAGGCATGTAAGTAAGTATGTAAGCAAGCAAGTAAGTATATTCTTAATTAAAACAACCAGCTTCCAAACAGCAGTTCAAAATTCACATTAGGCAACAGAAACTAGCAGGACTAAATAAACTAATCAGTATGTGAACAACATTTCAGCTATAAAATAATGTTTTCCTCATTAATTTTGATTGTCTGCTTTTGGGAGCAACTTTGGCGCATAGGTTATAACCGTTTGCTTTGCTGATGGGCGGGGGGAAGAAGCAACCCGTGGAGGATATGGCCTGGATTTGCAAGAACCATCTAAACAAAATGGTATCAACAAGACCACATAGTTCCTCGAACTGGGCCATCACACCCGGAAGTTATCGCTGGCGGATCAGATAATTAATTAGGGCCTGGATGAGCACACCCCCCTTTCGGAAGCGCTGAGCAATTGCGAGTGAGGGACTTGTCCAAGGTCTCTACGCGGCGACTTGAGGTGGATTAGAACCTGGAACCCTTCGGTACCCACTATAACATTGCCCCCCCCCCTTCTGTCGGCTGACCCGCGGCCTGATATCACAACATACCTTATTTACTTAGTTGAAGGTTGGGGAAAAAACACTTCCTTCCAACGCACCATACACGAGTTCAAGGCCATACCTCAGACTGCAAGACAACGGAAACTCTTTCCCAGAACAGTCACGGGCATTGGCGGATACTTGGGCGGAGACTGGTGGGGGGGGGGGGGCGAACGAGTGGCGCCGAAGGAAGGGCGCGAGATTTAGGGCTGACGAAAATCGAACATGGCTGAGCCTTTTTTAGTCATCCGGCCGAAATCTCTTCCCCAGTGTATGCAGTGTGTATCTTCGTGACGTGTCCACGCCCTGACACTCAAAAAAAATGGGGGGGGGGGGACAAATGCATGGGCCGTCCCTCCAACTCATTGGGTGCCCCCCTATAAGTCTCCGCCCATGGTCACGAGTGACAGGTCCCTGGGCTTAATAAAAATACAACATCATTTTAATATACACCGTGAGTCAAAAAAAGTAAGCCAAATTGTTTTTCATATATCTCTAATGCCTGATAACATATCACGCTAAAATGTTCCAAATATTTAGAGACTTGGACCAAGAATATGATTCCAAAATTTCATGGGATAAAATTGAACGGATAAAAAGATATGAATCTGTAAACTTCATATGCCGAAATTGCCGTTTACAAGCAATTTTTTTGTCAGATTCAATAAAAAGTAAGCTAAACTGTTTTTATTATATCTCCAATGCCAGCTAATTAATCATACTAAATCTTTCCAGATATTTAGATAATTGAACCTAGAATAGGATTCCAAAATATCATATAATAAATTTGAACGGATAGAAAGATATGAATATTTGAACTTGATCTCCGAAATTTCAGTTTTCAGCAAATCTGTTATGGTGTTCGCTGCAGTTTTGATGCCTGATAATTCCCAATTTTGGTCTTCAGTGATCCTGGAGTAAAATTTTACGGAATATAAAGTGTGGAGCGTGCATAATGAAAGACCGAGTCTACCAGATAACAATCCATGATATAAACGATCTGAAGCAACGCTTGTTGGAAGTGTGGGATGGCCTGGACCAGAGGATAATCGACGATGCTGTTGCCTAATGGCGCCTGCACCTCAAGTGCTTGCGTGCAAGCTGAAGGATGACATTTTGAGCATCTTATTTAATTAAATAATCAAATCATACTGTTGGGGTCATATTGCTAGTTCAATTATCTACATATCTGGAAAATTTTAGAATGATTGATCATCAGGCATTAGAGATATGAGAAAAAGTTTGACTTACATTTTACTGAATCTGACAGAAAATTGCTTGTAAACAGCAATTTCGGCATATGAAGTTTAAAGATTCATATCTTTTTATCCGTTCAACTTTATCTCATGAAATTTTGGAATAATATTCTTGGTCCAATTCTCTAAATTTTTGGAAAATTTGTGCGTGATATGTTATCAGGCATTAGAGATATATGAAAAACAATTTGGCTTACTTTGTTTTGACTCACGGTGTATAATATAGCCTACTATATAATATATGTATACAGTAAATGATTTTATTAAGTTGATAATTTGAAAAATATGTTTAGAACGGCATGAATCATAAACTTTGTATTAGCTACTCAACCGCCGATCCCCTAAAATCACCGGGTCTCTTTGCTTTTACTCCAATCGCCTTTCTAAGTGGGCGTGTACCCTGATGCCACAAATCTGTTAACTTATTTAGCAGATAGGTTGAAAGAGGTGTGAAGTGTGTGAAACATCCTTCAAACACCACATCTGCGAGTTTAAGGTCAGACTGTAAAACAACAGAAACTCTGTCTGTCTGTCTGTGTCTGTCTGTCTGTGTCTGTCTGTGTCTGTCTGTCTGTCTGTGTCTGTCTGTGTCTGTCTGTCTGTGTCTGTCTGTCTGTCATCGAGACTTGTTCAGACTGTAAGACAATGGTCTCTCTCTCTCTCTCTCTCTCTCTCTCTCTCTCTCTCTCTCTCTCTCTCTCTCTCTCTCTCTCTCTCTCTCTCTCTCTCGTGGGCGTCGGCTTATTTACACACGCACACTCACACACACGCGCATAGCTGTCGGGCCACTTTCCCGCAGAAGATTTGGCCTAGAAACTGTTTTATGGTTTAAATATAGCCTGGTCCCGGCTGCAACAAGTGGACCATCTGTTGTGTTTGTTATTTGGCCTTTTAATGACAAGCCCCGATGAGTCCCCGTAGACGCATGACAAATGTTTATCATTGACCCTTAACGTTTCGTTCTCATATTATAAATCTCGCCGCGCGTGCGATCCTAAATCGTCCAAACAAGAGTCATGTGTGCTCAAAATAGCCATCACGAACAACAAGAACAACAGCAGCAGCAGCAACGTGGTTCTATTATATGTTCTTGTTCTTTCTATAAACATCCGCCATATTTACGATTTAGAGTCTTAGACAAACAACCTATGAGAGTTAGACCGATGTTTACATGTCAGTCTGATAAAGATGACCTCCCTCTCTTTGTCTCCATCCATCCATTCGTCCGTCCATTCATCCATCCATTCATCCATCCATCCATCCATCCATCCATCCATCATCCGCGTACCTACCTAACTATCCACCGAAATGTCTGACTGTCCGTCCGTCCGCCCATCCATCCATCCTACTTACCTACCGACCGAAATGCCTACCTATTTACCGAAATGTTTGTCTGCCTGGTTCTGTCTGTCTGTCTGTTTGTCTGTCTATCTGTCCGTCCATCCGTCCTTACACAAACCTACACACACATACGTACATATATTGTTATAACTTATACGTACATTTAAGCATTCTTACATCCATGTCTTTCTTTCTTCCTTTCATTTTTTCTTCCTCCCTCTTAATTTGTAAGTGTATAACTGTATATATTTCTACATAATGTATGCATGAACGTATGTATATCATACATTCATAAACGCTATTACATACATAAAGTATACATAGGCCTATACATGTCCAAAAATTGTCCATATATATCGCTGTATCTGTCTCTTCGTATGTGTCTGTGTGTATGTCCCTGTCTTTCTGTTTCTATTTCTCTCTATCTGTCACGTTATGCTGCTTACCAACTAAATGTACTGACGACAATAATAAAATAATGTATATTTATGTATATGCACCGCGATACGCCTCACAGAACTTAGAGATCACCACGACCTGTTTTGCGCATAGAATAATATTACAATGTAGATGACCTCTTCGCAATTGATATACAAAAGCATGTTGTGCTATCCTGTGTATTGCATAAATAGTTAAAGATCTGTGTTATGTCATCTATTGCCATTGGCAATATTAAGCCGTTTATTGCTTTTGTTACGTACAATATATTATGGCGTGTGTGTATGTGCGTGCGTGTGTGTTTGTGTGTGTGCAGGGCTGTTTTAAAGGAATTTTTAGAACTGCACAACCCCTTCTTTTCCTTCCAATCATCCATGTAGGCTACTTCCAATCGGAGGACAATGACCATTTTTGCTAGTTTTAACTGTACAAAAGTGCTTCTACAACTAAATCCATTTAGAACTGCACATTTTCTGTACAACTGCACGTTAAAAAAGCCGTGTGTGTGTGTGTTTGTTTATCTGTGTGCGTGTGTTTGTGTGCGCTTGCGTGTGTGTGTGAGTGCGCGCGCGTGTGTGTATGTCTGTGCGCGCTCGTCGTGTGTGTGTGTGTGTGTGTGTGTGTGTGTGTGTGTGTGTAAGTCTGTGCGCGCTCGTGTATGTGTGTGTGTGTGTGCATGCGTGCGTGTGCGTGTGTGTTTTAAGGATCTTTCAGTGACCCACTTGATGCATCTCAGACTCTCAAAAGTTGATGAGTCTCAGTTGAATATGGGCCAAAAAAGCAGCCAACTTCAGCCAGGCCACAGTCAGCCCCCCCTTCTCTCCTCGCCCCAATTTCGTGTGGGAAGGGCGACTAATGTAATGAGAAGGATCTGGTTATTCGGTGCACTTGTCTCAGAGTGTGTGTGCCTCCGTCATCGTCGTCGGCCCCGAGCTATAAAAAGACACCAGACGGAACAGACGAGCGCGTGGCGCTACGTCACATCCGGTCCGGTCGGCGCGTGCGCAATGCTGGATACTTTAAAGACGCAGACCGCGCGTTTTATAAATGCACAGACGCGTGTTATACGCGGAAGCGTGCTATACACGCGTATATTTCTTTCTATCTATCTATCTATCTGTCTGTCTGTCTGTCTGTCTGTCTGTCTGTCTGTCTGTCTGTCTGTCTGTCTGTCTGTCTGTCTGTCTGTCTGTCTGTCTGTCTGTCTGTCTGTCTGTCTGTCCATCCATCTATATATCTATCTATCTATCTATCTATCTATCAGATAGATAGATAGATAGATAGATCTATCTATCTATCTATCTATCTATGTGATTTATATAGCGCCTCTTCAAGGGCTCTACTCAGAAGCGTTCAAGTGCACAAGTTAAATATTTTAAGTACATCAAATTGCGTTAGTTCATTTTAAATCCTGGATCCTTCAAGTCGGCCGTGTTGCCGTTGGTATAACGCCCCCATATTTCACAGAAACCACTAGTTAGGTCTTGAATTGCGACGGTGCCTGCCATAGTAGATTAAAATAGCTGCAAATGAATCGTGATCTCAAAATTACAGCAGGGTTGAAAATTTTAAATAGAGGGAACAAGTCTATTCGCATGCACTTAGTCACAGCAATGGATGGGCGGGACGTGGAATCGGTTACGGGTCAAGGGCAAAGAGATCAGGCAGACAGACAGTCAGTCGGCTAGGGTGGATCATGGATGGTGTCTAGAGTTGAAACGACGTTGGGGTGAGGGGGAAAGAGGAGGAAATGGAATAAGATTTGTACAGCAATGTTTTCGGCTTTGAGCAAAAGACCTGTGGGGAGATTTAAGAGGTGAAGTTTTGGTGATTTGTCGCTGTTTGTTTTGACAGTCTTCAACCTTGAAATGCCTAGACCAAGACCTAAAGAACAAAGACTTTGGTCTCAAGACCAAGACTTTAAACTTAAAGAACAAAGACTTTGGTCTCAAGACCAAGACTTTAAACTTAAAGAACAAAGACTTTGGTCTCAAGACCAAGACTTTAAACTTAAAGAACAGAGACTTTGGTCTCAAGACCAAGACTTTAAACTTAAAGAACAAAGACTTTGGTCTCAAGACCAAGACTTTAAACTTAAAGAACAAAGACTTTGGTCTCAAGACCAAGACTTTAAACTTAAAGAACAAAGACTTTGGTCTCAAGACCAAGACTTTAGATCTAAAGACCAAGATCTTGATCTCAGGACCAATACCTTAAATATAAAGACCAAGACTTTGGTCTCAAGACCAAGACTTTAAACCTAAAGAACAAAGACCTTGGTCTGAAGACCAAGACTTTAAGCCGAAAGACCACGACTTTGGTCTCATCACGACCAAGACTTTAAACAAGGACCAAGACCTTGATCTCAAGACCAAGGCTTTTTAGCCTAAAGACCAAGATCTTGGTTTCGAGAGCAACAAGACTGCGTAGTATACCGTTCGGATATCAAATTAAAGGCTTATAACTTATCCCATTGTTCTACGTTGTTTCTATTTGCATTGTAATTTGATGTAAGCGTTAAAGTTGTCAGACAACGATGGCGTTTTGGGCTAGAAGAATTCGTTGGGTAGAAAAACTCTTAAAGTACATGGGTACCGCACATTGGCTGAAGAGTACTTGAAGAGTACTTGAAGAGGCTGAAGAGTACTTGCCCCTGGAAAAATTGATATCTATTTTTAACATCTAAACAAAATGTTTCTATTCTTTGAACCACTATGAGAATTGTGGAAAAATAACTGTGCACTTGGGGCATGCAATGAAACTTTATTATGGCATCCTAAAAAAGACAATAGGGTTACATCAAGGGTGAGAATTGCCGGAAGGGTTGAGGGAATTCAACCCCAGTCTTTCTTTGTGCCCCATAGCAAAGACTGTCTTTCACCCCAACTCCACCTGGACAATTATAGTCCGACCCCAGTTATTTTTTCCACAATTCTCATGTTCATTTGAACTGCCGTGCAACCCCTCGGCAATTCAGACAATTCTCACTCTGCCTTGAACTCCTCGATAAATTTGCATATTAAAGAGGGTGACGGCCTTGACCGACGACTAGGTCGTTGACCGTCTGGAGTAGGATGGCGTCGGCGACCAACCTAAGGAGCACTAGCGACACCGTGCGGTCGATAATCACAAACTCATCGGAAGTCACAGACTGTCTGCGTTTCTTTTATCTAATGTACAGCTATATGCACCCAATGCTCCTCACTTATTCAGTGGGGACACAGAGGTGGATCCAGGAGGATTATCCGGCCATGGCGCCCCCCCCCCCATTTAGGAATGCCACGTATCGTGGCCCCCCCATTTGGATTGAACATGCTGTGGAACAATGTATATATTACACATTTTGGCCCCCCCCCCTATTAAGAAATGGCCATGCATTGTGGCCCCTCCCCCCCCCCCCCATTTGGAAACGGCATGTATTTCCAGAAGTCAAAACCTGAGGATTAAAAAAAGGTCATCAGCTTTTTTGGCGGATGATTTTCCCGAAAATTTTGGTAGATGACACGAAAAATGTTTTCCCCAGACCCAAGGCCTAGAATGTTTTTGCCCCCCCCGTTCAAAGTTTCTGTATCCGCCCTTGTGTGGACATATATAGGAATGGGTCCGAATGGCGGCCAGAGTATTCCATCACTTTTGTCTGTAAAAATCCAAAATGTTTTTTAGAGGACTCGTTAAGAAGCTAAATATATTAGTTAAATCATATGATATTATCATAGCAACAACAACAGAAACAACAATAGTAATAATAGTGATTACTACTACTACTTCTACTACTGCTACTACTACTGCTACTGCTGCTGCTGCTGCTACTACTGCTGCTACTACTGCTGCTGCTGCTACTGCTGCTGATGATGATGATGACGATGACGACGATGACGATATGACGATTTAAATAGCGGTAGAGGCAGCAGGAGCTGAGTCTGCATGTGGACTGCAAAATCTAAGCGTGAAACTACGATGCAGTGCTCGCTCTGCATTCGGGAGCGCCTCTGCGTAGATAGAGCTTGAAGTGGCGCTATATAACAAGTGCACATACAAACAAACTGTATTGATCGCCGTAATACATGCAAGCATAACAGTTTAGACTTCAGACATTCATGTGTAGTGGCGTTAATGGGCGGATCTAAGGAGCATCGGGATCCACTAGGCTAACAGGACTGGTTCGTAAGTTTTTAAATAAAACAGCGTCTTTTGAAAGTTAATAAGTTTAATTAAAAGGTTTGATGTGGTCATCAACTAATAAATTGTTCACTACAGCAAAATGCAAGCCGCCAGATTAGGCCATATTAGATTAGATTAGTTCTAGATTTAGATTAGGTTCGATTTAGATTAAGATTATATTAGGCCTATTTAAATATAGGCCTATATTAGGATAGAATAGATCAGGTTATACATGTAGACAGAATAAATAGCGTGGTTTTTCCATTCGGAGAAAAATGCGTCAGCCGTCAAGTGTCGGAGAGTTGCCAATATTTACATTGTAGCTATATATATAATTATAATGTGATCTATTTTCTTGGAAAAATTAGTTGGTAGAAGCAATTAACGGCAATTTGGAATTTTATGGTTGGAGGTTTAACTAATAATAAGCCGACTATAACTAGAATTAAGAGAGTGCAGATTGCGGTTCCGCTATAGGATCTCACCCCCATCAATTCATTGAAAAATGAACAGGGTCAAGGCCATCATTATGACACGACCGCTATATAAAATCCGAGTACATTTACATTTACCCGAAGGTTGTTTATTTCATAGATTTAAATCTCTTGACTGGCACGGTCCGTTGGCCTGTACACGGGGACCTATAAACGGCGTGGCATCCATACAAACGCACGAGCGGTGGTGAAGGATCTCAATCGATCCGGACTTGGAGGTCCTTTCGACTACTCTTATGGACAAGTTGGGACAAACTTTCTGACTCAACTCAACGCTCGTGAATAAGCTGGCGCCCCGAGCTTGGTGCTCTATAAAAGTAGTCTGGAGATTAGCCTACAATGAACATGCAGGGTCGAAGCCATAATTAGGCCTATTATACGATCGCTATATAAATTAGTAGGCAATTACAATTACCTGTGAAAAGCATTCAACTGATGTCAAAGTAGTCTATGGCTCTAGAGTCTAGACCTACTTGGTAAAGAGATTTTAACTGATGTCGGTCGAAGTGGTCTAGGGCTATTATAGGCGTAATTAGTAAAAGGATTTTTAACTGATGTCGAAGCAGTCTATGGCTTTAGGCCTAATTAGTAAAGAGATTTTAACTGATGTCGAAGTAGGCCCTAGCCATGCAAAGCCTACTCAGGCTAGTAAAGAGTTGAACTAAACTGTGGGGCGCGGTGGTGTAGTGGTATGTTCGTCGCCTTGCAGTCGAAGGATTGCAGGTTCGAATCCAGCTCTAGTAGGGACCTTTAAGCAAGTCATTCACTCGCAATTGCTCAGCGCTTCGGTGTAAAACTCCGATGCACTGTCCGCGCTGCAGTCTGGAGCGCCTCTGAGTGGTAAAAGCTTTAAGAGGCGCTATAACAAGTGCGCATACAAACCTACAGACAAACAAACAAACATGTGGACGAACCAATCCGGAATTCACTCATCGACCACCTAGCGAATAAACGTTGATTAATCTTGAACAACAAAACGAAAGTGATACAGTCATGTATCCGAGTTATTAAATTGGTATTTTAAAAATAATTTGCTCTAAATTCGTGTTTCTGGGAACGGAATAAAAATTGCGGTGTGTGTGATGGCCTACACGACTCGACGAAATGAAACTGTGGTGAAAGTTGAAACTGTTAACCGCGGGATTTATGATAAGCAAATCCAGCTCAACCGGGTCCGAAGACTACCGCTAATAATTATCTGTCAGAAATGCATTTTCTTAGAAAGAACCCAAGGATTCTACACCGTGTCCCAATAAATCGGGCACCCTTTTTATAATGTGAATAAAACAGGCGAATCTTAATCGATTTTCAAAATTTCAAAACTGTTTTTATCCTGAGATAATTATCTTTGACTGATTCAAATATGACGTTTCTGGCATGAATATTGACGTCACAATTAGGTCATTTGCAGCAGAGAATTCAAATGTTAATGCCTTTCTCTAACGATTTTTGTTGACATTTAGTTTCGATATGTAAATTAACGACGTCATTATGACGTGATTTTTTAGTGAGGGCCGTTCATAAATTACCAATTTATAGATAATTATCTCAGGATAAAAACAGCTTTGAAATATTGACAATCGATGAATATTTACCAGTTTTATTCACATTATAGAAAGGGTGCCCGATTTATTGGGACACAGTGTATATTAAGCACCCGGCCACTCAATGTCTGTTACAGATGGTGCCAGTCCAAAACCTACGAAAAAGAGGAGGACTGCAGCACAAATCATCCTTGCTATGATGCAGCGCAATAAAATAGAAATTAGGTTTAGGCTACAATTATTTGTTTGAATGAATTTAGCATGTTACACTTTCTATTTTATCTCTGAGAGTTCAGCTGTTTTATCTCTGTAGGCCTAATATAGACCTAATATAAATACATAATTATTTTTATTTGCGTTTCGCTCTGTAATATTTTCGTTTTTGCTCTGCAGGCCTAATATTTACGTTCTGATGCATGTGCTCGAAATTGTGTTGTGTTACGAACTGGGCCAAGCCCAAGGTCCGGCTTCCTAAAACGGCCGATTGGCAGTGCGGCTCTAGGCTAACCAGGTCAAATTTCACGGTGAAAGGCGAAACGAGTAACAAGAACTACGTGTTTATGGTTAAAAACAACAGTCACGTCTTCGGCTAGGCCTACTGGTGTTTATGTTGCTTTGATAGGCGTCTGCACCAAGGACAGACCCGCCATTATTTTCGGTCCAACCTTCAACGATCATAAACAACGAATCACATCGCAAACAGGACACGCACGTGACCATGTTTCATGTTACGCATACGATATTACGCATGTTAAGATATAGCATGTTACGCATGCTATATCTTGAGCACCTCTGAGTAGTTTCTTGAAGGGGCGCTATATAAATGCTCTGAATGAATGAATGTTAAGATGTAACATGTTACGTAGACCTATGTGAAGATATAGCATGACACGCATGTTAAGATATACATGTAGCATGTTACGCATGTTAAGATATAGCCTATAGCATATTACGCATGTTAAGAAATGACATGTTACGTATGTGAAGATATAGCATGTTACGCATGTTAAGATATAGCATGTTACGCATGTTAAGATATAGCATATTACACATGCTAAGATAGGCCTATGACATGTTACGTATGTGAAGATATAGCATGTTACGCATATTATAATAAAGAATTTTTTCCTTGGTAAATAGGCCCAAGTAGCGGGATCACTCCCTTCGGGTAGCCTATTGCTCCCTACATTTCACAGAAATGATTGTACACTAAGCTTCACCATCGTAATTGTTAACTGTAATTGATCACTTTGTGTACTATTATGAATGCATAATTGTCTGTTTGATATTCTTGGGATCAATAAACAAGTTCAAGTTTTTAAGATATATCTTGTTACGCATGTGAAGATAGTGCTGCGCGTGCGAATATCTATTATCTACGCTACTCTAATGTTACGCCTTTGGAGATATTACAAGTTAGACATGTGAAGATTTAACATGTCACGCACGTGTAGATTTAACATGCATGCTCCACATGTTAGCGTCTGCATTTCAAGCGTCTACATGTGTTACACGTGTGTGCGTGTGTGTGTGTCCGTTTATTTTTAAACCCGTTTTCTCGTTCGCACGCGCTGCTGTATAGTTCACCGAGGCTATTCTGGTTCGCCAGTCGGACCACGAGGTGATCGAAAAACAGCGTCTGGGGCGCAAGCGGTCTCCTTTCGCAGGGCTCTCTTGTAAGAGGCCGTTATACATACATCCTGTCAAGGTCGCCGTGAGCTTACTAAGAGAAATTTTTGGCCCACGCCCCACCCACGAACCAGCCAGGCTAAAGTGCCGCATAATATATTCCTCGCGCCGCGAACTACTGGGTCGGGTCAGACGAAGGCCAACCGGCTACAACGGGCCAATAAGTAAGGCAAAACAGTTTTGGAGGACGCCCGTGTGCCGCAAACACACATCGAAGCGTAGGCACGAGGTCCCGCACGCGGTGTTGGCCGACTTTCCTAAGCTTGTTTATTATCGCTATCAACGACCTCTACGCTGCTACGCCTACGGGCCTTCGTGTCATGGCCGCCGCCGATACCCCCACCAGGCTGGCTGACTGCCCGGCCGGCAAACGACTATTCAACGCTCAGTGCTTGGCGCGTGTGTATCTCTTCGTGCCACTGCGTCTGTCTGCGTCTGTCTGCGTCTGTCTGCGTCTGTCTGTCTTTCTCTGAACGGCGCTCCAAGGTCGTCTGGTGACCGATTGATTGACTAAGAACGCCGCGCCGCGCGTGTGATAGCCTCGACGACGTCCGACGAAAATTTTGCGAGCACGAGCTTGGCTTCGAGAGTACTGAGCTAAAAATGGTCCATGTTTGTTGCCATCGCTGGAGATAGGCGCCGCGTGCGCTGCGTCGCCGCCGTAGACGACTTCACGAAATAAAAACTTCGTTTTTGTATCTGGCTCTATGCATGAACTTGTTGAACTAACTTCGGCTCGTGTTGGTTAATTATAATCAAGGACAATGATTGCATGAATTTAAACGAAATTTGCCAATCTAACCACTTCCCCCATAAAATTATGTTCAACGCTAACTCGATAGGCTAGGGCTTAGGCCTAGGCCTATTTGAAAGTTAAAATTTATTAAACTTACGTTCACTGACATTTCTAAACGCCTCATTGAATTAAGAGATGAAGGCTGAAGAATAATACATTAAATTTATTAAATTGCTGAAAACCAGAAGCATACGGAGACAGACGAAATGCCACGCTATTTTCAGTTGAAGATAATGCGAGGGATGGGAAGGATAAAGGGAGATTTGTTCAACTTGAAAATCGGTGCTTCCATTTCTGAATTGAAGGTCTGGCAAGCAAAAATTTTAGGCCTAGATGGGCTTGACACAGGGGATGAACGACTATAGGCCTATTGGTTAGGTCTAAATCAACGAATTGCAAAGCCTATTTCCCAAACTATGGCGTAATTTATTACTTTTTATTATGTGAATGCATTTATAATCTATAATATTTAGATGACTGCTTACTTGCAGAAAAGTATTATTTGCAGAATTGCAGAGATGTTAACAGTTTGAGGATTTGCACTAGGCCTAATTGGGTAGGCTATGCAGATTTTTGCGCCAGCCTTGCGTAAGCCTGTCTAAGCTAACGAATCTAAAAATAGAAGAAAAAAGCATGTTTTTCTTTTCGGTAACGATGCAAATGATTATTTTACGACAGATATTTCAAATATAATGCATTATTGGACAGTGGGCACGCCTTTAACGATTGCTTAACTCGATTTTCAAAGACTGTAGCTGTATGATGACGTCAGAGAATGCGCTGTGGCTGGATCGATACGATCGATGGCCAGCCCAGCCCGGTGGATATGGCTGTTGACAGAGCCTTCTATTAGCCTACAGGCCCTACAGTAATAGAAGGCTCTGGCTGTTGACACCACACGGCGCCGCATGATAATGCCCAGAACGACCAAAAATATCAGCGCTTCTGATTTGTCGTTCGTTGCATGCGGCGGCGGCGCCTGAGTTTCAGGCGCACTGGTCTGGTGAACGCTAGTACGTTGAACTGATCGTGTCTATATTTAGCCGACGCAGGTGACCAAACTGCAAGAAGAACTTAAGCCGTTCTGGTGGCGAATAAGTCGCTTTACTTTTGCCGACAATTATAATCATTTATTGTTAAACGATTCTTGCACCAACTTCGTAGGATTTTAACCGAAAGTAACCGAAAGTACAAAGGCTGTCTTCGAATTACGACGAGTTGTGTTCAATTGGGAGACTGTTTTGATTCATGAAAGCGTTGGAAGTGGAGGAATTGTGACCGGCCGTCTTGCGGTTCCGATAATCTTTTTCTCATAGGTAAGTTGTTTTTTTGTGATGTTTTTGGTTTAATAATTACTTTATGACTTAACAATGTGTTATTGTTGGATGGGAACGGTTGGAATGGGGTATTTTAGCTTGATGAGGAAGACTTGGGGTTAAACTGGATCGCCGGATTAGCGGATGATTAATAATTACTGTGGGGCTGCGTGTGTTGTTGGGCAGTCAACCGGGCGGTGCGATCTTGAGGCCGCAGCGTGACTGGCGAGAGAGAAGGCGTTGGGCGGGACTGAGACTCATTGAGTGTTGTATTCGGTCAACAATCAAACGAAAGCCGTTCTTCGCTCGATGACATTTCGCAGGAATCGTTCTCAGATTTTTCAGGCTTAGAGCTTAGAAGCATAAGCGGTTAGATCGCAGACGGTTTTACGAGTTTTTATTGACGGTGTCTACTATATCGAAGGTATTTTTTTCTTAAGACTTCTTCAATTCAATGTGATTCTGCCTTTTTCGCATGGCAGTCACTGGTTTTTTTCAGCCTATACTATCATGGACTGAATGATTATATAAATTTAACCAATTTATGTGACTGATTGATTGATTGATTGATTAAGTACGAAATATATTACTGTAGATTTCTGGACTTTGAATTTATTTTCCTGCTAGTAAACTTTCCATAGGACTGGTGTAGCCTTTGAAGATGACAGAGTGGCATGCTATGTGAGTCTACAAGCGCTTGTTGTGAAGCAGTGTTGTAATTTATTGGTTCATCCTGTTGATTCATCATATATTCGTATTTGCCAGACTGTAGCTTTTGTATGAAGACGACAATGAAATCTCGAGTATTTTAACCAGCGTTTTGAGCGCGTGATGACAGATTGTTTATTCTATTGCAGTATTTCTTT
The DNA here is from genome assembly GCA_945859605.1 of Lumbricus rubellus. Classification (NCBI taxonomy): domain Eukaryota; kingdom Metazoa; phylum Annelida; class Clitellata; order Crassiclitellata; family Lumbricidae; genus Lumbricus; species Lumbricus rubellus. The sequence continues at coordinate 21,486,692 of OX243828.1, forward strand.
ATTACTAGTCCTCAAATGTTTCATGGTGAAGTGCTAAAAAAGAACCTTTGACTTCGCCTAAAAAGAGCCCAAGCTCAGAGCTATCTTAGCGTCTTTTTTATCTTGTGCTAGACCTGTCGCAACTTGTATTGCTTTTTTGTCTACCTTGAGTCAACGATGATGGATATGATATCTCTGTGCGAATGCCTGACGCGTTCTCTATTGATTTTCTCTACGATATGCGAGTCTCTGCTATCGGTTTTTTTGTTTTGAAAGACGAAAGATATCTCAACTTTCAGGGTTGTCAAGTGCGTTGGAAATTCCGGAGAGGAAATTCCCTGTTTTGTTCTTTGTGCAAACACATTCAACGGTGTATGTGACGGTCGAACGACTTGCATTCTTTAGGGCTTGGCTTTCGAACCGATTTCTGCTGTTTGCCGAACGCGAGCGAGTCGACGGGTGAACCAGTGCGGTTTCTCGATAAGATATTTTTGTAATAAGGAAATTCTAAGTCACTGCTTGAATAATGAATCTGTTGTTCACGGAATTTGGCCTGAACCAAGTTCGGATTTGGTGTCGTTTGCTGTCCTTGGTTGTGATTGTTGTCTGACATTTGTGATGCTCATTTTAAAAAGAATTTACCAGCAGTGCTTCTGACTCAAACTGAGTCAGTATGATGTGGTACTGTTTTACAAGTATCAGATGGAGTTGTAATGTATTAAGTACTACTGTATAGTATGAAATACACTTTTACTGTTGTCAAAAGCAGTTGTATTTTGCATTGCGTCAGATGCAGAACTTTTGCATTGTATTGTACAACAAGAGTTATTTTTTTGCTTATATGTCTTTATCAATTCTTCGTAACTGGCTATGAAAATATTAGGTTTTTTTTACCACAGTGCTGACACCGTAGTTAGGTGACAAGTGTACAGTAATAATATCTAACAGAAAATCAGCGGGCATCAGTGCAGTTTCGAAACTATCTGTCTCCATCTACTCGGTCTCAACTTCTAACTGGTATACCCTCCTCCTCATTTTCTTTCCTAAAAACTTTTTTTCTCGTGGCCTTGCACACTGGGAGCGCCTCTGAACGGTTAGCCCTAGTAGAGGCGCTTTATAAATGGTTTTATACAATACAATATCTGACGTTGTGTTCTTTTCTGTTCGAGCAGAAATTCTTTGTGACACAACGCGCAATGGAGCGCCTGCAGACATTCTGCGACACCGCTAGTCAGTCGCTCGCCTATCCACGACACGACGGCGGTCCCGTCACGCTGATGACCCCCGAGACGCAGGCCATGCACTCCGGCGTCGGACCACAGGGCTGCTCGAAGCAGATGATGCGGGCCGCTCGCTCGTTGGGCCAGTCGCCATACTGCTGCCCGAGCACCTCGCAACAGTCGAAGCTCCTCTACAACATCCTCAGCAACTGCAACTGGCCGAAAGACGGCGCCGACCAGATGAGCTGTCTCCCCATCAACGAACACCAATCCGTCTGCCACCAGACCCACTTCGCGCCCGAGTCGTCATCCGCCGCGTCCGGCCCTTCCATCTCCAACCCACCACCGTCGTTTAAGTTCGAGTTCAAGGGCCCGCTCGTGCCGCCGCCGCCACCGCCGGACTCGGGCCGCGACCTCCTGATGCCTTACAGCCGCCAGCGCAGCCAGTCGATGGGGTCCAACGGTTGGGGCTTCGTCGTCGACACGAGTCGCACGTCGAGTCACGACAGCCTGACGAGCTACGACAGCGTGTCGGACGAGAACCTGCTGCGCAACCACAGTCCGAACCAGCACCAGTCGGAGGTGCTCCTCGAGGTGACGCGCAAGAAGCTGATGAACCTACTGATGGGCGGCGGCGGTGGCGGTGGCGGAAACAACAACGGGGCCGAGCACGGCGGCGGTGGCAGCCCGCACTCGCAGTCCCCGGACGGCCAGGACGAGGAGATGCGCAGTTTGAGCCAACCGGGGAGCCCTCCATCGTCGAACCAGAGTGTCCAGGAGGTCTGCCGGAAGTACTCCGAAGGCAGTCAGAGGGTCCACATCAAGGCGAAGCTTCAGAGCGCCCGTGCTCGCTACGACCACCTACCCGTGGACCTCTCGTGCAAGCGGAAAAAGTTCATACGCAACGTCGCAAAGCAGTCTCTGATCGAGGGCGTCGAGGCGGACATTCTCCCGGACGAGGGCATCGACGAGTGTCTCGACCATTCCATCTTGAAGTCCGTGCTGACCGGTCGCGGTCGATCGAACTCTCTGTCGGTCTTCGAGCTGCGGCGGTTACGCATGGCCGGACGCAACGGCGCCGCGGAAGCCCGCAACGGCGGCGGAGCAGGACACACCCTTCTTAACATCAACTCGGACCTGTCGCAGCTGACCGGGCGGATCTCCGGGCGCCAGCGGGTGACGCTCGCCAAGAAGAACCTCCTGCCCGTCATCGCTCGCATCTCCGACCGACTCAACAAGATCGTCGAGTTCGCGAAGTCGCTCCCCGAGTTCATGCGGCTCTCGCTCGTTGACCAAAAGTCGCTGCTCGTGAACGCGTGTCCGCGACTCCTCCTGCTCTACATGGCCGAGACGAACCTCCAGTTCGCCGTGACGACGGTTCCCGACGGCGGACCTCTGTCGCAGTCCGCGAGCAATTCGTCGCTGAACCACGCGACGGCGGAGTGGGAGGCGCCGACGATGCAGTTTGTGGAGTGCGTCCAGAATTTCATCCGAAAGTGTCAGACGGTCGGAATCAGCGCCAACGAATACTTCTATATGAGGATGATCACGCTTTTCCATACTGGTAGGTGTCTCTTAACTTGTTCTTGCTTGTGTGTTTGTTTGTGTTTTTATGTGTGTCAGTGTATATGTGTGTCTGTTTACATGTCTGTGTGCATGTGTTTGTGTGCGTCTGTGTCTGTTTGCTTGTCTCTGTGTGTGTGTTTTGTTTGTACGTGTGTCAGTGTTTGTATGTAAGTTTGTGTCTGTGGGTGTATGGGTGAATATTTGAAAACCGGTAATTTTAGGTGCTCCATACAAGAGAAAAAAAGTTGTGATTTTTATTGTTAAAAGTTACATAAATCGAAGTGCAAACATAGTCCAAAGATATTAACAATATGATTCATAACGGATATGTCCTAGAACTCCCATAAACATATCGTTTTGAAAATGGTAGGTGTAGCACACGATGTCACCACCGCAACCGCATAATGTCACCACCGCAACCAATTAAAATGTCAGTAAACAAGTTGAATAACAAAAATTTATTTGCAATTTATTAGTCCAATAAAAACTGCATGATATGGAAAAAGTAAAATAATGTGAAATTAAAATGAACACCGTCAGATTATCAGAAAAAAATTATAGGAAGAACATAAGTTTAGGCGCAAAATGTCAACACCGCAACCGAATGGCATCAATAATATTCTAAACTGTCATAGAAATAGTGATCATGTAACAATAATGTACATCAAAGCTGTTGCATAAATACATTTAAGTAAGCCAGCCGTTATTAAAAAAAGCTTCAAAATATTTATTCTGAATAAAGTTTAGGTAACAGAAAGCAACAGTCTTAAATGTCACGACCGCAACCGTCAGCAAATGTCTTAATGTCAGCAAACTTCAAGACATAAAAATATTAAATAAAGAACATCAAACCACAGCACCAAACTAGGCCTAGGCCTACTTTGTTTCATGCTGCTGAAATGCAGTGTATAAGCCAGTTATTTCTAGGAACTGAAACAAAAACTGAACACAGCATAACTGCTTTAAATATTAGCCTACAAGCCTATTTTTAACAAAATAGCAGGGTATGGTTACTAAAATGGATAAAATTTGACTTAGAGTTAACTGGTAGCCAGACTCTACTACTGGAACAGTGTCAAAACACAATGGTTTCTCATGTTAATAGTCACTGAAACCCTAGCAATTGAGCAAGTGTCAGAGCCGCGACCATGAAGTCACCACCGCGACTGCTTGCATGGTTGCGGTTGTGACGGTTGCGGTGGTGACAAAATTGTTTAAAGTTTAAATATTAGGCCATCCCCGCTTCACTAGCGTATACAATGATAGGTCCCGTCTCATCTGTACTTGCTTGCGATTTGATACATGACAATTAAAATTGCTTAGATATTAATGGTATGCCTGCATTATTGGTTGCGGTGGTGACCTTCAATAAACATACGCGTGATGGTTATCCGACATTTATTGCTAATAAACTGTCTTAAATTATCGTAAATTACATTTACAATACGCTATCGGCTAGTGAAGACGCAGGAGATGCAATGTAGCAGTGCGCAAGCGTAATCAACACACGCGAGGCAGTGCTAATAGGTGTGCGCCAGCTGCGGTTGCGGTGGTGACATAGAAAATTGAAAGTATGTTACAGACGTTTGAAAAATTATTTAACACTGAAAACCTATCCTTGAAGATTAATTCTGTACTCACTGTGATGAAAAATCATAATCTCTATTAAATGTTCACAAAAGTTTGTAAAATTATTAAAATGCATTAGCTACTACTTGGAATTTTAAAAAAGTAACCTACCTTGGATACAGGTTGCGGTCGTGACATTTAAGGCTTTTCTTTCAATAAATCAATATAATATATAAATATTAAAATTTGGTTTTTGAATAAATAGATCTGCTCAGTTAATACCTATTTAATGGTGTTTCGCTTTTTAAAATATGATAACCCGATTTTTATTTAGCATGATGAAACTTAAAATTACCTATTTTCAAATATTCACCCGTATCTGTGTTTGTCTGTCTGTCTGTCTGTGTGTATCTATGTGAATGTGTACTGTGTGTTTGTGTGTGTCTTTGTGTTTGTGCGTGTCTGCATGTGTGGTTATATCCAGTGACTGTGGGTGTATTTGTGTCTGTCTGTGTGTGCGTGGGTAGGTGTATGACCGAGCAATTAATGGCAATTGAAACGATTCTTTACGAATTTAATATGCAGTTTTTAAAACCATGATGTCTACTGATATTCCGTACAAATGAAGAAATAAATGTCTATAGACTGATATTTCGTATAAATGAAGACATAGCACCAAGTGAACCAGTGAATTTGACAAATGACAGAGGTGACAGTGACAGTGGAGAACATTTTTTTGTACCCATTGCCACCAAAATGACTGGCATAAGAATCTGATGATGAATGTCTATTGTCTACTTTCGATGAATTTTTAAAATATACCTTTCGGCTGAGCAGTGATTTTTCCAGTTCTTAAATGCTGATGGATTGGCCAATGATGAGTTCTTTTTGGATTCTGCTTCTTTGTGAATGATTATTATTGCATCGATATGATGTCGAAGATTTAATCTTAATCTGATTTGAATAATTTGATTTGATTTAATCTTAATCTGATTTGATCTTAAACTGATTTAATCTTAATCTGATTTGATCTTAATTTGATCTGATCTGTTGTCGATTAGAATCTTGATCTTTGTCGCCAATGGATATAAGATTTCTAAGACTGTTACACATGCTATTTCTATTCTATACTTATTCTAGTCTATTTCTTTTCTATTCTATTTTACGGATTTATAAAGAGCCTCTCACTGTACAACCTGTCTGACTGATTGTGTTAGAGGTGCTGGGCTCTGCTTTAGTTTTGAGCACGTGTTTATTCTTCTTTTTTGCGGTTATGATGCGTATGGTTCGCTTGCCTGCCCGCCATCCTGACTGTCTGCATTTTTTGCCTGTATGTCTACCTCTTTCTGTCACTTATCAGTCTTCTTTTTCTCTGGGAGCATTTCTCACAGGCTTATGCTGTGAGAAGTGCTTTAGAAATGATCAAATACAATACGTTGCAATCCAGAATTTCTTATTTCTAAATGGTATTGATTAAGTTGACTTTTGAAGTCCGAGAAAGACCTGCTATTAAAATTATCGAATAAAAATAATAATAAAATATTACTCGTTTATGAATAATTATTGTTGTTTTCTGGCACTCGGCCTGACTCGGGCCGCTGTTGATGGGGAAACCTCAGGGCGTGTAGGGTTGCCTTGCCGACCGTTGATTGGCAGGGTGCCAGCTTTTTTATAGTTGGTTAAATGCCAAACGTTAGTCATGCACACACTATCTCGGTACTCACCAACTGGGTGCTTGCGTGTGTGTGTTTGTGTGTGTGGGCGTCAGGAAGTGGCAGTCGTGATGATTATTGTCTGGCTTGTGTGTGTCTGTGTGTTTGTCTGTGTGTGTATTTGTTTCTTTTTGTGTGTGTGTTTGTCTGTGTGTATTTGTTTCTGTGTGTGTGTGTTTGTCTCTGTGTGTGTGTATGTGTGTGTGTGTGTGTGTTTGTCTGTGTGTGTCTCTCTGTGTGCGTGCATGTGTGTGGGTGTTTGTCTGTGTGTGTGTCTCTGTGTGCGTGCATGTGTGTGTGTGTGTGTTTGTCTGTGTGTGTTCGTGTGTGTGTGTTCTGTTAGCGATGCCCAAGGCTGCAGTGTTTTTTTGGCAGCAATTCCTGAAAACCCTTCAGTCGGTTCCTTCATTGGCAGCTGATGGTGGTGATGGCGGTGTTGTCATAGCCGGACATTGTCTGAAATTCCCCACGAATTAACCCCGCGGCTGAGTCATCGCTTTCATCGCTGGTTATTTGGTTGCGTGGGATGGTTAGATGTTGTTGGTGTGTGTGCGCGTACGTGTGTGTGTGCATCTGTACATGTGTGTGTGTGTCTGTGTGTGTGGGTGTGTGTGTGTGTGTCGCTTGGTGATGTCTGCTCTGTGTTTTCGGAGGGTGCTTTCCTGTGACGTCATCAACGCTTGTCCACCTCTTGATGTATCATCGTCTGGGTTTTTTTATGCTCAAGGTCATAGACTGACTCAGAAACTCTTCTTCTTCTTCCTGGTTGGCCTTCTACTCCTACCCCCCCCTAACCCCCACACCCTCTTAATCATTGTACTTATTCTCAATATCCTCTCCTGCTTTTTTTGTCCTCTATCGCGTGTTCGTCGTAATCTCGATGTGAATGCAACGTTGACAGCAATCACGGAATTATTATCTCTTTGCGACTTATCTCTGCTAGATGTCTATCTATGTGTCTTTGTGTGTGTGTCTTTATCTCTGTCTGTATGGGTCTCACTGTGTTCCTCTCTGCGTAGCTCTGTCTGTCTCTTTCTATGTGTTTGTCTCATTGTATTGTTCTATTTCAATGTCTGTATGTCTCTGTCTGTATGTCTGTCTGTATGTCTCTCTCGCTTTACATTGTCACTTTCTCTGTGTCTCCATTGTATCACACTGTATGTCTCTGTCTCTCTCTCTCTGTCACTTTCTCTGTGTCTCATTGTATCACACTGTGTATCTATGTCTCTCTCTCTGTCACTTTCTCTGTGTCTCATTGTATCACACTGTGTATCTATGTCTCTCTCTGTGTATCTTTGTATCACACTGTGTCTCTGTTTATATGTCTCTGTCTGTCTGTCTCTCGCTTTACGCTCTATCTGTCTATATGTCTCTTTCTGTATGTCTGTCTACCCCTGTCTGTCTGTCTGTCTGTCTGTCTGTCTGTCTCTCTTTAGTTTGACATTGAGAAATCACTGTTCTGTTTATCTTTATCTTCATATTTTTCAGGTCATGTCTGTATCGTGTTTATTCAGTTTATTCAGTTTCGATATGGTGCAAACCTATTCAACTATCTCCTTATTAAAAACCACAAACAGAATGGAAAGCATAACTGATTAGGCGTCTGTATGTCTGCGTCTGTCCGTCCAATGTCTCTGCGTGTATGTGTCTGTCCGTCCAATGTCTCTCTGCATGTATGTGTCTGTCCGTTTGGCTGTACTCTGTGGTATTATTACTTCTTAGTACGTTCTTCTGCCTCTGGGATCTGTGTTTCTGGGTCAGTTGACCTGTAGTGGGGTGATGATTAATTTAGATGTCCCGGTCGCCAGCCAATGAGAGCGAAATAGATTGTGAGATCAAGGTCAGGTTATTCGCGGTAACGGGTCCGACTCGTTGAAATGTCGGTCGTCAGGGCGACCCGTAAAGTAGGTCAGGCCGGCGGAGAAACTAGGTCAGTTGGGGTCATCCGAGTTCGACCAAATCGATGTGGGTTGCGGGTCGGTTCGTGCGGGATCAAGGCACCCGACGATGGGATTGGGAGGGGTCGATGGGTAGGGAGGTAGAGGGGGAGGGTGGGTGGATGATTGAAAAGAGGTTGTCGTTGTCGAGCCGTGGCTGGGAGCAGACGGTAGCGAAGTTGATTTTTTTGATTGGCGTCTTTTCTTTGATGGTCAACAGAGAAAACTTCTATTGTAATCTGTCCCCTATAGTTTTGCAAAGAAAACCGAAGACTCCAAACCCTGATGAATATTTATTATATCTTCCGGGTTATATAGCCCAATGTTCGTGCTGATGGCCAAGTTCGCCACTGTCTGTACTCTGACAGCGCCAGTCCAAAGCCTGGTCAAAGTAGGAGGGCTACACTGATCGTGGGGCACGGTGGTCTAGTGGTGGCGTCGTTGCCTTGGAGCCGGAAGGTTCGAGGTTCGAATCCACCTCGCCGCGTAAGGACCTTGGGCAAGTCCTTCACTCACAATTGCTCAGCGTTTCGGCATGAAACTCCAATGCAGTGTCCGCTCTGCATTCGGGAGCGCCTCTGAGTAGTGAGAGAGCTTGAAGGGGCGCTATAACAAGCGCACATACAAACAAACTGATCATCATTGCAATGTCGTTAAACAGCAACAAGCCACGGCCCAAAGTTCGAAAAGTCTATCGAACAACCTAAAAAAACATGCTTGTTATTTAGCGGCGCTCAGTCAAAACAAGGTCGGTGGACAGGTGAAGCCGGTTGGATACCAGCCCTGCAGGCACTCAGAGACTGCAGGCATTAACGTTGTTTTTCAGTTAGTGTGGAGAGAGAGCGAGAGAGACTGACAGACAGACAGACAGACACAACAGACAGTCTGTCAGAACGGACAGAGTCACACAGAAAGACTGTCAGACAGACGGAGAGACATATAGAAGAAGAGACATACAAAAGGAAAGACATGCAGAAGGAAAGACATACAGAAGGAAAGACATACAGAAGGAGAGACTAACAGAAGGAAAGACATACAGAAGGAAAGACATACAGAAGGAAAGACTAACAGAAGGAAAGACATACAGAAGGAGATACCGACAGACGGTAGAAACAGATGAACAGACAGACATATGGAGAGACGGACAGAGATTAATTGGCGTCCCGCTTTGTATTTCCTATTGTTCTGCACGTCCAGCCGCTCTGACCTCCTACTTTCGCTCGGTCGGAGCAGCGAGTGTTGTAGGCCACAGTAGACCAGTCCTCGTCTCTCTTGTTTATCGGGACCTGGTTCTATCTACGAGGGAGAGAAGGAGGAGGAGGAGGGCCCGGTGTCTGGGCTGGGTCGGTCGAGGCCAGCTAGGCCATGGTCCACTTCGTCCCGTAGGCGGATCTATCCTCGTCTTTGCCTTCTTCTTTGCCTTCTTCTTTGTATTCTTCTGTCCTCTTCTTTGTCTGCTTCTGTCTTGCTCGTTGGCGCTGAGGGAGTCCTGTAATTTTGTCGACGGAATCCGAGAGGAGTTTGGTCCGGTTGCATGTCTGTGTGTGTAGTTGTGTGTGTAGTTGTGTGTATTTCTGTTTGTATGTCCTTCAGATTGTTTGCATTGTGTGTCTGTTTTGCACGCACGTTTGTTTTGCAAAACCGTTTCCTTGGTCTGTCAGAAGGACTGCTACAAACTGGGCCGAAGGACTAAGAGTTATTTATATATAATAATATATATATATATATATGGATTATATATTTATATGCCTATATGTAATTGTATATGATTATATGTGTATGCATTTGCATGCATGTATTATTATGTATATAATCCATGTAATGTGCATATATATATCTATATATATATATATATTTATACACACCACATATATACTATATATAAACGGATATTTATCTTATATATATATATATATATATATATATATATATATATATATATGAAGTATAAAAGTTCGTAGGAACTTGGGCCGACATAATATCATCGAGGGCGAGGTCTCTCAGACCGTGGAGCAGGTCAGGACGTGTTATGCCGTGTTGGTCTTTAGCCTCTGCCCCACGCCCCTCCCTCATCTGACCTGAGGCTGAGATGACCTTGGCTGACGATGATAAAGAATGCCATCACTCTGTTGGAAACTTTTTAATTGATGTGTTCAATGCTGTTCATGTTGTTAAGATTCTCCCACCCGCATGAATAATTATTACGCAAAAAAAATATGTTGTGTTTCCGGTAACAGAGCTAAAAAAAATTGGGTAGGTAGGTCGGAAAATATTTTTATTTTGTAAAATATTTTTATGCAGTGACTATCCGAAAAAGTATACCCCACTAGTCTTTTTTGCACGCTGAAACAAAGTACGTGTTCTAAGCAAGTATAAACTGCCTATTTCCCGACTGTCTGCACCTAAAACTGCTCTAGAAACAGTCCTATTAATTTCATTTTGTTGACGTCTCTTATGTTATGTCAATACAAATGTGAACAAAAAAATTTTGAAAAAAAAATTAAATTTAAAAAAAAAATTTGAAAAATTTTGAAATTTTTTTTTTTTAAATAAAATTTTTTTACAAAAATATTTGGGTCGCGGCCCTAAAAATGGGTCGGTCGCGTTACCGGAAACACAACAATTTTTTTTACGCCTTACTAATTTAGGCTTTGTTGCTGTTTAAAACACGACACTGGCATAGCAGGATGATTAGTGTCGCCCTCCTCTTTTATCCGTGCTTGGGACTGGCACTGGCAGCGTGCAAACAGTGGCGGAATTATTACTAATTTTATTTTAAAGAGCATTACTATTAAATTTATCCAGTGTACAGCTCCCTTTCCTTCGGCCTCGGCTGAGGTACGGCGCTATATAAATTTTATTATTATTATTATTATTACTCCGATCCTAATTTGTGAGGGCGAAGAGCGGGCCACATTTTTCAGGAATTCAGGTCTTGCGGAAGCCCTTCTACCCCCGCAGTCACGCCGCTGGGCCTGGGCGGTCACGAGTGGGTGTCCGTTTCGGGGTCGAAGTTGCAGTGTCGTCCCTGGAACAGTGGAAAGTTTTGTGATCGTGTCTTCGCCTCTAGCTGCTTGTTTGTTTCGAGCCTGACTCACTCACGGCTTTGGCTGGCGATTCAGACGAACTGGCTGGTACCAATGTTCTTTCACGAACTGTTTTGTTTCATAACATACACCCACGGATCGTGTGCGCATGCGCGTGGGATAGGCAGAAGGTCGGCGGCTCTGTCCAATGTGTCCATCACATTGGCCTGTACCCTGTGATGAATGTCCCAGGTTGATTGTTTTACCTCAGGCTGCACAGATTTCTGTGGGCGTTCATGCATAGGATGGCTGATGGAAAACCAGGGTAGGGTTAGTCCAAGGACTTGTAGATAACCCCTTATATACATATATATTATTATTCTGATATATTATATGCATATACATATATATATATATATCGCAAACCAGTGGTGTAGTGGAAGGGGAACGCGGGGGAACGCCGTTCCCCCACTTTTTTGCAGGGATAATGGAATATTAATAATAATACTACTACTACTAATATTATTATAAAGAGCGTTCCCCCACTTCATTAAAGAGCGTTCCCCCACTTCATTTTTTAGGACTACACCACTGTCGCAAATTAATGGCTATCATCCTTATGGTATCAACGCCTGGGGGCCCTCGTAGCCGGGTTGTAAGACCCCTTCTGGGCCCCCTCTGTGTGCAACCAAATGTTAACTATTACAAAGATTTACATAAGCACTGCTTTATTACATTATTTGTGAACTTTTTGTTTTCTTGATTCTTATTGGTTGGCTGCCAAGTAAATGATTAAATATATATATATATATAGTATATTTGTAAATATATGTATTCATATAAATATAATATACGTATATGTGAGAGCATATATGTGAGAGCCTTTGGTGATGGAGGAAGGAGTAGTGACCTTGCGCGTAGAGACCGAAGTACCGTTCTGCGAACCAACGAATAAACTAACTTCACGCCGGCCACTGCCTTATGCTCTAGTGATGCCAGTCCCGAACCTGCATAATGGAGGAGGGTGGCGTGATAAATGACTATTCAGCGGAATTTCTGGTCGTTGTCAACCTGACTCTTGTTTAAAGCATTTATGATGTTTGTACCTGACGAACTTTGTTTGCTTCATGTTATGCCACCCCACTCACCCCCACCCACGATCTTTTGGATCGGTGCCGACTGTGGAGACGGACAATCAGTGGACCTTATAGGTGGACTTTATAGGGGGGGGGGCGAGTGTATTCGGTTCTTTTGTCTTTTTGTGCAAGAAAAAGACGTTGACAGACTTACATGCATACTTATGTAAAAGTTATGTTGTATGTGGAAACTTGCATTTTTGCATGCATGCATAGATAGTTGCACAGAGCACAGAGTGAGAGAGACGTAAGGCATAAGAGGAGAGATGGAAAGACAGAGGAATGAGAGAGAGGGGGAACAGGGACAGAGAGAGACAGGCAGAGAGTGAGACAGGGACAGATAGAGAGATAGGGACAGGCAGAGAGAGGGACAGAGAGGGAACAAGAGAGACAGAGTGAGATTTCACCTATAGATGGAGAGAAGAAGAGACACAGACAGAGAGAGAGAGGAGGAGGAGGAGAGATACATGCAGACAGTCGGTGACAACGAACCAGGGCAAGATGGAGAGATACAGAGAACAAATATTAATAGATATCCGCTTGTGTCTTTTGCTCTTTTGTTCTGATTTTCTGCAAATGCCATGTTTACCAAATGACCTTTGCCATTTCTCCTTCTATTCCTCTCATTATATGACATTATCTGTCAGTTTGTCTGTCTGTCTGTCTCTCTCTCTCATTCTGTCTCTCTCTCATTCCATCTTTCTCTCTTTAATATTTATCGCTGCCTACATTACCGGTACTTCTCAATCTTTTCTGGCAACTTCACCAGTGCATTATTAAACAATATACACATCCTTTTCCGCTACGAATGTGGTAGGAGATGGAAGTACATAAGCACAGACAGACAGAGACAGAGAGTTGCATTTGGCTTGCCGTCATCTGCAAGGTGAAGAGTAAAATCTTAATGTTTATCCAATACTATACGTGGCCATTGTGTTGGTGCGTATGGGTGTGTACGTGCGTGCGTGCGTGCGTTGCAATGCGTGTGCGCGCTTCGAGCGTTTTTCGTCCTATTTTCTGGAATTTAAGTCAAGGTGAGAAGAGAGGAGAGAGGACACGTGTGTTAATGAAATCAACAACATTCGTCCCAGCTTTGTTTCCCGACTCGGAGGCGGAAGAACCAGAAACTGGGACGAACGAGAAATTTAGACAGATTTCTGTCTAAAAAGTTAATTCATTTGCCCTTAATATCTATCCAGAGATTCTTGTACGCTTGTCTGTGCTTGTCTATCTGTCTACTTGTCTGCCTATTTTTCCTGCACGCCTGTCTGATTGATTATCAGCCTTCGTGTCTGCCTGTCTGTTTGATTACCTCCTTGTCTGCTTCCTGCCTGACTGTCTCCTTGTTTATCAGTCTGTCTGTCTGTCTTTTGCGAGTGTATGCTGGCCTGCCTGTCTATCTGTTGTGTGTCTAACCTGCCTTCGTGTCTGTCTGCCTACCTGCGTGTGTGCCTGCCTGGCTGCCTGCGTTCACTGTCTGTCTTTCTGCTTGTCCGTCCGCCTGTCTCTGTCTGTTTGTCCGTCCGCCTGTCTCTGTCTCTCTCTCTCTCTCTATGTGTGTGTGGCAGTAGAACTACGGGTATTCGTCTGATCGACTATTGCTGCCAGATCGGGAGGGAGGAAGTTGATCGGTTGGCAGATCGTCAATACGCTGTGTCTTCTGGTGCAGCTTTCGTTTTTGCAGTGTCTGTCTGTCTGTCTGTCTGTCTGTCTGTCTGTCGGCCTGTCTCTCTCTCTCTGTCTCTCTCTCTGTCTCTGTCTCTGTCTCTCTCTCTCTCTCTCTGTCTCTCTCTCTCTCTCTCTCTCTCTCTCTCTCTCTGCATGTGGGCGTAGGAAGGTCGGCAAACACCGATCCGCCTTGGCCTTGGCAGTTTAATGGGTCGGCGCGTGCAGCGCATATCATCGTGCCTCCTTCATTCGTCTCTCGCTTCTTCTTCTTCTCTTCCTTCACTCAAACAGACACGTGTATCATTATTATAACATGCGCCACAGCGGCACAATTATTAACCGAACCTCGGCACACACACACAGGCTGAAATGGCAGCGGATGAGAAAGCAGCGGATGAAATTATAGCTGAGACACTAGTTTTCAGCCGATGTAGAATGACAGGCAGACAGAGAGGGGCTGTTCTCTGTCGTTCTCTTTCCTTTCTTCCTTCGTTCGACGGTTTCATGCAAAAAATCTGATTTGTTTTTAGGGGAAATAGTTCATAGATAAATCCTGACGCCCTCTAAAATCACTAACTAGTTCAGGGACGTTTTTTAGAAGGCGTTCTGACATTCAGACAAACAGAGACAGACAGACGGACAGAGACAGACGGACGGAGGGACAGACGGACAGAGACAGACGGACGGAGGGACAGACAGATAGGGACAGACAGACGGATGGATGGATGGAAGGACGGAAGGATGCATGGATGGATGGCGAATACAACAGATGCTGGCAGTGTATAATAACAACATTGGTGAACTATCAGATTCTGGTGATTCATTGATTGTGTGACCTGTGCAATTGTTTCGTGATCTCTTGTTGGAATGGTTGATGGTTGTTTCGAGAACGATGATGGTGGTTATGATGATGAAGATGAGAATGATGTTTATGACAATGGTGATTATATAAAGATGATGATGGTTTTATTATGATGATAAATATGATGTTGATAGTGATGATGATGTTTGTGGCGATGATGATCATGATGATAATAATCGTGATGACGAGGACTATTATTAAATTAAAATAAATTTTTACATAATGTTTTATTATTATTAAATTAATTTACAACGCGCGCATGGTCACACCGAATTGTGAATCTATTAAAATAAATGTGATGATGATGACAATAAATAGGATGATAAGGATGATGATGATAAAGGTGATGATGATGATGATGATGATGATGGCGATGATGATGAGGACAAAGAAGGTGATACAACGACGATAATAGCGATGATGATGATAGATAGATAGACAGACAGACAGACAGACAGATAGACAGATGATTGTTGCGTTGTATTAACGGTTGTCCATGTTGTCGTTCCAGGAGCCGGGACGCTGGAACGATCTCAGCTGGCCGACCAGATGTACTCGGAGGCAAGGCAGGACCTGCAGGACCTCGTCCAGCACAACCATCCAAACGAGAAGCTGCGTTACTCCACCCTCCTCCTCTCACTGCACACCCTCTTCGGCATCCACTGCGGGATGCTGCAGGCGCTCTTCTGCAAGCATCTTGCGGATGCGGGTGGAATCGGCGCCTTCATCAACGACGCCCTCAACGCAGCAGCAGCAGCCGCTGATGAGGAGGAGTCGACGCCGAGCAACTGATGGTGATGCTTTGTTGTTGCAGCAGCATCGTCGTTGTCGTCGTCATCATCTTCTTCTATTTCTTCTTAAATCCCGGTGAAAAACAATTTAAAACAGTCAGACTGAGATGTCCCCTGTTGTTGTTATATGACAGGGGAATGAAAAACTGTGTTTGTGTGTGTGTTTGTTTGTGTGTGCGTCTCTGTATGTGTGTGTGCGTAAGCGTGGAGAGAACTCTCTCGGTTTTGCTCTGTTGCGGCTGTTTGTGCGAGGAGAGGCGGTGGAGAGAGAGATGGGACTTTGCTGTGAGGCCGTCTGTACGTTCCCAGGTCCAACCGTCTGGAACAACGGTTTACCTGTCTGTGGAAACGGTTGACCTGTCTGTTTGAACGGTCGACCTGTCTGTTTGAACGGTTGACCTGTCTGTTTGAACGGTTGACCTGTCTGGAACAACGGTTGACCTCTCTGCAAACGGTTGACTGGATGGACCATTCAGCTCGCTCGGATAGCATCATCGTTCGCAGGGGTTCTGGACTTGAAGATCCTTCAGAACCCCTCGGAGTTCGTCCCATCAGAGTGACTCTTGTTTAGTTTGTGTTGAAATTAAGCATGACAGTGCGCCGTGGTTCTGTGACGGTTGAACATTGTAACTTTTATGTTTTGCCATGAGAACAAAGACGCGCATTGACTATAATTATTGTTATTGTATAGGGAGACTTTAATGTTAGTTGTTTCATACTTGTGAGGCTGCTCGGGGCTGGTTAGAGAAATTCCAAGGCCCCCTAGGCAGTGCAGTTACGGACCTCTAAACTATGTTAGGGCTTAATGAATAACAAATTTTTGTTAGAAACAGATTGAAATGTGGGTAAAACCAGCAATTTTATGTTTATATAAAAATATGTTTTATCAGTTGTTAACTTGAAGTTTCAGCTGATTTTAGTTAATTTTCTCTGCAATATTATTGTACTAAAAAGGAAAAAATTATTAACTTTTTTATATTTAGCTGCATAACTCAGGGCCTCTTAAAATCCCTGGGTATTTTCCCCCTGCCCACCAATTCTCTCGGAAGTGCCGGCAGGGCCATAGGTAACTCGACCCTCAACTCCCTTTGGGGCATCTTTCTTGGGTGGGTTTTGGTAAGTCACCTACCTGTCTACCACCACCACCACCCACTTGTTGGTGGCTGTGTTCATGGACGTTAAAGGGATGGATTGATGTATGTAGGATGCTCATATGTACCTCGTGAGATCTTGAATTCCAAGGGTCGTACGTACACTCTTACCTCACAAACGGCTGTTTATGGGTCTGTTTACATGGGTAATGGTATGCTCTACAGCCACAGACCAGTGCTGGTAAAAGTTGACAATATAGGTCTTCTATAGAACATTCAGTTTAGAAAAGAAAGTGCTAGACATGTATATATATATGTGTGTGTATATGTGTGTATTATATATGCATATATGTATATATAATTATATATTATACATAGATACTGTTAACTTTGTGGATATATATATATATATATATTATTGAAACTGGATGTTACAGTTTTTGCGTATATTTTCTATGCTGTCTGTCTTGTCTGTCTGTCATAGCAGTTAATTATGTCTTGGTGTTTGACAGTCTGTACGTGTATATAATAGAGGACTGTGAAAGAATTGGAAGTTGGTTTTTCTTCCGCGTAGTAGGAATGGAACAGCCGAGGACTGGGAGGCTGTATGTACGCCAGCCGACCAGTCCATCGTAGGATGAGGAATTGAGGATTCTATCCGGAGGAATTGAGGATTCTATCCGGAGGAATTGAGGATTCTATCCGGAGGAATTGAGGATTCTATCCAAAGGAATTGAGGATTCTATCCGGAGGAATGAGGATTCTATCCGGGGAATTCGATGATCAGTGGAATGTGGAATTATCGTTTGCGATAGGAATTGAGGATTCTATCCGGAGGAATTGAGGATTCTATCCGAAGGAATTGAGGATTCTATCCGGAGGAATTGAGGATTCTATCCAAAGGAATTGAGGATTCTATCCGGAGGAATTGAGGATTCTATCCGGAGGAATTGAGGATTCTATCCGGAGAATTCGATGATCAGCGGAATGTGGAATTATCGTTTGCGATCGATATCTTCAGATCGGAAACTCGTATTTATTTCTCTTATTTATGCTGTAAAGTCCTTTTCAGTGATGATAATAATCTTTAATTGCGATTGCGAACTTTTGAATTCGATTGTCGTCTATCTCAGAATTCTGTTTTCAATTTTGTGTTCTCGTTGTTCGAAGAAAAACTGTTGTCGATTTTTTTTATCGTCGTCGTCTGGTTTTGTGGCTAATTTCGGACGGTTGTTGTCTTGGATGAAGCAACCGTCTTTTTTGTCTTTGTTTTTTTGTTTGTTTGGAAACCAAATTTAATTTTTTTGCTTAGTTGAAAATAATCTGTACAAAATCATTGTGGATTTTAAGGATTAAAAATAAATATATTAGTTCATTGATGCGATTGGTGGTCTTTGTTTGATTAAGATAAAAGGATAGTGTCTGTCTGTCTCTCTCTCTCTTTCTCTCTCTCTCTCTGTCAGAAAGAAAGAAAGAAAGAAAGAATATCACTCTTAAGAAGTGGTAGCTGTCTGTGGCTGTCTGTCTGTTCGATAGGCTTCCCGCACTGAATAGTAACCTACTCCTGTAATGCCAAATACGAATCCTTCATCATTATTTCCAAGAAGTTGTTAGCAGTTTTTTGGTCTACTTCGGATATTGTCGGATTGTGGTTGAATTTGAACGGTTCCTATTTGCCAGAACTCGCGAGAGGGGTAAACAGTTGCAGGAAAAGCCTCCAGTCCGTCATCCCAACGCTCCATGTCCTCTTTCCGGTGGGATAGAGTTACCCGACTGGAGTGGCTAACTAGTCCTTGAACTGCGTGTATGCTGGCGTAGGTCTATAAAACTCTATATGCATTGATATGGTGCCATAAAAAGAGAGACCATTGCTACAAGATGCGAGTGTCATTATTATTAGACCGGGAGAGTATATGCAGAGGATTAGACTAAGCGTTTCTGTCGGTTGTAGGGCTTTTTATCAAATAATTTTTAGAGCTGCACAAACCCTTCTTTCCCTTCTCATCATTCTTCATTGTAAATTACTCCAAATCGGATGACATGACCTTTTAAAACCATTTTTAACTGCAAAAAAGTGCTTTTATAGCTGATCAAATCCATCTTTAACGGCACATTTCATTTTTTTTCCATATTGTAATGAGTATCAGCAGGTTGGACAAAAAATCAATCAATTGATATTGATCAAATAAATCATAAAAATAATTTTATTTGCATCCAATAAAAAATCGACAGTTTACAAATTTACAGAAAAAGCAGCACGCGTGTAATTGTAATAGTTGTGCGTGCGGGTACGGTACACAGTAGCCTACACTACACACGTATTATAAATGGTCAGATAGCCTACAATACCCCACAATACAATATTATTATGAAGTAATCATATAAATATTACGACTTTTGATAGGAATAGTCACCCATCTCTCAGTCCATCATAGGCCTACATGTACGTGCAAGCAAATAACACAGTGGCGTCAATCAATCAATCAATCAGAATTTATATAGTGCCCCGTCAATGAGCATACCCACTACCCAGTTGCAAAAAGGAACATCAGGTTCCGCTAATAGGATAAATGATTCAATGGATCATCCCATAGCCTACAATGTACATTCTTCAGCAATTTATTCAATAGTGTCTTTTTGAGAGCATCATTCATCACCACTACAATACGTTTTCAAACAATGGTTGGTTGCTACATGTACAGTCAGACGAGAAAGACGTACAAAGAACCTTTGATACGGAAAATTACCGACCGGAATCTACAGAAAAATTATTAAGTACGATAGTGTTTAGGTTACGCATGCAGACACTACTGCCATAGAGCACTTAGCGTCGACTCCACAGACAGACACACAGACAGAGAAACAGACAGACACATAGACAGAGAAACAGACAGACAGAGAAACAGACAGACAGAGAAACAGACAGACAGAGAAACAGACACATAGACAGAAAAACAGACAAACAGAGAGACAGCCACTCAGAGAAACTGACAGACACACAGACAGACACACAGACAGACAAATAGACAGACACACATACAGAGAAACAAACAGACAGACACACAGACAGAGAAGCAGACGGTCCAGATGGGTGAATATTCCTATCAAAATGTCGTATATGGTCTCAAGTAGAAACCGGATGGTGTAAACAAACCTAACAGTGCATGGACTGCCTTGGATATACCACTTGATTCTGCCACCTTTGGTTTACCATGTATACGGCCTGTATAATCTTATACCCTTCATTCCAATTGCACATCTTATGCGAGTATAGCCTATATATATCATTTTTTATATTATATATATAGGCCTACTACATTTTTATTTATATATGACGATGACGACGTTTATATTTATAAACTATATAAATATATATATTTTTTATAAAGAGATATACCATATATATATATATATATATATATATATATATATATATATATATATATATATGGTTCGGAAGAGAAATCGATATGGAACAGAAAACATAATTATATATATACATATTATGTATGTATGTATATATGTGTATATATATATACATATATATATATATATATATATATATACATATCACGCTGATGACTATGCGTGTACGCGGCAGGAATGCACGGCGTATTATAATAGGCCTATAGTATTGGCCTACGTCTTGTTTACGATGAGGCTGCTGCTATGTTATGTGGGTGTTGATGTTGCTGTTGTTGGCCTTGAGTTATTTGGAGGACGTTTGGACGACTCATCACCGGCGCTTAGTCGAGTTGACCGTTCGCTGTGATTTCTCTTTGTGTAATGGTGTGCTGGTACGCCTGGTAGTTGTTAGCGCGCTGATGGGCTGGCAAGCAATAATGGGCAATTCATCGTCGTTATCATCGTCGTCATCGTCGTTGTCGTCGTCATCATCGTCGTTGTTGTCATCATCGTCGTCATCATCATCATCGTCGTCGTTGTCGACAACATCATTATCAGAGTCATCATCATCATCATCATCATCATCATCATCATCATCATCATCATCATCATCATCATCATCATTCATTTATTCATTCATCATCATCATCATCATCATCATCATCATCATCATCATCATCATCATCATCACATCATTGTCGTCGTCATCATCATCATCATCATCATTCATCATCATCATCATCATCATCATCATCATCATCATCATCGTCACTCATCATCATCATTATTCTTCATTGTTATTCATCATCATGCACCATGAGCCAGCCGTGTACTCGTACATGTAGGTGTCCAGTGTCAGCTTCTCTCTCTACTTAGCTAATAAATTACTATAGAAACTGGAAAGATAGGGAGTTCAAACTATACCGTCAGGGCAGAATTTTTTATTGGTTCCAGCTCGACTTGTGCCCGTAGCCCCATGCATAGCAAGTTCAGTCGTAATGAGTGCATTGACCACACACTGTCGGTGGAAAGATGAGACGGTGAGGGAGAGGATTGGCCACATGTGCTCACATGCCGAGGCTGAGAAAGTGCAGATACATCATATTATCATGGATGGCTTAAGGTGCTGCCCTCTACAGGTTCAAATGGACCTTGAGCAAGTCCTTCACTTGCAATTGCTCGTGCGCATGGGCGTGAAACTGCGATGCAGTGTCCGCGCTGTATTCGGGAGCACCTCTGAGTAGCGAGCCCGAGGGTGCGCGCTATAGGAAATAAATAAAATAAATAAAATATGATGCAGTGTCATCGCTGTATTCGGGAGCACCTCTGAGTAGCGAGTCCGAGGGTGCGCTCTATAGGAAATATCAGGAAGCAAAATAAATCGGAGTACAGCATTTGACCTTTTTTGCTAGTTTTAACTGTGCAGAAATGCTCCTACAACTGCACGAATCCATTTAGAACTGACATTTTGTATGCAACTGCACGTTAAAAAAGCCCTGCCTCTAAATTATCCATCATCTGCTATTATTTCTCTTCATTTGAATCATTTTTGCCTCCGTGCATTGACTCTTACACAACGTGACGCGTGTGCGTGTCTTGTTTGTCCGTCTGCCTCTCTGCCTATCTGTCTCTGTCTGCCTGTATATCTGTTCCTTGGGGAAAAAAGCGGCCACACGTGCCATCTAAAAACGGGACACGATGTCAGACCAGGTTGGTTTAGATCGTTGTCTCCTTCACCTGTTCGTTTCGTTTCTTCTTCGCCGTTGGTTGACCTGCTTTAGATTATAATAATACATGCAATGCACCTTAGTAGTAAAGGAGATCATTTTCTGGACCACTCAAAACAACAATTAAGCTAATTGAAAGTGACAGCTCTGTAAAGGTCCTTTTCCAAACCACGTCAAAACAAAATGATTAATTACTTCTTTGATCTATATAGGAAACAGCCTGGTCTAGGAAAATGCTGACTAATCACTTCTTTGATGTATATAGGAAACAGCCTGGTCTAGGAAATAATGCAATAGCAATTATTGTTTTGATTTACATATGATTAATTACTTCTTTGATGTCACTGGTCCAGGAAAAGAGACTGGTTTAGGAAATAATGCTGACGCTACATTTCCTTTGATGATGAATAACACTCTTATGGGTGCATCTCCCTTACAGACAAACCAACATTCCTGTCTGTCTGTCTGTCTGTCTTTCTGCCCGTCTGTCTGTCTGTCTGTCTGTCTGTCTGTCTGTCTGTCTGTGTGACCTCTTTGTATACTGCAGATGTGTACAATAAATTATTATTCCTTCACAAGGCATTGCGCCCACTAGCTCCCGCCAGCACTCTTGGACACTGTGCAATAAATGAAAATATGGCGGCAACATGCTGCATCAATATAAAAGTCTCTATTCATTACATGGCATTTCATTATTAATTTTATATTCTAAAGAACGGTTGACATGTGTCCGACTATTAGTAAATGTGAAATGGACGTGTGTGGAAACTACAAATGTGACTGCTGTATGTGCCAAAGTGAAGATGAGGAAAGCGTTGAAAGTGAGAACGAAAAACATGTAAAGTATAATACCTTGAAACTGAAATTTGACAACGAAAATCTAAAGAAGTCTGTCATTTGTAAAGTCTGTAAAGAAAGACAAGTACAAATACTATCTCTTCCATGTGCACATATAAATATGTGTGAGCCTTGTGCAGACATTGCAACACACTGCCCCTCTTGCTGCGAGCGCATCCTTGGAACTGTTAGAATATACATGGCATAAAAAGGAGAGAACACGACAAAAGACGTTTACTATTCATTATGGATGCAACTTGGATACATCCATTCTCTACTATAATCAGCGGCCCCAGCGGTTGTGGAAAGACGAAATTCACTTTACGTTTTATAGATCATTTAGAATACATGGTCAAGCCTGGTATAGAAAAAATTATATGGTGTTATGGCATTTACCAAGAAATTTTCGACAAATACACACAAGTTCAATTTCACGAAGGATTGCCCGACTTGAATATTTTCGATGGAAAGCAAAAGACTCTACTTGTGCTAGACGACCTTATGAGCGAAACTGACCAGAGGGTTACAAACTTATTCACCAAAATTAGTCATCACATGAACGTTTCTATACTCTACCTGACGCAAAATCTTTTCTACAGTGGCAAGCATACAAGAACCATCAGCCTGAATGCCCACTACTTTGTTCTTTTCAAAAATGTTAGAGACAGCACGCAGGTTGCAATATTAGCACGACAGATGTTTCCAGGCAAAGCCAATTTTATGATAGAAGCATTCCACGATGCAACAATGGCACCTTTCGGCTATCTTTTGATCGATCTGAAACCAGAAACTGACGAACGTTGCCGGCTGAGAACAAATATTTTTCCGGGCGAGGTGCATTACGTATATATGAGGAAATGAATATAAAGTCCTCACAGACTCTCATCTCTCATTCACTCAAAATGTCTGCAACCATAGAGGAGAAATTTGAGAAACTCAGACTGCTTAAAGAGTCTTCGCCTAAAGTAAGGAAACAGATTTTGAAAGACTGTAATTCTTCTCTGCTTTGCTGTCTTTGCGAGTGTGCACTCAACATTTTAAAAGGCACGGTGCCTTTGAAAGAGAGTCAGAAGAAAAGACTCGCTCGATTCAAACACAAGTTGAGAAAACTTGCATCGAAAAAGATTCGAAGAAAAATCAAAAAGCGTATAGTACAGACTGGTGGCTTCATAGGTGCATTACTGACTCCTGTGCTTTCTTTTCTGGGCACATTGCTAAGCAATAAAATATAGTATGGAACACACAAAGAAGATGGTTTTGGTGGAACCTAGACAGATAGAAAAATGGAAAGAGACTATGCTAGACAAAACATTGTCTAAATTGGATACACAGATGTACGACATTCTGCATAGGAATATTCCAGACGATGATAAAGCCAAACTGTACACCAACAGCTTGAATCGATACTTACACATTGACAAGCCCAGCATAGTTACCAAGTTCAATTCCAAAGAAGGTGCAGTGGAAGCGGCGGAAGCGGGCGACCCCAGCAAATCTAGCAGCAGCAGCAGTATAGAGACGCAAGTCTTGGAAACGGTACCAAAGAAATGGAAAACTCAAGCTGCTAGACTCTTGTCGCACATGAAGAGCAATCCCGACGTGTCTTGGACTTCTAAAGGTGAACTTATTTTGAAGGATGCAACTATTCCGAAAACTCACATGGTCGATTTGGTCAACGATCTGATGAGGAAACGTACGACGGCTTCTCCACCCACCGGCTGGAGACTCTTGGCAGAAGCTCTGAAAGACTCAAACATACCTCGCGAGTTGATAGGAAATCAAGAACGTTGGATGTATATTAATAGCCCCATCGAAGAATCCTCAACACTTACTCCAAAGAACATTCGTGGAAAACAACAAAGTCTGTCGAGTTGGATAACTTACTGATTTTTTGAATATCGATGGAGTCGTACTTTGATCCAAAGACACCTGGCAGCTTTGCAGGCGTGTCATCCTTTCAGAGACATGCTAATGGACAATTTAAAGAAAAAGATGTTAAAAATTGGCTGACCAAACAAGATGCATACACGTTACATAAACCTGTTAGATTGAACTTTAGGCGACGAAAGACTTTCTCTGTTGGTATTTGCGATCTTTGGCAGGCCGATCTGGCCGATCTTTCAGCATTGTCGAAATATAATGATAAAAATAAATATATTTTAACCTGTATAGATGTATTTTCTAAATATGCTTGGGTGGTACCCCTTAAATCAAAGTCCGGTGTGGACCTGACTGAGGCATTTTCCATCATTCTTACCGACAAACAGCCAGCCAATCTGCAAACTGACAAGGGAACAGAGTTCCTTAATAAAACTTTCAAAATATGCTACGCAAAAATGCCATTCGCTTTTACACATCTGAAAATAGCGACATAAAGGCCTCTATAGTTGAGCGTTTCAATAGAACTCTCAAGTCCAAGATGTGGAAATACTTTACTTATAAGAATACTTATAGGTACATAGACATTTTGCAAGACCTCGTACATTCGTACAACCACACGCACCATAGAAGCATAGGCATGGCCCCCATTGAGGTTTCTAAGGAAAATGAAAATAGTATTATCAAACGTTTGTATGGTGAAAAGAAACGCCCGCCCGATTGGAAATATGAAGTGAACGACAAGGTCAGAATAGTAAAGGCTAGGATGGCTTTTCAAAAAGGATATTTACCAACATGGTCGACTGAAATTTTTAAAATTATAAGGCGTGTGCCTACCGATCCAGTAACGTACGAACTCGAAGATTTGGCTGGTGAACAGATAAAGGGAAAATTCTACGAATTTGAGTTGCAGAGAATTTTAAAGGATGACGATGTTTACACGGTTGATAAAATTCTGAAAAGCCGTAAGCGGC
Source organism: Lumbricus rubellus (assembly GCA_945859605.1). Taxonomy (NCBI): domain Eukaryota; kingdom Metazoa; phylum Annelida; class Clitellata; order Crassiclitellata; family Lumbricidae; genus Lumbricus; species Lumbricus rubellus. The sequence goes on from OX243828.1 coordinate 21,512,070, forward strand.
GCGGTAAGACTGAATACTTTGTAAAGTGTAAAGGCTATGACACTAAATTCAACTCTTGGACACACGATATATTCAGCCTTTAGCTTCACATTCTTGCAGTCTGTCAGAGCACGCATGCAAGTAGTAACGACAATGGCGCACTTCTATCTAACTTTACCAAGCAATTCTTCCATGTCCCATTTCCCCAGCAATACAACTGCGCACTTTACAACGAAATTGGAAAATGACATTTCCCTTTCTGGTCGATGGGAAGCTGATTTGATAGAGCTGCAATACCCACACACGTGGTACAATGTGCAAAGTGGACAGGGCGACTTTATGTATAACCATATTCCTAAAAGAACAAATCCCAAAGATGAGTGGTATTCTATACAAGAATTGTGTCATATTCCTGCTGGCTATTACGAAAGCCTGGAGGATATAGTTCATGCGGTGAACTCGAAAATAGAGTCTGCGACCAAATTGCATTCGCTCGTCCGTCACCCAAAATTTAAATACGATAAAGTAACCAAAAGACTCACAGGTAAAATAAATCTCGCTACAAGTATTGGATTCTCTTCACATCTGTGCGATATTTTTGGTATAGGAGAAAATCAGAAAGTTATCGAAAATTTCGATTACGGCCACTATGTACACGAAAGTCGATACGAAGATTATGTCAAAGCGTGGGACGAGATGCCCGACAAGGAATGGATTTCTGATATGACCTGCAATATAAATCCAGCATTTTCACACGTGTACGTGTATTGTAACATTTTGGAATCTGTAGCGCTTGGCGATGCGAAAGCGCCTTTGCTACGCGTAGTTAATATAGACGGCAAAAGCGGGGACACCATGCATGTTATATACAGAAATGCAATATATGTACCGATTCAACAAAAGACTTTCGGCGCTATAGAAATATATATGAGAGGTGACAATGGCAAGTCCATACCATTCGAGCATGGGAAGTCGTTCGTTATACTTCATTTCAGACAGTGTAGCAACATATAAAAATGGCCCATTTCTATCTCACCTTACCAAGCAACAGTTCTATGCAATTCTATCCCCAAAATACGATAACAAATTTTATCTCAAGATTGGAGAATTCCATTTCTCTAAGTGGTGACTGGGAAGTCGCTTTATTGGAAATTCAATATCCTCATACGTGGACCAATTTAGATAGAAACGACAGTAGAATATCGTATACACATGAAGTGTTTTCGGAAAATGGCGACATACTACCAGGGACCATGCATAGAACGACCCGTTTGCCTGCTGGATATTACGAAACTGCACAAAATCTTATCGATTCTATAAACAAATTTATATTTCAAGTTGCGGACGAGTTGGACATTGCAGAATTTCCAAAGTTTAGCTACGATCCTGTAACGAAGCGACTCAACGGTGATATGAACAGGGGTGCGAGCGTACAGTTTTCGCCCGTCATATGTTCAATGTTGGGTGTTGCTGCGCGTCAGAATCCAATTCTCAATTACGATGAAGACGAGGATTACGTTTTTGAATTCATGGGCTCTAATGCGTGTGATGTAAATCGTGGATTTTCGTCTCTGTATATTTATTGTAACGTTCTCGAGCAAGTGCCAGTGGGCGACACGAAGGCTCCCTTGCTGAGGATCGTAAACGTTAGTGGAAAAAGCGGCGACAGCGTGCGTACGAATTACGAAAAGCCCATCTACGTACCGCTACAGCAGAAGAATTTCGACTCTATCGAGATAGATATAAGGACCGACACTGGCTCGCCTGTGCCATTCGAAAGCGGAAAGTGCATACTAACACTACACTTCCGGCATTGCAAGATACCTTACCTTTTACAATGAAGAAACCATATTGCTGTGATGCTAGCCGATCGGCGTACGAAGACTATTATATGCAACAGAGTGGCAATGGTATGTCTGTATTTCAAGGCGCTCGTCTTCAGCGCGGTCACGGCTTGGGTAGTTTTCTTGGTGGACTCTTTAGAAATGCGTGGCCACTTATACAGACTGGTGCTAAAGCGCTTGGCAAACAGGTACTGAGAACAGGACTCCAGATTGCCAACGATGTCGCCGACGGCGGACAGTTCGTAGACGCGGCCAAGCGTCGCGTCCCAGAAGGTATAAAGGCGTTTACAAGTTCAAACGATTTTAATACGCAGAGTGGCAGCGGGCGAAAAAGACGTAAGAGATTGCTGAGAAGAAATAAGAAAAGAATCAAGGAAGACATATTTGGAACAGTTTAAAATGGCATTCGTTCATCCTCAGTCTTGCGAGTGTGCAAAGAGCGAACTGGACCTGTTTAGCGTGCCTGCTACGCAGACAAGCATAGAAGCCGGCTCGTACGTGGAATATAATCCAATAGCAACCATTTCACAGGGTACACCTATAGAATTTAGCATTACTGGCACCGGACAAGACTATCTAGATCTGTCAAACACTCAACTGTACGTCAGAGCCTCTATTGTGCGAGCGAATAATGATGCTACAGATGCTGGCGATCACGTTGGTCCTGTCAACCTTTTCATGCACAGTCTATTTTCTGAGGTAGACATCACTTTAAACGATACATTGGTCACAGCGTCAAACAACACGTATGCGTACCGCAGCTACTTGGAAACTCTACTAAGTTATGGCAGTTCAAGCAAAAATTGTCAACTCACCTCTGCATTATTTTACAAGGACACTGCCAGACGCTTTGAGGAAGCTAATCCGCACGACGATGCTGGTGAAAACATTGGATTCAAGAAGCGCAGTGCTCTGACCGACGAAGGACGTGTGGTCGATATGTTGGGCGGTATTCACAGCGATCTCTTCTTTCAGGAACGCTTCTTGCCAAACGACATTAATATAAAAATTCGCTTCGTGCGTAATAAGGATGCATTCTGTCTTATGTCTTCGGCTGTGGGGCCCACATACAAAGTAAAAATATTAGAGTGCAAATTGTATGTAAGAAAAGTTAGACTAAGTCCCTCTGTCTTTCTTGCTCATGCTAAAGCATTGGAGATTGGAAATCTGAAATTTCCCATTCGCAGAGTTGTTTGCAAGACTTTTACGGTTCCTAGAGGAAATTTGGACGTGACACAAGAAAGCCTCTTCTCTGGACAACTTCCGACGCGCATCGTGTTTGGATGCATTGACAACGACGCATTCAATGGCACCTACACCAAAAGCCCATACAATTTCAAACACATGAACTTGTCTCAATTAAAAGTATATCTGGACGGTCAGCAGCAAAGTATAAAACCCCTGGAAACTAACTTTGCAACTGGCCAGTTTGTGAATGCCTATGCCTCGCTCTTCATGGGCACTGGTAAATGGCAGAGAAACGACGATAACGACATCTCCAGAGAAGATTATGCGAATGGATATTGTTTGTATGCATTCGATTTAACTCCTGACTTGGCAGAGGGCGACCACTTCAATTTAGTCAAATCGGGAAATGTGCGGGTGGATATGAAGTTCTCTCAGGCGTTGGAAGCTACAATAAATGTCATAGCATTTGCAGAATTTGAAAATATTCTCGAGATTGACAGATCACGCAACGTAATATTCGACTACAACAATTAGAGAAAGATGGATGGCATTACGATAGAAAATATTCTACGAAGAGATCCCAGATGTGCGACCATGTTCGTGGGAGTCTTTGCATGCAATCGTCTACCCAAGTGGATTAATACAAATAGACCCGCTATATTCGTATGCAATACAGACACGTACGGTCGGCCTGGTATCCACTGGGTGGTGTTATATATCGAAAGCCCAAATTATGGAGAGTTCTTCGACTCATTGGGGAATCCACCAGACGCGCCTTTCAGAACATTTCTACACAAGCATTGTACTCGTTGGATTTACACAAATAATCAAATTCAGAGTTTAATAAGTAGATTTTGTGGGCATTATTGTATTTTTTATGCATTACATCGAAGTAGAGGACTTAATATAAATGCAGTTTGCAACAATTTTACAAGAGACACTGGATTAAACGACTTTTTAGTTCATAGGTTTTTGCATGATATTAATAAATAATGTTGATTCAATTTAAAAGCCTTGTGTTCTTTACAACGTGCGTGAATGAATTTGCTGCAATGATTTAAAAGGCGAGGCTAAGAATGCGAATAAGAGTATTTGGAAGGTGTGGGAGAAGAGAGTGGGGAAAGGAGGGTGTGAAGGAAGAGGGGGAAAGGAGGGTGTGAAGGAAGAGAGTCGGAAGGAGGGTGTGAAGGAAGAGAGTCGAAAGGCGGGTGTGATGGAAGAGAGTCGAAAGGAGGGTGTGAAGGAAGAGGGGAAAAGGAGGGTGTGGAGGAAGAGGGGAAAAGGAGGGTGTGGAGGAAGAGAGGTAAGAATGTATAATACATGAATAAGAATGGATAATACTTTGTTGTGACATTTATTCGTGCGTGCAATGCGTATGTGGTAATGTGTTACTGTCCAAGCGAATTGAGGTGCATATAGACAGATGTATGCGATAAAAGGGTGTGTGATGAGACAAGCGTCTTTGCATTAAAGGTCTATAGATCATTCGAACGGTGCGCGCCGCATAAGACCGTTATGTTTGATCATTCGTGGTGCTTCTTTGAGACATGCCACATGCTATATCGGTTCACGTGTGCATCAACAATTAAAGGTTGAATACACTCAAAGGCCGTCTCTGATAATAATAATTTATTGCACAGTGTCCAAGAGTGCTGGCGGGAGCTAGGGGGCGCAATGCCTTGTGAAGGAATAATAATTTATTGTACACATCTGCAGTATACAAAGAGGTCACACAGACAGACAGACAGACAGACAGACAGACGGGCAGACAGACAGACAGACAGACAGGAATGTTGGTTTGTCTGTAAGGGAGATGCACCCATAAGAGTGTTATTCATCATCAAAGGAAATGTAGCGTCAGCATTATTTCCTAAACCAGTCTCTTTTCCTGGACCAGTGACATCAAAGAAGTAATTAATCATATGTAAATCAAAACAATAATTGCTATTGCATTATTTCCTAGACCAGGCTGTTTCCTATATACATCAAAGAAGTGATTAGTCAGCATTTTCCTAGACCAGGCTGTTTCCTATATAGATCAAAGAAGTAATTAATCATTTTGTTTTGACGTGGTTTGGAAAAGGACCTTTACAGAGCTGTCACTTTCAATTAGCTTAATTGTTGTTTTGAGTGGTCCAGAAAATGATCTCCTTTACTACTCACCTTTTATCATACAACAGTTTTTATACCGGTCGTATACATCAGCAGCAGCAGCAGCAGCAGCATCAATTTCAGAGGCATCGTCATGATCATCATCGATATCATAAGCAGCATCAGCAGCATTAACGTCATCATCAGTATCACCATAATTATTATCATCATCATCATCGTCATCGTTGACGTCATCACCATCATCATCGTCGTCAGGACGGGAACACCTTTGAGTGAGTCTAGAGGCGCTAAACAAATTATATACAGGAATGAATGAACGAATGAACGAATTAGTGTTCTCTGAGACATAGTCAATTTTCCGTAGCATATAAATATAATCAATGACTGATTTTTGCTTTTTAAAAGTCGTTTTATTTGAGATTTTGATTTAAAAAATTCCAGATATCATTTTGTCCTCATGACAGTGGAAATAAATTGTCGCCATTTCCTATTTGTTTTGGACCGACCGTTCAGGAAGTTACCGTGACCGAGAAAATTTACGATGTGATATATAGGGGTGAAGTGGGGGTGGGGTGGGGTGGGGTGGTTGGGGTGGATGGGGGGATAACAGAGACATGATAAGAGCCTCTTTATTGTCCTGACACGTGCAGTGGACGAAGGCCGGTGATATCAATTCTGGACCAATTAATAATCAGAAGAAAATGATTATGAGTAATAATCCTTGGAGCGTCGGACGAGATGATTAATAGGATTAATGCTAAAGTAATCTAGAAGTCTATGGATTAACTGATTAGTAAATGAGAGAAGGATGGATGAGGAGGAGGAGAAGGAGAAGGAGGAGGAGGTAGAGGAGGAGGAAGTGCAGGAGGAGACGGAGGAGGAGGAGGAGGAGAAGGAAGAGGAGGAGAAGGTACAGAAGGTACAGAAGAAGAAGAACGAGGACGAAGAGAAGGATAAAGAGAAGGAAGAGGAGCAGAAGGAAGAGGAGGAGAAGGAAGAGGAGGTAGAGGAGGAGATGGAAGAGGAGGAGAAGGTACAGGAGAAAGAGGACGAGAACGAAGAGGAGTATAAAGAGGAGGAAGAGGAGAGGGAGGAAGAGGAGGAGAAGGAAGAGGAGTATAAAGAGAAGGATGAGGACGAGGTAGAGAAGAAAGAGGAGGGATAAGAGGAGGAGGAGGAGGAGAAAAAGGCGGAGGAGGTAGAGGACAATGAGGCGGTGGAGGCCAAGTAGGACGAGGACGGGAGGACAAAGAAGAGGACGTAGAGGAAGAGAAAAGGTGGCAATAAGCGAAGGAAAGTTGGAACCATGGAAAACTTATCCCTTACGGTTCTCTATGTCAGTCCGGTTTCAACTGGCATTTCTCATTATTTCTGAACTCTGTAGGTTGGCTATCAAGGTCAACGTCGTATCACAGTTGCACGTGTAACAGTGTAAGCTATAGGTTTGAAGAAAAAAGGACGGAGAGAGAAGAAGAGAGGAGGGAGGAGAAGAGAGGAGGGAGGAGAAGACGTGGAATAAAGAGGAAGCGGAGAAGGAGGGACGCTCCACCAGATGATGAGTTGTTCCAAGAAACCTGCTATACCGTCAGCAGAATTCTACAGTAAAGCTTGGTTGAAGAAGACAGACAGACACACACAGGTAGACAGACAGACAGACAGACAGACAGACAGACAGACAGACAGACACACAGACACACAGACACACAGACATACAGACACACACACAGAGACAGAGACAGCGCATGTTTGTCCTTGAGTGTTAACTTCCACAGGCCATCAGATGATGAGGGAGGTATGGAGGGAGGTGTGAGTGGAGGTATGGAGGGAGGGAAGGCTATGCACGTGCGCGCCTGCCTCTGTTCGCCTTTCTCTGGGTCTTCAATGATGAGGTTAAATGTAGATATATATATATCTGATATATATATATATATATATATATATATACATGATTGTGATAAAGAAGCTCGACATCGTCATTGTAGTGTAGGCCTGTCCATGCACTTGTGTATATGTAATATTATATAGGCATATATATATATATATATTTATACATATATAGCAGTTCATGGATAGGCCTTCTCTAAACATATAGCAATAGCACTATATAATTATATCTTTAACTACATATAATTATACATAATTATGTGTATACTTTTTTATATATATAATTATATATATAGCCTAGAGAGAGATAAAAAAAAAGTGCATGGCTAGTTACGCGAACCGTGCAAAGCATCAATGTTTTTGGTTAAAAAAGACATGCCATTCCACAGGCCTATAAGCTGCCTATTCACATTTTCACATAGGCCTATATATATATAAGCTGTTGAAGCCTTGAAAGTCGGCCATTTCGCATTTTTGGCCCAGCTTGCGGATACGATGGTCTAAAGTCTGTTAGTCGAAGATAGGCATGTTTAGGCATCTTCGTCGTCGTCGTCAAAGACGTTCATGGACCATGTCGTCACGCCATTCTCTGCAACACCTCTTGCCCACCATTAATAATAATAATAAACGACAATTTATTATTGTTACTTCTCGCATTTGCCATAGCGCCCCTCAAACCTTATATACTCGGAGGCGCTCCCGACTACAGCGCAGACACTGCATCGAAGTTTCGTCGTCATCGTCGTCGTCGTCATGATGATCATCGCTATCCATTCCGGGCCGTAGATTCCTTCGCTCTGCAACGCATGGTGACCTGGTTGTTCCTATGGCTCGATCTTCCACAGTGCTGCATAGAAGCTTTGCTATGGTCGGTCCGTCTTTCTGGAATAAGTTACCTATCAGTCTCCGTAATGAACTTCTTTGTCTTTCTTTGCCCCTTTTCCGCAAGCGTTTGAAAACCATTCTCTTTGATTATAGTTTGGTGTCAGGTCGGGAGCGCCTCTGAGGACTTCTCTTGAAGTGGCGCTATATAAATGTTCGATTACGATTACAATTACAATTACAATTAATCATCATCGTCATCATCATCATCACCACCACCACCACCACCACCAGCACCACCACCACCACCACCACCACCACCACCATCATTAACCCTCGGGCTACCAGGGGGGGGTGGTATCCACCCCCCCCTCTAGGTTTTTCCCAAATAATTTTTTTTTCGTTAGGAATAAAATTTTGACGTTTTAGGTAGCTGTAGAGGATTCATTTGCACACATTCTGAGCTAAAATGTGTGATGATATACCATACCATTCAAAAATTATACCCGATATACCCGAGGCACCAGGGGGGGTGGATACCACCCCCCTTAGATTATCGGCTGTATCTTATCCATCCTTTGACATGAAGAGACACCAATTACACCATTCTGTAGAGGGAATGTAGGGCTACATTTTGGTGGTCACGGAGTTGTCTTTTGACAACCGGAAGTGCTCAAAATAAATTAAAATATAAATAAAGGTGTTTTATTTTCATAACATTTTCATGTTTTTCCTATTAAAAATTATTCATAATTTATTTTTTTAAGAGAAATAAATTATGTCATTCTATAGAGTGCATTTAGGGCTATTTTTTGATACCAATTAATTTGACATTTGATGACCGGAAGTGCTAAAAATAAATTTAAATGTGTGAAAATGTTGGGTTTTTTATACAACGCAAACCGATAAGTCTGCGTAAACGTTTTTCAGCATGTTTTACATGTTTTTTCTCTTTTTATTGTAACTAAAACTAACTTATTACTAGTTTTTATAGTTGAATATTGGACTTTATTATATGTAAACTATTTTTAATTAAATAAATTATGTTAAAACACACAGAATCTAATATTTTGCTTATGCGAAAGTATACATTTTGTGGAATCGACGGGTGCCTACGGTAAAAAAATTCATAACTTCGGGGTGCTTTCATATATTTTAAACCTAAATATACCATTTTGTGCAGAAATGAATGCTGAATCCATAGGTGTATTACAAGTTATGATATCTCAAACCAAACCCAAAATCCAGGGGGGGGGTGGTAACCACCCCCCCCTTGGTAGTCAGTGTTACAAAAATAGCGTGGTAGCCTGAGGGTTAATGCATTCATTCATTCTGAGAATTTATACAGCGCCCTCTTCAAGATACAAGTAACTCTTTGCGCTGGCCGGATGTTAAATGTAATTTCGACAAATTAAAAATAGTACATCATTTTGCAAAAATAACCATCATCATCGTCAGCATTATCATCATCGCCGTAATCATCAACGTCATCAACGTCATCATCATCATCACCACCACCACCACCACCACCACCATCATCATCAGCAGCAGCAGCATTTGCATCATGCGAATCTGCACATCTGCTTCACCATCACATGATCTGCTGTCATTGCAGTGACAGCAAAGTCGGGTAGACCTCTTACGCTATGTGGCGATCAACGAAGGGGTGGTGGTTATGGTAATAGGGTATCCTTGAACGAACCCACTAATCTCGCCCAGAAGCGGCGGTCGTATGTTTACAGCGTGCACACTACGACAATACTAGCCTACAAACGGGCGAGACAAACAGCGTGGAATACAAAGATGCCTGCACTGACCTTTCAGCCCCACGGTCCCGCCCTACCCTTCGTTGGGCTCGCTACCCTACCCCATGCCCCAATTAGCAGTCAATAACTGGGTCTCGGTTCCAGCAGAAGCATCGTCATTTTCTCGTGGTGTCCGTCCCAAGCTTGAACAAAAGAGGAGGGAAACTCAGATATATCATATTCATATAGATCCATGCAGTCTGCAATCTCTTTGCTTATGCGCATGGGCGGAAACCTAGGGGGGACAGGGGGGGGGACGGATGACTAAAAAAAAGGTCATCAACTTTTTTCAAAGCGAAAATATAAATTTTACTTGACTTTTCGGACTCGTTAAAAATTTTCGTCCGTCAAAAATCCCTCGTGTCTTTCCTTCGGCCACTCGTTCGTTCCCCCCCCCCCAGTCTCCGCCCAGGTTTCCGCCTTTGCTTATGCGTCATTCATTCATTTAAGACATTTATATAGCGCCTCTTCAAGAGTATATAATTATACTCAGAAGCGCTCCAGGCTTCGCTCTTCGTCCTTGTGCATTCCATGTTTTGCTGTTTGCCCCTCGAAGGACTGAAACCGAAGCCGACCACCAATGTTTCTATAATTATAAAAGATGATCCAATCTTTTGTCTTCGCTTAAAAAAACGCCGATAAACTCATTATCTTCTTATTGATTTTTTTCAAACACCTGAATTTCTCACCGTCTGTCTTTCACCGATCGATCGACTAACTCAGGTTTCTCGCTTTTCTGTGCCACCTTTCGTTGAATGGTGATGGTTGTGTTGATGGTGGTGTTGATGGTGATGGTGATGGTGGTGTTGATGGTGGTGGTGGCGGTGGTGGCGGCGGCGGCGACGATGATGACGATTATGATAATGACGACGACGACGATGATGATGATGATGATGGTGGTGTTGATGATAATATTGATGATGATAAATTGATGATGATGATGATGACGATGATGATTATGGTGGTGGTGGTGATGATGATGATGATGATGATGATGATGATGATGATGATGATGATGGTGGTGGTGGTGA
>OX243828.1:21522934-21667934 GCA_945859605.1 Lumbricus rubellus
ACACGACAATGACAACGGTCGATATGTAGACGGCAGCATGTTGCGGTCAACGCTGACATTTTAATATCTGCCTTTGCCACATCCAATGGGAAAAGAGGGAAGGGTAAAAATGGACGAGATCCACATTCCTTCTTCTATCCCATCAATTTTTGCGATCAAATGCCGCGTCTAAATTATGCAAGACGGCTCTGTTCGTCTGACCGAAAACGACAAAACCTGGCCGCTTTAGGCCTAATCTAGCAATGATTTGGAACAAAAGGTAATTAAGTAATTAAACTAACAGGTCTCTAAATTAGTTTGAACCTAATCAGCCTAATTAATTGCTGTTAAATAATTATTATTTTCAAGTCCTTGAACAACTTTTCTCGCATTCACATCAAAGCACAATCAAAAAACGTATGCTGTTGATCTGAGAGGATATGAAATGAAAAAGCGCTGAATATTATTGAGTGATGAAAATCTTGCGGGGTCTGCAGGGTAAGAATTGTCGGGAGGGGGTGATTGACAGGTTCAGCCCCTCAGTCTTTCTTAGGACCCCGTAGTAAGGACTTTTTCACACCGCAACTGTGCGTGGATCATAGGCTGACCCCAAATTCCCTCTTACACAGAATTAAAACATTGAAACTTCACCAATTAGGCCTACATTATTGAAACAGTGACGATGAATATAGGCCCATGTAGTCCCAATTTTGTCTGTAGTAGGCTACATGTTTGATGAAATAATATTAATAACGCGGCGAAATACCCTTGATGGCACTTGCTTAAGTTGCTTTAGACTAGAGGTTAAAGGTTCATTGGGTGCAGTTTTATTTAACGCGGTGACTCTGGCTTTAGACTGCACCGAGAAGCGCACTGAAAAGCGGGTAGGGTCAATAAAACAGTCTGCCGACAGAAACGTGAAACTAATTCATGTTAATTTATGTTAACCTATGCGTGGTTGTCGGATACTATTATAATAATAATAATAATAATGCAGTAATAACAGCGCCATCGCCATCTAGCGAATCGTCTACGAATTAACTGTCAGCGAAACGAAGGATACGCAGAAGCGAATTCGTAGATCATACATTGATACGGGTCCGAAGCCTAAAACTCATAGAGTCTATTTTTACCCCAATCAACTTACGCTGTCTCACCAATGTCACCACCCCTTTCTACAAATTCGCTACGCAGAACACAGATTCGCATAATGTCATGGGATCTCCATGGAACCAGTATCCATGAAAACCCATAGGCCGACTATACGTGCATAAGTATACAGTTAATCTATTTCTCGCCTGTGTAAATTATCGGGCTCCGTCGATTAGTATAAAAAAGGATTTGGCGTGATCCTTGAGAATAGGGGAAGGGATGTTAAAAATACGATCAGCTGATAAGAATGATGTTATGTTTAGGCTAGGCCTACATAGCAGTCAGATTATAGGTAGGACCTATCAGGCGTGGAAGTGATGCCTGTGCTGATCTCACGCACGCGCGCACACACGCTGTGTTGGTCCTTCTTTTAATCAGATCTTTGCATAGGCCCGGGCAGCAGGTCTTTCGATCGTAAGTGCATGGTGTGTTTTTTACCTCTGTGATATGAATCACTGTAGTCTGCAGTTGATCAAGCCTACTCGGCGTTGCCCAGGAGATATTACGGGTTTTTGCCCTCGCCCATAGGATGAGGGGTGGGGCGAGACGATCCTAGCGGCCCGATCTGTCTGGAAGATTTAGTTTAATTATTAGGCCTATATAGGCCTAGGTGTGAAACTGTGGCCGTCTCGTAAACTTTATAAGATCTTCGATAATGTTATTATTAGCCTACTCCCCTACTATAATGATTTTATCAGAAACTGATTATAATGAATACTCTGTGGTTCTGAGAGCTCTGCTTGATATGTACTCGACAAATGTCTATTAATAGCATGACTGATGTGCTGACTTTGAATTTCAGTGTTTATCAAATCTGTGAAGTTTATGATTGTAAATTTATCTTTTTCGAGGCGTTTCTGAAATGCAAATGGAAGATCCGACTAGTGCTGCGATGATAGACCGATGGATTGCCGACTATTACAGCCATTTAGTATGGAAGCAGTTCGAGAAAGATGACTGTATTTTGTGCCCTGGGGTTCGCGAATACATTTCTCTGCAGAGGAACGCAAGTCACCACATTTTCGCCCACGAAGTGTTGGGTGATAAAGAGGTAACTTTAACTCCTGAAACGAACCCCCGGCTTCTTATTGACTTTATGTACAAGATTTCGTGCGGGGAGAAGTTGTTCGAAGACGTTGATAAATCGAGGCACACTCTTCTAGAGGAAGCCATCGATATTCTGGATCACATTTTGAATGTTGACAAGCTTCGCAATCGCCTTGATCGAGACAGTATCGTACATTTGAAGCTGCTGCTCAAGCAACAAGCTGTGCTAGTTTGTTGCCGGAAGAACGAATTCGATTTAGCGAATGAGGTGTTTGGAAGGCAATGGAGGCACTGGAAAAATCAAAACGAAATGGAAATTAGAGAGAAAATTTTGCATGTCATACAGCAACAAAACAGCAATCATAGGTACTTTGATTCCATGCCTTACACGCTGCTGATTAATGGCGCTCGAACGCTTCTTCGTGAGATCTTTGGTTCGTTAAAGACGCCTTTTTTGGTAACTGCTGCACAGAACGTTTCCAGTAAATACAGTTCAATCATGCAGACGTACAGTTTCTTAGAATGTCAGAATGTGTCAAATGACAAAGGGCAGGCTTCAAATTCTAGTAATCAAAATACTGGAACAAACAATCCAATGCTGAGTAATAATAACCAAATTGAAAATAGAAGCATTGAAGCCGAAACTGCTGCAAAGCCAGAACACTCTGAGGTCGCTGTCTCAGCAGACATTGCAACTTTGAAATCTGGATATTTTCAAATAAAAGCGATCAAAACTGTTGCAGAAGATGTTGAAAGATCAGTAAGGAAATGTGAAGATGAATGTTCTAGCTCCAGTCAAACGAAATCTAACGGAAATGATGATGAGGAGGACTTACCCAATCAGGCGTCCAATGCAAAACGAAAATGCAAGGAAATTGAGCCAGCTTGTCTAGACTGGGAAGCTGAGCTGAGCAGCAGTTCAGGATTGCCATCAGTTGGATCAGGATTGAGGAAATTTTGGCGGCCAGAAGAGGAGGAGCGTCTTTATTTGGGTGTTCAGAAATATGGGGTTGGCCAGTGGAGAAAAGTGGCCAACTTTCTGGGGTCAAGCCGATCAAATGTTGATGTGAAGGACAAATGGAGAACAATGACTAAGCAGGGAAAACTGAAGACGTACGAGAAACAATTTGGTCCAATTGTGACTTAGCATCCAGTGTTTGGTTACAATGTGAACTCAGTCAGAGGCTTCTATCCCCCCTAAGCAGCCGGGCGCAATACATATTCTCCCCCCCCCCTTATTGGGCCGACCTACTCTCCCGGAAATAGCCTATGTAATCTTGTCCCCCTAACTATAGGGAATGAAGGTTTCTGGGGGGAGAGACAAACAAGCATCCAGCAGACGATCACCGAAGGACGGAGCGCCAAGACGGGGAGGGGTTTTGGGTGTGATATGCGTCCCTCCCCCATTATAAATTCTTGCAATTTCCGCATTGCAATGTCTGCAATACAATAAAATACAATGTGGGCCTACATAATAATGATGTTGTTAATTTCTATGTGTTCAAGGAACAAAATATTTTGACATTTGACAGTCTGAAATTTGAAAGATAACACTGGAGATAACTCAGATAAGCCATTTAGTTCAGTGTTTAATCAGTGTGTTACCTAGTCACACTGTTTTGTGGAATTTAGACTTTGGGGAGGGGTAAATGGAAACCGCTCAGACAGAAATTTTCTGACAATACTTTTTAGTCTTTCGCCTAATTTTCCTCCTTGAAACATACATTACTTCCTTCAAAATTCTGATGCATGACCTTATTTTTAGTGGGCCTACTTCGATACTTTTCAGTCAAATTCTTCTACAGACGGAATAACTGCACTTGTATAAACCTGTCAAATTTATATAGGGGGGGTGTCAATGTTGCATTAAATACTTTTTATGGAGGGGGAATTATTCTATAAAATTATAACTGTTCACAACACCTATCGATTTTTCTGGAAAATTTTCATTCCTGGGGAACTCCCTCCCAGAGATGTCTAAATTAAACACTGCATTTAGTTGTACAAATACAGTATTTGTACAAGTATTAACATTAAATCAAATCATATAATATGATTGTATCATTTATTAAAATAGTAGGCCATAATTTAAATAATATTATTATAATTAGGTATACGCCCTAATAGTAAATTTTATCGTGAAGTGTTAAAACAGTTCATGCGATGAAATAATGTAGATAGTAATACTATTATAACTAATAACTAATACAATGTCGAAAAATGTTTATGGGGGGGAAGTAATTTCTGGGGGAAACTTCTTCCTAGAGATGACTAGATTAAACATTGCCTCCATGGCTGGCCTTCCCCCTATCGACGTGAGTTTTGGCTTTCTTCTATTCCCCCCCCCTGTTTTTCACTGGGCGCAAGTCGCGCCCGCCTATACATGGGATAGAAGCCCCTGAACTCAGTAGCTGAAGACTGACTTCTCTTAATAATGTCATGGTTAAACTGTTGCAGAAGGTTTATGTTTTGATAATTAAATGCTTTCTGGATTAATTGAAGTGTCTGTTGGACCAAATTTCTGTTACATATCATCTTTTGCCTTAATGAATAAATTGTCTGATTGTGATGATTATCATTTGATGTCTCGTGTATTAGACACTGTTGCGATATAAGTTACAATATGTAATTATCGTTACAGAAGTTGTTGATTGCAAGGGAATGCAGAGGATTTCTGCATTATAATCAGAGAAGAAAATGAACCTTTGAGATGCTGGACTCTAGTTAGGCTTGGTTTATTTCTGGCTAACTTTGTCATGGTTAAACTGTTTGATACTGACTTTTATTTTTTGCACTGCAGTTCAGATTGTGCATATTTCGACGTAAAATAAGCATGTATGGTGAGTGTAGTGCTATGTTTTGATAATTATATGCTTTCTGGATTTAATTGAAGTGCCTGTTGGACCAAATATCTGTTACATATCGTCTTTTGCTTTAATGAATATTTTGATGATTATTACTTTCTTGATGAGTTGATTTGCCTGGTGAACAATATGTCTCTGACATCACTTAATACTCTAATATAGTTACCTTTTACATTTATTGTGCACCATAGACTTGCTTCTCTGGTGGATCTGTCTGATTTACTGGATATTAACCTGATTACAGAACTTTTTGGTTTTAGTTGATGTCTTGTGTATCAGACACTGTTGTGATATAAGTTACTAAGTATAATTATAATTATCGTACACAAATTGTTGATATACAATGGAATGCAGAGGATTTCTGCATCCAAGAAGAAAAGGAGCCTTTGACATGTTAGACTCCAGTTAGGCTCTGTTTCTTTTTGGTTAACTTTGTGTCTGTCATTAGTGTTTCTCCTTGTATCTGCCTATCGTAGTATCGAAAACTGATTTTACGTGACGCTACACATGTGTCTGTTTCAGTCTGTGTGTGAATTACAGTTAACAATTCAGTAGCAATATTGTCCTGTCTGTGTATCTATCTAAGTGTCTGTTTTGTCTAACTATCCATCTCCCTACCTGCCGGTCTCTCTGACTGCCATGCTCTCATACTGCCTGTTCTGTCTAAGTAACTGCCTGTCTCTATTAAATTGACTGTTTCTGAATGTCTGGCACTAGGAACATCTTGATGGATCAAAGTGCAGTCTCTCATGAGCTAGTAGAATGAAGGCAATTTAATAGAAACCATCAGGCATATAATTTGCATTGCAACTTACATTACAGTGCAAGAAAAATATTGTATATTGTAGCCTACTTGATGTCAGTAGACTCAGTACAGTACACCCGTATGTGTATTGAAGATGGTTCAATAAGTAAAAAACCTAGCCAGCTTATTTAACGGTTGTTTAGTGAAGTTGTACACAGACAGAGAGGTTCGCATTGAAGTCGGTCAACAGGAAATATTAAGAGTTTTAGACATGTTGGGGGAAAGGTTGACGTCTTGTGCATGACACTGGAACAGCTGCATTTACTGACCACAATGACATTCCAACTTCCAACATTGTTTTCTCTTGACCGTCTTTGATGTTGTTAGTTTTGATCGAAACATGGTCTTGGTAACAGAGTTATGATTTGATTTGTTTATTGCACACACACACACACACACACACACACACACACACACACACACACACACACAAGTCAAACAGAATAGACATGAATCACTAAACAGAGTGCAAAAAGAATCAGAAAAAGCTAACAGCTTATTCAACCCTGACCCCTAGCTGCATGACTATTTATATAGTGCAAGTTGGTATTAATACTTACTTAATTAATTAATTAGAACATAACTGAAAGTAACAGGGATAAACATACAATGCAATAATAATAATAATAATAATGCTAAGAATAATTATATTATTAAATAATAATAAGTAAGTAATTATACTGAGGGAATAAAAATAAATTATACTGAGGGAATAAAAATAAATTATGATAATAATAATAATAAGAAATATTAGCAGCAACATATTATTGCAGCAGTAAATCATCACAGACTACAAAGGATTTGAGACATCAGAAACATCATAATAAACAGTCAAGATTCTAACATACATACAGAGTGCCTAGTTGGTGTGGGATAAATGCAGGTATAAAGACCAAAAGTTAATCCACATTAGCAATAGTTTGTAAACAGAGCCTTTTTGACTTTGTTGTGGAACTTTCGGCCATGAAGGAGCAATAATTAGTTGCCATAGCCTATGGCATATGGTTCAATAAGAAAGAGAGAGTTATAGTTTACCGTTCATGAAAAATGTCATTACTTTGCTCCAGTTGCTCATCATACCGAGTATACTTCGAGGAAAGCTCGAGCCATGCTCCGAGATGCTGTGTAGGGTGCTCCGAGAATCTCGCGGAAACTCTCGCAAAATAGGCCGTGCGCATGCGTATTGTGTGGCCACGTCGAACCGATGACGGTGTTATTGGTGTAAAGATGGTAGGTATTCCTGTTAAACGAGAATTTCATGAATTATATGCCGATATTTATTTAATAAATTGGTTCCGATGATTTTTAGACGAAGAAATATGTTTGCTACTATTTGTAGGAGTTGTAGTAGCGTGCAACTGTCTATTTTTGTAAAGGGGAGGACGCCATGTCGGTTTCCGGCTGAATGTTGTGTAAATCTTCCGAGCATTTTCGATGCCATACGAAAGCTACGTAGGGAAGACCAACTTGCCAGCTGCACTTTAAAAATTAAATCATAAAAAGTGACGCAGCTCTGTCAATTTTCCGTGCCAGATCTGGATAAGGGTTGAAGTGTTGTGCCAAGTTGGAATAGCGATAATGTTTATGGCAAACGGTGTTTGCAGGTTATTGCTGGACCGAATGTAGACTGGGATACTCTTGAGTTCAAAGTTTCGTTTATTCCACACGAAAAAGCAAAGGGAGGAGAAAAAAAAGACTGATATATGAAGATTGAGGATGAGCGAACTGGCTGAACGGGTCTTCGTGTTTAGAGCTGTTTTTATGTTACCAGCCGCTGTCGAATTTTGTTAAACTATTAGCTGTGTAAAAATTGTGTTCTCATCAAAGAGTGTCCATCTAGCATTGACAAATTTCTGCAAAATGCATTCCATCTGTCCAGGAAGCATCTAGCCAGCTGGTAGGCTACTAGTGGGGCAAGTAGTCGACCAGTAGGGCAGGAACCTAGTCCGCCAGAAAGGCAAGCAACAAGCTTGCCAGTGGGGCTAGCAGCCAGTGACATCTATCCTGTCGGCCAGCCAGGTCGTAAGTAAGCCGTCCAGCAAATGTCTAATGAATAGAATATAAAAAATATGCACAAGCTGTAATAATGTAATTGGTATATATAGAAATGCTGTGCATGGTCATTTCTGAGGCTGCCCCGGCCCCCCGATCATTCCACGAAAGTGAAAATTTTCAATGTTTCTGAAGTATGTATGTGAAGTCTTACGATGGTGTATGTTGAACTTTGCCGCAATTTAGCCACTACGATTGGATATAAAGAGGAAATTGTCGGCACGGTCCGACCGTGTGAAATGTTCGGATCTCCATCCGTCGGAGCCATGGATGCTCGTGAGTCTGTACAACGGAAACGTTCACATCTGGAACCACGAGTCACAGGTAAGGCTCTGTCGACAGAGAATCATCCCAGGATGAGTTATCTGATTTTAAATCGCTTAGCTGTCATATCATGGTTTTGCTTCTGGTGTGGAGCTTTTAGTCCCTCATGTTGGAACCTTAACCTGTCAGCATCATCTCTGAGTAGTTTATTGAAGGGATGCTATATAAATGTTCTGAATGAATCATTCTTTCTCAGACTTATGAGTCCGTCTGTCTAGAATAGTCTCCCTTTGGAGATGCTATTACCTAGGGTAGATCCGTCAGCGTTTCACAGGCTCCTGAAGACTATTTTTATCACCAATGTTGGACTGGTAGCATCTCTGAGTCTGAATCGGCTTCTTGAAGGAGCGCTAACTATAAATTTTTGATATGGATGAATGAAAAAAGTGTTTGACATTATTTTTTCTTTATGCATCGTTCATTTTTCCGGACACCTGCTATTTGGCGGGCAATGCATCCTAAATTCCTAAATAAATTACCTGTTTCTCGCCAAGTCCATTGCATTGTTAGATATTCCATTATTATTGACGAGCAGTTAAGACCGACACTATCTAATGACCGAGCAGCAATCAATGATACTAAGCAGATTATGAACTGATGCAAGCATTCATTTGATACTTTTGCTGTGAATTATCTGTTCTTAAGACAATGTCGTGAATTTGTCTGTAGAATGAAATTTTGGTTTTGTTTCAGCAACTCATAAAGTCGTTCGAGGTGTGCGACCTGCCGGTTCGGGCGGCCAAGTTCGTTCCTCGCAAGAACTGGGTCATCACAGGATCTGTAAGTGAATGCCTGTTTTCGTTTTGAATATTATGTTGTAAGGAGGATGAGCTCACTTGAGCTTTTTCCCTTCCAGACTGACTCTGGTAACAGTTTAAATTTAATGTTTGTGTACAATCATGTGTACAATTAATAAATTATGTATTGGTGTGTGTAATAAATCAAACTGGAAACTTGAATACTTACTTACGTATGATGAATTACTTACACAAGATATAACGGTACATAATATTTATGTTAAATGATAATTTTTCTTCGACATCTCCGCTCCTTTGACTGGCATGATCCCCTCGTACTGCGAGCTAGGTCCACCATGGCTAAATCATTAGCCAAGTATTATCAATAGTAGTATTTTTTATCTCTTGAGCAATTATCAAACTTTGTTATCAGTGTTTTTTTACTGCATGAAAAACTCATCAGGGAGCTTTCATCTCTTACAATGTGTGATTTCCTTTTGCGTAGGATGACATGCATGTGCGAGTGTACAACTACAACACACTGGAACGAGTTCATCAGTTTGAGGCTCACTCGGATTACCTGCGTTCAATTGCAGTTCATCCAATTCAGACATTCATACTTACCAGCAGTGGTACGTGGTTGCGTGTAAATGGCTCTAATAGTCTGCGCTGTGTTTATTTACATGGTGGATCAGGAATTTTGCATTTAAAATGTGTACAAAGCGTGAATGCATTTTTCTTGGAAGTATAATTTTGATAACTGAACTAAATTTTTTACTCAAGCTTGAAATGGAGCATGATAAAAAAATAAACTTTGTGTAATTTTTAAAGTCCTGAGAGACTTTACCATTTAAGATGGAATTTATAAGGCACTAAAATTGTTGCAAAAACATGAGTTTGAGTGTGGTTTTTGGTTAGATGAGTCAATAATGGTTAGTTCTAAACAGTTTATTACTGACGGTTAAAATCAGATGGGAGCAACCACTGCAACTGAACTGTTTATGAAATAGATGTTGCTTATTGCTGATTACAAAAAGATGTTCACAATTTTACTTTATGATCCTCATGTGACAGTCTTATGCCCATAAACACCTCTCAGAGTATTTGCAACAGCCGTTGTCCGCATCCATATCTGGGTTCATTACGCTCTGCCGGTCGTGTTGTTGTTTCTGTTCCCAGGGCTAGAACTTGCTTTGTCCCAACATTGTCTGCTACAACGGGGGAGCTTTTGGTTCCTTGAGCTCGCACTTCTACAAGACAGCGCCGGGCCTTTTCTACTGTGGGTCCCGCTATCTGGAATGGCCTCCCATTAAACTTGCGACTTATGCCTAGACTAAATTCGCCTGCTTTTTATAAGTAGCTCAAAACCTATTATTTTAGCTGTGGCTGGACTGGGAGCGCTTCTGAGTAGGTTTCTTGAAGAAGCGCTATATAAATTCACGAAATGAATAAATGAATTTGATTTGGTGGCTCCCTCCATTTGAAATGACCTCCCACACTGAGGGCTGAACTAGTTGAGACGCATTGTCTAGCGCATTGTCTGGTGATTTCTTGCAGATGATATGCTGATCAAGCTGTGGGATTGGGAGAAGAAGTGGGTGTGCACGCAGGTGTTCGAGGGCCACACGCATTACGTTATGCAGATTGTCTTCAATCCCAAGGACAACAATACCTTCGCCAGCGCCTCCCTTGACAGGACAATTAAGGTAGGAGGCGCAACAGTGGAAGCGGCAGCAGACCAGTGCTTCTTTGACTCTTTTGTCTCGTAACCAACAGATTCTGTGTTTGTTGTTGTCTTGGAGATATTCCCTAAAATGCACTATATAAAATAACCTGCTGCACTTGTGTAAGAAATTAATTCCTTCATTTCAGACATTTACATAGCACCTCTTCAAAAGTATCTACTCAGAAGCGCTCCCGACCCGACAAAAGGCACGGTTTCAGTGCATAGCTGCTGGTTTGTTGAGGTCCTGCAGCTGCTGTGGATGTTTTTGGTGAGGGGGCAAGGTGTGATGCGGAAGGTGGTGGATTGTAGTTGCTGATGATGGCTAAAGTTCTGTTAACTGGCTGGAGCAGTCACTAAGGACACCTGGTTACCTGCTCAGACTCTACGTGGCAAATGCAGCATACGTCTGTAAATGCAATGTACTATTTCAAACTTTGTATGCGATGATATTCATTCATTCATTCAAGTTTTTATTTATATTGCGCCTCTTCAAGGAAACTACTCGGAGGCGCTCCCGACTCCAGTACGGCCAAACAGAACAGTTTTTAAGTGTTTATAGAATGTGTCAGAGAGTGGCAAATGCAGCATACGTCTGTAAATGCAATGTACTATTTCAAACTTTGTATGAGATGATATGACGAATGGTTGTTTGATTTCTCGCATTGATGCACAATGCACACTGATGACGTTTGACTTTGTTTGCTTTACGTCAAGGTCTGGAACCTGGGATCGAGTTCTCCAAACTTCACCCTTGAAGGTCACGAGAAGGGCGTCAACTGCATCGATTACTATTATGGTGGAGACAAGCCCTATCTCATCTCAGGCGCCGATGATCGCCTCGTCAAGATATGGGATTATCAGGTACGTCATATTCTAAATGGTTGTACATAGAGTGTCTAGATGCATATACCTGTGCATGAGTGTCTAGATGCATGTACCTGTGCATGAGTGTCTAGATGCGTATACCTGTGCATGAGTGTCTAGATGCATATACCTGCATGAGTGTCTAGATGCATATACCTGCATGAGTGTCTAGATGCATATACCTGTGCATGAGTGTCTAGATGCATATACCTGTGTATGAGTGCATAATGCACTGTTGTTGTAAGGTGGATTGATGTAGCCGTTTGTGCTCAACTAATATGGAAGAGAATGATTTAGCATCCAAAGGTCGTCGTCATCATCATTATCACCATTGAAATCCTTATCATCACCATCATTGCCTTCATCATCATTTCTTCCACATCATCAGCCACATCATTGCCTTCAAAATTCTCATAATCATCATTGCTTTCCATCATTCCATCATAGCCTCATCATTGCCTTCAACATCTTCACCATTCTCGTCATCATCGCCATTGCCTTCCCATACCATCATCATTACAATCCTCATCATCATCTTCCTCATCATCATCATCATCATCAATGCCTTCTACATCATCACCATCCTCATCTTCATCATCTCCATCATCATTGTGTTTGTGATTCTGACATTCAAAGCAAAGCGTATTAGATGTGAACTGTGGTTGATTGTTTTTCCATCACTGTAGAACAAGACGTGTGTTCAGACGCTCGAGGGTCATGCGCAGAACATTTCCTGCGTTGCATTTCACCCGGAACTTCCAATCATTCTCACTGGATCGGAAGACGGTAAGCAGACGTCGTTGAGCCTTCCTTTAAAATTCGGTATGTAAACGAGCTATGACCTGCGTCCCAGATGAGGCTTGACTGGATGCTGCCAAGCGCAGACAATCAAATGAGGAAAGCGTTTGTCGCTAGAAAGTTGTTTACGTATTAATTTGTTTGTTTAGTCCTCAAAATTCTTGGTGTCTGATGTGAATTTTATATGCGTTACTTGTTCATCGGAGTGCTGTTTGGCAGCTGGTCATGTTGAAGAATATAATTACTTACTTTCGTACTTACTCACTTATAAATATAAATCTGTCATTATGATTTTGCTATTAACAATGGAACAATTGAAGTACTATTGCTGCATTTTTGTTTTGCTGTGGCGCTTAGGGACGGTGCGTATCTGGCACGCGAACACATATCGGCTGGAGAGTACGCTGAACTACGGTCTCGAGAGAGTCTGGTCGATATCTTGCCTCAAGGGATCAAACAACATTGCCCTCGGCTATGACGAGGGAAGCATCATGATCAAGGTACTGATGGCAGGCAGGGTCTCTCTCTTTGAAGGGGTGATATAGAGGAAGATGTGGGTGGTCAGGGGTGGCACGTTTACAGGGGAAAAGGAGTGATGCTGCATTGGGAATCAAAGGACAAAGCTCTAGTATTTTTATTTATTTATTTCTCGATTTTGCTATACACCTTTTCAAGCGCCCCTTCGAGCTCTTCACTCAGAGGTGCTCCCGACTACAGGGCGGACACTGAATTAGAATTTTATGACGAAGTGCAAGAGCAATTGTAAGTTAAGGACTTGCTCGTGGTCCCTTCACGGCAGCTTGAGGTGGATTCGAACATGGAACCCTCCGGCTCCAAGGCACCGAATCCACCACTATACTGCTGTGCCCCGCCTATGGTATGGTGATGATCTGGGTGTTGTTGTAGCTAGGCTTTTTGTACACTCTGTTGTCAAACCCCATCTTCACGCACTGGCCAGAGTGGTCAGAAGTATTGTATTGTATTCAAACATTTGTAAAGCGTCTCTAGCCGGGTGAACCATCCAGAGGCGCTTCCAGTGTGCAAGGCCATGAGAGACAAAATCAAGAAAAGATAAGGAGGAGGAAGGTATTTGGCTGGAATTGAGCTCGAGAGGCGGGAATGTGTTATTGACAAGTGAAACAAAAAAACGGGCAGCCATCTACAACTACGGCAGTTGTATTTGGCTGCCAGTTTTCTTGTTTCAATTGTTTTTGAAACCTCCATAAGTTGTGTGTAGACAAGAGTGGGATTATGCGGTTTTTAAAATGAAGAATTATTTCGGTGTGACCTCGCACGGGTTACAAATTTATTTAATAATAATAATAATAATAATAATAATAATAAATCAATAATAATAATAATTATAATAATACTTGCTTACTTTTCTGATGACAGATGCAGTCGAATGACGACTACCTATCCAGTCTTCTTATTGAAGATGTAACTGCGGAAGATTTGACTGATATTGTTTTGCCGTGAATGCTGGGGTTAACCGATGATCTGACGTTTGATATTGTTTGGTTGCAGTTGGGACGCGAGGAGCCGGCGATGTCGATGGACTCGAGCGGAAAGATCATCTGGGCAAAACACTCGGAGGTCCAGCAGGCGAACATCAAGGCAATGGCCGATCAGGAGGTGAAGGATGGCGAGAGACTGTCGCTGGCCGTCAAGGACATGGGCAGCTGTGAGATCTACCCACAGGCCATCGCCCACAACCCCAACGGAAGGTAGGTTAGGGGTGTTTTGGTTTCAGTGGGGGTCGGTTCTGGTTTCATTTCCCCATTGGAAATTAAAACCAAAAGTGTTTTTTTAAGAGGCAAAAACTGTTGGGGATTATTGTTTTTTAAAGCAACGATTAATGATTTATTGTGTACAAAATGACCATTGATGATTATGGTTTACAAAATGACCATTGATGATTATTGTGTACAAAATGACCATTGATGATTATTGTTTACAAAATGACCATTGATGATTATTGTTTACAAAACAGCCATTGATGATTATTGTTTACAAAACAGCCATTGATGATTATTGTTTACAAGACAACCATTAATGATTATTGTTTACAAAACAACCATTAATGATTAATTGATTAATTTTCACACTGTAGAGGGCAGCAGGTGTACAAGTGTTCTGTATGTGTGTATGGGTACTAGGTTTGTGGTGGTATGTGGTGACGGTGAATACATCATTTACACGGCAATGGCGCTGCGCAACAAAAGCTTCGGTCAGGCGCAGGAGTTCGTCTGGGCGCATGACTCATCGTCGTATGCGATACGCGAGAGCAGCAACATGCTGCAGATCTTCAAAAACTTCAAAGAACAGAAATCGTTTAAGCCGGATTTTGGTGCTGAAGGTTAGCGACGACAATTGATCTATTGTCTTGTTCTTTTAAACAATTGTTTTGTTCATTGCTTATTTGGCAACGAAGTAGATTGAGTAGCTGTTGGCATATATTGGCTATAGCTATCAATCGATAGGTTGGGGGTTCAAACTCTACCACCAGGACAGACCCCTGCTTAAAGTTTCTGCTCCAACTATTACAGTAGCCAACTCGGTATGATGACCATGCACTGTCGGTGGGAAGACAGAGATGCTGAGGGAGAGGACTGGCCACCTGTCGTCATCATAGGCCAAGGCTTAGAAAATAAAGTTGCTAACACTTGATACTGATGTCACCTCTAGACTTATTAGCTTTAAGAGACTGCTCTTCTCTTCTTGACTAATTTCAGACTTATATTCTGTTGGTGTGTTCTGGTCTCTAATCATACAGGTCTGTTCAAATATACACCTGGATGAGGTAGACAATTTCAGTGCCCAATGGGTGTAAGCATGTTGTAATGTTACGTAAAATACAAGCAATTTTATGCTGTGCCCCTCATAAGCCTCCCAAATGCACTGCTTGCATGGCTATTTGACTGCTACTTGAAGTGCTGTACAAAGCTGACGGGAATTGTTGTTCATTTGTAGGAATCTATGGTGGCTTTCTTCTTGGTGTGCGATCGGTCAGTGGTCTGACGTTCTACGACTGGGAGACGAGCACGCTTATTCGTCGAATTGAAATCACGCCCAAACTGGTAACTAACGAACTAAGTGCTTGGCTAGCCCAAGAAATAACTAAGCTGTAAAAGTAGTATGTTGAGCATGGGGCTGTGTGTGTTTGCAAGAGCTCTCTGGTGGTGACCCTTCTAGTTATCGTAGAACTGTTCACTTTTACTGAGGATGGATAGATACAAATTTAGATAGATACAAAGCGAGATGGATAGATACAAAGTTTGATAGATGGATACAAAGATAGATGGATAGATACAAAGGTGGTTGGATGGATGTGGATGGATGGATGAATGAATGGATTGATTGATTGATTGATAGATACAAAGACAGATAGATAGATAGATACAAAGATAGATGTATAGATACAAAGATGGAAGGATAGATACAAAGGTGGTTGGATGGATGTGCATGGATGGATGAATGGATTGATTGATACAAAGATAGATAGATAGATAGATAGATAGAT
Organism: Lumbricus rubellus; assembly: GCA_945859605.1. Lineage (NCBI taxonomy): Eukaryota > Metazoa > Annelida > Clitellata > Crassiclitellata > Lumbricidae > Lumbricus > Lumbricus rubellus. Next base: position 21,538,806 of record OX243828.1, read on the forward strand.
AGATAGATAGATACAAAGATAGGTGGATCGTTAGATGAGCTGTAGCAGTTTACTGCTGAAGTGCGTTGCAGAGTTGAACATGTGACGAATGCAATTGCTTGTGAAAGGGATCTGAGGTTGATATGTTAAATGGGTTGACATGTGTTGTGTTGATGATTTCTTGCAGATATTTTGGAACGACAGTGGCGAGCTGTTGTGCATAGCGACCGAAGAATCGTTCTTCATTCTGCGATACAATGCCGACGCTATCGACAAGTCGAAGGAGAAACCAGACATGATTACAGAGGATGGAATCGAGGAGGCATTCGATGTCAGTGTCTTTTGTTCTGTCTCTGTCTGTCTCTCTGTCTCTGTCTGCCTGTCTCTGTGGTTTATGCATAGATACAAAGTTATATAGATAGATACAAAGATAGGTAGATACAAAGTTAGACAGGTGGATACAGAGTTGGATGGATTGGATTCAAAGATAGATGGATAGATACAAGGATGTATTGATTGATTGATTGATTGATTGATTGATTGATTGATTGATTGATACCATGATAGATTGATACCATGATAGATTGATAGAAAGATATATATTAGATTATAGATCTATAGATTAGATAGATTTATATTCAGCCTGTGAGTTTTTGTTTGTGAGTAGAAATCGCGATTTATGTTCGAAATGATGACAATGACGGCGATGATTAGATTGACAATCTGAGTGATTAGGATGATGCTGTTTGGGATGATCATAATGATTAGGGATGATTGGTGCATTATCATGATTAGGATAATAATTAATAATAATAATTAGGACAATTTATATTGAGCTGTAACACAGTTACAAGGGCGCCTTACAAAGCAGCTAGGATGACTCTGGTGACAATGGTTTGATGGTTAGGGTAATTTTTGATTATTTATTAAGATATTATCGTGCCTTTGAGTAGAGATCTTGAAGGGGCGCTATATAAATTTATGTGATTGATTGGTTGATTGATTGATTGATTAATGTTGATTTTCTGTGTGATTGATTGATTGATTGATTGATTAATGTTGATTTTCTGTGGTGATCAGGTGATTGGTGAGATTCCCGAGACGGTTCGCACTGGCTGCTGGGTCGGCGATTGTTTCATCTACACAAACAGCGTGAATAGATTGAATTACTACATCGGAGGAGAGATCGTCACAGTCTCTCACCTAGACAGGTGAGAATTAAGCGTCTTATTCTCACTGGCTTTATATAAATATCTCACCTGGGGCCGTATTCATGACGACATCATAACTCATAGTCGCTGACTAAATCTGACTAGTCCTAGCATAACGGATAAATTGTTATGCACATTGTCTTAAGGGTTCCAAAGAGAGAGGTATTGGTAGAGTGGCTTGTGACCAATGGAAAGTCTGTATGTGACCTAGGCCTGGAACAACCAACCTCATAGCACTAGAGCTACATAACACTATCTGGAGCTAAACTAATCAACCCATCTTCACCTCTGTCCCACAGGCGCTTGAAGCCTATTGTTTGAACAATGCTTTTCCCTCGTGGGGTCAGAAGCTCTGCCGATGAGTTTTTTGTATAAGTTGCATTTTACTAAATGTTATATTGTTGAGGGTGAACGATCCCAAATCATGCTTTGTGAATGAATGTGTAAACTACGTAATTAAGTTATCAGATAAATTTATGTTCTAATATCAATTGGTGATACATGTAATGCGGTTTTTAATTTTTGTTTTTGGCTATGTGTGCTTGTTTTTGCAAACGGACCAATAAAGAAATTGATTTGATTTGATTCGCGTTACGTTTACCATGTTGCAGGGTGATGTACCTTCTCGGTTACATTCCGAAGGACAACCGCGTTTATTTGGGCGACAAGGAATTGAACGTTGTCAGCTACTCGCTCCTGTTGTCCGTTCTCGAATACCAGACGGCGGTCATGAGACGAGACTTTGAAACGGCCGACAAGGTTCTGCCAACGGTTCCGAGAGAGCAGAGAACCCGGGTGGCACACTTCCTCGAGAAACAGGTGAGTGACTGGGGGGTGGTAAGTGACTGGGGGGTGAGTGACTGGGGGGGTGAGTGATGGCTACTGCACATGGCTGGAGAGGATCAACAGTGTAGTAGAGTTTTTTAATAGTTATTCATCCAATTGAAATGGACGGACTGCTGTATGACTGCATGAAACAGTAGCATGGTACAAAGTTACGTTAGAGTTGATCTTTTAACTGTTGGCTGGCTGGCTGGCGTTCACGAATTGATTTTGAGAAAATTTGTATGGCGCCTCGTCAAGAGATCTAATCAGAGGCGCTCGCAGCGAGCGACTTATAAAAAGCAGGGTAGTGTAGCCTAGGTGCTGATCTGATCTGCATCTGCTCAATTTGCCGTTGCACACCATAGAGCGGGAGAGGATGCTACATGATTAGTGCAACTTTCAGAAGTATTTGAGTTATTTGGGCAGAACGTTTGGTCTGGGAAAAGCCTTTAACGCCGGAGGGTATAGTATTTCCCATGCAATTTACTACCATCTCGGCATTAAAGGGTTAAGGTCTTAGTTGGATGCTTTGGGTTGTTTGGTTAACGTGGAAGAAGATGATTAATATCAGATTGTTGTGCTGGATTTGGAAGCAGCCATTGGTAATTTTATGAAGTGCTGGCGACTTCATTTTCTTGGTCTTGGCATACGAGGCGAATGGCCAAGCTCCTCTTCCTCACCATCTCTTCTTTCTACAGACAATATTGTCAACTGTGATTATTGCTGAATTGCCTGCAGTTGGGTACAAATCTTAAATCATGAATATTTCTTCCCTGATGGGATTTCAACCCCTGCCCTCTTGATTAACATCCCGCATGCTGACCAGTTGTCTGTTGAGTGATTGGCATAAAAGTGTGAAATTGTTTTAACCCTTTAAAGACCAAAGTGTCATTATTTATAAGTACTATGGGAAATCCAATACCCTTGGTCAGTAAAGGGTTAAGTGGCTCAGAACAAATGTCGTATGTGAGGTTAACTTACATGGATTGGATGTGTTTTGCATTTGACAGGGATTCAAGTCGCAGGCGATGGCAGTGACGTGCGATCCGGAGCATAAGTTTGATCTGGCTCTTCAGTTGGGAGACCTCAAAGTCGCCTACCAACTGGCCAAGGAATCAGAGGTATGTCTCCACACTATTTTCATCTCGTTAAGTCGGTGGGCCGCAGTGCGCTGAAGTTTTATTTGAAAAAGATCCATGTGATTGAAACTACGTTCTGTTCAGTTGAAAAGGACTTTCAGTAAAATACTTGATAGTTCAAAAACAAAAGTTTATCAGGACGATAAACTTTTGTTTTTGAACTATTGAGTATTTTACTGAGCAGTTTTGATGATAAAATGAGGAATTTGATGGATATTACACTATTATATGGTGAATGCACATGCGGTGAGTGTGTCAATGTACAGGTAGCTTTTTTATGTAGTTTGTTGTGGTAGTTTGTTGATGTAGTTTTCTTATGTGGTTTGTAATCTCTGTGGGAATGGTTTTGGTTTCTAGTTACAAGTATCTTCAGTTATTCTTCTTTATACAGAACTGGGCCATCCATTATTGCACGTACAATGAAAAGAGTCAGATGTTGACCTGTCTCACCTAGCTCCTTCTTGTAGCAGTTAACTCAGTGCTAGTTGCAATTTGCCCTGATAGCTGTTTGTTCCTCCTAGGTGTTCAATGCTAGTGACTCTTACTGTTGATGGCTGCTCACTTAGCTCACATTTCTTTTCGTAACAGTTCAGTGCTAGTAGCTGTTGCTGCTCATAGCTGTCAACCCTGCTCTCGTTGCTCATCATAGCAGTTTGTTCGGTGCTATTAGCAGTTTCTGTTGATAGCTGTTGCATTTGAGTGTAGTTGTGTTGTCTTGTTTTTGCAGTCTGAGCAGAAGTGGAAGCAGTTGGCTGAGTTGGCAACGTCCAAGTGTGAGTTTCAGCTGGCCCAGGAATGTCTCCACGAGGCTCAGGACTTTGGCGGTCTCCTTCTGCTCGCCAGTTCAGCCGGCAATGCCACGATGGTTGGACGGTTGGGGGAAACGGCGGAGAAAGCCGGACAGAACAACGTCGCTTTCCTCTCCTACTTTGTACTTGGAAAGTAAGCAGACGACATATCAGTATTTGTGGGGCTCGGTGGTGTAGTGGGGGCGTCGTTGCCTTAGAGCTGGAAGGTTCGAGGTTCGAATCCACCTCAAGTCGCCGCGTAAGGACCTTCACTCACAATTGCTCAGCGCTTAGCGTGAAACTCTGATGCGGTGTCCACTCTGCATTCTGCGCCTTCAGCGCCTCTGAGTAGAGAGCTTGAAGGGGCGCTATAACAAGTGCACATACAAACAGTATTTGTGGTGTGGAGATGGTATAGCGCTAGAGCATCAATAGTTTCAATAGTGTCTAGTGTGATCACATGTGATGTAATATTGTTGTGGGATATCACTGTGTCACTGATTGATAGTGGAAACTTATTAGGAGACCAGGTTGACAGAACTAAAAATATTGGTCTTAACTGAAAAACAGACGTGAGACTTGGGGTGTTTTTAGCTTCAGACTCAGTTATTTAAACTTTGAAGTTTGAACCTAAGTGTTTTAAACTTTCGACTTGTGTATGTGTTTTAATTTGACTTAGGCTAGGTATTTAATCTTTGAACCTAAGTGTTTTAAGCTTTCGACTTGTGTATGTGTGTTAATTTGACTTAGGCTAGGTATTTAATCTTTGGACCTAAGTGTTTTAAGCTTCAGACTTATGTGCTTTAGACTTATGTTTCCTTTTGGATTCCGCTGCAAGGAGGTGTTTTAAGCTTTTAGATTAATATTGTATTGTTATTATTTAAGTATTTTATTGAATGCTACTATTTATTGACCAAGAATCAGTTAATGGTGCTGAGCAATATTGGTATTGATTTGCTCAAGGTCACTGGACAGAGGTGAGAAGGATGATAGAATTCATACTGTTTGCATTACAAGCCAGATGCTGTAGCCAATTTACTACTGCGTCCCAGTTTCTGTGCATTTGATTAACCCTCTTGATCCAAGAAATAAATTTTTCGGTTTATTAGCCATTGAGTGTCAGGAACCCAGAGGTGAAAGGGTTAAGTTACTCTGACCTGCGGAAAATCGTATAACAGATAATGACCGAGGTCTGTATTTATGTTTGCATAAAAGATGTGGTCTACTTTGGAGCCACAACTGCTAGATGTGCTTGTATAAGTTCTTGGAGGGTTCATTTTAGGTACTGTTTGTGATGCTGTACGAGAGGAGCAGGTGTGGCAGTGATGATCGTTGTACTTGTTGTAGGCTGGAAGATTGCTTGGAGCTTTTGATCAGCACCGGTCGAATGCCAGAGGCTGCTTTCTTTGCGAGGACGTACTTGCCAAGTCAAATCTCAAGGTGAGTGGGTGGCCTCCTCCTAAGGAGTGAATTGTGAACTTAGAGGCGATCTATCGTAACGTAGATCCATGTCATTATCTGGGATTTCGTTCTGTTTATATATTGAGTACAGTTGTTCTATTTGAGGGTCTTTGTCTTAGATGAGTCTGTTGACAAAGGCAGGTGTTGATTGAGGTTTTGTTTTTAAATCTAATCTAGTCTGCTGTGGACATTTGTAAAGCGCTTCTCACAGCAGAGCTATTCAGAAGCGCTCTCAGTGTGGCAGTCTCGCAGAAAGAGAAAGGTCTTCAAGCAGCGGAGAGATGAAGGTGCATTCCCCAACAAAATCCTGCTGGATGAAAGTCATTCCAGATTGAAGGACCCTCATTGAGTGTGCATGTTTGTGTCATTGTGTAGATGTGTGTGTCTGCGTGCGTCATCATCTTCATGTGTGTGTGTCATTGTGTAGATGTGTGTGTGTCATTGTGAGTGTATGTTATTGTGTTTGTGTGTCATTGTACATTCATTCATTCATTCGGACATTTATATAGCGCTCCTTCAAGTAAAAAAACTACTCGGAGGCGCTCCCGATTCCAGTGGTGTGTGTGCCATTTTGTGTAATTGTGTGTTTGTGTCACTGTGTATGTGTGTCATTGTGTTCACGTGTGTGTCTGCGTGCGTCATTGTCTTCGTGTGTGTCATTGTATGTGTGTCATTGTGTTCATGTGTGTGTCTGTGCGTGCATCATTGTCTTCGTGTGTGTCATTGTATGTGTGTCATTGTGTTCATGTGTGTGTCTTTGCGTGCATCATTGTCTTCGTGTGTGTCATTGTATGTGTGTTATTGTGTTCGCTTTTATTTGTTGTCAGGGTGGTTGGATTGTGGCGAGAATCTCTGTCAAAGAAGAACGCGAAGGCGGCACAGTCTCTGGCTGATCCAACGGAATACGAGAACCTCTTTCCAGGGCTGGCGGATTCTTTTAAGACGGAGCAGTTCCTTGCCACTCAGAGAAACCAGGTCATTCCAGCTGCCAAGTTCTCCACTGTACAGGTATGTCATCGTGCTCATTTGTGACATATGCAGAATTAAAAATAATCACCTGGTCACCTGGTGCCGTCAGCTACTGGAGCTCTGGCGAAAGCCCTGGTGCATCTTCTCCAGTTGATCCTCTCCCTAGTCGCCTCTCTTAGTTCCTCCAGTCTCATGCCAGACTTTTCCTGTACTTCATCCAACCATTTCTTCCTTGGTCTTCCGCATCTTCTCCGTCCCTCACCGCATGCCGTCATCAGCTCCTTTTCCAAACCGTTAGATCTCATCACATGGCCGAAGTAGCTCAATTTCCTCCAAGTTGCTGTTTGCTGCAGTGTCTCCTCCCTCTCTATTCCGAGCTCCTCGCGCACCGATTCGTTAGTTCTCTTCTCCGTCCATGAAATCCTTAGCATCTTTCTCCAAATCCACATCTCACACGCGTTGATTTTCTTTTCCATATCCCGTGTCTTTGTCCATGTCTCGCATCCATATAGGACGACTGGGAAGATCAGTGCTCTTACCAGTCTTTTCTTTGTTTCCCTGCTCACGTATTTGTCCTTCCAAATCTTTTCCAGACCGTTCATTGCCGTTTTCCCCATTGTTACCCTCCTCCTTATTTCCATATCACTTCTTCCCTCCTTCTCAATCATAGATCCCAGGAATGTGAAGCTCGATACTACCTCTATCGTTTCTCCATCCACCTCAAAGTTTTTCCATGTTGCAGTTGTCATAACCTTTGTTTTCTTTACATTGAAGTATAGTCCCGCCTTTTCGCTTTCCTTCCTGACTCTTCTTATTAACTCGACTAGGTCGTCCCTCTTACCCGCCAATAATGTCGTATCATCGGCGTACCTCAGATTATTCAGTATTTTCCCCGCTATCCTTACCCCTTCTGTTGCCTCCTCCAATCCAGCCCTCCTCATAATTCTCTCGGCATACAGATTGAACAGGAAAGGGGACAAAATGCACCCCTGCCTCACTCCTTTCCTTATTTTAAATTTACTCGTATCTCCATATTCAGTTCTTATCACCGCCTCTTGATCCACATAGAGGCCCTTTAGTAGTTTAACCAAATGTTTCGGAATTCCCATCTCAATTAGCGTCCGCCACAGTAGTGTATGGTCTATGCAATCAAACGCCTTGCTGTAGTCTATAAAACACATATGCACCTGTTGCCCGTATTCCCTCTGTCTCTCCATAATCCACCTTATATTGGCGATGTGATCGCGCGTTCCTCGCGCCTTCCTAAATCCCGCTTGATTGGTTGGTAATTCCCTTTCGATTGTCTTCTCCATTCTTTTGTGGATTATTTTGAGAAGTATTTTGCTCGTGTGCGATATCATCGCTATCGTTCGATAATTTCCACACTCTCTCGCGTCTCCTTTCTTGAATATTGGTATGAACACGGACCTTTTCCAGTCCTCCGGCCACTGCCCAATTCTCCAGATTTGATTGCATAGTTTTGTAATAGTTCTCACCACTGCTTCATCTCCCGCCTTTACCAGTTCTATAGGTATTCCATCATGTCCTGGCGCTTTGTTGTCCTTGAGCTGTTTTATCGCCCACTCCACCTCTACCTCCAATATCTCTGGTTCGTTTTCGACTTCCTCTATTTTGATGTTTTCCTTCTCGACACATTCATCTTCCATGTACAACTCTTCCGTATACTCTCTCCACCTTTCCTTTATCTCCTCCTCATCTCCTATTATCTTCCCATCCTTCGTCTTGAGTGAACCCATTCTAGGGCCTGCTGTCTTCGTTATTTCCTTCATCTTTGCGAACAGTTCTTTAGTCCGTCCTTTCTTTCCTTCTTCCTCCAGCTCCCTACACATTTCCTTTAGATGGTTTTCTTTATCCTCCCTTGCCTTCCTTTGGAAGGTCTTATTCAAGGTTTTTACCCTATCCCTGTTCCCTTCCTTCTTTGCTTCTCTTCTTTCTATTGCCACCTCAATGGTCTCTTTGGATAGCCATGGGGTAGTTTTCCTTGACGTTTTCTTTGGTACATGTTTCTCCGCAGTCTCCTGGATCGCAGTTTTCATCTTTGTCCATAACGTGTTCGTATCCTGCTCTTCCATTGTATCGTCTGTCTCTAAGATCTCAAACCTATTCTTTATCTCTACTCTGTATTCTGGTGTTATGCCTTTGCAATCAAAACTGGTCAGTCTTTTATCTCTCTTCATCTTCTTCAACTTTAGCTGCAATGTAGCCACTATTATCTCGTGGTCTGTTCCGCAATCCGCCCCCGGTCTTGTTCTTACGTCTTTTATTGTGCTCTTCCATCTTTTGTTCACCACCACGTAGTCGATCTGATTCCTGTGTTTTCCATCCGGTGTCGTCCATGTATAAAGTCTTCTTTTCGGTTGTTCGAACCATGTGTTCATTATTCTTAGCTCATTGGAAGCACAGAACTCCACCATTCTCTCCCCTGCCTCATTCCGTACACCGAGTCCGTACTTACCCACTACTTCATGCTTTCCATTTCTGTCCTCACCAACTTTCGCATTGAAGTCACCCATAATCACCAGTATGTCTCCTCTCGGTGTTGTGTCAATTGTTCCTTGCAGGTCCAAGTAGAAAGCTTCCTGCTCCTCCTCCGTCGCCATCGATGTAGGGGCATATACTTGTATGATTGTTGTGTTGATCTTTCCACCACGAAATCTTACACTCAGTACTCTGTCACTCACTGTATTATAACCCATTATCGCATCAGCGCTCGTTCTATCGCACATGATTGCTACTCCGTTTCTTCTCCTCTCATCCTGCCCAGACATTACTATCTTAAAACCGTTCCAACTAAAATGTCCTTTTCCCTTCCATTTTGTCTCACATAATCCCAGTATCGCTATATCCATCCTTCCCATCTCTTTTTGGATGATGTCCATCTTCCCACTCTGCATGCTTCTGACGTTCCATGATCCGACTTTCATGGCTTTTTTACAGCTCATGTCAAGTCTTTGCTTCCTGGTCATATCCGCCGCTGGACGTCCTTTCGGCTTTGGTCCTGTGGCTTCATTAGAGCCTGAATCTCCCGACTCGACACTGTGCTCATCCCCAGTAGCCATTAAGTCACCCTCAGGCCTGAGGGTCTCACCTTTGGTGACTATCGTTGATTCTTTCTTTAGATACACCATGACTATTTTCTTGGCAGAAGATAAGGGGTGGTTTGCCATTGCCTTCCCCCCGTTTGCCATCCGTGCCCGTTCGTTCACCCTTCCATACGGAAAGGTTACTAACAGGTCGCACCACGAGAAGGTGGGCACGGTGGACTTTGGTTCGCCAGCCCAGGTCGGTTCCGAGTCTACGCTCCAATTGGAGTCGTCGGTCGGGTCTCCTCCCCGCTTTACTCAATTGAATGAGTGACTGACAAACCTTTGCGACCCAAAAATAATAATAACAATAATAACAATAATAATAATAATAATTAGGTAGGTAGCAGCATACTGCTACCTAGCTTACGCCGAACAATCTCATTTGAAATACGGTTCATTCATCATACAGTCTGGAGTTGGTCCACAACAGGGAGATCCTCTGGGTCCATTGCTCTTTTGTTTGCCATTGCAACCGACATTAATCAAACTGTCTTCTCCTTTGGCCTTTGGCTATCTCGATGACATCTCTCTGGGTGGACCAACGGCTGGTGTGGCGGAAGACATTGAGACCCTGGAAAAGGAATGCGCAGATCTGGGCCTGACCTTCAACAGGAAGAAATGTGAACTAATTGCTAAAGATCCTCAAATGATCAACAATAAGTCTTTCAGACACTTCGAATACATTGATCCAGACTCGGCGACACTGTTGGGAGCACCGCTGTCCACGGGCGCAGCCTTGACTCGAGCCTTGGAATCACGTGTTAAGGATCTGGAAAAGGCTTTATCCAGATTAGCCATAATAGCACGTCACGATGCACTTCTAATTCTGAGACACTCAATGGGCGCTCCAAAATTAATATACACGTTGAGGTGCGCTCCTTGCTCGAATCATTTAGAGCTGGAAACGTATGATCAAACCCTGAGGAAGGGCTTACAGATCATTCTGAACATAGACTTTACTGACACGCAGTGGCAACAAGCTACCTTACCCACCGGATTAGGCGGACTGGGCATTCGTAGGGCGTCATCGCTGGCACTTCCTGCTTTTCTAGCATCGGCCGCGGGCACCTCCGAACTCCAGTCCAACATCCTATGCGTTCTCAAGAGTCAACCGGACATACACTTCACGAACCTGTCGTCGCTCTGGCAGTCAACAGCTGGATTGTCGCTGACCGAATATTTTCCTTCGGGTGTTCAAGCCAAATGGGACAACCCGATTCTTGAAAAAGAGCTTTCGGAACTTCTCCTCTCCACCACAGAACCGAGCGAACAGGCGCGACTGAAAGCCGTGTCTTTCCAGCACGCCAGCGACTGGCTACACTGTCTACCGATTACCTCCTGTGGCCTTAGACTCAGCGACGAGGCCATCAGAGTGGCAGTAGGGCTTCGTCTAGGAGCCAATATCTGCCAACCTCACATCTGCGCATGTGGCACGCTGGTCACCGCTAGAGGGACACATGGCCTCTCCTGTACTCTGGCTTTTGGTCGTGTCGCTAGACACGCTGCCGTCAACGATCTTATCCATCGTAGCCTCATCAGAGCCGGCTTTCCAGCGGTCAAAGAACCACGGGGTATGCTACGCTCGGACGGGAGGAGACCGGACGGTACCACCCTTATTCCTTGGAAAGCGGGCCGTTGTCTCGTATGGGATGCCACTGTTGTCGACACCCTTGCGCCCTCCTATCTGCAGGCAACGGCTGTCACTGCAGGAGCAGCAGCTGAAATAGCAGACACAAGAAAGGAACAAAAATATCTGTCAATTACAGCTACACATGACTTCATTCCGCTGGCCCTGGAGACTCTAGGTCCCATCAATTCTCGAGGAATAGATTTGTTAACTGATTTAGGTCGTCACTTGACACAGGCGTCTGACGATATAAGGGAGACGTCGTTTCTCTTCCAACGACTTTCAATTACTATTCAGCGCTTTAACGCTGTAGCCTTCACGGGCTCTTTCGTTAACCCGATGTCCGATTTGGAACAGGGGTAGCCTTTCAAATAATAATAATAATAATAATAATAATAATAATTACGACAATTGTATATGCCAGAACAACAGGAATGAATCTGGAACAACTAAGAGAAGCGACATCAGAAAGAAAGCATTGGAGAAGGCTGGCCCTGACGATCGCTAGAGTTCAACGAACTGACAGCACAGGGTGTATATGGTGCCATAACACTATTATAATTAAATGCTATATATTCCCATGTGTGTCAGGATATCTCTATCAGATACATCACCTAGATTACTGTAACTTGCTTTTTACTACCAGTGTCAATAAATCAAGCATGCATTGCTGGGGCTGCAGGGAGTTCAGAACTGTGTGGCTATTGATGTAACTAACACATCCAAAAGCAAGTATCTAACCTCTGTGCGTAATCTTTGCGTTGCTTCGTTCTGGCATAAAATTGATTTCAAATTTTGGCTTCTTGTTTATCAAAACTGGACTCTGGCAAAAAACACAATACTTTGGATAAGTTATTGTTAACCTGTCTCTTATCATTATACAATCGGATTATCTTTGTCTGTTCTTGCGTATACCAAGAACTTTTCTTGGTGAACCTCATTAGGAAACACATTCTCCCTGTATGCGTATCTTTTCTCTCTGCTCAGACACTTGTGTGTTGTTTTGATCTCAACTTAGAACTTGCGTCTTTCAAATTGCTTCTCGACCGTAAGTTAAAACACGAGCCTTTGCACTGTTGAACCATAATCCTCTTTCAACATTTTCCTCTTTATTAACTCGTGGCCAAGTGCCTCTTTTCACGATTCAATTTCTGATCAGCCAGATAGGTCTCAGCCATAGATGTAAAAAACGATGGAAACGGGGAAAAAAACAGGAAAAACGTCGTTTTATTCGGGGGAAAAAACGGGAAAAAACGACAAAAAAACGGAAACGGAAAATAATTTGACTTCTTACATCTTAAACTGCATTTTAGACATAAAACCCTTGTTTACTTTCTACATGTAGGCTATCTCTTAAATGATGACGTTAAACAATGACATCAGTTATCTGAAACCCTGAGATTGGGCTGAAAACATAAGGAATATCAGGAAAAATAAAATGAAGGAAAATAATAAGAGACAAAGAATAAATAAATAGCATTACATAAAAAATAAAAAACAGAATAAAACGATGTGAAAAATAAAAAACAAAAAAAACGACGTTTTTTGGGAGCGAATAAAAAACGAAAAAACGTTTTAAACAACTATGGTCTCAGCCAAGGTGTGCCATTGTTTTTGCGCTATATATTCATGAATTTTCTGTGGTTAAGTTAAGCATCGATTTGATGTGATGGAATTCAAATTATCGGCCATTGATTGATGCTGCGTGGATTGTGGGAGTAGGTTGAATTGCTTGTCTTCTTTATGGAGCAAGAATTTCATGAATGAATTTGTGGAGTTATTATGATGATGGTCGTTTGTGTTTGCAGCCAAATCACGACAGGCAACCGGTGCTTGAGATGAAGGAGGCGGAAGAGAGTGGAGACTTCACGTACGTACCTGGAAAGAAAGATGCAGCCGATGATGCGGATGAGGAAGGTCCTAATTCCCCGCCTCCAAGCCCCGCAACCCCCGTAAGTTTTGTCATCCACTTAGCTGGTGTTTCTAGCTTGTTTGCAAATGGAATTGTGTGTTGATCCGTCCAGTTTTTTAAGGTTTGTTAGACATTGTCCGCAGCGGATTTCAGATTTGCTGCTCTTTTTTCTTATTATTGTTTGCGTAACTTTTGTCGCCCAGTGTCTGGCATTGCGGTATATCGGGTGCTTTGCTCTGCAATGAGAGGTGAGCTTCTAGTTCACGGGTAGAAATTATGATAAGGCCTAAAAAAAAAAATGTTGTGTTTCCGGTAACAGAGCTAAAAAAAATTGGGTAGGTAGGTCGGAAAATATTTTTATTTTGTAAAATATTTTTATGCAGTGACTATCCGAAAAAGTATACCCCACTAGTCGTTTTTGCACGCTGAAACAAAGTACGTGTTCTAAGCAAGTATAAACTGCCTATTTCCCGACTGTCTGCACCTAAAACTGCTCTAGAAACAGTCCTATTAACCCTTTGACTTGCCAGCGCGCTTTAAAGCGCGGTTTTCTATAAAGGATGTATTTTGACTTGCCAGCGCGCTTTAAAGCGCGCTTTTCTATAAGGATGTATTTCGACCGCATATTTACATATATACATACATATACATACATGTATACATACATATATACATACATACATACATACATATATACATACCCGGTACATACATATAATATACATACATACATAAATACATACATGCAATCATACATATATACGTACATATATACATACATACATACATATACATACATAAATACATACATACATACATACATACATACATACATACATACATACATACATACATATATACATACATACATGCATATATATATAGAGGCAGAGAGCGGGCTCCGTTGAACGACGCGTGACGCCGGGCGAACGACCGACCGGCACGTTGGTCGAACGCCTAGGACGACGGTAGCTACCTGATACATACATATATACATACATACATACATACATACCCGGTACATACATATAATATACATACATACATACATACATACATGCAATCATACATATATACGTACATATATATATACATACATACATACATATACATACATAAATACATACATACATACATAAATACATACATACATACATACATACATACATACATACATACATACATATATACATACATACATGCATATATATAGAGGCAGAGAGCGGGCTCCGTTGAACGACGCGTGACGCCAGGCGAACGACCGACCGGCACGTTGGTCGAACGCCTAGGACGACGGTAGCTACCTGATACATACATATATACATACATACATACATACATATATACATACATATACATACATGTATACATACATATATACATACATACATACATACATATATACATACCCGGTACATACATATAATATACATACATACATAAATACATACATGCAATCATACATATATACGTACATATATACATACATACATACATATACATACATATATACATACATACATGCATATATATATATATATATACACACATACATACATATATATATACATACATACATACATACATACATACATACATACATACATACATACATACATACATACATAGGCCTACCTTTTCGCGCAAAAACATAACGGCAAGTCAAAGGGTTAATTTCATTTTGTTGACGTCTCTTATGTTATGGCAATACAAATGTTAAAAAAATATTTTTTGAAAAAAAATTTAAATTTTTTTGGGGAAAAAAAAATTTTGTTGAAAAAAATTTTTTTTAAATAAAATTTTTTTACAAAAATATTTGGGTCGCGGCCGTAAAAATGGGTCGGTCGCGTTACCGGAAACACAACAATTTTTTTTTACGCCTAATAATGAGAATTCTAAATGTTAACATGTGAGTAAATATGTCGATCGTGTTACATGTCTAGTTCCTCAAAGTAACTGAATTGAGCCATTTATTTATTTTATTTTATTTATTTTACGCATTTGCTATAACGCCTTTCTAGCTCTCAACTCAGAGGCGCTCCCTACTACAGCGCGGACACTGCATTGAAGTTTCACGCTGAAGCGCACAAGCAATTGCGAGTGAAGGACTTGCTCAAGGTCCCTAAATGGCGGCTTGAGGTGGATTCAAACCTGGGGAACCCTCTGGCTTCAAGGCACCAAACCCATCACTACTCCACCGTGCCCCACATACCACATTGTTCGTGTTATGAAATTACGAACAGGTTAAGTGTGCGATGATATGAATTTTTTTTCTCGACGTATTCATATTTATGTAATGGTTGTTTATCTGCTGCAAAGGAGGTGAACAATTCTCTGAAGTCTCCATTGCTGTTACCATCCTCTGCAACTCCTGCAGCATCGCATGCTCCCTCTCCTCTGGCAGCATCACCTGCTTCTGCACCCGCTCCATCAGCTGCTGCTGCTGTGACTTCTGCTGCTGCGAAGGTTCAGCCGATCCAGCCATCCGTGGAGACCGTGAAGCAGTCGACCGTGAAGACGCCGCCATCAAAGCTCGACGACATGGAATTGGATTTGGATTTGGAAATCGAAAACATGCAGCTCGATGACAATGTAGATCCATCGGTAAGACGGAATAAACGGTTGGCCAACGTGGTCTTGTACCTAAATATCTCTCTGATTGTATTGTATTGTATTGTGTCTGGCCATTTATGAAGTGCTTCTCACAGCGAGAGCCTTTCAGAAGTGCTCCCAGTGCATGCAGCCTCGAGAGGAACTTAGGCTGGTTTTGAGGTGAGAGAAAGATGAGGAAAGACTAGTACCTCTTGAGAAGCCTCGCTTCTAGAAGCCCCACTTTTGGTTTCGCCAATCTGTTCATTTGTAATATGGCCTGGTTCTTTGATTTCCTGACCAGTTGGATTTGGATCATAAATTTTCACTTTCGACTATAAAGGCATTATGGAAATTGTTAGATTAGTCTCTTTTGAAATACTTTGTGTAGGTCCCCGCTTGAGAATGTCAATTTGGTTTTGGTTGTATGGCCAGGTGCTCTGGAGACTTGCAATGTCGTAATATCATTGTTTGGCATGTGAACGTGTTGAAGCTATTTAGCATGACAGATTTTACATGACAAATTAATGAATTGAAATTAAAGAGAGCACTCGTACTGTTATTGCAATCTTGGCTGCTTGTTGTTGCTTCAGATGGATTTGAAACTCGGCACGAGATGCTTGGAATAGGAGAAATCGGATAGAAGCATTGTTAGCAGTTAAAGTTAGGAAATGAGCTTTAGAATGAATTTAGGTTTGCAAGTAGTACCTATGGGATGTTCAAGTAGAGATGCCTACATGCATAACGGGTCTGATTTTAACTGAATGTGTCTGTTTGTTTGGTCAGTTGGTGTTGTTTATAAGTGACTGGTGTTTTTGTCTTTGTAGGCTGCTGACATAAACTTAGATGATGATGTTGAAGATTGGGAATAGCATCTGTTAGAAGGTTATGGAAGGTAGGCATCTCTCACGATCTGTTTTCATTCTCATATATGGCCAGTGTTTTAGGAGGAGACCTTTTTATGATCATGAAAATGGCTTTTTCAGTTTAGATAGCATGCTGCAGGTTGATAATCTGTGCATTGAAGATGCTGCTCAGCGCTTTATTCATTGCACCAAATGTATGAAGACAACATTATACTGGTAGTCTAGATTTCTTTATTTATTTCTTGCATTTGCTATAGCGCCCCTTCGGTCTGTCTATCTACTCAGAGGCGCTTCCGACTACAGCACGGACACTGCGTTGGAGTTCTATAATTTATTTTATTTATTTCTTGCATTTACTATAGCGTCCCTTCAGACTATCAACTCAGAGGCGCTCCCGATTACAGTGCGGACACTGCATTGGAGTTTCAAGTTGAAGCGCATGAGCAATTGCAAGGGATGGACTTGTTCAAGGTCCCTATGCAGTGGGGCTGGAGGTGGAACTCAAGCTCCAAGGCACCGAACCCGCCACTACACACTGTACCCCACTTCTGTTTCGGCTCTGTAGAAAATTCAGAAATTTGTCTTTCTTTTGCAGATTTTCTACTTGTGCTGAGGAAAAAGAGCTGATAGGAGACTTTGCAGACCCGTGCGGTCAACGTGACTGACCGATGTGGTCAGATGCACTGGACATTCAGAGACGTTGAATAAATAAAACACTTCCTTCTGGAATTTGTGAATATAATTTCTCACTGGTGTAATTTTCTGAACATTAGATACTAATAAGTTTCTGACTTTGGATCAGTCTAGATTTGGGGTCACTACTAATCTGTCTCCTGTATCGACGCCACTATATCGAATGACCAAGCATTGAATAGTAGTGGTGCCGAACGATTAAAAGGGAAATACACTCTGTATGGTGGCAGTGTTAAACAATGACTGGGTTACAAGACTGATAATGTCTTTTG
The DNA here is from genome assembly GCA_945859605.1 of Lumbricus rubellus. Classification (NCBI taxonomy): domain Eukaryota; kingdom Metazoa; phylum Annelida; class Clitellata; order Crassiclitellata; family Lumbricidae; genus Lumbricus; species Lumbricus rubellus. The sequence continues at coordinate 21,556,244 of OX243828.1, forward strand.
GAACTTATTTTATGTCGTAGAAAGGAATAAATTATAAAAAACAAGTTGCTTATCAGTTTCATGAATTCAGGCCAGAATTAAGGTGCGTGCTAAGGTTGCTCCAGCACCCAGGCTCGCAGTTTTGAGGAGCAGCAGTTGTGAAAGCGTGCATGGCGGACCTGTGGGTTGTTGGTGTCCCATGCCATTGGTGGATAATCCCAGCCGCCTGGCCCTCCCTAAGTGGCAACGCGGTCCTGCATGTTTCTCACACATAGCTAGTCCTCTGTCCACAGTTTTGGAGGCACCTTAAGACTTTCTTGTTTGCTGACTAGACATGGACAATGTTCAGTGATAGTTTTCAGTGATACTTTATCCCATCTCTAACCCAATCTTTTGGTTACGGAATCTTTTTTTGAATATTTTGCTGAGTGAACCTTGACATAAAATACAAGATGCATTCTAGTATACTTGGGGCACGGTTCAGTGTTCTGGAGCCGGAGGATTCGAGGTTCGAATCCACATCAAGCCACCACGTAGAGACCTTAGAGCAAGTCCTTCACTTGCAATCTTGTGCACTTCATGAAACTCGAATGCAGTGTCAGCGCTGTAGTCGGGAGTGCCTCTGATTAGCAAGCTTAAAGTGGTGCTAAAGCAAATGCGAGAAATAGGTAAATAAAAAAATTCTTGAAACACTGAATGCATACCAATATTGATTGCTTTTAAGTATACAACACAGAACTGTGTTTATAACTGAATTCTCCTTATAAGATGAGCACCTATTTCAAATGACGTTTTCTCAAAATGGATAGTAGCCTCATCTGATTTACAATATGACCACACAGTAACACTTATCTGGATTCGTTATCTCAAATCCTGGGTGCTTTGGAAGACAAATTTGGAAATTTTATGCTTGTTTATATAAATAAGCAACGAGAGAATCTGAAACATGTAGTTTTCTGTTCGAACATCAATTTCTGGTGATGTTTTCAAATTTTGCAGCAATCAACAAAGATAAGTGGGAAATTCATCCCCGGTCATCACTACGCCTAGCCTACCTATCTAATACGTAATTTTGAAACGATTCCTGCATAATCAAAATATCATCATATTTTCAAGAAAACCTTGATGTTCGTTGTTTTTTTTCTTACAAAAGATTCTACCTCTTCCAATGATCTTCAGAATCAGTTTGGAAAGAGATATATAGAAAGTCATGTATCTTCATTCTGGTCATATGAAATGACGAAATCTCTTTGGAAATGTGATACCTGACGTCTCCCGCACAAGCTCACGCTTTCACATTGCGACAGTACTACTGATATTGCAAAAGAAAATGAAAGCACCACCGAGTTCAAAAGCTTTCGAGTATCTGACAAAAGCTTGTATATCAGCTGCAATTTAAGCCAACATCACCAGAAATTGATGTTCGAACAGAAAACTACATGAATTTTTTGTAAGAAAAATCCGACGGACATCAAGGTTTTCTTGAAAATATGACGATATTTTGACTATGCAGGAATTGTTTCAAAATTACGTATTAGATAGGTAGGCTAGGCGTAGTTATGACCGGGGATGACATTAGAATTAGTCTCAAAGAGATTCGGATCACTATGGAAACAGATATAGAGAAAGTCACATATCTTCATTCTGGTCATATCAAATGGCGAAATTTCTTCGGAAATGTGATACCTGACGTCTCCCTCACAAGCTCACTTAATCTGAAGATGATTGGAAGAGGTCGAATTTTTTGTAAGAAAAATCCAAGGTTTTCTTGAAAATATGACGATATTTTGACTATGCAAGAATCGTTTCAAAATTACGTATTAGATAGGTAGGCTAGGCGTAGTGATGACCGGGGATGAATTTCCCACTTATCTTTGTTGATTGCTGCAAAATTCGACATTAGAATTAGTCTCAAAGAGATTCGGATCACTATGGAAACAGATATAGAGAAAGTCACACATCTTCATTCTGGTCATATCAAATGACGAAATTTCTTCGGAAATGTGATACCTGACGTCTCCCTCACAAGCTCACTTAATCTGAAGATGATTGGAAGAGGTCGAATTTTTTGTAAGAAAAATCCAACGGTTTTCTTGAAAATATGACGATATTTTGACTATGCAGGAATCGCTTCAAAATAACATAGGCCTACTAGACAGATAGGTTAAAGTTATTGATGATTAGGGGATGAATTTCCCCCTTATCTTTGGTGATTGCTGCAAAATTCGACAATAGAATTCGCCTCAAAGCGATCCGTATCACTATGGAAACAGGCAGGGGCGCCGTTAGGCGTACGCACTTACGCAAGTGCGTACAGCGCGGAAAGGCTAAAAAAAGCATCACCACTTTTAACATCCAAAATTACCTCTAGCCTATGCATATACCCAAAATGGAGCAAAAGCTCATGCTGGTGATACCTCATAATCGCCAGTAGGCATATACGGTATATACAATTATACATATATAGGCCTACATGTACATGGGCGCCGACTAGACCTGAGAGTCACTTCACTTTGGAATTATGACTTGACTCGGAGAACTAGGCCTACATGACTTGAAAGTGACTTGACTCCACCTTCGTGACTTGACTTGACTCCCAACTTTCGTGACTTGGAGTCACGACTTCTGTCTAGTTTCATTTACTAAGTGCATTGGCAGCTGGGAACTGCATGCCTATATAGACCTAACATTATTTTTTGAAGCTGTGACCTTATTTTCTGATGTATTTTCAGTTTCACCCCGCCCTATATTAGTAACTGTCCCATACCAAGTAGTGCGGACCTGGTGACCCTGTATTACACAAACCACACACATCAAGTTGAATCAAATCAAATGAAAAAATGTCCACCAGTTTGTAAAACGATATCAAATTGCTGACCTACATTCGGTCATACCAAAAATAAGTGAGTCAATCTATAACACTGAAGGCGCTGGGCTCTAGCTAGAAACTGTATAGCCTAGAGTTGCACAAAACACATTGTCCAGCATTCCAGCTCCAACAATGGAGCCAAATACAGTAACGTAAGCTAAATGCTGCACACATTGTTCATGTTTCTTAATTCTTATAATACTTATTATTTAATTAGCAGCAGTTAGTATTAACATTTAACATATTGCCACTTGTAGGCCTATACGTGACAACACTACTCATGTTGCAGTTCGAGCGTCAGACTTAACTAAGTTACAGCTTAGAAGTTCTTGAGTGTAAACAGTCAAACAGTTGACTACTCAGTTGACTCGTGATAGGATAGTGGAAAGAATTGCCTGTAATTGTCATGAATGAAGGACACCACATTTGCATCAATAATAATCAATATCACATGTTGTCGCATAGTTTATACACTTCAGATTCAATTTAAAAATACCGTCTATCAGATTGAACAGTCTAAAAAATGTGGGGATGGGTCTGATTGGATCATTGGGGCAACACCCTCCCAAACTCCCCAAAAAGTTACATGAAGCCTTGATGAAGGAGATTGGGCCTACAGTGCGTCGTGTACAGTGTGGGTTTCTAAAACAAGTTAACAGCACTCACTTGCAGTAGATCCTTTCGTCGTTTAAGGGTTCATACGATACTGAGCCGGTACTAGTACTTGGTCCGGCATCATCTTTTGCGACATGCAAGTATCCGTAGTATTTCCATACCTCACTACGAGGACGGCTGCTGCAGCTGCCTTTACGACCAACGCCAGTAATAACACGAAGTTCAGCTAATGCGGCCCGTTCACTTCTACTAAGCGCAGACGAACTAACGTTCTTATTCTTAAGGTCCGAGGACCCTGACGCTGGCTTACGCTGCGGTACTATTTTCTGCATAATTACAGTTAATAGACCCAAAACAGATAAACTCGTTCTCGATTCAATGTACTACAAACTTTCAAACGCGTCTATATCACAGTCCATCACTTTAAGAAACTATGAAACATTGGAAATTACCCGAATTTCCGCTAGTTTCTTGTTTATAGGCATCGGCCATCAGGCGTCTTATAAATCAAATAAGTAAGTAGGCCTCAGAATAATTTTGAGTGATCGAGTCGACTATGCAGGAATAATATGGCGGCGGTTTGGAGAGAAAAAATTGGCGGCGACTTGGATTAAATATGACTTGACTTGACTTGACCTATATCAAGTCGACTTAGTCGACTTAACGGCGGCGACTCTCAGGTCTAGCGCCGACTCTGCGAGGCCCGTGATCGAGTGCTCAGCACCGCCTGAAATTGGCCATGCGAGGCCCGCCTATGCTTGGGAGTTGCGAATTACCAGAAATCAGCCAGCAAGATGCGCTTTTTATGAGATTATTTCTCTGCTGGCATTGCTTTTCTATAAAAATCATTTCGTCCTTTATAAATTTTTAAATCTCAGTTAGTCTGCCTTACCATTACTCCAGTTTTACCCCATTCAGTAGTCTGAACTCCATTGGTCGTCAGCCGATCAGCGAATACGAGGAAACACCGAAATCCTGCTTATTCGATCCGCTTCCGTCATTTTTTTACTACGGGCGAAGGCGACGATTTTAATTACATTGATTCCTTTTTATTGTAGCCTACATGCTCAATAATGTTCCTCTGTGGACGAGAGTCACCTGCCATCATCACAAAAGCGGGAAATTGCTTTTATCTGCGTTAGCAAATCAGCCTTTACTAAATTGACAAAACTTTTGAAAGACTATATGAAAAACTATTTCCACATTGCTAATATTGGGTTAGGCCTACTAAATAGTGGCTATTGTAGACAGAATGGTTTGATTTCTTGTGCAAAGTTGAGTCTATTGACCTAATTATATTAGGGGAGAGTGCTCCAAGATGCCCATGCTAACGAAAATTGTAGCCTACTTTTCTTCTGCATGTGTGCATGGATTCCAAGAAAGGTAGGCCTAAATGTAAATCCAAAGAGTGATATTTTTTAAACAATTGTGAAGAAAATTTATTGAAGTTTTTAAATCATGTCCTTAAGCAATGAAATAATAAGAAATTTTGATGAGATAGCATCTTAAAATGTCACTATTTCAGTGTGGATTTTTAAAACAAAGGCAAGGATGCTTTTCAAATATTAAACCACGATCAATTTCGTCAAAATGACAGCCTAAGATTCTACCATTACAGTAGGCTATGGCAATAAAAAATTCGAAATTGGGAGTAGTACGTCCCTCCTCTAAACCCCATTGCGCGTTGAGCGCCTCGGCGATCGTCCTTAAAACCAGGACCAGAGATAATTTCAATAACTCTCCTATCAAAAAAGGGTCTAAAAATTTCTTTTATTCTTTGGGCACTCACACTCTTCGAGTCAACTCGGCGCCTATGCATATATATATATATATATACACATCGATCGCTGTTCGCTTTATATTATTTTTGCAACTTGTGTTGTGCGTACAGAAAAAAATCCTGGCGGCGCCGCTGGAAACAGGTATATCTCACTACCTGAAGTAAAATTATTCGATTTTTGGTCCAAAAAACCCCCGGAACTAACCATCATGGTTTTAAAAAAAAAATTATGTGGAAATTTCTTATGAATGGTATCATCATCATCAATAACCTTGGGCTCAATGCCCGTAGGAGTCCGACGCCACTCTCTGTTCTGAGTCTGTCTCGTGCCATGCTGCCCAGCCTCAACCGGTCCGGTCAGCAGGTCTGCTCCATACCACAAACATCTTGAAGCATCTAGACCACCTTGTCTGATTGAAGAGAATCGTGGGAAAAAGGCCTACTAGAATGGTATATATTATAATAAAGAGAAGAAATAAGAACGCAAGTAAGGCACAATTCAACGATATTTTAGTCAACTTAGGCCTATCAAGAAATCTCGTTAGTCGACATTCAATAAGATGCCTTTGGTCTCCATGGTAACCAAGATGGATAATTCACATATCTCCTCTGTTCTTCACTAAGATGAAGATATCTTTGCAGATTTATGATGCCACTCACCATCTTAAGTAAAATTATATATTAGGTTTGGAGAGAATCAATTTTTCGTCCCAAAAAAACCCCAGTGTCTGCGCTGTAGTCGTGAGCGCTTCTGAGTAGGATTTCTTGAAGGGGCGCTATAGCAAGTGCACATACATACATAAACTTGTCTAATAAAGTCAATCTTAAGAAAGAAAGAAACAGTCTTTGGAAGCTACAATGACGTGCCCTCCCAAGTTCCACGAGTTCTGCATTTCAACTGATCGTTAAAAACAAAGTTCTTAAAGCGTGATGCGATAATCTACTGTCCTTCAATGACCTCCAGCTGTGGAATGCCCCCCATGGCAGCTTCCTTAAGACTGGCGCTTCTTGTCCTCTCCAGCTCTTCCATGCATCTGTGCATGTAGCTCCTTCCATCCCACATCTCCAAGACCGCACTGCGAACGAAACTGGACAGCACGTCGACCCAGTTGGCGTGCAAAGAACTGAGTTTCTGGTCGGTGTGGACAGCGGATGAATTTATAGACTGGACGTAACTCTTCAGGAAACTGCGTCTTGTCTTTGCTTCCTGTAAAGCCAGACAAAGCAGTTTAGGTTCGTGGAACAATAGGGCAACACCGCATGCACATGTATCTATGCTTCATATACGTCAACACTATTCACAGAACAACTGTGAACAATATCTCAAAGTTATCATCATCATCTGATCAAGATCATCATAATCACGATCATCATGATAATCATCGTCATCATCATGATGATAATCACGATCATGATAATCATGATAATCATAATATCATGATCATGATGATCATGCTGAATCATTGCTGATCTTATGCTCCTCATGCCACAGTGTTAGTATTCACCTAAGCCCCTTCCTGAACCTGCTGTAGTGTGTTAGTTATGCCAAGCAAAGATAGACCAGTGCAGCTTTCAAGTAGCTCAAAACCAAGCCACCTAAACGATTCAATACGGTACGGTGTAATGACCAACCTGTGCCTTCTGTACGGCCTGGTGACTGTCTGGCTGGGTGTATGCAAGGACTGCACGCTCAACAGGTTCGACTTTGTCAATGGACAGAGCTTTGAGGGCGTCTGACTGACCACGCTGCTGCTGCTGCTGTTGTTGCTGCTGCTTTGCCTTGTCCTCGAGAAACAATTGCTTCTTTCTGTACAGAGGAACAGTTGGAAAACGTCACAGTAGTCATATTTTTAGGAAATCTGAATGATATGCCAGGAAAGGCAGAGTTATATTAACTATGAAGAGGCTTAGTTTTAAGTGAGACGATTTTACTCAAGGTCAAACACTCTAAACAGTTGTCGGAATTACAGGCTTCCTAGGGTGGTACACTGTCTCCCTTGGGTCCTTTGCTGTTGTATTGGCTTCTAAGATTGTTCTTTTCATTTGAACTGAAAGGGGCGCTGTATAAATTTCGACGGATAAATTACACTGAATCAACAAATCCATTCTCCATCCTACATATATTACCCCATCGTTTTGCTCAAATTACCCTTCCTACAAATTCATTCGTTCATTCAATACTAGGATTTAGATAGCACCCCTTCAAGGCACTTCCAAAGTGAACATGGCTGAAAATCACAGTTTTGAGATGAGCATTAAAGGAGTCAAGGCAGACCCTGACGAATAAGTGCAGCACCAGAGTTTGTTCCAGAGTAAGTGCCCAACCACTGAGAAGGCACAATTCTGTTTAGCGGCAATGCAGCAAAAGGAATTGCTCGGTAGAGCAGAGAGAGCGATAGCAAATATCTGGTGAGGACTCTATTGATTCATCCATTTATTCATTCATACATTCATTCACTCACTCATTCATTAATTCACCCATTCATTCATTCACTCACTCACTAATTCATTCATTGGACTTAGGCAGAGCAAGGGTAGGGCATAGCGCCCCTTAAGAAATCTACTCAGGCGCGCTCCCAGCCCAGCCACAACAAAAGAAAAAGAACTTCAGAGATTTGTTTACTTGTCTCCAAGGAGCGACATCATTCTTGATTGTGAAAGAGTTGAAGATAGAGTCGTACCCAATGCGCCAAAGTACTTCTCAGCTCCAACAATGTCAGATACGCTCACCTGAAAGTCAACCGTAGAGACAGCTTTGCAATTGAAAATATATTGATAAAATAAAGCTACGCTTCATTGAAACCATTAACAGAATGAAGAGAAGTTTAATTCAAACTATCAACAAAATACACAGTCAGAGACTATTCAAATAAGAACAAATAAGGAGAGGCTGCATAATTTAAACTATCAACAAAATATAAGAAGAATTTCAAAATATAAACAGAATAAAGATAGGCTGAATTCAAACTATCAACAAAATATACCTAGACAGATGTCAAAACTTCAAAAATATAAAAAAAGAGGCTAAATAATTCAAACTATTAACAAAATATAGAATGACTATTCAAATAAAAAATTTTTTAAAAACAGGCTCAATAATTCAAACTATCAACAAAATATAGAGAAGTTGAATCCAAACCGAATCTAGAGAGTGGAATGGGCTCCCTGTTGCTCTTCGCCTGGTGCCTAGAGGTTACACCAATATGTTTCTTTCTCACTTAAAAACTGCCTTATTTAGCCGTTGTTGAACTGGGAGCGCTTCTGAGTAGTTTACATTGAAGGTGCGCTATATAAAAGGTCAATACTACTACTAATAATAATAATACATACAATATACATGTACATAATATTACATATACAATTATACATACACATACATACATTAGTAGGGTGTTATATAACGAGACACAATTGGACACAGCATCCAAGACAATGGCTTCTGAAGAGACAATAATGTCCCACCTCCAGACCGTTGACTTTCTTGAGACTGAAGTGCGCCAGTCGAAAGATGACGTACTGTCGCCAAAGACTTAGACTCGTCACCGGATTACCCTCTGGTTCTACCACCAAGTTATCGAGGCGACGCACGTTGGACAGTGCGTTCAGCTGAGCGAATGTACGGATGTTCGTCGAACCAAAGACGAGCGTCTGGCAACAGGAACGTAATCAGTAGAAGAAAAATGAAGAAATCCCCAGACGACCATAAGTTAAGTTAAGAAATGCAGCATTTTTGAATAGGTCAGATTACTTTTTAATCAGACATACAAAACATAAACACGTACACACATACATAAATATGTACATACATACATATATGCATGCATGCACTCACAAACACACACACACACACATATACATACACACACACACACAAATCGTGACACTGTATTGTGATACCGGGGGGGGGGGGCGCGGTAGCACAATGGATAACACGCTGGCGTAGAGTGCGAGAGGTAGTGAGTTTGAGCCCCCGTTGGGCGGATTTGATTTGTAGGCTGCTATTAGCGCCGTGTAATTGCAAAACTGTCTGCTCAGTTGGTAGTTAAGTTTAATTAAGATTACTGCATAATTTGTAAATGTAAAGCGCAGTGCGTCTTGCAGGCGTTTCAATAAAGAAAAGATTATTTATTTATTTATTATTTGGACATAGAAGCTGCGCTCTTAGAAACAAGGCATACAGAATATCACTGGATCTTTTTCATTTACGTCAGCAACAGCCAAGGTTTTTACGTCACTCACGTTGACGTTTGGAAATCGGATTCGTATTCTCGACAGGACTTTGACGATTTCATCGAAATCGATGAACTGGAAACAGACGGTTGTGACAGCGCCTGCCGCCTGCAATCCCCAGTTCTTATCGAAAGCATCGAGTGAACCGGAACCGTACAGATTGAGCGTCTCGCCATCTATCTCCGACAGATGATCGGCGTTCAAAAACCTAAGACAAAGTATGCATGTATATATGTATGCGTGTATGTATGTGTGTATTTAGGTTTGTTTGTATGTGCACTTGTTATAGCGCCCCTTCAAGCTCTCTCTCTCTACTCAGAAGCGCTCCCGAATGCAGAGAGGACACTGCATCAGAGTTTCACGCTGAGCAATTGTGAGTGAAGGACTTGCTCAAGGTCCTTACGAGGCGAGGTGGATTCGAACCTCGAACCTTCCAGCTTCAAGGCAACGACACCAACACTACACCACGCGCCCCACAACATGTATGTATGTATGAACCGTGTGTAAGTATGCATTTGTGAATGTATGTATGCATGTATGTATGTATGTATGTATGTATGTATGTATGTATGTATGTATGTATGTATGTATGTATGTATGTATGTATGTATGTATGTATGTATGTATGTTTGTATGTATGCATGTATGCATTTTTGTATGTATGTATGTATGCATGTATGTATGTATGTATGTATGTATGTGTGCAAGTATGTATGTATGTATGTATGTATGTATGTATGCATGTATGTATGTTAGAGACAGGAATACAGTGCTCTCTAATGTACTCTGGAATATAATAATGATAATAAGAAAAATAATAATATAACAACAACAATAAACACAACAACAGCAGCAACAACAATGATAATAATAATAATAATAATAATAATAAAAATAACTTAATAAGAATACAATATTGTCTGTCAACATTCAGCGCTATAACTTGGTGGCTTTTAAAGGAACTTTCTCTTCAAACCCTGAAGACGAGGTCTGACAATTCTGGACTAGTTTTAAACAATAGTTAGCACTGAAGTCCCTGAGTGATCCTAAATACCTCAAGGCATAAAAAAGGAAGAAAAAAAAGAAGAATAATATTGATAATAATAATATTAGGTGGTAGTGAAGTCCCTGAGGAATCCTGTATACCTCTGGGCGAAAATAAATAAATAATAATTTATTTGGCACCGTAACAAGGGATCCACATTCACCTAAAAGATAACGAAAGACAAAAGACAATACAAAAGTGACTTTGTAGGCATTTACCTCGTTTCCTTATCGCGAAACCCGGTGCCAGCAGAACCCTGCGACCGAAACATCGGTCCGCTTGACTTTGGTCGCGTGTTCGTAGTCACTGGTTTCCTGTCCTTATCCGCCGAATGACTGCTTTTCGGACTTGAAGGACCACTGCCATAAACCAAAAGTCAGTCAACAATAGTGTTTATTATCTTACACAGGAACTGTGCTAAGGGACGTTCAAACCTCTGCAAACCTCTGTAAAGCATTTGCTGCAACAAAGTGGCTACAGCGTTCCACACGGCTTATGGCTTGGATACGAGCATCATATCACTTGAGTCCAACATCCTCTCTTATAATCGAAAGAACGTTGAACACCGTCTTGGTGACATACTTCGTTGGCTGTCTGAAAAACCAGTTAACCAGAAAGAACGGACCTTCTGCATGCCAGCAAGAGGACAATTAAAATCATAGAATTAGATTTATAAAGAAAAGAGTAATGTTTTAACCCTTTAACAACCAATGGTATAGACCGGACCGGTTGAAGCTGGGCAACATAACACGAGACAGACTCAGACAGAGAGTGGCGTCGGACTCCTACGAGCATTGAGCCTAAGTATAAATTATTGATGATGATGATGATGGTATAAAATTTCTCACACCATTTACAACACTTTGGTCGGAAAAGGGTTAAGCTAGCTCTGAGGCAGCCACAGACATGAAGCATTAGTGACTTCATTTTCTTAGTCTCGGCATACAAGGGTTGGTGGCCAGTCCTCTACCTCACCGTCTCATCTTCCCACCGACAGTGTACAGTCGATGTACTCATCATAGCTAAGTTGGCGAGAGGCGCAATCATAGCAGAAATACGGAAACAAACGCTGTCCTAGTCCAGGCAAGGATTTGAACCCATGATCATTTGACAGCGCATCAGGCTCACTACTAGACTACCATGCACCCCTAGTTTAGAGCAGACTCTAGGGGAAAAGAATGAGGTGATCCTTATGAGACCTGGATGAGCTGGAGCTGGCACCATCTTCCACCGCCAGTTCTGCAGCAGCAGCAGCAGCTGAGTTGGGTACGGTGGCGACGTGAGTGGCATAAAGATCGGGCATCGTGCGACGTCTGCTGCCGTGGCCGCTGTTGCGAGAGTTGACGAGCTGTTCCCAATGATGCTTCGCGTTGTTGATCATTCGTCGCCGCTTTTCCTGTTGTAAGACAAAGAGCAAACCATGTATCATCTCTGCCCAACAGGTAGACACAGAGGCCCATGGTGTGGTAAATGTATGTATGTATGTATTCATTCATTCATTCATTCATTCATTCATTCATTCCGAATACTTATATAGCGCCCCTTCAAGAAGCCTACTCAGAGGCGCTTCCAGCCCAGCCACGGCTAAAAAGATAGGTCTTAAGCAACTGGTAGAAAGCAGGCAAATTATTCCGAGGTAGTAAGCGTAGTGCAAGTGGGAGCTCATTCCATGTGGACGGGCCAACAACCGAGAAGGCTCTACGCTGTCTGGTAGCAGAGCGGGTTCGAGGGACCAGCAGCTCCCCATGTATGTATGTGTGTGTGTATGTACGTATGTATGTATGTATGAATGTGTGTATGTTAGTCAGCTAGTCAGTCAGTATGTCAGTCAGTCAATCAGTCTGTCCGTCAGTACGTATGTATGTATGTACAAATTCTTCCTCCGGCCATGTGAGCGGCTGGCTCAGTTGACTCCTTCAAATCTAGACTCAAAACTCATTTATTCCTCAAGGCCTATCCTGCTGTTTAGTTTAGTATTTGAGGCACCCTTGAAACTTATTACCTTGTAATAGCTGCGTTACGGCGCCATAGAAATCGTCATTGTTATTAATATTATTATTTTTTTTATTATTTTATTATTTTTTACCTGAGGTACCTAGGATCCCTCGGGATTTACAGAAATTATGCTTGGAGCTGTTTTTGTGTGTTTAGAAGATCAGGCCTCGTCCTCCGCAACAGTATTAAAAGTGCCATGAAATGCTATGGCGTTGTAGTGCTGGATACAGATAGAAAGGCGCTGGAACAAAAATGTCACCTCCCGCGACTCACCAGAAATGACCGAGAGACGTTGGCCAACCTCGCGGATGAAACCGCGATTATTATTATTATTATTATATTATTATTATTATTATTATTTTTTTTTTTTTTTTTTTTTTTGCCCCGAGGTATTTAGGATCCCTCAGGGACTTATTACTAACTACGTGTTTAAAAACCAGTCCAGAATGGCCCTAATCGTCGATTTCTTGGCTAGCGCGTTATTATTATTATTATTATTATTATTATTATTATTATTATTATTATTATTATTATTATTATTATTATCATTATCCTTATTATTATTATTATTATTATTATTATTATTATTATTATTATTATTATTATTATTATTATTATTATTATGTACCCTCCTACACTAAGAACGTTGCCACATGTAAACCTTGAGCAAGTCCTTCAGTCACAATTTCATTGCCAAAACGCTACTGACTTTCAATAATAGGGCAATAATGATGATAGTAACAACAGCAGGATTAGCAACAGCATAGCTGAAAGTAGCAGTAGTAGCAGTACTTAGTAGTACTCAGAAGCAGTAGCAGCAGCAACAGCAGTAGTAGCAGTACTTAGTAGTACTCAGAAGCAGTAGCAGCAGCAACAGCAGTAGCGGGTAGTACTAATAGCAACAAGAATGGAAAACGGTGATCATAATTATCTTACCACAAGGATGGCCATCTTGGAATTTTCACGTTTCTTTTCCTCCTCCTTTCTGCCCATCACTGTCGCAATTCGACGTTCGTCTTCCTGGAAAAAATCAAACATCAGAAAAATGACGCTCTCTCATCTAAGAATGATTCACACACACACGCACGCACAGGAGCGGATACAGAAACTTTGGACAGAGGGGGGCCAAAAATTCTTCGCCTTAGGTCATGAAAAAATTTATTCCTACCCGCCAACAAAGTTTAATTTTTATTTTTTTAGTTATCTGGTGAAATTTTTTGGAAAAGGATACCATCTTATCTGCCAAAAAAGCTGATGACCTTGTTTTCTTTAGTCGTCCGGTTCAAATGTCCTCAAAATATACCATATTGAAACCAAATGGAGGGGGACGAAACATGGGCATTTCTAAATGGGTGGGGGCCATGGCCGGATTGGCCCCCCTGGATCCGCCCTTGCGCACGCACACATTCACATACTGACACGCATGCACACTCGCGCACAACACACATACAACACACACACACACACGTATACCCAAACACACACACACACACATCCAAGGATTTAAAGATACTGCTCACTGATATGCGCTTCATGTCGAGTTGTTTGAGCTGCTGAACGTGACGTAGAATCGTCTGCTTGTAGTTGATTTCCTGCGTCAATGGATTGCTGTCAAGAGCGAGCTCTGACAGACTGTTTGACTCACCAATGCAAGCTATGCTCTCGAAGCTACAAACAAAACACTGTGGATAATAAAGATGATCTCTATCAATGGATACATTTTATTAAGCATCACTATCAATAAGGAGGGGATTACCACCATCACCATCACCACTGCCACCGTCATTATCATCATCATCGTCGTCATCGTCACTGCCACCACCACCGCCATCATCATAATTATCATCATAATTATCATCATCATCACCATCATCATCATCATCATCATCATCATCATCATCATTATCATCATCATCATCACCACCACCACCATCATCATAATTATCATCATAATTATCATCATAATTATCATCATAATTATCATCATCATCACCATCATCATCATGACCATCATCATCATCATCATCATCATCACCACCACCACCACCACCATCAATATCATCATCATCTCTATCATCATCATCACCACCACTATCATCATAATTATCATCACCACCACTATCATCATAATTATCATCATCACCACCACCATCATCACCACCACCGTCGTCGTCGTCATCATCATCATCATCACCACCATCATCATCATCATCACTATATCATCATCATCGACTTCAAACCTGGAGATGTCGTTGAAACTTAGAAAGAGTCGCTGAAGGTTCGGAAGAGTGTCAACGTCCGACTAGAACAGAAACCAAGTCTGACGTCAGCACTTCTAGCGACGTCATTGCATCTTTATGTTACTGGCTGAGAAAAATTGACTGGCATATTAATTGACAGGCTGAGAAAAATTGACTGGCGTATTATTGACTGGCTTATTAATTGACTGGCATATTAATTGACTAGCTGAGTAAAATTGAATGTCTTATTAATTGACTGGCTTATTAATTGACTGGCTTATTAATTGACTGGCATATTAATTGACCGGCTTATTAATTGACTGGTCAAGGAATTGACCAACTTATTAATTGACTGGCTGAGCAATTGACTATCTTATTAATTGACTGGCTGAGCAATTGACTATCTTATTAATTGACTGGCTGAGCCATTGACTGTCTTGTTAATTGACTGGCTGAGCCATTGACTGGCTGAGCAACTGAGTGGCTAACCACGGATCGAATCTTGTTCCTTCGTAGGTTGAGCTCCGTGAGCAGATCCAATCCAGTCAGATTCTCAACACGCTCGATGATGTTACCGGCCAAGTTGAGCACTCTCAAGTCCGACAAATGATCGAGATTTTCGATTCGTTTGATCTGCAGCATAGACAAAAAACATTTTCAGCAAATGTTAAGAGAACGTAACATGTCGAAAGAATACGAAATCTATCGTCCTAAGAGAACAAAGGAGAAAATTACAAGACGACCATAAGAAAAATTACAAGCAAGCCATAAGCATAGATCAGATATTCTAAGCCAGCGGTTCCCAACCCGTGGCCCGCGGGCCAAAAGTGGCCTGCGAGGCCTCAAAAAATGGCCCACCAGTCCTCAAAAATGGCACTTAGCTCTCAAAGAATTAACAAAAATATATGAAAAATTGACAATTTGGACAGGATAGAACTTATAATTATTTCTATTACAAATTATTTTATTTTGACATCTATAAATAACATCAAACATTCTATTTTGAATCAATTATAACAAAGTTTATATGCTTCTAGTTAATTAAATTTTAACATTGTGGCCCTCTAAACGCCCTAATGTCCTTCAATTATAACAAAGAAAAAGTGGCCCTCGTGTCCTCCAACTTAGAAAAAGTGGCCCTAAAGTCAAAAAAGGTTGGGAAACACTGTTCTAAGCCATAGTTTGCCAATCACTTTTGAAGTTCTTGTGATCTGAACATATTTTCGACACAACCCTGACCAAACCTTAGGGGCGCTATAACAAGTGCACATACAAACACAAACAAAACAAACGTTGTTTGCGACAATTCCGTCGACTGTATAAGCATTGTCTCACCTGATTACCATGCAGATCAAGCACATCGAGTTTTGTCAGGGAGTCTAAGTTTTCAATGACCTTTATCCTGAAACAAAAGGACAAGAGCAGTTTACAATTTAAAGAAGACACATATTTTTAAATACAGACCTCAACACCATCTGCCAAAAGGTAAAAATAAAATAATTTGTAACAGAAATTAATTATAGGAGGGCCTAAGTTCTATTCTGTCGAAATTGTTAATTTTTTCATATATTTTCTTAATTCTTTGAGAGATGAGGGCCATTTTTTTAAAGCCTGACGGGTCACTTTTGGCCTGCGGCTGTGGGCCACGAGTTGGAAACCGCTGCATTAACCCTTCGCATGCTCAGAATTTCAAGCGAAGAATTCTTGCTACCTGTTCTTGCCGAGCATGAGCACGCGAAGCGATCGCAGCGTATCGAGTCCTGCGATCTGTTCAATCTGATTATCGTAGAAGTCGAGGAAAATGAGTCGAGTGAGCGAGTCGATGCGCTCGATGCGTTGTATCGCGTTGTGTTGGTAGTTGAGCAACCGCAACTGGTCCTCACCGTCCAACAACGGACAGACGGACAACCGACGTCTGGACAAGAGATACAACGAAAGACAACTGGTAAACAAATAATTAATAGATAAACAAACAATCATACATTTTGTTTGTATGTGCACTTGTTATAGCGCCCCTTAAAGCTCTCCCTACTCAGAGGCGCTCCCAAATGTAGAGCGAACACCGCATCGGAGTTTCACGCCGAAGCGCTGAGCAATTGTGAGTGAAGGACTTGCCCAAGGTTCTTACGCGGCGAGGTGGATTCGAACCTCGAACCTTCCAGCTCCAAGGCAACGACGCCACCACTACACCACCGCGCCCCACAAATGTCTATATCATTAAATCATTTCACCAATCAACGAATTCATTAAACAGACAGATAAATCAAACCACCAATCAATATGATTAATCAATCAACCAATCAATCAATCGACCACTCAATCAATCGATCAATCAATCGACCACTCAATCAATCGATCAATCAATTGACCAATCAATCAATCCACTACTCAATCAGCAACAATCAATAAAAAAAACTAATCAGACCACATGACAAGCAAACAAATCAATAATCCACCAATCACTCTTATTCATTTATTTACTGAGAATTTGATATAGCGCTCCTTCAAGGATTCTACTCAGAAGTGCTCCCAGTCCAACCCTGGTCGAATAAGACAGCCAATCATTACAATCAGCTCTGTCAATCACAAAGCTGCTCACAGACTGTCCTCAAAAAACCTAGAATGGATTCACTCCACCACTTCATTCGTTCGTTCGTTCGTTCGTTCGTTCATTCATTCATTCAGAGCATTTATATAGCGCCCCTTCAAGCAACTACTCAGAGGCGCTCACTTATCATGCAGCTCCTTGGATCGTCCTGACCTGTTACTAGTCTAGCACAGTCTCGGACTGCCACAGCACAGCACCATGCCTTGCCTCTGTTGGCCATTTGCTGTGATATGACCTTCCTGCCATAACCTGTGCCGAGATATTACCTGGGGGGCACTACTGTTCTGCCTGTTGTCATAAGACCTAAATTCTTTTCTAGAGGTTCTTCGCACTGGGAGCAACTCTGATTAGGTGGTACTTCGGGAAGTCCTTCACTCGCAATCGCTCAGCACCTCGGCGTGAAACTCCGATGTAGTGTCTGCGCCGAAGTCAGGAGCGCCTCAGAGGTGCTTTATAAATCCGTAGAAAGAATAGCACAGAATAGGATCACTGAAAGTTTTCTGTTTTACAGGAAATCTTAAGTAGACCTTGGCATCATAGTTTCTCATGAATATTCATAGATGAATATTCATAGATGCATTCCTCTGAGTGATGCATATTCATCATACCGGTCTAGGTTCAGTCGGTCTGGGTTGCTGGCCTTTTCTTCTGGGGTTCGGTAGATGACGGGAACGCCGGGAATTGGACTCTTCTCACTGAACACAACCTTGTCACCTACACACCAACACAAACAGAAAGACATTCAGCAAAACTTCAGTAAATCAAACTTCACAAAAACAACGCCAACCAAATTCTCGTACAGAATAGCAGCACTTGTCTGGCGGTGCCTCACTGGTTGTGCTCCGTCCTACTTATCTGATCTCTGTCGCCCTGTCTCCAACATAGCCTCCCGTCGAGCTTTACGCTCTTCGGCCAATGGGGAGCTGCTGGTCCCTCGAACCCGCTCTGCTACCAGGCAGCGTATAGCCTGCTCGGTTGTTGGCCCGTCCACATAAAATGGGCTCCTGCTTGCGCTACGCTCACTACCTCGGAATAATTTGCATGCCTTCTACCCGTTGCTTAAGACCTAACTTTTTAGTCGTGGCTGGGCTGGGAGCGCCTCTGAGTAGCCTTCTTGAAGAGGCGCTATATAAGTTTTCGGAATGAATGAATGAATGAAATTCGATCACAAAATCTACTTTCGCAGGTAAATCTATAGTGACATTCAAAATTCATTTTTTAAAAATAATTTTTTTCGCAAATTTCTATACAAACTCTTCAGGGAACTATTCAGAGGGCTCCTGTCTCAGCAGCTTTAAGCTGAATAAAAAGGCTTTAGGTATTTTGTGCACCATTGTCATTGAATGGGACATGTTACTGCATCTTTACCTCACTTGAACATTGATCTTCCTTAACAAAACTCACTTGGCAATTGGAACACCTGGGAAAGAAATTCACCTGGCAATTGGATTCACCTGGGAATGGAATTTACCTGGCAGATAAGTCGACAGGTTGCGGCTCTGCGCCGATCCCAGCAGACTGTGACTTGAATATCGGTCGGCATCCCCCCCGGCTCCAACACCGAAAGACGGTGGACTGGCTCCAAAGTCCTGTGCAATGGTCGTTGCCACTCGGTAGGCGGCTCTGCGAGACGTTGAACCAGAACTTCCCTGGCGAGACGGAAGGTTCACCAATGACTCTGCAACAAAAAACCATTGCATTTAAGCATTTATAAAGCGCCTCCAGTAGGGTGAACCGTTCAGAAGCGCTTCCAGTGCGCAAGGCATCACCATGCATGCGCACAGCTCACTGCTCAACCAAACCACTTTAACCACTTACCTACTACTACATCATGCGCTTTTACTGCACACTGTCGATTTGTATTAATAAATGAATATTATCATAGTCAAGTACAATTATAAAGTGAACAATGGTTAAAAGAGGTTAACATGATCCAGAAGCAGGTAATGTACATGGAATACCTGGTACAGGTGTGCTCGAACTTTCCCCAAACGACGTCGCTCGAGAACGCATCGCACTGTACGGCTGAAGAGAAGACAACTCGCCATTCTTCGACGAAGAATCCTTCTGAAATCAGAAGACAAATCTGTCAGAATAACCTTTCAAAACGCACATACGGATAGGAATGGTCTCTGTTTTTATGCGCCCTAACCTCAACACTCATTTCAAATTTCTCAATTAAATAAAATTTCACTCCACGTGAACAAGATGGCTTTCTCCAGCTTCCCAAACGCAGTATTTTTATTCCTAGCAACAAAAGGCATTGTTGTTTCATCAACGATAGATGCCAAAGAATTCAATCCGACCTTCGACCTTCCATGCACTTGTAGTGCATCGGGCGACACAGTTCCTCCACGTCACTGTCCTCCGCAGCTGCCCTAGCCACCTCCCACGTCACACCACCGTCCTCCAGGTCTTGCATCACCATATCTCGCCAGGTCTTTCTGGGTCATCCTCGTCTTCTCCTCCATCCAGTCGGAGTCGTGTCCATTGCCTGCTTCATAATTCTTTCCATGTCGTTTCTGTTGCAATATATATATTTTACCCGGGAGGGTTGCAAACTCTCTGCGGAACCCTCCTCCTTTCTCCGGGCTTCGGACCGGCACAGGTTCCTCTTGAGGAACCTGAGGTGGAGTTCTCTAATTCTAGGCAAAAATTCGAAGCAAAAATAGATGCTAAAGAATTCGTTCGTTATTCATTGCGGCGATTTATAAAAGCACCGCTTCAAGATTAGGCCTACCCTCAAGACCACTCGCATCTGAAACTTGAGTTAGAGAACAGTTTTAAAAATTGCGAAGGAATTCATCAGAGGAGACCCTGAATAGTTGGCACATGCATTGAGAAAGTCCACACCAGACTACAGTGCAGGCAAGAAAAGTAGTGCACTGCTGTCTGAAGTTTGTGCATAGAGGACAAGAAGTTTGTCCTGCATACATTAGTAGGCTACTAGAGAGCATTATATCATAACACCCAAAACGGTTAATAGGATGGTCCTAATCTAAAGTTCTGACAGTCAGAATTTAGTACAACCTGGCTTGCTGATAAAATAATAATAATAATAATAATAATCCTTCTTTAATGAAACGCCTGCAAGACGCACTGCGCTTTACATTTACAAGTTACGCAGTAATCTTAATTAAACTTAACTACTAACTGAACAGAGAGCTTTGCAATTACACGGTGCTAATAGCAGCCTACAAAGCATATCTGCCCAAAGGGGGCTCGAACCCACTACCTCTCGCACTCAACGCCAGTGTGTTATCCATTGCACTACCGCACCCCCACCCCCATAATGACCACATGCAATTGATTGGC
This sequence comes from Lumbricus rubellus, assembly GCA_945859605.1. Lineage (NCBI taxonomy): Eukaryota > Metazoa > Annelida > Clitellata > Crassiclitellata > Lumbricidae > Lumbricus > Lumbricus rubellus. The sequence continues at coordinate 21,576,920 of OX243828.1, forward strand.
ACTGACATTGGTAACTGTAATTGCAAATATTCGTTCATATCTATATTGCTTCTCTGCAAGAAAACTCATTAGACGTGCTATTGATCTGACTATTATTTATACAAGACAGTTATTAAATAGAACTCTCTTCGACTAGGGTTTCTCTTAAGAACATGAAATTGCCGCCGTCAATTATTGCACAATTATAATTCAAGGTCTACCGGTACTTGAAATTATGTTTAAGAGATTTCGGCATCTCTGAACAAAGATATTCATGCTCCAAAAGGCACTATCTGAATGACATAATAATAATAATAATAATAATAATAATAATAATAATATTATTATTATTATAATAATAATAATAATAACAATAATTACGACAATTTATATGGTGCAGTAACACAGCTATGCAGTTACAAGGGCACCTTACAAAGCAGCTAACATGCGGGATAAGCCCTAGCAAACAAGTATTTTTTAGCATGGATTTAAAAGAGTCCACTGAGCCGGCCGTTTGAATAGCGAGAGAAAGTCTGTTCCAGCATCGAGGACCAGCGGCCAAGAAAGCACGATCGCCGAAGCGCGTTCTCATCCTCCACACTCGCAAATCGGTCCTAATATTCAGGAGATATGCAAAACATTAAAAAAGACATGCATCATAAATTGTCTCATGCAGTCATTGACCAAAGATATATTCCCAACGCAACTTACTTTCACTGGTGGCCGTTCCTGAACCGACGTTGCTGAAGCCTGAAGCATAAACTGTGGACCCAACAAAAACTTCTGAAAAATAATTAATCAGCGCATTCTTTTATGATGGCATCTAAATAGCACTTCATATAGTTTTTATAGTTTTTTTTATTTAAGCTGCAGGCTGAGAAAATGTGCTGAACTGTCGGAAATAGACTTACAATGAAAGCTCTGAACGAACCACGGGAAAGCCGAAAGATTCAGAATTTTATTCCATAAACATGCATAAATATACAGATGCAGATAGAGGTTTACAAACTTAAGCCTACGATCATACAGTAGACTCAGTTTATACGAACAAATATCTCAGGAGAAATATCTGAAGCAAAAGATTTTAGATAAAAGTCCACAAGATGTCAATGATAGACGATAATAATAACTTTCTTTTTTCAACAATCCAGTTGACAGACCGCAACAGGTTACAGTGTTCTGTTCTGTTCTGAGCCATCCTCGATCCGAGGGTCGGCCGCATCATGTACAATGTTCCTCAAACACTTCCTGTCCTCCGTCAGTCTTATAATTTCTCCCAAAGTCAATCCAGTACATTCCTTTATGTTGCCCAACCAGTTTGTTCTCGGTCTTCCTCATTTCTGGTCCCCTGGCATTGTGCCCTGCATGATGTCTTTCTCAATACATGTTCCCTCTCTTCTCATGATGTGCCCAAACAAGCCTAACGATTACAGTGTACAGTTATGCAATTGAAACAATACACAAGAACACAGAATACATAAATCTTAACCACTAACAGAACAGACAGCCTGCAATAATCAACACTAAAAGCAGCCTACAAAGCACGTCTATCCTACGGAGGCTTCCCCAGAGCATGCGAATAAGCTAGCTACGGCGGTAAACATGAATACTGGCTGCCCGTACTCCAAACAATATGGCTGCCAACGAATGCAATAAAATTAGAGCGCAACCTATCGACGACATTGTTCATCAATTCAGCTTCAATTTCAGCAGAATGACTGCACTAACCTTAAAACTAACCCTAACCGACCCTCATGACGCCTAACCTGAGCCCAAACCGACCCTCACGCTTTGCATGTTGGGATGCATGTTGGGATGCATGTTGCGATGTCGTCGATAGGTCGCGCTGTAATTTTATTGCATTCGTTGGCAGCCATATTGTTAGGAGTACGGGCAGCCAGTATTCATGTTTACCGCTACGGCGACTTCGCTTTCCTAGGCGCTGTAGAAATCTCGAGATAACAACTACGATTTAAATAACTAAATGTCAAGTACTGGTAGGCTACTTGCCTCTTTCGGTGACAGCGCAACTCGATTGCGGTGCTTATTGTAGGTATACATATCAGTTTTGCAGAAGGTTAAAGAACACGAAGTACAGGTGAACTGTAGGGAATATATTTATAAGCAAGCAACGGCATTACGCTAGGCAGCCGAGTTCTACGTAACGAACCACTGTCAAGCACCAAGACGCCATCTTGTAATCAACGAAATCGCCAAGACGAGCACAACTTCCGGTCACTATCTGGTTCCCCGATGTTCAATATCTTCATCATCGTCGTTGTCTTCATCGTAATAATATTATTATACGAATCTTTGGCAAATGAAAAGTCGTGACTTTCATACCAGTTTGTGGGTTCATTGTGGTATTGTAAGACTAACATGATTGTTTTATATAATTGTGGCCTTGGGCGCTGAGTGATTTCAGCGTCACTGTATCAACTCATAAGGTAAGCTCCTTAGGGCCTATATTCACAAAATTGTTGTGCATTTTGATGAGTAGGCCTAGCCTACTCGCCTAGCCTCCATGAATTGTGCAATGGACTAATGTAGGTTTGACAATATGAAACCATACCTAACTAGGGGCGGATCTAGAGGGCCAATCTTGCCATGGTCTCCAATTTAAAAATTGCAGAGGTCGATTTCAAGAGCCTTTAAAAGTAGGAATATGACTAGAGTAGGCCTATAGCCTATTTGTCATTTGGAAGGCAAAATATGGCATATTTTCCACACATTGAAGCCGGATGACTGAAAAAGATCATGAGTTTGGTTGGTTTTTTTGGAGGAGGGGATAAAGGTCACCGAAAATTTTGCCCCCCACTTCCAAAATTTCTGTATCCGCCTCCAGAGGCTTCTAATCCCATGTATAGGCGGGCGCGACTTGCGCCCAGTAAAAAACAGAGGGGAAACAGAAGAAAGACAAAACTCACATCGATAGGGAGAAGGCCAGCCATGGAGGCAGTGTTTAATCTAGTCATCTCTAGGAAGAAGTTTTCCCCCAGAAATTACTTCCCCCCATAAACATTTTTCAACATTGTATCAGTTAAGCCCTATTAGTTATAATAGTATATGCCTATTACTAGGCCTATCTACATTATTTCATCACATGAACTGTTTTAATACGCCACGATAAAATTTACTATTAGGCCTACCTAATTATAATAATATTATTTATGGCCTACTATTTTATTAAATAATACAATCATATTACAATGATTTGATTTAATGTTAATACATGTACAAATACTGTATTTGTACAATTAAATGCAGTGTTTAATATAAACATCTCTGGGAGGGAGTTCCCCAGGAATGAAAATTTTCCAGAAAAATCGATAGGTGTTGTGAACATGTAGGCCTATATACAATAATTTCCCCCTCCATAAAAAGTATATAATGCAACATTGACCCCCCCCCCTATAAAATTCGACAGGTTTATACAAGTGCAGTTATCCCGTCAGTAGAAGAATTTTACTGCAAAGCATCGAAGTAGGCCCACTAAAATAAGGTCATGCTTCAGCATTTTGGAGAAGTAGGCCTAAATGTATGTTTCAAAAAGAAAAATTAGGCGAAAGACTAAAAAATGTTGTCAGAAAATTTCTGTCTGAATGGTTTCCGTTCGCCCAAAGCAGCCATTTACCCCTCCCCAAAACCTAAATTCCCAAAGCAGTGTGACTAGGTAACACACTGATTAAACACTGAACTAAATGGCTTATTTCCAGTGTTAGGCCTATCTTTCAAATTTCAGACTGTCAAATTTCAAAATATGCTGTTCCTTGAACACTTAGAAAAACATCATTATTATGTAGGCCCACATTGTATTTTATTGTATTGCAGAAATTGCAATGCGGAAATTGCAAGAATTTCTAATGGGGGGAGGGACGCATATCACTCCCAAAACCCCTCCCATCTTGGCGCTACGTGTTTCGGTGATCCTCTGCTGGATGCTTGTTTGTCTCTCCCCCCAGAAACCTTCATTCCCAATAGTTAGGGAACAAGATTACATATTGCCGGGAGAGTAGGTCGGCCCAATAAGGGGGAAGAATATGTATTGCGCCCGGCTGCTTAGGGGGGATAGAAGCCTCTGTCCGCCTCTGCACCTAACAACAAGGTAGGCCTATAGGAGGGCCTATAGCCTTATTACAGTAGACCCTATCTAGCAAGAGAGGATGTCGGCCAAGATCGAGAGAAGGACGAATTAGGACTGGTCCCCCAGCAGTGGCGGATCCAGAACTCTTCCAAGAGGGGGGGGGGGCCAAAATCTTTGATCTTGGGACAGGGAAAAACTTTCGTCGTCGCCAAAAAGTTGACGACCTTAGCTTTTTTGTCATCGACCTTTGGTTGAGGAAAAAAGCACTTTTCATCCGCCAAAAAGTTGACCTTTTTATAGTCATGTCATGTCATGTCAAAACGCCGACGTCGCTGCGCGACGGTTGGCTACATGAGTGGACCAAAGTACTCCAGCAAGATCTATCCTTTACAGTCCGCAATAGCGCCGCTCCTGATAAACCGGTCCACAGCGTGATGTTATCAAGCCAGCATATTCTAGGTCTACCGCGACCACGAACACCCTGCACCAATCCCGTCATAACACTCTTTTCAATATTGTCCTGCTGTCGCAGGATGTGACCGAAGTATCGTAATTTCCGGGTTTTGACATGACCTAATAACTCGCTTTTTGTCCCTGCTAATTTGTAAACTCGCTCATTAGTCAACATTTCTGTCCATTAAATACGTAGTAGTTTCCTGATGCATTTGTTTTCGAAAGCCTGTATAAGTCTTTCCTCCTCCTTCTTTAGAGTCCACGTCTCACAACCGTATGTTGCCACTGGCCACACTAAGGCCCTCATCAGTCGTATCTTTGTCTTGGAGCTGATTGCCTTGTTCTTCCAAACCTTTGTCAACTTAATCATGACTGATGTACCCATGGCTAACCTTGACTTCACTTCTACATTACAGTCTGCATCTTTCGTTATTCGGCTTCCCAGATAGACAAAGGAGTCTACCTGTTCTAATCTACCATTGATTACTCTTATATCCAACAACGTGTCCGTATTTGTCATGACCTTTGTCTTTGCAGCATTAATCTTCATGCTATACTCGTTTGCAGATCTCTCAATTCTGTCCACCAATTCTTGTAGCTCCTCTGGTGATGTAGTCAGTAACACAACGTCGTCCGCGTATCTTAGGTTGTTAATGGTTTTACCCCCGATTCTGAATCCACCGGTGAATCCTTCCAAGGCTTTCCTCATTACTTGTTCAGCTAAAATGTTGAAAAGGCACGGTGAAAGGTTACACCCTTGACGCACTCCTTTCTTAACTCTGAACCATGGTGACGTGAGTCCATCTGTCCTAATATTTGCGCGTTGTTGTTTATAAAGTTTCTGCAGCAGCTGAACTATTTGAGGCGGGAAACCCATTTCTAACATGGTTAACCAGAGTTTGTCATGTTGTATCATGTCAAACGCTTTTGTGAAGTCAATGAAGCAGAAATATAGTGGTTGGTTCCTTTCCCTTGCTTTTTCGAGAATTATTCGGAGGTTTGCGATTTGGTCACGTGTGCCTCTTCTAGGTCTAAAACCAGCAGGAATTTTACAGAGAAATGAGAGAAGTGCTGGCAGCAACACCTAAACAGAACATAGTTGTGATTACAGGTGACTTCAATGCACGAGTAGGGGAGGACTCAATGGAGTCTGATGTCCTTGGAAGGTATGGTCACGGTATGAGAAACGAGAGGGGCCAGACACTAGTGGATTTTTGTGAGGAACACAAACTGGTGATAGCCAATACACTCTTCCGACTGCATAACAAACATAGATATACTTGGAGGAGTCTTTGTTTTATAGTCTTCCACCCGAAATCCCGATGGGGGCCACGTCCCATGTAATTTTCTTAATGGGGGCAATATACAATGAAACCCTTATTCGTATTAGGCCTACTAATTTCAAACCGAATGGGGGCCACGTCCCATGGCAGTTTTAAATGGAGGGGCCATGGCCAGATTGGCCCCCTGGATCCGCCCCTGCCCCCCAGAGACATCTAGATTCAACTCTGCTTGTGCGGAATCGAAATGTACAATAGCCTACAATGAATAAGAAACAACGCTATTGTCAGATTTGTATGCTTTTCTGAAACATCATAGCGCAACAAACAAATGAACGCTACAACGGTCGGCTAAACCAGAAGTTTTGCAATTCAATGAACTGCAATGAAATGTAGCGACATAGAAACGACAGCTGCCGTCGATCTTTCATTTCCCGATGAGTCTGGTGCCACATTTGCATATGCCGGTCCACCAATTACACATGCACTCAAGGCGTCGAACAGGACAGCACTGGAGATCGGCCTTTTTCGTCTCCTTTTCACATGCGCCCCCATAATAAACACATATGGCTTCGGTTACGGGTTTCGGCGTCATGTATTTCGGCTGAGCCCTGTTTATCAACAACGATAGCAACAGCAAACAACTTACTTCATTAACGCTAATATTTGAATGCTAGGCTATAGTAAAATGCCCTCTGCATTGTTAGCTGTTTAATTTGCGTCTGTGTCAGCTTAGTAGGGCTACTTATAATAGGCCTAATAATGTTAATAATAATAATGATAATAATAATGATGATAATAATAATGATAATAATAATGATAATAATAATGATAATAATAATTATGATAATAATAATTATGATAATAATAATTACTACAACAACAGCAACAACAACAATAATAATAAACGAATTGATTGATCGAACTGGCTGATTGACTGACTGATTTATTTATTGATTGATTGACTGATTGATATAATTGATTGATTGATATTATTTATTGATTGATTGACTGGCTGATTGTTGGTTGGTTGATTGATTGACTTGATTGAGTTGGTTGTGGTGTTTCATCGGTCGATGCCTTGTGCGTTAGCCGCAATGGCTCGTTAGAAGTCACTAATAATAACGATTGACTGAAATAAAATGTTTTTACGAAAGGGGCGGATCCAGGATTTCTGGTTAAGGGGGGGGGGGGCGTAAATACTACCAATCCAATCCCGTAAATATATATAGGCCTATATATATATATATATATACAGTGCCTAAAGTGTAAAAAAGTGCCAGGACGCGCTGTATTGTAGGCCTAATTGGTCGTCAGTGGTGGCGCCGAAGGCGGAAAGTTGCGAGTGCCGAAGGCACGAAGCCTATCCCGACTAGGGGGTCTGAGGTAGCAGCGCATTTTTGGCTGTTTCGACCTTAAATGGAGCCATTTTTAGGCTCTTGTTTGCCAGCTATTTGTGAACGACAAAGTCGCGAAATTTTTAAGAATAAGTCGTTTTTCAGTGTCGCAAACTACCAGGATAACAATAAAAATAAAAATGTTATTGTAAAAGAGAAAGATTTTGTCTTTACAGTAAGCTCCCCCATCGGGGTCTGGGGGCGGAGCCCCAGCGACCAGCGCATTTTTGGCTGTGTCGACCTCAAATGGAGCCATTTTTAGGCGGTCATGGCCGCCGTCCATGCAGTCATGGACGACCGTCCTGGTAGTGCTGGCCAAATAAGTCATAGGAGGGTGTCCTGCCTCGAAAATAAGTGCCAGGACGCCGTCCATGACCGTCCTGGCACACTTTAAGCCCTGTGCATATATATATACTAGCTGGACCCAGCCACGCGTTGCTGCGGCAGAAAATACCTCCCCCTCCCCTTCCCCTCCTCTTCGTCCCGCTCCCTCCGCTCCTTTCCTCCGTCACACCGTCCATTGCTGACATCGAATAGAGCCCAATAATGATGAAAGGCCGTTTTTTGCGACTCGCTTATGACGTCACAGCACGCGACCTCATTCATGTTTCGTCTGCTGTGTTTGGTGACTTCCTGAAATCTGACAGTTTTGTTGAATTTGCAAATGGCGGTTGAACGGATTGCAAAGTTCACTTTTTGTGGAAAAGATTGGGTTTTTTTCTGAAAAAAAAATGTTAAGACACGGTGCTATTGGAATGGAAGGTTTTTGTAAATTTTCAAAACACTCGGTGCGTAACTTTCGGCGTGATTGTATCACAAACTACTGGAAAGTTTCATTTTTTTATATAGATATATATATTCATATAGATATATATATATATATATATATGAAATTAGATCACGCCACACTATAATGATTCTTTTTATAGAAAATGTTATGGCACTTTTAAAAAATTATAGTTTCTCATATAAAACCACTGGTCTCCACTGAAGGTTAACAGTGAAACGATTATAAATCAGTTATCGGTTTTGATCATGCAACCTTTGATAAAAAAGGAAATAATTAAGTGTCACATGCCAGTGGAGTGTCATTCTGCTTGGATGCTTTCTGGCGTAGGCATTGATAATGTCATCAATGTCTAACTTGATGTCCTTGTGGACAAACAATAAATGAGTGCATTAAATCTGTCCTCGTTCATTGCACTTCGGAAACACGACTTCACAAATCGCAGACTAGAATTTGCTCGTTCAACACTGCAAGCCGTGACAGAAGTGAGCAGCAAAATGTGATTTATTGTGGTAATATTTGGATACATAATAGGCTACGGTAAGAGAGCTCCATTGTGCCGGTCCAGCTACTTCAAACATCCTATTACCAAATTGCAATTAGTTTTAGGTCAGTTTAGTTTGAGAACATTTGCTGCAGGTTTAGGGAGGGGGGGGGGCGTACGCCGGCTCCGCCCCCTCTAAATTCGCGCCTGTGTTACGATACAATGCTACTGTCTTCTAGCCAGTACTGGTCTTAACCCAAATGGTGCTATAGGCAAGGTATCCATTTTGGCGCCCCAGACAAAGCATAGGCCTACATTTGGCGCACCAGGCATAGTATGCCTATAGGCCTACATTATAATTTTGGCGCCCTTAGATTCTTACAGTTCCACTCAATTGCTCAGCCCACGTCAGAATCTAAAAGATGAATAAGCCAGAGCCGGTATATACGCTCAACTGAGTAATTTAATATAAATATTTTATTAGTACACTGAAGGGAGGATGATATTCAATTTTGCAGAAAATGGTTATAAGTCACATTTTTTTTATTAACGTGCACTTTTGTGGAAATGGCGTCCCTTTGATGTAAATGGTGTACCCTAGAACTTGGCGCCCCATGAAACTGTGTGCTTTTCCTAAGGCCTATCCTGCTTCAGCGATTGCTCTTTCCTCATCGTCGTCCCTACTAGAATATCTATTTGAATCTGAATAAAGGGCAGACTGGAATGTTGTAATCTCATCTTCATATTCAGCAAGGCTCACTCCCATTTCAAACATTTCATTTCTTGCAACATCTTCACTGTCTAAATTGAGCGTCGCGTAGTCTGAATTAGGCCTAGCTACTAGCTGGCGACTGAGCGATAACAATGCCAGATATTAAAAGTAGGCATAATAGGCTATAGCCTCAGTTTGGTGTAAATAGGCTGGTAAACGTGTATTTTAGTATCCTAAATTATTTTCACGCTTATAATGATTCAAAATGGCATCAAATTATTCCTAACAGCGTATATTTGACCAACTCATCGAACCGCATACTTAAAATTCGGTAGGAGCAAGAATATTGACATAAAATGAGCTTTTAAAGTGTCACATTTCCCATGCGAAATCGCCGTTCGAATTGTCAATGAACCACAACATATGACCGGAAGTTGGGGTACGCGCCAAAAACATCGACGTGTACACGGTGTACGTCAAAACTTCGGTAATAAGTTCAAAATGATAAATGGAAGATGGATGAAGGTATTTATAGATCTGAAGTAGAAGCCGGATTAATGAAAAAACGCTTCAGTAATGGAAGCTGGATGATGGTATTTTTATATCTGAAATAGAACTTTATAGAAGCTGGGTTGAGGAAAATAACGTACGGTACCCGATAAGTTCTGACGCTTCATGGAATCATAGGGTTTGATACAATTTTTTAATTTTTAAGATCAAAAGATTCAAACCTAGGCAGTCAACAATAAGACACAACGACTATAAATAACAGAACAATTCGTAAGTTGCTGGCGTATTCAGTTGAAAGATGTCATGCACTATGTCAGTATTAGCCATAGACCATAGACATCTTACATTTCGATGCCATAGACACAGAGGCATAGACAACAAATCACAGAGTACAGATTGCCTTTAAAATCGAATTTTATTAGTCGATATGAAATTAATGCCGTCCACGAAATCAGGGTGAGAATTGCCGGGGGGGGGAGGGTGGGGGGGGGGGGGGTTCAACCCCCCAGTCTTTTTTAGAGCCCCATGTTAAAGTATGTTTTTCATACCCCAATTTCAAGTTTATCATAGGCCAACCCCCCAGTTATTTTTTCACAATTCTCATACTGCATGAAATTGAATTAGACCTGCCTGAACAGGTGCAATGAAATCAATAATTATTTTAAATTCGGTACTATAATTTTAATTCACCGGTTTTAATTTCGAATTTATTGATGACAAATAATGTTTTTCCTTAAATTGGAGCTGGATTGTTGAAAACTAATTTTTATTTAAATGGGAGTTGGATGGATAAAACAATAAAAAATTGTTGCCATTTAAATAGAAGCTGGATTGATTATTATTAGCCTATATTCTTTTAACCCATTAGTGCCTGATTTTTCAAAATCATCTCAAAATATAAAAACTTTGTTGCAAATGACGAGTTTGGGCAATAAAAAATAAAAATTCAGCAAAAATTTTGCTTTTGATGCTTTAGGAGCAAGTTTTTGAAGCGTCCCATTTTTGGGGACGCTAGGCACGAATGGGTACGTGAAGATTTACATGGTGATATGTACATGTTATATCACTCAAGACTGTTGATACAGTCTAGTTAAGAGATTAGATATATAATTTGCACTCAGAATCATTGAAAATCAAATTTATAAGCAAAATTTCTGCAAAAATGGTATGACTGAATGCATTTTTATGCAAAATTGTTCACATTTTGAAATGAATTGCTTACACGCAACATATCGTAATAATGCTATTCATGTCTCAGATCAACATCCTATAGCAATAGCAACCAATACTGTTGCAGAGAGATTATAAGACAGTTACATGAAGCTGTTTCAAGTGCTAAAGTGCTTTTGACTGGTTTTGTGTAGTAGATTGTTGGCCTAACCTTCTTTTATTATGTGGACCGACCTATAATTTTGCTCAAACTTTCATTCGCACAATGCATCTGAGTTACAACGGATGGAATCTAGTGCTAAAGTACTAGGTGAACTTCATACTTTCTGGTTCATACAGTCAGTTTTCATTTTCCTAATAGACACAGTATGTATTTAGATCCATGAACTGGCCCTCACTTTTCTATATTGAACAGCTCAACCATCAAAGGAAGTGAAAATCTCCACATTTGTTGGCCTGTATCATCTCAATAGTGGTATATTTTGCTCAACTGCTGTAGCAGTCTCAGAGTGTTAAAGAAGTAGGCCTAGTCATAGTAGCCTACACAACATAGTTGTTGCAATGACCACCCACACCAAGTTGAGGACTCATGACCCCAACTCCATTATAGGTCTGACTGAGTAAAGTAACCATGTGGTGTATTCAACGGACAGTCTGTGTAGCCAACAAGGCTTAGTTGCAGTCTGAGAGTGGTAAAGAAGAGGTGAAGGAACCACTATTTGTTAGTAGGAATCAACTGAATTGACAACAAATATGCCTCCTGACTAATCCAGGCTTTGGATCCATGTACCAACTCATCCATATGGTGACATGGATGTGAATCAGAACAAAAGCCGAGTGGTGTATTCAACACAGTACCATGCCATTGACTAGTCATTAGGCCTACCTGAAATTGTAGTAGGCCTAACTGGAAATGTTACAGGAATGTTATGTTGAGCACAATGCACAATGGCATTTCTTGAGTTTGGCTGACACCTTACAAAAGAATGACAAATTACATTGCAAATGACTTTTTCTTATTTATTTGAAATAAATTATAATAAATTAAATTATTAAATTTAATTTTTTAGCAACTGCATACAACAGATTGGGTGCATTTTGACTATTATTTTGCACTGCATTGCATAGGCCTAGTAGATTCTGGACGATTTCTATCCATGTGAAATATTCATGTAGGCTATACATATATACATAGGCCTGATGTAGCCTACAGTTGAAGTTGTCAATAAATTTTTGTGTCAAATAACATTTTATAATGCTAACTCTCACTGAGAGTGATACTTCTGCCTACAAACCGCCGTTTATACTTCTTTTCAAACAATATCCGAATAAAATGTCTTGCAAGATGCAAAACTGCGTGTACTGAACTTCACGTACCCATTCGTGCCTTGCGTCCTCAAAAATGGGACAGCGCTTCAGTGATAAAATGCATATATTATATTTGATTAAAATTAATTTTATATAATTATCTATGTATTAGTATATACCAACGTTTGTGAAACCAAAGACAGATTTGTAGAAATGCACACACGCAATTTTAAATAAGAAGCGGAATGTCCGCAATGTTTACATTTTCTAAAATAGGCCAATGGCCTGATTAAAAACAAAATTTTCGGTCGAAAATAATATTTTTGGTGCGCATTTTTTGCCAGAATCACTTAATCAACATGTTGGCATGACGGCTATTACATTAAATTGCATCTTCAATGCATATTTAATTTTCTGTGAATTTTTGAAGTGGTGTCCCATTTTTGGGGACGCTAGGCACTAATCATTGCTAATGGGTCAATGGTAACAAAATGATGAAACGCGTTTTATCAGTTAACTACAGAAAGTGGCTATTTGCGCAGAGGAGAGGTTTAGACCTGGGAGTAAATGTCACAGGCGAAATCTGGGGTTCTGTCCGGGGAGGTTTGTCCAGGGAACTTAATCATCTTAATGTCCTACACCCTTGAAAAGAAAAACCAGGGGAAAGGGGAGACGTCATTGCGGACGATACCTTCGCGTAGGCTATGCGCATCACTGAAATAATTCCGAAATTAATTCGGGTGAATTAAACTAATATTATAGTAAGCCTACCTAAAATTCTTTCCATTACCGTTAGCGAAAGTATTGAGTTTAAAAGAATATTATAGAGTTAAAAAAATTAAAATAGACGGTCCGCGGTGCCCAAAAGACTGCGGCGCCCTAGGCAACTGCCTACTTTGCCTATCACTAAGGCCGGTGTCACCCTGCCATGCTTCTAGCTGTAGGTAATTTAAATAACACGCTCGGGATCGTCTATGACGGCTTTCCCCCCGTAAAATGCGCTATGCAAAACTGAGATTACAATTGCAATGGAACCTTTATATCGACTCAGATTTTTTAATGAATTTTTATGAGAAGCAGTGACAAAGCAGAATGAACATGGATAGGATTATGCAAGCGAGAGCAACTACCAAAGGGCATGCTATACAATATACAATTATACATGTATATACCGTGCATTAGGGAAGGATGGCAGTAGACGCCGTCTTGTTGTGCATAAGGCCCGCAAGGGCGAAGTTTAGTTTCCGTTCTTGGGGGGGGGGGGGGGGGCTAACCACGAGTCTGGGCATTCTTAGGGTGGCTAACCCCGAAAATCCCATTTTCATGGTAAAAAAGTTGAATATGGGCCTTATTGGGGGCTTAGCCCCCCAGCCCCTGATAAACTCCGTCCATGCATAAGGACCACGTGTGTAAGCAAGAACACGAGACCGTCTGCCACATCTAACGACGGCAAAATAACCTGTATAGGCCTAGTTGTGGCACAAGACATAAGGGGAGGTCGTGACCTTACCGTTTTTCCTGGGATGGAAATGCTTGTGCTCCTGCTGCAGTCGTGTTGACGGTTGGAATCAGCGCCAGATTCTCGCTATCTGCGCAGAAAAAGATGCAAAAACTATAATAATATATACTTCAATAAAAAATAATAAATAAATTTTTGTCATTTGTCAATGGCGAGTCGTCGTTACTTCGTCTCGAAGTCAGTTTCGTGATGAGGGTTTGCAATTGATAATCTGAACTTTATTAACACCATAGTTTTTCGGTTCAGTTCGACCTCGTGGTGGACCGGTAACGCGTCCGCTCACGGAGCGGCAGATTGAGGGTTCGACTCCGGGTAACGACCTTTGGCAAGTTGTTTACGCACACGTGCCTCTGTCACCAAGCAGTATAATTTGGCACCCGCGTGAGCTGGGAAGTAAACAGCAAGTCCTGCGATACACTGGCCCATGTTCAGGACCTTGGAATTCGTCCATTGCTGGCTCAGTGCTATGGAAAAGGAGATGAGCGCCTCCCTATGTTCCTCATGGAACGGGATAGGACTTTTCTTTACTTTTCGGTTCCTATAGTCTTCTCAGAACTTTTACGTTTTTCGTTCCTTATTTCTTTCGTCACTTTTGTTTTGTTTCTCTGTTTTTATGTCACGTTGTCACCTCATTTTCTTATTAATTTTGCTGCCTGTAATTATTTTCTGTAATTTTTATGCCGCAAGTCATAACGTCAAATATTAGCATATAATAACAATGATGCTGATGTCGATGCTGATGATGATGATGGCGATGATGATGATCACAATAATGATAGCAATTGTGATATTAGTATAGTAGTAGCGGTATTGGCAGTAGTGGCAGCGGTAGCAGTAGTGGCAGTTGTAGTGGTAGCGGTAATCGTAGTGGAAATGGTAGTGACAGTATTAGTAGTAGTTTATCCTATGGCAACTCGACTAGGACCACCACTGACTACTCTTACGGTCTTACGGACAATCCTTTTGACTCAAAGCAGCGCTCGTGAATAAGCTGGTGTCCAGTGTTTAATCTAGTCCCCCTCCGCTGGGGGAATTCAGGTTTCTGGGGAGGGGAGACAATCGAGCGTCCGAAGGACGCTCGTGAGGCGCGTAGCGCCGAGACCCGTAAGGGGAGGGGTATGGGGAGGGGGGTGTGCTCCCTCCCCATCAGAAACTTTTTGAATTTCCACATTGCAATGGTAGCATTTTAAGGTGTCATCTTAACAAAGTACCTGTACTTTTCAGAGGCTCATCAGAAACTTTTTGAATTTCCACATTGCAATGGCAGCATTTTATGGTGTCATCTTAACAAAATACCTGTACTTTTCAGAGGCTCATCAGAAACTTTTTTAATTTCCACATTGCAATGGCAGCATTTTATGGTGTCATCTTAACAAAATACCTGTACTTTTTCAGAGTCTCATCAGACACTTTTTGAATCTCCACATTGCAATGGCAGCATTTTAAGGTGTCATGCATCTTAACAAAATACCTGTACTTTTTCAGAGCCTCATCAGAAACTTTTTGAATTTCCACATTGCAATGGCAGCATTTTAAGGTGTCATCTTAACAAAATGCCTGTACTTGTTCAGAGCCTCATCAGAAAATTTTGAATTTCCACATTGCAATGGCAGCATTTTATGGTGTCATCTTAACAAAATACCTGTACTTTTCAGAGGCTCATCAGAAACCTTTTGAATTTCCACATTGCAATGGCAGCATTTTATGGTGTCATCTTAACAAAATACCTGTACTTTTTCAGAGTCTCATCAGACACTTTTTGAATCTCCACATTGCAATGGCAGCATTTTAAGGTGTCATCTTAACAAAATACCTGTACTTTTTCAGAGCCTCATCAGAAACTTTTTGAATTTCCACATTGCAATGGTAGCATTTTAAGGTGTCATCTTAACAAAGTACCTGTACTTTTCAGAGGCTCATCAGAAACTTTTTGAATTTCCACATTGCAATGGCAGCATTTTATGGTGTCATCTTAACAAAATACCTGTACTTTTCAGAGGCTCATCAGAAACTTTTTTAATTTCCACATTGCAATGGCAGCATTTTATGGTGTCATCTTAACAAAATACCTGTACTTTTTCAGAGTCTCATCAGACACTTTTTGAATCTCCACATTGCAATGGCAGCATTTTAAGGTGTCGTGCATCTTAACAAAATACCTGTACTTTTTCAGAGCCTCATCAGAAACATTTTGAATTTCCACATTGCAATGGCAGCATTTTAAGGTGTCATCTTAACAAAATGCCTGTACTTGTTCAGAGCCTCATCAGAAAATTTTGAATTTCCACATTGCAATGGCAGCATTTTATGGTGTCATCTTAACAAAATACCTGTACTTTTCAGAGGCTCATCAGAAACCTTTTGAATTTCCACATTGCAATGGCAGCATTTTATGGTGTCATCTTAACAAAATACCTGTACTTTTTCAGAGTCTCATCAGACACTTTTTGAATCTCCACATTGCAATGGCAGCATTTTATGGTGTCATCTTAACAAAATACCTGTACTTTTTCAGAGCCTCATCAGAAACTTTTTGAATTTCCACATTGCAATGGTAGCATTTTAAGGTGTCATCTTAACAAAGTACCTGTACTTTTCAGAGGCTCATCAGAAACTTTTTGAATTTCCACATTGCAATGGCAGCATTTTATGGTGTCATCTTAACAAAATACCTGTACTTTTCAGAGGCTCATCAGAAACTTTTTTAATTTCCACATTGCAATGGCAGCATTTTATGGTGTCATCTTAACAAAATACCTGTACTTTTTCAGAGTCTCATCAGACACTTTTTGAATCTCCACATTGCAATGGCAGCATTTTAAGGTGTCATGCATCTTAACAAAATACCTGTACTTTTTCAGAGCCTCATCAGAAACTTTTTGAATTTCCACATTGCAATGGCAGCATTTTAAGGTGTCATCTTAACAAAATGCCTGTACTTGTTCAGAGCCTCATCAGAAAATTTTGAATTTCCACATTGCAATGGCAGCATTTTATGGTGTCATCTTAACAAAATACCTGTACTTTTCAGAGGCTCATCAGAAACTTTTTGAATTTCCACATTGCAATGGCAGCATTTTATGGTGTCATCTTAACAAAATACCTGTACTTTTTCAGAGTCTCATCAGACACTTTTTGAATCTCCACATTGCAATGGCAGCATTTTAAGGTGTCATCTTAGCAAAGTACCTGTACTTGTTCAGAGCCTCATCAGAAAATTTTGAATTTCCACATTGCAATGGCAGCATTTTATGGTGTCATTTTAACAAAATACCTGTACTTGTTCAGAGCCTCATCAGAAACTTTTTGAATTTCCACATTTCAATACCAGCATTTTAAGGTGTCATCTTAACAAAATACCTGTATTTGTTCAGAGCCTTATCAGAAACGTTTTGAATTTCCACATTGCAATGGCAGCATTTTAAGGTGTCATCTTAACACTCATTTTAGCAGGATTGTGTAATAGTAAATAATTACTATAACCATATAATAGTAAATAATATTACGGTATATTATATTGTAACAGTTAATGTAATGCGATGATGTAAGCAGCAGCTAAAAACTATTATCATTTTGCCAAATTTTTCTGGAGGGATGTCATCTCTGTTTTTAGTTAGGCAAAAATAGTGTTTATACTAATATATACAGTAAGTTATAGCCTACTCATTGCAACATGATAGTATCATCTATATAAATAAAAATTAAACTTTCCAACAGTTTGTTATGAGTGTTCTCGAAAACTGAGGCACCGATTGTTTTGAAAATTTTACAAAACCTTCCATTCCAATAGAACCGTGTTGTATTATGCTTTTTTCCGAAAAAAACCCAATCTTTTCCACAAAAAGAGAACTTTGAAATCCGTTCGACCGCCATTTGCAAATTATACACTTCCCAACGTCCATGAGGGATGCCAGATTTCGGAAATGTTTTTGTCGCGACATCACGTTGTAAAGTCGCCCAAAAGTCGCGAGAAGACCAACTTCGATCAGGGTTGCCCAAAAGTCGCCCAAAATCGCGATAGCGCATATGTCGCTGTCGGGAAGGAACGTGTGAGGGAGGAAAGAAGGAAGAGGGAGCGGGACGAAGAGGGAGTGGAGGGACCAGAGGGGAGGGATGGAGAAGGGAGGAAGGGGAGGGGTAGAAGGAGGGGAGGGTGAGGAGGAGGAAGGGAGATGGGAAGGGAGGTGGAAGGGGAGGAGCAGGAAGGGGAGGGGGACGGGAGGAGGAGGGCAGGCGAATGGAGAGGAAAGGTCAGGGGGAGGGGAGGGCAGGGGGAGGGAGATGGGGGAGGGGAAGGGGAGCGGAGGGGATGCGGAGGGGGAGGGGAGGAGGCAGATGACGGTCTATTCTGCCACAGCAACGCGTGGCCGGGTACAGCTAGTATATTATATTAGTAAATAATGTCGTTATAATCATATAATAGTAAATAATATCACGATTAATTATAACACTTCATGTAAAACAATGATGAAAACAATAAAAAAACTAATATCATTTTGTCAAATTTTTCTGGGGGGAATGTCAATCCTGGGGGGAACTTCCCCCCCCCCCCAGAGACGTCTAGATTAAACACTGGCTGGTGTCCTGCGCTTGGGTTTGAAAATAACGCTTTATAAATGAGATTACGATTACGAATAGTTGTAGTAATAGCCTGATAGGAGTGGTAGTACCGTACATTGTATATAGACGGTAGTTATAGTAGACAGTAGTGGTAGTAGTGTAGTAGTAGCCTAGTAGTAGTAGTAGTAGTAGTAGTAGTAGTAGTAGTAGTAGTAGTAGCAGCAGTAGTAGTAGTAGTAGTAGTAGTAGTAGTAGTAGTAGTAGTAGTAGTAGTAGTAGTAGTAGTAGTAGTAGTAGTAGTAGTAGTAGTAGTAGTAGTAGTAGTAGTAGTAGTAGTAGTAGTAGTAGTAGTAGTAGTAGTAGTAGTAGTAGTAGTAGTAGTTAGTATCGACGACAACGATGATGATGTGGTGATGATTATGACGTGACAATGACGACGATAGTAATAATCTTGGTAATAGTGACGGTTGAAGATAATAATGATGCTGATGATGAGGATGCATGCTGTAGGCCCTATTTTCAGAGAAGTGATTTGTATATTGACTATTCCGTCTATCTATCGCTTAATGATGGTGGCACCACGTTGGGTGTTGCTGTGGAGCTCAGTTTGTTACTCTGTCTCCGGCAGAATATTGTCTATTTGTAGATGTTGCTGCTAATCACAGACCCACCTGCGCCTGGGTGATATGGAATTGACACGTAGACATCAAAGAGCGACGCCGACAGTATCAGTATCAGAATCAGAAACTTGTTGGAGTTCATCTTGAATGGAGGGTTCCTGCTGGAAACTGAAATTACAGAAATCCGTTTAATCGCTTATCACCCGCTGATTCGTTTGTCTGCCTAAAAACAACAGACGAAGACAGACAGGCAGACAGACAGATGACAAACAGAGACGAAGGCGGAGACAGAGACAGCCACAGAGACAGATATAGAGATAGAGATTGACAGATACAGAGAAAGATACTGAAATTGAGACAGCGACGGAGACATAGACAGAGAGACAGAAACAGACAGACAGAGAGACAGACAGAGAGACACAGAGACAGAGAAAGAGAAACCAGACAAGACAGACACAGACAGAAATACAGGCAACTAGACATACCATTAGGCATGAAGAAAGGGGTTATAGTAGGACTGTTGATTAATCGCGATTAACACGTGCGATTAGCGCGTGAAAAAATTTGAGATTGAAATTTTTATCGCATTAATCGTATTAGATCCGATTAAAATGGAATCAAAGGCAAAAACTGTTTTAAACGGAAAGTCTATACTTGAAACTAGTGATACATTCTTTGCAAATATTGCGAGAAAGAATTTGAGTTTAGTCACAGCAATTTGTCGCTAAATAATTATTATCACCTGCAGCATGCGTGCCAAGGCATGCGTTTATCGCTAACGATGAGCCGTCGACTCGACACCGTCCACTAAAATTGTTTCAACACTCCGCAAGACTACATTGGTTGAACTCCAGGAGATGGTAAGACCAATGGAAAGATGTTTCAAATAATATCTTAAATGCTTACGCAAGGACAAAAATACGATCGAGGCTAAACTTGGCAAGAGCTGCAACTTCTTGTGAAAAATTCTGACCAACTTGATGAGGTTCAATAGGATTATGTTAATTTAGTAAGAGCATATCTAGAACCGAACAATGTAGGCCTAAACAAAATGCATGGCCTGCCTAAATAATTCGCAGAATAAATAATTTATTTTGATAGTAAAAATTGGTTGTCATGTTATGTCAAAAATTAACGGATATTGAGCAGTTGACTAATTTTAACAGTGTTTGAATTCTTTCTGTTATACGAAACTGGTGTAAAGAACGAAAAGCAGAAATTCAATGGACCTAAGTCAAAGGTTACTGAAATTCTGTCTACTTCTCTCACTTCCATAGAAGTTGAAGTTTCACTTTTGCCCGAAAAATCTGAAGACTTTTTTCCGTCCGGCCGAAAATTCCCGTAACTTTTTACTTTTTCCGACCGAAAAAATCGACGACCTTTTTTTTAGTCGTCCGGTCGCAATTGCCCGAAAATTCCCGTTACTTTTCCGCCCGAAAAATCTGACGACCTTTTTTTCTTTTTTTTAGTCGTCCGGTCGAAATTGCCCAAAAATTCCAGTTACTTTTCCGCCCGAAAAATCTGACGACCTTTTTTTTCAGTTGTCCGTCGAAATTGCCCGAAAATTCCCGTTACTTTTCCGCCCGAAAAATCTGACGACCTTTTTTTTAGTCTAAATTCCGAAATTTCTTAATTTCTTTATAAATTTTTTACTTTTCTCGGACTGCTTGCCCGAAAAACCACACTTGCCCGAAATTGGGGGGGGGGATTTGCCCCTCCCCTCTGGACCCTCGTCTCCTACGCCTATGCTCCCTACTCTCTGCTCTCCTCCCTGCTCTTTTACCCTTCCTGCCATCATTGCCCTTCTGTTCCCAAATCCCTCTGAATTCACCAACGAAAGCGCATTTCGCACGTCACCGACTTTTGAATAATCAACGATCAAAAATGTTTCGTCTGAAGCAATCGCAGCGCAGACGTTTAATCAATGAAGAGCGAGACCCAAATATGATACCTGGTGTAGATGAAGACTTCACTGCTTCTTACTTGTCTTAACTGTGCATGATGTTATATAGGTGAATTAAATGTATGTTCTATATAATACAACCAATCGCATCTTAGCCTGTAACCTGTGATTGGTGAGGAGGAGTGGCTTCTATTATAGCTGTATAGCCACTAATATATGAACTCATGTGAGATAGCCAATGGAAGATTTGCATCTCTGCGTCTTATTGAGTGTATGACCTGTAGGTAATAGGTATATCGGAGAGGAGATGAGAACCTATCCTTAACCTTTATCATTATAAATTTGTTTGTAATATATATATATATATATATATATATATATAATTTTATATATATACAGGGTGGCTCAAAACAAAATACCCCACTGGATAAAATGCAATATCTTCGCAACCGATTGAACTTTTTCTGCGAAAATTTCCCAATTTGTAGGGGAATGAATTTCCAACAATCCCTGAAAGTTTCACTTTAAAATTTTCATGTTTGCAAAAGTTACAGCTGTTTAAACTTTCAATTTCGTTTTTTCAAATATCCGCGGAAAAGTTAGCGTCACTTGTAGATTTCCATGACAAATGATATCACTTTCACCACGACCGCAGAAATCCGTTTTACAGTTTATCGTAACGTATGATTGGAGTGTCCACTCCCTGCTTTAACTCGAGATCAAATTGTTTTTGTGAAGCTCAGCATGGCCTTGTTGATCGAGTCCTACGGCAACTGATCGGTCTGATCCCACATTAGCAGCAAGACTTCCTTCAGTTAGCCAATGTTCTCCAACATGGGATGAAATGTCTTGCATCATTCCAGCTATAGCTTCCCAGTCGTAATAAACAAAAGGGTTAAGGTCTGGCGAGTTTGATGGTCATTCACCTGTGCCAATAAATATACCGAAGTTGATGGCAATAAGACAGCATCATCATAATCAACCCTGCCGTGCGAGCAAGCAGGCGCACCGTCCTGCTGGAAAATAAAACCAAATGTTAGATTATGCCTTCAGTGTTCAATGAGTCTGGGTAACAGAGTTCAACGGTAAGTTTGACATTTAGCCTACTGAATGTTTGTATGTGCACTTGTTATAGCGCCCATTCAAGCTCTCTCTACTCAGAGGCGCTCCCGATGCAGAGCGGACACTGCATCGGAGTTTCACGCCGAAGCGCTGAGCAATTGTGAGTGAATTAAGGACTTGCCCAAGGTCCTTACGCGGCCAGGTGGATTCGAACCTCGAACCTTCCGGCTCGAAGGCAACGACGCCACCACTACACCACCGCGCCCCACGAATGGGATGAAGTGCAGTCTTTCCTTGCAGCCGTAACACACGCCAGCAGATTTGACGCCGAAACCATGATGTGCTTTGCAAACTTCACCTTTACGACTACCAAGCGAATTTCATGACCATCACACTTTTTCCGTCAGACCAAACGACCACTGTCTTTTGACATCTGACTTTTGGTACATAATCACGTCTAGGCCTACAGATATAGCCTTCACTGTGCTCAGGCTCCACTTTTCCCTGGTTATTTTGCTATGATCTTGCAATACCCGAGTCTCTGATCACGCAACGCCCGAGTTCTCACTTTATCATCTGCAGAAACTTTGCCCATGACGTTCAGTACGGATTCACAAATTGAGACCTTAATATAGGCTATAAAATATCACCATATACTACCAGATTGCTTCATAAACAGCTTATTTACAGCTCTTAGTAAGATCTTATGATATCATAATCAATTTCTATGTTGAAATTTGCAAACAAATCTTAAAGAAATCACATGTATTGGATAATTGGAACGTGATTCAGCAGAAATTTGAAAAAATGGAAAAACCTTTTTAAACAGCTGTAACTTCTGAAGTAATGCAGATTCATTATTGAAATTTTCAGGGATTGTTGAAAATTCTTTCCTCTATAAATCCTGCTATTTTCATAAATTAATCTCGATTGGTTGCGGAGATATTGCATTTTATCCAGTGGGGTATTTTGTTTTGAGCCACCCTGTATGTATATATATAAGATTCCATCTCATGATAAAACTCGCTTGGAAAGGAAGACCTCGCTATCTCCAAGGCTTGGGCCTTTAATACATGTATGTATTGTACAAACGTGGCCACGTTGTGCGTGTGTGCGTGTATGTATGTATGTACATGTATGTATGTATGTACGTACGTACGTATGTATGTATGTATGTATGTATGTATGTATGTATGTATACCTATGTATGTATGTATGTATGTATGTATGTATGTATGTATGTATGTATGTATGTATGTATGTATGTATGTATGTATGTATGTATGTATGTATGTATGTATACGTATGTATGTGTGTATGTATGTGTGTATGTATGTATGCCTTCTGTTATGGCCAGGGTCGCATTAAGGCTTGTGAGGACCCGGGTGCTTTAGCAACACTTCGGCCCCTTCTGTCAGTCTTCGGTCCACCAGGCAAATAAGCCCATCATGTTTACTAAAGAGCATGAACTATGCATAAGAATATTCTTCTTATGGCGTTTTTGTTACTTTGTCTGAGCAAAAGTTTCAGGCACTATAGTAGAGTGACAGCAGGAACAAACGACAAGCAATATTTAAATAATTAATCATTCGAAGCATTTGTTAAGATTATATATAGTACTTAGCTAAGTTTAATTTGATTGAACTCTTCAATATTTAAGTTAAATAATAGTCGTGGTCATCACGAGTTAAGTCTTAGAAAATTTGGATTCAAGCTAAGCCTACAGCAAAGTCTTGAGAACTTTCATATTGGCCTACAAGCAAAATCGTCAATGACAAAAATTGAAGTCGACGAGCAAAGATAAAACCGCCCTACTGCAGTGATTTTCAACCAGGGTTCCGCCGAACCCGTCGGCCAGAGGTTCCGCGACGGTTTGATGAAAAATTTTATGGCGCCAACTGAAATCACAAAGGAATTAGCAGTGAATAGATTCATTCACAGCTTCCAGTCATTTTAAAATAATACTATTACGTGAATGCATCGCTGTTTTACATGTAATAAAAATAGTAATATATAGGCCATATAATTATATAGATTTAAGTGCCATGGGTTCGTATAAGCTATCGATTAAAAACCGTAGCAACGATTCAGATGCACTCATAAAATTTATGTTTAATTTATATGTAATTTTATATAATTATGTTATTGTTGTTTTGTATAATTATGTCGCTATAGATCATTACTTGTTATTGGGAGGGCACATGCATTATATGGGAATGTATTGGCCTTTAATTTAAGCATAGATTGCTTATAAGCTAACTGTACGGTGCGTTTCCATCAATCAAGTCGGACAATCACAAACAAAGCATTTTAATAATTGGTTTCAAACTATTTGAACTGTTCTGAACCAACTGAATCTACTGAGCACTAGACCCACGACTTAATTGTTTTTCTTTTCATTCGTTCATTTTGAAAGCCAGTGGTAATAATTATTTCTTATTTCTTATCCAATATATTGTAAGGCTTAGCGGATAATAATTCGAATTTCTGCAAATGAAAGCCTAAGCCTTAAGTCTTTGGAATATTTAACCGACACAACTATAATTATACTGCTATTTGTTTTTCGGAAAGATCACCGAAAATTTTGCCCCCTTCTAAAATTTCTGAATCCGCCTCTGTATCGGCCAAGAACGAGAGAAGGACGAAAGGACCTACTTCAAAATTATATGCCGGTAGTATTAAATCGGCCAGATCAGTGCAAAAGCGTAAGAAAAAGAAGCGCCTGGACGCCCCATACATTTTCAGGTGTGCATGCTGGTCAAATAAGTGGCAGGACGGCATAGAGGTTTGAAAATAAGTGCCAGGACACTATTATTTCTTGTTTGTATGTTTGTATGTGCACTTGTTATAGCGCCTCTTCAAGCTCACCCTATTCAGAGGCGCTCCCGAATACTGCATCGGAGTTTCATGCAAAGCGCTGAGCAATTGCGAGTGAAGGACTTCCCAAGGTCCTCACGCGGTGAGGCCGGTGGATTCGAACCTCGAACCTTCCGGCTCCAAGACAACGACGCCATCACTACACCACCGCGCCCCTTTATAATAGCCTATTTACTAATATAGCATATGGTACTATTATAATATTATTGCAATGAGCATATAATCATATAGCAGTAAATAATATCACGGTAGGCTACATTATAACACTACTTGTAAAATAATGATGTAAACAGCAACTAAAAACTGTATTATCATTTCGGCAAATTTTTCTGGGGCGGGGGAATGTCAATCTTGGGGAGTACACCCCCCCAGACGTCTAGATTAAACTCTGCTTGTGTGTAATCGAAATGTATTATAATAGCCTACATTGAATGAGAAACGCTGTTGTCAGATTTGTATGCTTTTTCTGAAACATCATAGCGCAACAAACAAATGAACGCTACAACGGTCTTCTAAACCAGATTAAGTTCTGCAACTCAATGAAGTGCAATGAAAATGTAGCGACATAGAAACGACAGCCATCGAGTTTTCATTTCCTGGTTAAGGGCTTGAAGCCACATATGCAATATTTGTCGTTCCATTCACTACACTTGCAGTGTAAGCCAGCACAGCACTGAGCATAGGCATTTTTCGTTTCCTGTATACATTTGTATTGAGAAGTAACACAGACGACCGGCTTAGCAGCTGCAGACGGTGACCTGCTTATCACGACCGGCTTAGCAAATGGAGACCTGCTTATCAACAACGACAGCAAAAGCAAACAACTTCATTAACGTATTAACATTAGCATAGGCGCCGAGTTGACCCGAAGAGTGGGGGTGCCCAAAAGAATGGGAAAATATGCGCGCGTGAGCGCGCGAAAATTTTTTGACCCTTTTTATAGGAGACTTATTGAAATCACCACTGTTCAGTGTTCACATAGGTGGAGACTTGGTCCTGGTGTGAAGGTACGAACTCGCGGCCAAGTATGATCGCCGAGGAGCACAGCACCGAGCAGGGAAGGGGTTTGTGAAGGGGATGTGCTCCTCCCCATTTTCGATTTTTTTTATTGTCACACTGCGATGGTAGAACCTTATGCTATCATTTTGACGTCATGACATCCTTGTCAAAATTTCCTGTTATCTCATTGCATAAAGACATGATTTAAAACTTCAATAAAATAATGTTCTTCCCAATTTAAATTTTTTTGATCATTCTTTGTGTTTGATGTAGCCTATTTCTCTTGGAATCCACACAGAAGAAAGCACAATCTTCGTTTTCATGGGCGTCTTGGAGCACTCTCCCTCAATTAGGTCAACATACTCAAATTTTGCACAAGAAATCAGACAATTAGCCACTGTTTAGTGAGCCAATATTAACACTGTGGAATAGTTTTTCAAATAGTATTTCAAATAGTTTTTAAAGACAAAACAATATCCCGCTTTTATGATGCTGTGAGGTGACTCTCGAGCACTGAAGAACACTATTGAGCATGTATACAATATAGGCCTAAAGAAACAATGTCATTCAAATCGTCACCTTCGTCCGTAATAAAAAAAATGACGGAAGCGGATCGAATAAGCAGGATATCGGGGTTTCCTCGCATTCGCTGATCGGCTTAGTACCAATGGAGTTCAGACTACCAGATGGAATAAAACTGGAGAAATTGTAAGGTAGGCCTAAACTAACTGAGATTTTAAAAAGTATACTAAAGATGGAATAATTTTTATAGATAAGCATTCCCAACAGAGAAAAAATATCTTAAAAGCACATCTGCCGGCTGATTTCAGGTGGTGCCCACGCATAGGAGGGCCTCGCATGGCCAATTTCTGGTGGTGCTGAGCACTCACGGGCCTCGCAGAGTCGGCGCCCATGAACATTAGAATTGTAGGCTACAGTAAATGCCCTATACAGTGTTAGCTGTTTAATTTGCGTCTGTGTCAGCTTATTAAGTCTTTTTTTTAATAATAATACTAAACGAATTGATCGATCGAACTGGTTGATTGATTATTTGATTGTTTGGTTGATTAATTGATTGATTGACGGATTGATGGATTGATTGGTTGATTATTTGATTGGCTGACTGATTTGTTGATTGACTTGATTTGATTATGAGTTGGTTGTGGTGTGTCATCGGTCGATGCCTTATACGTTAGCCGCCATGGCTCGTTAGAAGTCACTAATAATTACGATTACCTGAAATAAAATGTTTCATGTTACGACGATGCTACTTCTAGTTTTAGTTAACTTAAATAATATGACTCGGAATCGTCTACGACGGCTTTCACCACAAAATGCGATGTGCAAGTCTGAGACTGCAATTGCAATGAGAACCTTTATATTGCCTCAGATTGTTATAATTATGACGTTTTCTGAGAAGCCATGACAAAGCAGATGGAACATGGATAAGATAATGGAAACGAGAGCTACTACCAAAGGGCATGCTATATGCATGTGTACCGTGCATTAGGGTATAATGGCAGTTGTGCATGAAGACCACGTTTGTAAGCAAGAACACGAGACCGTCTGCCACATCTAACGACGGCAAAATAACCTGTATAGTTGTGGCACAAGACATAAGGGGAGGTCGTGAACATACCGTTTTTCTTGGAATGGAAATGCTTGTGCTTCTGCTGCAGTCGTGTTGACGGTTGGAATCAGCGCCAGATCCTCGCTATCTGCGGCGAAAAAGATGCGAAGACTATTATTGTCATTTGTCAATGACGAGTCGTTACCTCGACTCGAAGTCAGTTTCGAGATCAGGTTTGTAATAAATTACTAATAATATTGATAACCTGAATTTGATTAATACCATAGTTTTTGAATTTTTGGTTCCTATTATTCTCAGAAATCTCACGTCTTTAGTTCCTTGTTTCTTTCGTCACGTTTGTTTTGTTTCTCTATTTTTCTTATTTTGCTTATTTGCTGCCTGTAATTATTTTTTTAAATTTTTTTTATGCGGGAATGCATAACGGCAATGACTACAATAAAAACAATGCTGATGACGATGATGATGATGATCACAATAACGATAGCAATTGTGATATTAGTATAGTAGTAGCGGTATTCCATGGTAGTATTGGTGGTAGTGGTAGCAGCGGTAGCAGTAGGCCTAATGGCAGTTGTTGTGCTAATTGTAGTGGTACGGTAACAGTGTAGGTCCTATCTTTGGAGAAGTGACTCTTATCCTGACTATTCTGTCTATTTTTCGCCTAATGATGGTGACACCCCTCTGGGTCTTTGAGGAGCTCAGTTTCTTACTCTGTCTCCGGCAGACCATTGTCTGTTTGTAGATGCTGCTGCTGGTTATACTTATAGACCCACCTGCGTCTCGTTGCCATGGAGGTGACATCAAGGCTTCAAATAGCGACGCCGACAGCAGCAGCAGCAGTATCAGAAACCTGTTGGAGTTCATCTTGGAGGGAGGCTCTCTGCTGGAAAATAAAATTACAGAAATCCGTTCTCTTATCAGCCGCTGATTAATAATTATTCAATTGAATTGATTCGTTTGTCTGCTTCAAAGCAGCAGACGATGACAGACAGAGACGGAGACAGAGACATAGACAGAGACAGAGACAGAGACAGAGACAGACAGACAGAGAGAGAGAGCCAAAGACAGAAATCGCTGTCTCAGGTTTTACGACGCCATCTGCTGAGGTGGTCTGACTCTCGGTTGATGATCAATGCCAGACTATAATAGATTACCAATAGACAGGGCCGGATTAAGCAGTGTGGGGCCCTGTTCGGGAAATTTTTGCGGATGAAAATTTTTCGGGAAAATTATACCATTTCATCCGCCAAAAAAGTTGATGACCTTTTTTAGTCATCTGGACAAAATTTTCGGCAAAATCATACCATTTCATCCCTCCAAAAGTTCATGACCTTTTTTTTAGTCATGTGGCGAAATTTTCGAGAAATTAGTCGTTTCGTCGAAATTTGCTCCAAAATTTCCCTCCCCGCATTTGTGGGGCCCCCTAAAATGTGGAAAGTGTGGGGCCCTGTTCGGCCGAACATGTTGAACATGCCTTAATCCGGCCCTGCCAATAGAGTCGCCAGATGGCTGTGGTTGAAGGAATGACCATGGAAGGAGAGGAGTTTACGCGACAGATTATCAATAGGCCTAGATTATTTGATCTCGAATGAAATTGAAACTTCTATCATTTCATTTATTTCATTTGGACCGCGGTTCAATCCACCATCTGTTATAAATTCGAATTCTATATAAGACATTCAGGCCTAGAGTAGGCCTAACCTTAATAGCCTACAGGAATCATTTATAAGTATCTGGGGAATAAGCTTACTTTACTATAGTCACAAAGGGAGAGACTTAACTAAGAATAAAAACTAGTCGATAGATATAAAACTCTATATTATTTCTGACATGTAGCCTGCTCTTATTGTCGGTCAGACAATAACCATCAAGCTAATGCTCTTACAATAATTCTCAAGATGTTAGTTCAGTAGAAATCACTTCTAACCTCTGGATTATATATAATTATATTACACTGTTCGTAACCTTACAATACTGAATCTATCTAATGCTTACTTTAAGACGATACGGATGACATGAAGAGTGAGAACAAAAGACGATACCTGGTGTTGATGAAGACTTCACTGGTTACTTGTCTTAACTGTGCATGATGTTATATACATGTAGGTGAATTAAGTGCATGTTCTATATAATACAACCAATCGCATCTTAGCCTGTAACCTGCATGTGATTGGTGAGGAGGAGTGGCTTCTATTATAGCTGTAGCCACTAATATTATGAACTGAAGTGAAATCGCCCATGGATGGATGATTTGCATATCTGTGTCTTATTGTGTGTATGACCTGTAGGTATGTCGAAGAGTAGATGAGAGCCTATCCTTAACCTTTATCATAAACCTGTGTGTAATATATATATTATATAATTATATATATATATTATATATATATCTTGGAATTGCTTTTGAATTATCTTCTATCGTCCGTCCTTCGGCTTCTTCGAACATGGGGCATCACATATACCGGCGATTATTCGGTCGTCCACTACACACATGCTTCCAACAAAGGAACCACGTGCAGATGCTGGTACCATTCTCTTTGTGTGAAATATCTCTGCCAAAAATTACAGAATTCACAGTCCGAATGATTTGAAAGTTTCTTCCAGTTCTAGCCAAGGAGCAAGATACATACGATAATTCTGCGCGATCATTGAATGTGCAGCTTTATACTTACATGTTCTGCAACTGCATACACACCGTTCCGTTATTGAGACTTTTTGCAGGCTCACGCAGTCCCCCTTCTGTCAGTCATCGGTTCACCAGTCACATAATGAGACCCAGGCGTATAATACGCCTTTCATGTTTACTAAAGAGCATGAACTATGCGTTAGAATGTGTTCTTCTTATGGCGTATTTGTTACTATAAGGAAAAGTTTCAGACACTGTAGTACAGCGACAGCAGGAACAAACGACAAGCTATATTTAAACAATTAATCATTCGAAGTATTTATTAAAATTATATGGTACTTAGCTAAGTTTAATTTGATTGAAATTTCAATGCTTAAGTTTAACATTCGTCATGGTCATCACGAGTTAAGGGGAGCACGACGAACGCCCGATTGTCCAGGTCCCCGATTACCCTTTCCCCGATACAAACTCCCCGATTACAAACTCCCCGATAGGCCCAACACCCCGACAGACCCAAGTCCCCGAATATGCAACTAATCCCAAGTCCCCGACAGGTCCAAGTCCCCGATTGGTGATTTAATCTACACGTAAGACTATTTAGTGTCAGTCTGTATAGGCTAAAGAGGGTGACACCAATCGTCTTGGCCTTATCGGTAGACGGAAACAGAGTTGAATAAAGGCAAAGCCAGTTAGATTAACCCTCAGGCTACCACGCTATTTTTGTAACACTGACTACCAAGGGGGGGTGGTTACCACCCCCCCCTGGATTTTGGGTTTGGTTTGAGATATCATAACTTGTAATACACCTATGGATTCAGCATGCATTTCTGCACAAAATGGTATATTTAGGTTTAAAATATATGAAAGCACCCCGAAGTTATGAATTTTTTACCGTAGGCACCCATCGATTCCACAAAATGTATACTTTCGCATAAGCAAAATATTAGATTCTGTGTGTTTTAACATAATTTATTTAATTAAAAATAGTTTACATATAATAAAGTCCAATATTCAACTATAAAAACTAGTAATAAGTTAGTTTTAGTTACAATAAAAAGAGAAAAAACATGTAAAACATGCTGAAAAACGTTTACGCAGACTTATCGGTTTGCGTTGTTAAAAAAACCCAACATTTTCACACATTTAAATATATTTTGAGCACTTCCGGTCATCAAATGTCAAATTAATTGGTATCAGAAAATAGCCCTAAATGCACTCTATAGAATGACATAATTTATTTCTCTTAAAAAATAAATTATGAATAATTTTTAATAGGAAAAACATAAACATTTTATGAAAATAAAACACCTTTATTTATATTTTAATTTATTTTGAGCACTTCCGGTTGTCAAAAGACAACTCCGTGACCACCAAAATGTAGCCCCACATTCCCTCTACAGAATGGTGTAATTGGTGTCTCTTCATGTCAAAGGACGGATAAGATACAGCCGATAATCTAAGGGGGGTGGTATCCACCCCCCCTGGTGCCTCGGGTATATCGGGTATAACTTTTGAATGGTATGGTATAATTATCATCACACATTTTAGCTCAGAATGTGTGCAAATGAATCCTCTACAGGACTACAGCTACCTAAAACGTCAAAATTTTATTCCTAACGGAAAAAAATGATTTGGGAAAAACCTAGGGGGGGGTGGATACCACCACCCCCTGGTAGCCCGAGGGTTAATGTAAAATAATATTTTTACTTGTGTACGTGTACCAATATGTAATTTGAATTCCTTACTGCACGCTGAATTCAGAAGACAGCTATAAGAGAATTGTCCACAAACTACTTCAAAATATTCTACTTGTCTACTTGCTAATGCTGAGAAGTTTTTCAAAAATGCAAGCGCATTATATCCCTTATATTACTGCGGCACACTGGGCATGTTTTGCTGATTCCCCTTGTTGATGGTGCGCCACAAAGAACATTAATACAAGAACTGCATGCACAGTGCCCGCATGGAATAATAGCTGTATCTGATCTTCCGCATTTGCAAACAGGGCACTCTGCAGAGATAGTTGTTTCTGGTGCCGACTCATTTGCTGGCGATGCACTAACTGCTCCTGCCGATGCTGGCAATGCAGGTACTTCTGGTACTGCATCTGGTCTTATTGCATCTGGTCGAACTGGTATTGGTCTTGCTATTGTTGCTGGTGCTCTCGATCTTATTTCTGTTCTTGGTCTTACTGATATGGCTGTTGTCGTCGCCGCAATTGTCGATGCTGCTGCTCTGCGCGAAGGTAAATCGCGTAGGCAACGACGGCGGTTTGGTGTCGCTACAACTGCTACATTTGCAACATCTCCTGCAGCATTGGCATCAATAGAATCAGTAACAGCTGTCGGCACATTATACTTCGAAAATGTGTATGCAACGGAACGCAAAAAAGTGGAAATGTCTTTACGACCGTCAGTCAGATCTTGAGTTAGAGTACTTATACGCTTCTCATTCTCATCATTCTCATTCTCTTCGTCTGCGTCTCGGCTGTCTGTACCCTAGTTCCATACGGAGCGGCTCCAATTCGGTGTGCCGCTGCTCTTGTCGCAGCTTATGTAGGCAATTGTAGAAGGCTGGATGATCTGTTACAATCAAGCTTTGGAGTCGACGATGCCATGCTTCAACATGGTTGTTTGTGGTCGGCATCAGATTTCGGAATCTTTCAGCGACGTTCCACAACGTAGGTGGGAACATAGGTGGTCGTCTTACAGCAGTAACCCCCGAACCGCGAATAACCGGTCCATTTACGTACGTGCTGTTAAAATATTCAACAACTTGTGCCGCAGATACTGGGGCGGTTGATTGTATTAAAGCAAATCCATCTTTGACGCTGTCTGTAGGCAAGAATGCAAGTGCCATCAACATTCTGACATGAATGGCAAACTGTTCATCATCTTGATAAGTTTTTTTGTGACCCATATCGGCAACCTTCCTAATCACTGCCTGACACAAATGGAAGTGACATCCGTTAACAACAACGCCGGGGAAAACCTCTTGAAACGCATTAATTGATGCCAATTCAAAGTCAGTCGATAAGAACTTAGCTGAGAGATTTATCATAAATCGCTCAGATGACAGTTGTACGAGCTTACTGAGCAATGCATTGTACATAGATTGTGTCCTTCTAGTTGTAAACATGACCACGAACGGAAACACTCTTCCTCGGTAAAATCCGTGGATTGTGAAAAGCTGAAGGAATTGGTGAGGGGCTGCGGAAAAAGTCCCGTCCGCCAACCGTAGGTCACAGTCCTGTAACAACAAAAGTATCTAGTGTTCATGAAATGTGTGAATCTTTACGTATATCAACCTTTTATTTAACCAGATATTGGTAGCAACGAACGACACAAGAGACGAAAAACAATTGCCCCGGTCGCCCGTTTCCCTTTCTCCCCGAGTACATACCACCCAATAGGCCCAACACCCCCACAGACCCAAGTCCATTATCATTATTGTTATATTAAACAGCCATCAATGTTCACCGCACAGAGATGAATAATATGCTCATCAATAAAATGATCCAAAAGAAGCACTTAGGCCAAACACCAGCCTCGTAGATGATTAGGCCTATCATTAACTACGATACTAAAGTAAAGATTTAGCATTGGGATGCATTCCTGTGTGAAGATTATATTAAGTCAGTTAATTTAAGATAAATTACTTCTCGCCCAGTGCTGGCGTCGGTCCTGTCTAAACGCCTACATACGTGTTAAAGCTCGGCGTAAAGTACTAATGCAGCCAGACAATACTGTTATAAATGAAAAGTTTGCAATGCCGGAGTTAATTCATTTAGTTCAAAAATATAGGACGCTCATAAATATGGATCAATGTACACATATATAATGAAATAATTGTGCATCAATAAGTAACATATTGACATAGTATGAAATACATTGATTACAGTAATACAATTAATTTATGAGCTCTTACCTGTAGTTTCGATAGATTGTTTTCTGTTGTGAATATGTAACCACTATCTTCATTGAGTCGGACGTCACCCAGGTACCAGGCCTGGCCGTCCAGCGTCACTCGCCATGGATCAGCGACGACGATGTTGTTGGCTGTAATGGGTCCACCGGCATCGTGTGCTTCCGCTTCCGCTGGATGGCGCGTTTGAGTGACCGTTCACTAGGAAGCTGTGTGGCCACATCAGGCGTCACAAATTCATTAAGAAGCGCAGCCGGAGAAGCCTCAGGTCGACGTTGACATTCTTCCAGAAGGTTATGGCGGACATTCATCATTGCTGCTCGCGCAGGTCCAGGCTCATCATGGATGTGCAGTGACGTGGGACGTTT
Organism: Lumbricus rubellus; assembly: GCA_945859605.1. Taxonomy (NCBI): domain Eukaryota; kingdom Metazoa; phylum Annelida; class Clitellata; order Crassiclitellata; family Lumbricidae; genus Lumbricus; species Lumbricus rubellus. The sequence goes on from OX243828.1 coordinate 21,611,130, forward strand.
TACTACACTCCCCTCTTCATCTGTCGTAACGTACACAAAACATCGCATTTCGCGACGACGCTCGCATTCCCACAGAATTAAAGTAGTATCTCCATTCTTATATAACTTGTTTTTGTTATAAAAGTAGCCAAAGTAATTTAAAATCTTTTTACCACGCTGCGTCGTAGAAAATTCTCCACGTTGCATATCCATTTCCGGAATCTAGTTATCCTACAATTAATTCTGACTTTATGTATAATAATACTTTCTTCATTTGGTTCTTATATATGTCGGTGCTGCTCGAATAGGGTAACCGGCTTTGCTTGTATTCAGCTCAGTTTCCGTCAACCGATAAGCCCAGATTCTTAGTGTCACCCTCTATAGGCCTAAGTGTAGATTAAGTTACCAAGTTTCATTAAATAGATACGAATACGCCTTCATTAAACAAGTGACATGCAATAGGCCTGCGTGAACGACATTATGAAGCCTATACAGACTGACACTAAATGGTCTTACGTGTAGATTAAATCACCAATCGGGGACTTGGGCCTGTCGGGGACTTGGGATTAGTTGCATATTCGGGGACTTGGGTCTGTCGGGGTGTTGGGCCTATCGGGGAGTTTGTAATCGGGGAGTTTGTATCGGGGAAAGGGTAATCGGGGACCTGGACAATCGGGCGTTCGTCGCAAACCCGAGTTAAGCCTTATAAAGTTTGGGTTCACGTTAAGCCTACATCAAAGTCTTTCGATCTTTCACAATTGGCCTAGCCAAAAAGCAAAGTTGTCATTGACAATTAATTGAAGTCAACCAGTGTAGATAAAGTCGCCCTACTCAGCAGTGAGTTTCAACCGGGGTTCCGCGGAACCCACGGGTTCGGCGGACGTCGGTCAAGGGTTCCGCGACAGTTTGATGGAAAATTTTACGGCGCCAACTGAAATCACAAAGGGATTAGCAGTGAATAGATTCTTTCACAGCTTTAAGTCATTTAAAAATAGTATTATTACGTGAATGCATTGCTGTTTTAATAATAGTAATATATAGGCCCTATATATAGATTTAAGTGCCATGGGTTCGTATAAGCAATCGATTAAAAACCGTAGCAACGATTCAGATGCACTCATAAAGTTTATGTATAATTTTTTTGTAATTTTATATAATTATGTTGATGTTGTTTTGTATAATTATGTCGCTATAGATCATTACTTGTTATTCTGAGGGCACATGCATTATATATGAATCTATTGGCCTTTGAGCATAGATTGCTTATACTGTACGGTGCGTTTCCATCAATCAAGTCGGACAATCACAAACAAAGCATTTTAATCAATTGTTTTAAACTACTTGGACTCTTCTGAACAAACAGAATCTGCCGAGTACTAGACCCATGACGTGTTTGATTTAGGCCTATTTTTCTTTTCATTCGTTCATTTTGAAAGCCAGTGGTCATAATTATTTCTTATTTCTTATCCAGTATTTTGTAGGGCTTAGCGGATAATAATTCGAATTTCTGCAAATGAAAGCCTAGGCCTGAAGTCTTTGGAATCTTTAACCGACACAACTATAATTATACTGCTATTTTTTTTCGTAAAGATCACCGAAAGTTTTGCCCGCCCTCTAAAATTGCTGAATCCGCCTCTGTATCGGCCAAGAACGAGAGAAGGACGAAAGGACCTACTTCAAAATTATATGCCGGTAGTATTAAATCGGCCAGATCAGTGCAAAAGCGTAAGAAAAAGAAGCGCCTGGACGCCCCATACATTTTCAGGTGTGCATGCTGGTCAAATAATTGGCAGGATGGCATAGAGGTTTGAAAATAAGTGCCAGGACACTATTATTTCTTGTTTGTATGTTTGTATGTGCACTTGTTATAGCGCCCCTTCAAGCTCACCCTACTCAGAGGCGCTCCCGAATGCAGAGCGGACACTGCATCGGAGTTTCATGCAAAGCGCTGAGCAATTGTGAGTGAAGGACTTCCCAAGGTCCTTATGCGGCGAGATGGATTCGAACCTCAAACCTTCCGGCTCCAAGACAATGACGCCATCACTACACCACCGCGCCCCTCTATAGCCTATAGCATATGGTAGCCTACTATCATAATATTATTGCAATGAGTATATAATCATAATTATAGCAGTAAATAATATCACGGTAGGCTATAAATTCATGGGCGCCGACTCTGCGAGGCTCGTGAGTGCTCAGCACCACCTGAAATTGGCCATGCTAGGCCCGCCTATGCATGAGCACCACCTGAAATCCTGCAGCCGGTGTCGCGAAAAGGATTATCCCCCCAGAAAGCTATCCGGGGGGGATGAATTAGTCTATCCCCCCCGGATGGAATTAACCGGTCTAGACTATCCGGGGGGATAAACCATTCTATCCCGTTTTTTGAAAAATGCGTATAATTGAAAAATTTATTCTCTAATCAAAATTTAAAGTGACTCTAATTGTTTCAAGTGTCCTAAGCAATGTTCAGAGAAAGGCAACTCGAAATTATTTAGTGACTCTAAGTGTTTTTAAGTGTTTCAAAAGTTTTAAGTGCTCTAAAACCAAAGCAAAAAATATCAAAATAAAAAAATAAACATACCCGTTAGTGTCATTGGTCAAAACAAAGCAGATGAAAATTAATTTGCAAAAAATAAATTCACGCGAAAGTGGCTTTTTTGACTTTTCCTGATTTGGGGGATACGATTAATACGGGGGATACTCTATTTCGTGACACCGGCAAGATGTACTTTTAAGATATTTTTTCTCTGTTTGCATTGCTTCTCTATAAAAATCATTCCATCTTTAATATGCTTTTTTAAATCTCAGCTAGTTTACCTTACAATTACTCCAGTTTTATCCCATCTGGTAGTCTTAACTCCATTATATTGGTCCTCAGCCGATCAGCGAATACGAGGAAACTCCGAAATCCTGCTTATTCGATCCGCTTCCGTCATTTTTTTATTACGGACGAAGGCGACGATTTGAATGACATTGTTTCTTTAGGCCTATATTGTATACATGCTCAATATAATTATACACTGTGCCCCATAAAAAACACCAAAAACTTTGTCATGAAACGCATGTAAGTGTAATGTTAAATAAGAAAAGTAATGTTTCATTTAAGAAGATGTTCGAAGTGATGTCCCTTCGCTTGAGCGCAGGCTCTCAGCCTTGGCCACCACTGTTCAATAGCTTTGTCAATGACACTCTGCTTCAACTGTGCCCACACAACGATGAGGTGCTCCTTCAACTCGTTGATGTCCCGTATTGCTGTCTGGTAGACGCGTTCCCGTATTAGACAATTTAGACCCCATATTCTGTAGTCAACGGGATTGAGGTCTGGTGAGTTTGCTGGCCAGAGTTTCGGTCCAATGAAGCTTGGTGTTTCACGTCGCAGCAACACAATGGTGTCCTTTGCACGATGAAAACCATTTTAGCTACAAGTTACTAATCTCTGTTTAAATGTTTCCAAACACGCCTAGTCTGCGTCACTTGCCTCCAACAGCAACCACTTCTGTGAGTAAGTAAAATGTAAAATATGTTGTGGCAAAATTATTTTAGAAACAACGTACAAACGTTTATTACAATTGGCTTAGTTTTGTAGAAGATTTACGAAAAGTTTTTTGGTGTGTTTTTTATGGGGCACAGTGTATATAATGTTCATCAGTGCTCGAGAGTCACCTCCCAGCATCATAAAAGCGGGATATTGTTTTGTCTTTCAAAACTACTTGCAATGAAAAACTATTTGAAAAACTATTCCGCAGCGTTAATATGGGTTCAATAAACAGTGGCTAATTGTTTGATTTCTTGTGCAAAATTTTAGTCTGTTGACCTTATTGGGGAAGAGTGCTCCAAGACGCCCATGAAAACGAAGATTGTGTTTTTCTTCTGTGTGGATTCCAAGAGAAGTAGGCCTAGGCTACATGAAATACAAAGAATGAAAAAAAATTAAATTGGGAAGAACATTATTTTATTGAAGTTTTAAATCATGTCTTTAAGCAATGAGATAATAGGAAATTTTGACAAGGATGTCATGACGTTAAAATGACAGCCTATGGTTCTGCCATCGCAGAAAAAATCGAAAATGAGGAGGAGCCCATCCCTCTTCTCAAACCCCTTCCCTGCTCGGCGCTGTGCTTCTCGGCGATCATACTTTGGCCGCGAGTTCGTCCCTTCAAACCAGGACCAAGTCTCCGCCTATGAACAGTGGTGAATTCAATAAGTTTCCTATAAAAAGGGTCAAAAATATTTTCGCATATTTTCACATTCTTTTGGGCACCCCCACTCTTCGGGTCAACTCGGCGCCTATGGGCTATATTATAACACTACTTGTAAAATAATGATGTAAACAGAAACCAAAAACTGTATTTTCATTTCGTCAAATTTTTCTTGGGCGGGGAATGTCAATCTTGGGGAGTACACCCCCACAGACGTCTAGATTAAACTCTGCATGTGTGTAATCGAAATGTATTATAATAGCCTACATTGAATGAGAAACAACGCTGTTGTCGGATTTGTATGCTTTTTCTGATACATCATAACGCAACAGACAAATGAACGCTACAACGGTTTACGCTAAACCAGATTAAATTCTGCAACTCAATGAACTGCAATGAAAATGTAGCGACATAGAAACGACAGCTGCCGTCGATTTTTCATTTCCTGGAGAAGAGCTTGGAGCGACATGTGCAATCTATCCTGTCCAATAGTTTACACATGCAGTGTAAGCCAGCACAGCACTGAGCATAGGCAATTTTCGTGTCCTGTATACATCTGTTTTGAAAACTAACACAGACGACGAACGGCTTAGCAACTGCAGACGGTGACCTCACTGACCTGCTTATCAACAACGATAGCAAAGGCAAACAACTTCATTAACGTATCAATATTAGAATTGTCGGGTACAGTAAATGCCCTATACAATGTTAAATGTTTAAGTTGCGTCTGTGTCAGCTTAGCAGGCCTAAGCTTATTTTTAATAATAATAATACTAAACGAATTGATCGATTGGTTGGTTGATTGTTTGGTTGATTGGTTGATTAATTGATTGGCTGACTGATTGATGGATTGATTGGTTGATTATTTGATTGGCTGACTGATTTAATGATTGACTTGATTTGATTATGAGTTGGTTGTGGTGTGTCATCGGTCGATGCCTTATACGTTAGCCGCCATGGCTCGTTAGAAGTCACTAATAATAATTACGATTAACTGAAATAAAATGTTTCATGTTACGACGATGCTACTGCTAGTTTTAGTTAACTTAAATAACACGACTCAGGATCGTCTATGGCGGCTTCTCCCCCCCCCCCATAAAATGCGATATTCAAGTCTGAGACTGCAATTGCAATGAGAACCTTTATATTGCCTCAGATTGTTATATGACGTTTTCTGAGAAGCCATGACAAAGCAGATGGAACATGGATAAGATAATGGAAACGAGAGCTACTACCAAAGGGCATGCTATATACATGTGTACCGTGCATTAGGGTATAATGGCAGTTGTGCATCAAGACCACGTTTGTAAGCAAGAACACGAGACCGTCTGCCACATCTAACGACGGCAAAATAACCTGTATAGTTGTGGCACAAGACATAAGGGAAGGTCGTGAACATACCGTTTTTCTTGGAATGGAAATGCTTCTGCCTCTGCTGCAGTCGTGTTGACGGTTGGAATCAGCGCCAGATCCTCGCTATCTGCGGCGAAAAAGATGCGAAGATTATTATTGTCATTTGTCAATGGCGACCATTGACGAGTCGTTACCTCGACTCGAAGTCTCGAAGTCAGTTTCGTGATCAGGTTTTGCAATAATTTTGATAACCTGAATTTGATTAATACCATAGTTTTTGAATTTTTGGTTCCTATTCTTCTCAGAAATATCACGTTTCTCGTTCCTTATTTCTTTTGTTACGCTTGTTTCGTTTCTCTATTTTTATGTCACCTCATTTTCTTATTTGCTTATTTGCTGCCTGTAATTAGGCCTATTTTCTTTATTTTTTTATGCCGGAATGCATAAGGGCAATGACTACAATAACAACGATGCTGATGTTGATGATGATCACAGTAATGATAGCAATTGTGATATTAGTATAGTAGTAGCGGTATTCCATGGTAGTATTGGTGGTAGTAGTAGCAGCGGTAGCAGTAGGCCTAATGGCAGTTGTTGTGCTAATTGTAGTGGTACGGTACCATGTAGTGTAGGTCCTATCTTTGGAGAAGTGACTCTTATCCTGACTATTCTGTCTATTTTTCGCCTAATGATGGTGACACCCCTCTGGGTCTTTGAGGAGCTCAGTTTGTTACTCTGTCTCCAGCGGACCATTGTCTGTTTGTAGATGCTGCTGCTGGTTATAGACCCACCTGCGTCTCGTTGCCATGGAGGTGAAACGAAGGCTTCAAATAGCGACGCCGACAGCAGCAGCAGCAGTATCAGAAACCTGTTGGAGTTCATCTTGAAGGGAAGCTCTCTGCTGGAAAATAAAATTACAGAAATCCGTTCTCTTATCATCCGCTAATTAATAATTATTCAATTGAATTGATTCGTTTGTCTGCTTCAAAGCAGCAGACGATGACAGACAGAGACGGAGACAGAGACAGACAGACAGACAGAGAGGGACAGAGAGGGACAGAGACAGAGAGAGAGAGAGAGAGAGAAAGAGAGAGAGAGAGAGAGAGAGAGAGAGAGAGACAGAGACAGAGACAGAGACAGAGACAGAGACAGAGACAGAGACAGAGACAGAGACAGAGACAGAGACAGAGACAGAGACAGAGACAGAGACAGAGACAGAGACAGAGACAGAGACAGAGACAGAGACAGAGACAGAGACAGAGACAGAGACAGAGACAGAGACAGAGACAGAGACAGAGACAGAGACAGAGACAGAGAGAGACGCCGTCTGCTGAGGTGGTCTGACTCTCGGTTGATGATCAATGCCAGACTATAATAGATTACCAATAGACAGGGCCGGATTAAGCAATGTGGGGACCCTGTTCGGAAAATTTTTGCGGATGAAAATTTTGCGGATGAAAATTATCGGATCAGGACGTTTGGGCGCCGCCGTTTGGGCGCCGGCCGTTTGGGCGCCGCCGTTTCGGCGCCGGCCGTTTGGGCGCGACGCCGTTTGGACGCCGGACGTTTCGGCGCGAAATTGTTAGAGTGAAGAATTTCGGAAGAACCTTGACGTTTGTAGATATAATTACATACGAAAGAGCCTCCTTCCGAGACTATTGTTTATCCCCTGTGAATGTGCACATTACAAAACATAGCTGAATTAAAAATTCCTGGACAAATAAAGTTTTCATTACATAACTTTTTCCGCGCCGAAACGTCCGGCGCCCAAACGGCGTTGCGCCCAAACGGCCGGCGCCGAAACGGCGGCGCCCAAACGGCCGGCGCCCAAACGGCGGCGCCCAAACGTCACGTACCGGAAAATTATACCATTTCATCCGCCAAAAAAGTTGATGACCTTTTTTTAGTCATCTGGCCAAAATTTTCGGCAAAATCATACCATTTCATCCCCCCCTCCCAAAAGTTGATGACCTTGTTTGTTTTTTTAGTCATGTGGCGAAATTTTCGTGAAATTAGTCGTTTCGTCGAAATTTGCTCCAAAATTTCCCCCCCCCCGCATTTGTGGGGCCCCCCTAAAATGTGGAAAGTGTGGGGGCCCCTGTTCGGCCGAACATGTTGAACATGCCTTAATCCGGCCCTGCCAATAGAGTCACCAGATGGCTGTGGTTGAAGGAATGACTGGAAGGAGATGAGCTTACGCGACAGTTTATCAATAGGCCTAGATTATTTGATCCGAACTGAAATTGAAACTTCTATCTATCATTTCATTTATTTCATTTGGACCGCGGTTCAATCCACCATCTGTTATAAATTCGAATTCCATATAAGACATTCAGGCCTAGAGTAGGCCTAACCTTAATAGCCTACGGGAATCACTTATAAGTATCTGGGGAATAAGCTTACTTTACCATAGTCACAGAGGGAGAGACTTAACTAAGAATGAAAACTAGTCGATAGATGTAAACTCCATATTATTTCTGACATGTATGCCTATACTCTTATTATCGATCAGACAATAAGCATCAGGCCAATTATTCTCTTCTCGATATGTTAGATCAGAAGAAAGCACTTCTAACCTCAGGATTAGATTACACCGTTCGTATACCATTACAGTACTGAATCTATCTAATTCTTACTTTAAGATGATAAAGATGACGTGAAGAGTGAGACCCAAAGATGATACCTGGTGTAGATGAAGACTTCGCTGGTTACATCTCTTAACTGTGCATGATGTTATATAGGCCTACATGTAGGTGAATTAAGTGCATTTTCTATATAATACAATCAATCGCATCTTAGCCTGTAACCTGTGATTGGTGAGGAGGAGTGGCTTCTATTACAGCTGTAGCCACTAATAATTATATGAACTGATGTGAAATGGCCCATGGATGAATGATTTGCATATCTGTATCTCATTGTGTGTATGACCTGTAGCCGTAGGTCTATGTCGAAAGAAGATGAGAGCCTATCCTTAACCTTTATCATAAACCTGTGTGTAATATATATATATATAATACATATTATATATATATATATATCTTGGAATTGCTTTTGAATTATCTTCTATCGTCCGTCCTTCGGCTTCTTCGCCCATGGGGCATCGCTTATACCGGCGATTATTCGGTCGTCCACCACGCACTCTACTTCCAACAGAGGGACCACCACGTGCAGGTCGTGGTACCATTCTCTTTGTGTGAAATATCTCTGCCAAAAATTACAGAATTCACAGTCCGAATGATTTGAAAATTTCTTCCAGTTCTAGCCAAGGAGCAAGATACACACGATAATCCTGCGATCTTTGAATGTGCAGCTTTATATTTACATGTTCTGCAACTGCATACACACCGTTCCGTTATTAAGACTTTTGCAGTCTCAAGCAGAGTCGTTGAAAGAAATTCATGGCACATAGGCAGAGCTTTCACGGGTCTCTAAGCTATCTTAAGGCTAGGCCTATAGTTATGAGGAAAAACTAAGAAAGAATTGAAATAATAGAAGGCTCAAGGCGAGGCTGGGTCTTGCCCCAAATATTTGGCCGACCTTATACAACTTATATTTCGGTGTCACTCTGCTTCCTCCAACCGTCCACTGCGACCATTCATCCACCAGATTTGACATGTTGGTCCCTTGCTCTATACTATAATAGTGACTTACGTCTCGATCATTTGCCTCAATTGGTCGATCCTTTTTTTCGAGTTTGGAAAGCACTTTCTCGTTGCATTCGCTCTAGACACACACCTGTCATGGCCAGGGCCGAAATAAAGTCTAGTGCGGACTCGGGTGCTGTGACAACATTTCGGCCCCCTTCTGTCAGTCATCGGTCCACCAGGCACATAATGAGACCCAGGCGTATAATACGCCTATCATGTTTACTAAAGAGCATGAACTACCGGTATGCATAAAAATGTTCTTCTTATGGTATATATTAGGTATACTAAGCAAAAGTTTAAGACATTATAGTACAGTGACAGCAGAACAAACGACAAGCAATATTTAAATAATTAATCATTCGAACCATTTCTTAAAATTATATGGTACTTATAGCTAAGTTTGATTTGATTGAATTCTTCAATATTTAAGTCTAACAATAGACTCAATAGTCGTGGTCATCACGAGTTAAGTCTTAGAAAGTTTGGATTCACGTTAAGCTTACAGCAAAGTCTTGCGAACTTTCATATTGGCCTAAAAGCAATGTTGACAATTAAAAAATTGAAGTCGACGAGTAAAGATAAAACCGCCCTACTGCCGTGATTTTCAAACGGGGTTCCGACGAACCCGTCGGCCAGGGGTTCCGTGACAGTTTGATGGAAAATATTATGGCGCCAACTGAAATAACAAAGGTATTAGAAGTGAATAAATTCTCTCACAGCCTTCAGTCATTCTTGATTAAAATGACATTAATACGTGAATGCATTGTTGTTTTATATAATATTATGTTAATGTTGTTTTGTATAATTATGTTACTGTTTTGTATAATTCGTTATAGATCATTAGGCCTACTTGTTATTCTGAAGGCACATGCATTCTATGGGAATCTATTGGTCTTTGAGCATAGATTGCTTATACTGTATAGGCCTACGGTGCGTTTTCATCAATCAAGTCGGACAATCACAAACAAAGCATTTAATAAAATTTGGTTTTAAACGATTTGAACTGTTCTGAACAAACAGAATCAGCTGAGCACTAGACCCATGACTTGTTTGATTTAGGCCTATTCTTCTTTTCATTCGTTCATTTTGAAAGCCAGTGGTCGTAATTATTTATTATTTCTTATTCAGTAGCCTATCGGCCTATATTGTATGGCCTAGCGGATAATAATAAGAATTTTTGCAAATGAAAACCTATTAAGCCTTAAGCCTTTAGAATCTTTAACCGACAGACCTATAATTATATAATACTCGATATATGTTTTTCGGAAAATCATATATAAAGATGTATGAAACAAAAGTCGTGCAAATGTGTGATTGCTGTGGCAGCAGCAATTTTTCAGATGCAGCGACTTAACCAGAAAACGAAGCTAAAATTCTTCAAATAAGCTGAAGCGCATCGATCGGCCCCTACATCTTCCGTGTCACTCAAAACGCACGTGGCGGTATAGATGTCTTCCTATTATATAATAGGCCTACGTGACGTGTTTTATATCTAAGATGCGTCCAGGATTTGAACCAGGAACACAAAATTTCACAGAAAACTTGAGGAAGGATACTTTAACTAAACTTGTTCAAAGCACTGATCCAGAAAAGACCGTAGTTTCATTTTTCGATATTCCAGAGCATGCTTTTTCCACCTCCGTCGAATTTGACAAGTGAAACATTGCCTGAACGAAAACTGCCTTTGTCTTCTCACTCAAGCTCTCGTCATCTCTCGTCTCGATTGCTGCAACTCTATTCTATCTGGTCTTCCATCATCAACACTTCAACCCATGTCTTTAGTTCTACACACGGCTGCTCGCCTGATAAAAGGTCTTGGTCCCAGAGACCACATCACTTCAACCCTGAAACAACTACAAGGGCTTCCCATCCGTGCTCGTATTACCCTCAAAATATTCCTCCTGATGTATCATATCCACTCCGGAACCACCCCATCATACATGGCATCCATGGTCACGTCATGTTCTGCCTCCAATTCTAGAGGACTTCAAGCGTCATCGAGAAGTGATTTTGCTACACTTCGCACAAACCGGAAGTTCAGGACCCAAAGAGTGAAATAGTCTTCCTCAATTCGTTAGTGTTTGTTTGTTTGTTTGTATGTGCACTTGTTATAGCGCCCCTTCAAGCTCTCCTACTCAGAGGCGCTCCCGAATGCAGAGCGGACACTGCATCGGAGTTTCACGCCGAAGCGCTGAGCAATTGTGAGTGAAGGACTTGCCCAGGGTCCTTACGCGGTGAGGTGGTGGATTCGAACCTCGAACCTTCCGGCTCCAAGGCAACGACGCCACCATTACGCCACCGCGCCCCACGTGTACATCTATTGCAGAGTTTAAATCTAAATTAAAAACTCATTATTTTGTTCTCATTACATTACGACTAGCCTACTAGGTCTGTAGCAATTACGGAGTTCCAGGTTCTTTAAATAACTAAATGTCAAGTAGGCTACAGTACTGGTAGGCTAGGCCTACTTGCCTCTTTCGGTGACAGCGCAACTCGATTGCGGTGCTTATTGTAGGTATACATATCAGTTTTGCAGAAGATTAAAGAACACGGAGTACAGGTGAACACCGTGAACTGTAGGGAATATATAAACAAGCAACGGCAATATTACGCTAGGCAGCCGAGTTCTACGAACGAACCAATGTCAAGCCCCAAGACGCCATCTTGTAATCAACGAAATCGCCAAGACGAGCAAAACTTCCGGACACTATCTGGTTCCCCGATGTTCAATACCTTCATCATCGTCGTTGTCTTCATCATAATAATATTATTATAGGAATCTTTGGCAGATGAAAAGTCGTGACTTTCATTCCAGTTTGTGGGTTCATTGTGGTATTGTAAGACTAACATAATTGTTCTATTGTGGCCTTGGGCGCTGAGTGATCTCAGCGTCAAACTCGCAAGGTAAGTTCAACTATTCACAAAATTGTTGTGCATTTGATGAGTCGACCTATGCCTACACTCGTCTAACATCCATGAATTATGAAATGGACTAATGTAGGGTTGACAACATGAAATCATACCCAATTAACCAGAGGCGGATCTAGTGGGCCAATCCGGCCATCCCCCCCCCCATTTAAAAATTGCAGAGGACGTGACCCCCCCCCCAATCGGTTTCAAGAGCCTTTAAAAGTAGGAATACGACGAGAGTAGCCTATATTTGTCATTTGGAAGGCAAAATGGTATATTTTCCAAACATTGCGGCGGGATGACTAAAAAAGGCATCAGTACTTTGGAGGTAAAGATCACCGAAAGTTTTGCCCGCCCTCTAAAATTTCTGAATCCGCCTCTGTATCGGCCACGAACGAGAGACGGACGAAAGGACCTACTTCAAAAATTATATGCCGGTAGTATTAAATCGGCCAGATCAGTGCTAAAAGCGTAAGAAAAAGAAGCGCCTGGACGCCCCATACATTTTCAGGTGTGCATGCTGGTCAAATAAGTGGCAGGACGGCATAGAGGTTTGAAAATAAGTGCCAGGACACTATTATTTCTTGTTTGTATGTTTGTATGTGCACTTGTTATAGCGCCTCTTCAAGCTCACCCTACTCAGAGGCGCTCCCAAATGCAGAGCGGACACTGCATCGGAGTTTCATGCAAAGCGCTGAGCAATTGTGAGTGAAGGACTTCCCAAGGTCCTTACGCGGCGAGGTGGATTCGAACCTCGAACCTTCCGGCTCCAAGACAACGAAGCCATCACTACACCACCGCGCCCCTCTATAGCCTATTTACTGATATAGCATATGGTACTATCATAATATTATTGCAATGAGTATATAATCATATAAAGCAGTAAATAATATCACGGTATAGGCTATATTATATAACACTACTTGTAAAATAATGATGCAAACAGCAACTAAAAACTGTATTATCATAATTATCGTCAAATATTTCTGGGGCGGGGGAATGTCAATCTTGGGGAGTACACCCCCACAGACGTCTAGATTAAACTCTGCTTGTGTGTAATCGAAATGTATTATAATAGCCTACATTGAATGAGAAACAACGCTATTGTCGGATTTGTATGCTTTTTCTGAAATATCATAGCTCAACAAACAAATGAACGCTACAACGGTCGCCTAAACCAGATTAAGTCCCGCAACTCAATGAAGCGCAATGAAAATGTAGCGACATAGAAACGACAGCTGCCGTCGATTTTTCATTTCCCGGATAAGAATTCGGCGCGACATTTGCAATCTTTTTTGTTCCAAAAATTACACGTGCAGTATAAGCCAGCACAGCACTGAGCAAAGGCAACTTTCGTTTCCTTTAGACACCCGTGTTCAAACCTAGCACAGATGACGACCGGCTTAGCAACAGTTACTGCAGACGGTGACCTGCAGCAAAAGCAAACAAATTCATTAACGTATTAACATTAGAATTGTAGGCTAAAGTAAATGCCCTATACGTACAATGTTAGCTGTTTAAGTTGCGTCTGTGTCAGCTTAGTAAGCCTATTTTTATAATAATAATACTAAACAAAGTGATCGATCGAACTGGTTGATTGATTTGTTGATTGTTTGGTTGATTAATTGATTGATTGACTGATTGATGGATTGTTTGGTTGATTATTTGATTGGCTGACTGATTTGTTGATTGACTTGATTTGATTATGAGTTGGTGATGGTGTGTCATCGGTCGATGCCTTATACGCTAGCCGCCATGGCTCGTTAGAAGTCACTAATAATTACGATTAACTGAAATAAAATGTTTCATGTTACGACGATGCTACTTCTAGTTTTAGTTAACTTAAATAACACGACTCAGGATCGTCTATGGCGGCTTCCCCCCCCCCTAAAATGCGATATTCAAGTCTGAGACTGCAATTGCAATGAGAACCTTTATATTGCCTCAGATTGTTATATGACGTTTTCTGAGAAGCCATGACAAAGCAGATGGAACATGGATAAGATAATGGAAACGAGAGCTACTACCAAAGGGCATGCTATATACATGTGTACCGTGCATTAGGGTACAATGGCAGTTGTGCATGAAGACCACGTTTGTAAGCAAGAACACGAGACCGTCTGCCACATCTAACGACGGCAAAATAACCTGTATAGTTGTGGCACAAGACATAAGAGGAGGTCGTGAACATACCGTTTTTTTTGGAATGGAAATGCTCCTGCCTCTGCTGCAGTCGTATTGACGGTTGGAATCAGCGCCAGATCCTCGCTATCTGCGGCGAAAAAGATGCGAAGATTATTATTGTCATTTGTCAATGGCGACCATTGACGAGTCGTTACCTCGACTCGAAGTCTCGAAGTCAGTTTCGTGATCAGGTTTTGCAATAATTTTGATAACCTGAATTTGATTAATACCATAGTTTTTGAATTTTTGGTTCCTATTCTTCTCAGAAATATCACGTTTCTCGTTCCTTATTTCTTTCGTTACGCTTGTTTCGTTTCTCTATTTTTATGTCACCTCATTTTCTTATTTGCTTATTTGCTGCCTGTATAATTAGGCCTATTTTCTCTATTTTTTTATGCCGGAATGCATAAGGGCAATGACTACAATAAAAACGATGCTGATGTCGATGATGATGTTGATGATGATCACAATAACGATAGCAATTGTGATATTAGTATAGTAGTAGCGGTATTCCATGGTAGTATTGGTGGTAGTGGTAGCAGCGGTAGCAGTAGGCCTAATGGCAGTTGTTGTGCTAATTGTAGTGGTACGGTAACAGTGTAGGTCCTATCTTTGGAGAAGTGACTCTTATCCTGACTATTCTGTCTATTTATCGCCTAATGATGGTGACACCCCTCTGGGTCTTTGAGGAGCTCAGTTTGTTACTCTGTCTCCAGCGGACCATTGTCTGTTAGTAGATGCTGCTGCTGGTTATACAGACCAACCTGCGTCTCGTTGCCATGGAGGTGACACGAAGGCTTCAAATAGCGACGCCGACAGCAGCAGCAGCAGCAGTATCAGAAACCTGTTGGACTTCATCTTGGAGGGAGGCTCTCTGCTGGAAAATAAAATTACAGAAATCCGTTCTCTTATCACCCGCTTATTAATAATTATTCAATTGAATTGATTCGTTTGTCTGCTTGAAAGCAGCAGACGATGACAGACAGAGACGGAGACAGAGACAGAGACATAGACAGACAGACATAGAGGAACAGACAAACAGACAGAGAAAGAGAGAGAGAGAGATAAAGAGAGAGAGAGAGAAAGAGAGAGAAAGACAGAGAGAGACAGAGAGAAAGAGAAAGAGAGACAGACAGAGAGAGACAGACAGACAGACAGACAGACAGACAGACAGACAGACAGACAGACAGACAGACAGACAGACAGACAGACAGACAGACAGACAGACAGACAGACAGACAGACAGACAGACAGACAGACAGACAGACAGACAGACAGACAGACAGACAGACAGACAGACAGACAGACAGACAGACAGACAGACAGACAGACAGACAGACAGACAGACAGACAGACAGACAGACAGACAGACAGACAGACAGACAGACAGACAGACAGACAGACAGACAGACAGACAGACAGACAGACAGACAGGGACAGAGAGAGAGGGACAAAGACAGAAATCGCTGTCTCAGGTTTTAC
Source organism: Lumbricus rubellus (assembly GCA_945859605.1). Classification (NCBI taxonomy): domain Eukaryota; kingdom Metazoa; phylum Annelida; class Clitellata; order Crassiclitellata; family Lumbricidae; genus Lumbricus; species Lumbricus rubellus. The sequence goes on from OX243828.1 coordinate 21,626,887, forward strand.
GACGCCGTCTGCTGAGGTGTTCTGACTCTCGGTTGATGATCAATGCCAGACTATAATAGATTACCAATAGACAGGGCCGGATTAAGCAGTGTGGGGGCCCTGTTCGGGAAATTTTTGCGGATGAAAATTTTTCGGGAAAATTATACCATTTCATCCGCCAAAAAAATTGATGACCTTTTTTTAGTCATCTGGACAAAATTTTCGGCAAAATCATACCATTTCATCCCCCCCCCAAAGTTGATGACCTTTTTTGTTTTTTTTAGTCATGTGGCGAAATTTTCGTGAAATTAGTCGTTTCGTCGAAATTTGCTCCAAAATTCCCCCCCCGCATTTGTGGGGCCCCCCTAACAGCGGCGCCGCCAGGATTTTATTTCTGTACGCACAACTTGCACAAAATAATATGAAGCGAACAGCGATCGATACGAGCTTATATTCAGGGGCGGATCCAGGATTTCTGGTTAGGGGGGCGTAAATACTACCAACACAATCCCATATAGTTATATATATATATATATACAGTGCTTAAAGTGTACAAAAGTGCCAGGACGCTGTATTGTAGGTCAGTGGAGGCGCCGAAGGCGGGAAGTTGCGAGTGCCGAAGCGGGGTCTGGGGCGGAGCCCCAGCGACCAGCGCATTTTTGGCTGTTTCGACCTTAAATGGAGCCATTTTTAGGCTCTTGTTTGCCAGCTATTTGTGAACGACAAAGTCGCGAAATTTTTAAGAATAAGTCGTTTTTCAGTGTCGCAAGCTACCAGGATAGCAATAAAAATCAAAATGTTATTGTAAAAGAGAAAGGTTTTGTCTTTACAGTAAGCTCCCCCAGCGGGGGATTATTTGGTTGGGATTGTTAGGCTACAATGCAATTTTCAATGTGATTATCGATTCGTTCTACAGGGTGAACCTATATAATATATCTTTCTTTGGGCGCATAACGTATAGGTAGGATATAGAATTCTCTCGTGGTAATATGGAAATTCAAACTGTCACCCAATAAATTTAGACCATGTGACAATTATATAAAAGTTTGCGCCCCTAGAAAAATTCCTGCGGACGCCCTTGCTAAAGGCTCCAAATTATTACCCCTCCTAAACATTACCCACCCCCCCCTGCAAACTGTAATTTGCACCAATCGTCGCATTTATTGGACTAAAAATATCAGAAAAATAATCCCGCTTCTTGTTTTGGTCTGAAGATTTTCATCCGTTATCCCACTTCGTGGTTTGGTTTGTTATAAATATTTTCATCTGTAACTAAAATACTAAATCGCCGCTGAAGTTACATGGAGAAATGGCTTCGATGCTATTATTTTTTCCGAGTAAAATATTGATAACAAACCACAGTGGGATGACGGTCCAGCTATCTGGAATGGCCTCCCTACGGCTCTCCGTTCTCTTCCTCGTGACTCTGCTGGCTCTTTCTACCGTCTTCTCAAGACCTTTCTTTTTGACCAGGCCTGGGTTGGGAGCGCCTCTGAGTAGAGATCTTGAAGAGGCGCTATATAAATTTATGTGATTGATTGATTGATTGACGGATAAATCTATGCAAATCTAGTGTCCGGGGGTAATCTGAAACCGGTTACGGTACAAGTTACCGGGGGTGATGTTTAGGAGGTGCAATTTGATACCTTTAGATCGGCATAATTTTATTGCTATGCTATCGTCGCCTTGAAGCCGAAATTTTCCAGGTTCGAATCCAATTCGCCGCGTAAGGACCTTGGGCAAGTCCTTCACTCACAATTGCTCAGCGTTTCGGCCGGAGTAGAGAGCTTGAAGGGGCGCTATAACCAGTGGCAGATCCAGAACTCTTCCAAGGGGGGGGGCAAAAATCTTAGAACCTGGGATGGGACAGGTGAATTTTTTTCGAAATTTGGTTGTTGGTCGAAAATAAATAGGGATCAGTCTTTGGCTGAAGTACTTTTCATCCGCCAAAAAAGTTGATGAGGTTTTGTTTTTAGTCATCTGCCAAAGTTTTTTTGAGAAAATCATACCATTTCATCCGCCAAAAAAGTTGATGACTTTTTTTACTCCTCCACTTGAAAACCGACTGGGGGGCCACGTCCCATGCCATTTCCCGAATAGGGGGGGGGCAATCTGCCATTACACCCATAGGCTATGCATATTGCTAATTTCATACCAAATGGGGGGCCACGTCCCATGGCAGTTTTAAATGAGGGGCCATGGCCGGATTGCCCCCCCCGGATCCGCCTCTGGCTATAAAAAGTGCACATAAAAACACATATAAACAAAAATTAAATTTAAAAAAAAGTTTTAACGGTTTTACATCCAGGAATCCCAGGATCCATAGACCTCTAGGGCCTAGGCGGCTATAAGATGCTCAATGCCAAGATGGCTCTCTATTAGAGTGTAAGTAAGTAAGGAAGTAAGTATATTCTATAGATTATAAAATTTCAATAGAATTTCATCGCTTATAATAAATTTACAATTTGTGAAAAATAAAAAATTTGCCTTTCCGCGCTGTACGCACTTGCGTAAGTGCGTACGCCTAACGGCGCCCCTGCCCCCTAAAATGTGGAAAGTGTGGGGGCCCCTGTTCGGCCGAACATGTTGAACATGCCTTAATCCGGCCCTGCCAATAGAGTCGCCAGATGGCTGCGGTTGAAGAAATGACTGTCCAAAGGAGACGAGTTTACGCGACAGTTTATCAATAGGCCTAGATTATTTGATCTCGAATGAAATTGAAACTTCTATCTATCATTTCATTTGTTTCATTTGGACCGCGGTTCAATCCACCATCTGTTATAAATTCGAATTCTATATAAGACATTCAAGCATAGAGTAGGCCTAACCTTAATAGCCTACAGGAATCATTTATAAGTATCTGGGGAATAAGCTTACTTTACCATAGTCACAGAGGGAGAGACTTAACTAAGATAAAAAAAACTAGTCGATAGATATAAAACTCTATATTATTTCTGACATGTAGCCTGCTCTTATTGTCGGTCAGACAATAACCATCAAGCTAATGCTCTTACAATAATTCTCAAGATGTTAGTTCAGTAGAAATCACTTCTAACCTCAGGATTAGATATAATTATATTACACTGTTCGTACTCTTACAATACTGAATCTATCTAATTCTTACTTTAAGACGATAAGGATGACATGAAGAGTGAGAACAAAAGACGATACCTGGTGTTGATGAAGACTTCACTGCTTCTTACTTGTCTTAACTGTGCATGTTGTTATATAGGTGAATTAAGTGCATGTTCTATATAATACAACCAATCGCATCTTAGCCTGTAACCTGCATGTGATTGGTGAGGAGGAGTGGCTTCTATTATAGCTGTAGCCACTAATATTATGAACTGAAGTGAAATCGCCCATGGACGGATGATTTGCATATCTGTGTCTTATTGTGTGTATGACCTGTAGGTATGTCGAAGAGTAGATGAGAGCCTATCCTTAACCTTTATCATAAACCTGTGTGTAATATATATATATATATATATATATATAATATATATATAATATATATATATTATATATATATCTTGGAGTTGCTTTTGAATTATCTTCTATCGTCCGTCCTTCGGCTTCTTCGCCCATGGGGCATCACATATACCGGCGATTATTCGGTCGTCCACTACACACATGCTTCCAACAAAGGAACCACGTGCAGATGCTGCATGGTACCATTCTCTTTGTGTGAAATATCTCTGCCAAAAATTACAGAATTCACAGTCCGAATGATTTGAAAGTTTCTTCCAGTTCTAGCCAAGGAGCAAGATACATACGATAATTCTGCGCGATCATTGAAAGTGCAGCTTTATACTTACATGTATGTTCTGCAACTGCATATACACACCGATTCGTTTTTTAGACTTTTCGCAGGCTCACGCAAAGTCGTTGAGTGAAATTCCTGGCCCATTAGCAGAGCTTTCACGGGTCTTTAAGCCAGCGGTTCTCAACCGGGGGTCCGCGGACCCCTGGGGGTCCGCAGCGGTCTGCCTGGGGGTCCGCGAGCAAGTCTTGAAAGTTATATATTTTCTTGTTAAAAAATATAAACAGATAAATTTTCTGCCAATTTTTCCCCAATTCAGTAGCGATATGAAACTAATTATAGAAGGCTGATCAATAACGAAATCATCTGTTTTAGATGGGTCGGTTTGTTTCAATCGCTAGAGTTCAGACTGAAATCTATTTACGATCAGGGAATAAAATGGTTAGGCTAATTAATTTTTCATCAAGGCACGTCCACTAGACTCTCGTCTTTTTGTTACATTAGGTTGGGATATGGAAACATACATGTAGGCCTTCTACATGTATGTTTTACATGTCGAAGGCATATCCTTAACCTTTATCCTAACCTGTATTGATCAGCCTTCTATAATTAGGATAATAGAGTCGCACAGTCGCGATAATGCTCCAAAAGCGCGCAAAGTTGTCAATGACAGTAATTGAAGTCGACCAGCGATGATAAATTCGCCGTATAGCCTACTCGGCAGTGATTTTCAACCAGGGTTCCGCGGAACCCAAGGGTTCGGCGGACGTCGGCCAGAGGTTCCGCGGCAGTTTGATGGAAAATTTTATGGCGCCAACTGAATCACAAAGGTATTAGAAGTGAATAGATTCTTTCACAGCTTTCAGTCATTCTTAATTAAAATGACATTATTAGCCTACGTGAATGCATTGTTGTTCTATATAATTATGGTAATGTTGTTTTGTATAATTATGTCGTTATAGCTCATTACTTGTTATTCGGAGGGCACATGCATTATATGGAAATCTTTATGAGAATCTATTGACCTTTAATCATTGCTTATACTGTACGGTACGTTTCCATCTATCCAGTCGGACAATCACAAACAAAGCATTTTAATTATTGGTTTTAAACTGTTTGGACTGTTCTGAACAAACAGAATCTGCTGAGCACTAGACCCACGACTTGTTTGATTTATTCTTTGTTTCATTCGTTCATTTTGAAAGCAAGTGGTTAAATTTCTTATCCTGGTATCCAGTAGTATACGGCCTAGCGGATAATAATTCGGATTTTTGCAAATGAATGCCTAAGCCTTAAGAGTCTGGAATCTTTAACCGACATAACTATAATTATTATACTGTTTTTGGTTTTTCGGAAAATCACATAAGATGCGCGAAACAAAATTCATGCAAATGTGTGTAACTATATATATAATACCTATCAATGGTATCACGGATAATAATTAATTATTATTAGAAACCAAGAGGAAAACATGCGACATAGAAACGACAGCTGCCATCGATTATTTAATTTATTTCTCATTTTCCGGAGAAGATCTTGGAGCGACATCTGCAGTTGGAGTTCCAGACGCTGCACTTGCACGAGTAGCCAGGACAACACTGAAGAACGGGATTTGTCGTCCCCTGCGAACACCAATCGTCCCAACGTCCACACAAATCAATCGACTCAACAGTTGCAGACGATGATCTGCTTTTCAACAACGACAACAACACCAACAACAACAACAACAACTTAATTAATGCTAATATTTGAATGGTAGCCTATTAGCAAATGCCCTGTAGGATACACTGTACAGTGTGCAATGTTATCTCTTTAAGTTGCATCTGTGTCAGCTGCCTTAGTGGGCCTACTTCTAAGAAACGAATTGAATTGATTGATCGAACTGGTTGATTGACTGACAGATTGATCTATTGATTGATTGATCGATCGATTGATGGATTGATTGATCCATTGATCGAACTGGTTGATTGACAGACTGATTGACTGAATGATTGATTGACTTTATTATGAGTTAGTTGTGGCGTGGCATCGGTCGATACCTTGTGCGCTAGCCGCCATGGCTCGTTAGAAGTCACTAATAAAGCATTTAAGGTAATGATGACGATGCTACTTCTAGTTTTCGTTAACTTAAATAGCACGACTCGGGATCGCTTATGGCTATAATTCCACACAAAATGTGCCATGTAGATGCGTTATGTAGTTAAATCTGAGATTACAATTAGCCTACAATAAGAACTTTAATAATACTGCCTCAAATTTTTCTAGGAGGATGAAGTCGCGACAAAGAAGCAGACTGGACATGGACCACATGGGTATCAATGGTTAATGGACACGACTACCAAAGGCATACTACATATATTGTACATGCTACATACTGTACTACATACATATACATATACTGTACATATACATATACCGTAAGCTGTACTACATACATTTATTGTATATACTTTTTTTATTATACTACATACTGTATTACATATACATATACATATACATATACTGTACATATACATACATGTACATGTATACTGTACATGTATACTACATACTGTACTACATGCATATATTGTACATACTACATACTATATTATTAGCTTGCAACCGTGCATTATGATGATTATAGGGTAGGGTGGCAGAAAAACGCCGCCTTGTCGTGCATAGAGGGCCAGGTGTGTAAGCAAGAACTCGAGACCGACTGTTATATCTAACGACGGCAGAATAACCTGTAGTTGAGGCACCAGACATAGGTAGAGGGCGTGACCTTACCCAAAGCCGTAGCCAGGATTTGATTTCGGAGTTGTTTCTTCGGGGGGGAGGGGAGAAGTTTTGACAACCTTTTTTCAGTCGTCAAAATTTCTTACGGCCTTTTCCCGGCTTTTTTAAAAACCATTTTCGCCTATTTCATGTTTTTCATTGTGTGCTAGTGAATGCAAACTATTATTTATTTACATTTTTCATTTGGGGGGAGATTTCATGGTTTTATTTCATGGTTTTTACATCATGTGCTACTAAATGCGTTATATTATGTTTTACATTTTCCATTTCGGGGGGGTGTTTAAACACCCAAAACACCTCTTAGCTACGGCCTTGATCCTACCTCTTTTGTCGGGATGGAAATGCTGCTGATGCTGCAGTCATTCGTCGCATGTTGGAAACGGTTGGACTCATCAGAGGATGCTGCTGATGCTGCTGCTGCTGCTTCAGTGCCAGATGCTTGCCACCTGCGGAGAAACAGATGCAAAGACTATTCAAGACAATGACAGACTGACATCACTTTTCGAAGTCAGATTCGTGATCCGTTTTCGCAAAATCCTAATCTGAATATTTTGATTAACAGAGGGTCTATTATAGACTCCCTGTCTATAGACCGCAGTTTTCGGCTCTTATTATTCTATGAAATATCAGGTTTTTCGTTTCTTTTTTTCTTTCGTCATGTTTTTCCCGTTTTTATATTTTTTATGTGACTGCATTTAATTATTTTTGCTTGTTTGCTGCCTGTAATTATTTTCTTTAATTTTTATGCCTCAAATCATAACGGTAACGATTAGGCTTATAATAAAAATTATGCTGATGTCGATGACCATGATGATCACAATAATAACAGTAACAACAACAACAACAAAAACAATAATAATAATAATAATAATAATAATAATAATAATAATAATAATAATAAAAATTATAATATTAATAAGGTAATAGAAATAATAATAATAGTAATAATAATAATTGTAGTATTAGACTAATAATATAGTAGCAGCGGAAACAGTAGTAGCAGTAGTTATAGTGGTAGCGGTAGCGGTAGCGGTAGGGTTAGCGGTAATCGTAGTGGTAGCGGTAGTGGCAGTATTAGTAATAGTTATAGTGGCAGGAGTGGTAGTTGTAAGCATAGTAGCAGTTAGCAGTAGTAACAGTAGTAGTAGTAGTAGTAGTAGTAGTAGTAGTAGTAGTAGTAGTAGTAGCAGCAGTAGTAGTAGTAGTAGTAGTAGTAGTAGTAGTAGTAGTAGTCGTAGTAGTAGTAGTAGTAGTAGTAGTAGTAGTAGTAGTAGTAGTAGTAGTGGTAGTAGTAGTAGTAGTAGTAGTAGTAGTAGTAGTAGTAGTAGTAGTAGTGGTAGTAGTAGTAGTAGTGGTAGTAGTAGCAGTAGTAGCAGCAGCAGTGGTAGTGGTAGTAGTGGTAGTGGTAGTGGCAGTGGCTGTGGCAGTGGCAGTGGCAGTAGCAGTAGCAGTAGTAGTAGTAGTAATGACATTAATAATAATAATAATATTAATGACGACGACGATACTAATAAAACTAAAAATAATACAAATAAAATAATTTTTAGAAATAATATTAATAAAATAGTAAAAATAATAATAGTAGTAGTAGTGGTAATAATAATAATAACAACAAGAACAATAATAAAAACAATAGTAATAATTGCAACAACAACTATAATAATAATCACAGCAACAGCGACGGCGATGATGGTGATGATTATGACGTGACAGTGATGACGATTGTGATATTCTTGGTAAATAGTGCATGACGGTTGAAGATAATAATGATGCTGATGATGAGGATTATTGCTGCAGGCAATATCTTCATAGAAGTGACTCATCGTGACTATTCGTCCATCTATCGCCTAATGATGGTGGCACCCCTCTGGGTGCAAGTGGAGCACAGTTTGCTACTCTGTCTCCAGCAGAGCATTGTCTGTTTGCAGATGCTGCTGCTGCTAATTACAGACCGACCTGTGCCTGGTTGCCATGGAGTTGACACGTAGACATCAAAGAGCGACGCCGACAGCACCAGCAGCAGTATCAGAAACCTGTTGGAGTTCATCTTGGAGGGAGGCTTCCTGCTGGAAAATAAAATCACATAAATCCGTTTAATCTCTTAGCGCCTGCTGATTCGTTTGCCTGCGTAAATGCGACAGACGAAGACAGACAGAAAGAGACAGAGACAGAGACAGACAGAGAGAGACAAATACAGAGACATAAACAGAGGCAGAGACAGACAGACAGACAGACAGAAATGCAGGCAACTAGACGGAACACGAAGCATCAAGAAAGGGATTATAGGCACATTTACTCCCGAGGTCAACGGTGGATTATTTGCTCCCTAATTTGTCGGCTAATGGTAGTTTTGTCGGCTAATGGCAGTTTTGTCGGCTAATGGTAGTTTTGTCGGCTAATGGTAGTTTTGTAGGCTAATGGTAGTTTTGTCGGCTATTGGTCGAAACAGAGTCATCACAACAAGAAGCATTAGCACGAGAAGCAGCAGGTGCTTCAAACGCCGCCAAGCAAGTCACGAACGGGTGTAGGCTATTCCTGGCAGAAGTTAATTGTTCCCAGACTTCCCGCTTTCTACAAGATCACCAGCCATGCACTCGCCATGCCTCTTAGAGGTTTTCTCTTCACTCCCACTCTCCGCCTACATGTCCTCGATTTTCTCCTCCTTTTCCTCGATTCTTTCCTCCTCTTTTCATTTTCCTCTTCTCTTCCCTATCCTCTTTTCCCCACTTCTCTCTTCGGTTATCTTCTCGATCAATCAATCAAGCAATCAATCAATCAATCAATCAGTCAATCAAGCAATCAAGCAATCAATCAATCAGTCAATCAATCAAGCAGTCAGTCGGTCGGTCGGACGGTCAATCAATCAATTAATTAATATATAAAGCAAGCAGTCACTCAATCAATCAGTCAATCAATCACTCAATCAAGCAGTCAGTCAGTAGGTCAGTCAGTCAGTCAATCAATCAATCAATCAATCAATCAATTAATCAATCAATCAATCAATCAATCAATCAAGCAGTCAGTCGGTCGGTCGGACGGTCAATCAATCAATTAATTAATATATAAAGCAAGCAGTCACTCAATCAATCAGTCAATCAATCACTCAATCAAGCAGTCAGTCAGTAGGTCAGTCAGTCAGTCAATCAATCAATCAATCAATCAATCAATCAATCAATCAATCAATCAATGTCCTCTCCTTCTTTTCATTGTTCCTTTCCCTCTTCTCTTCTTGCCATCTTCTCTTCCAGGCTCTCTTTTCCGCCCACTCTCCGTATATCACTTGATTTTGATTGAATTCCACTGCATGTTAGTTTTTTTCCATTACTCCTCCTCCTACCCTCTCTGTCCTCAACTTTGTCCTCGTATATACCATGCTCGTCCTTTTCCATTATCTCTCCTCTTCCTTTTTATGTCGTCGTCGTCTCTTCCCTCTCCTCTTCCCTGACTTCTTACTCTTCCCTCTTCTTTCAATCTCTCCTCCCCCTTTCATCGACTAATATCCTCCAGCCATCTATAGGGCTCCAGGCTTCTCATTCGGTTATCATCAATCAATCAAAGGCTACACAAAAAAAATTCTCTTTTAATCTCAGCTTTCTTCCAATACCGGCAATTCTCAAAATCCTCTTTCTTGTCCTCCGCCTGATTCTCTTCTTCTTGTGACCCTCAGCCTAATTGCTTCGCGCCCTCCGCCTAATTTCCTCATCTTGCATCTCCTTCGCCTAATTTACTCCTCCTTTACCTCCACCTCCGCCTAATTACCTTCCTACATCTCCACCCCACCTAATTTCCTCCTCTATCTCCTCCTCCATCTCCTTCTCCGGCTAATTTCCTCCTTCATCTCCTCCTCCACCTAATGTTCTCCACCTCCTACTCCTCCTCCACCTAATTTCCTCATCCATCTCATACTCAATCTCCTCTTCATCATCATGTTTCGACATGTAAGAGCATTGCGTCCTCGTCATAAGGGTCAGACTAAGGACATTTCATCATCAACTCAAACCTGAAACCCAATCGGCTGACGCCAGCGGCTATGGAAGATGCGCTGCCGCACAACTGGATATCATACTTGAAGGCAGTTTCGTCTTCAGATAATCTTCTCTGTCTCGTCCAATCGATTCCTTCGATTTCTTCTCCCCTTCTCTGCTTCCTTTTCCTCCTCCTCCTTTGATTTCTTCTCCCCTTCTCTTCCTCCTTTTAATTCTCCTTCGATTCCTTCTCCCCTTCTCTGCTTCCTTTTCCTCCTCCTTCGATTTCTTCCCCCTTCTCTACCTCCTTTTAATTCTCCTTCGATTCCTTCTCCCCTTCTCTGCCTCCTTTTAATTCTCCTTCGATTCCTTCTCCCCTTCTCTGCCTCCTTTTAATTCTCCTTCGATTCCTTCTCCCCTTCTCTGCCTCCTTTTAATTCTCCTTCGATTCCTTCTCCCCTTCTCTGCCTATCCCTCTTTCTTCTATCAGCTTCTATATCTTCATCCTCATCCTCTTCCTCATCATCTACCTATTCCAGTTACTCGTCCTCATTATCTAATAATAATAATAATAATAATAATAATAATAATAATAAGACGATTTATTTAGCGCCGTAGCTCGGCCGAGGCCGAAGGAAAGGGCGCTGTACACGGGATAACATGTTACTGTCAATAAATAACCTCTTTTTCGTTCAATCGATTCCTTCTCCCTTCTTCCTTCTCCTGCTCTTTCCCCACTCTACCTTCTACACATCTCTCTCCCCTTTCTCATCCTCTACATATTCCGACTCCTCTTTCTAATCCTCCAACAACTTCATCTCCTCTTGCTCTTCTCCAGCTCTACCTTCTCCATCTCTCAACCCTTTTCCCCAACCCTACCTTCTCCATCGCTCACTCTTCCTCATCCTCTACCTTCTCCATCTCTCAACCCTTTTCCCCAACCCTACCTTCTCCATCTCCTGCTCTTACCCAACCCTACCTTTCCTCCTCTAACTCCTCTTCCTCACCCTCTACCTATTCCAGCTTCTCGTCCCCATCCTCTACCTTCTCCATCTTCCATAATCACCACATTCTTCTCCCTCTCTCACTTTCACCTCCTCCTGCATTGAAGGTGATGTCAAAGTCGCATATAGCAAATTAAAGGAAGCCCAATTTCCCTCTTCCCTTCCACCTTTGCCCTCCTCTTTCCTAACAAATCCCTCTGATCTCATTGACGAAAGCGAATTTCGCACATCAGCGACTTTTGAATAATCAACGATCAAAAAATTTCGTTTGAAGTAATCGCAGCTCCGTCGATTCAATCAACGTTCAATCAACGTTCAATCAATGAACTAACTCACTTAGGCAGCGGACTTAGCACCAAACTGTTTCAATCAATCAATCAGTCGACCATGCATGCAGTCAACAATAAATAAGTTACTAGTCAATCTGAAAACTGCGCTATATAAAAATTGTGAATTACCTCTGATCGCTATAGTTTAACAACATTTAACCAGTGGCGTGAGTTGTTGCTTGCTGAGGGCTGTTAAGTTTAAACATCGTTTGGAAAGAAACACCCCGCTATCTCCAAAGATAATAGAGTCAACATGCACTGTACACACACACAGTTGTGTGTGCGTGTGTGTGCACGCCAGTGCGTGTGTTTGCGTGTGCGCGCGCGCGTCTTCTCTTTATTTATATACAATGCAATTGTACGCGCACGTGTACAGTGTATGACATCATATGCATGTATGTAGACGTGTATGCGTGTACTTATATATGCACGCACGTACATGTGTATTGTATGTATGTATGTATGTTTGTTTGTTTGCATGAATGTATTTTTTTATGTGTGCATGTGTAAAGGTAATAAGGTATACAACTTTGTATTTACGACATGTTGTGTAACTAATGTATGTATGGATGTATATGTATATATCTAGTTATTTTTCATGTATACAGTGTATGTTTGTGTGTGCGTGCATGCATTTATATATATATATATATATATATATATGTTTGTATGTTTGTATCTGCAATATTAACATCATATGCATGTATGTAGACGTGTATGCGTGTACTTATATATGCACGCACGTACATGTGTAAAGGTAATAAGGTATACAACTTTGTATTTACGACATGTTGTGTAACTAATGTATGTATGGATGTATATGTATATATCTAGTTATTTTTCATGTATACAGTGTATGTTTGTGTGTGCGTGCATGCATTTATATATATATATATATATATGTTTGTATGTTTGTATCTGCAATATTAACATATTTCCTTTATTCAAGAAAATTAAGTTGATATACCGCAACTTATTACATGAATAAGGAAACGGAAAGTGGACAAAGCTATATGTTTCTGCAAAATCTTCTGTAGGCTAAGTGTTTCTACAATGCATGCAAGTTTTTTTTGTTTCTAAGCACAAATTCATATAATTACATAAGTCTGCGAGTACAGTGTATGTACATGTATGTTTTATTATGTCACGTGTATTTGTTTTTACGACAGAACGTAATTAAGCGTTTGCAAGTGCCTAATAAAATCGTCGACTCCTAAAAGCAACAATTGCCAAGACAGCCATTGAGTCAATTGCCACAATTCTCTCTGAGGCCATGACACTCACATCGGTCAAACCCTTCCTCTTAAAGATTTTCCAGGCATGCAGCTGTTCATCCAGTTTAGCTTTCCACCTGATTTGCCCAACAGTCAACACGTTGGTGAAGTGGTCAAGCGCAGCCAGCCATTCACGACTTATTAACGAACGCTGCGTCACGTCGAAGAGGTTGTCCAAGAATGTGAAGTGAATAAAACCGAGTCCGGTTGCCATAGTGACGGGAAAGAAGGTGGAGGAAGGGAGGGAGGATGAAGAGGAGGAGAAGAAGGAAGAGAAGGAGAAGAACGACAAAAAGGAGGAGAAGAAAACAGAAGGAGAGGAGGAGGAGGAGGAGGAGGAAGAGGCGGTGGATAAAAAAGGAGACAAGATATGCGGTGGTGGATAAGGAGAAGGAACAGGAGGAGGCGGAGACAAAAGAGGAGAAGGATAAAAAAAGAGGAGAAGACAGAAAAGGCGGTGGTGGAGGGGAGGAGGAGGAGCAGCAGGAGGCGGAGAAGTCTGAAGGAGGAGGAGGAAGAGAAGGAAGAAGCGGAGAAGAAAAAAGAGAAGGAGGAAAAGACAGAATAGGCGGTGGTCAAAGAGGAGAAGGAGCAGGAGGAGGAGAAGAGAGAAGAGGAAGAGAGAAGAGGAGGACGAGCAGGAGCAGGAGGAAACAGAACAGGCGGTGGTGGAGAAGTAGAAGCCGGAGGAAGAGACAGAAGATGAGGAGGAGGAGGAGAAGGAGAGGGAGGACTAGACGGAGGAGGACACAGAGATGGAGAAGGAGGCAGAAAAGGATGAGGAGGAGAAGGAGAAGGATGGGAGGACAAGTAGATTAACAGGGGCAAGGAGACGGAAGAGGATGAGGATGAGGATGAGGATGAGGATGACAAGCAGCTGCTGACGAGAGAACTTTTTTTATATCCTTCAGGAAGATGTTGAACTTTTGCAGCGCAGTGTTGCATCGATCATTTATCTAGCGCCAGCAGAAGTGACAGAACGGAATGGAAGACAACGGCCTGTCACCATCGGCAACGACTTCTTCTTATGAAGATAGACGAAGATGAAGATGGACTTTTCACCTATAAGTGAATCTCTGCCTTGTGAAAATTATCCGGCTGTTCACCATGTTTGTGTATATATTTTATTATTATTATTATGCTCGTCTTTCTGATCTTTATCTGTATGTCTGACTGTCTATCCATGTGTCTATCTGCCTGCCTGCTGTCTGTGTGTGTGTGTGTTGAAGTTCCATCTATCTGTTTCCCCTCTGTCTTTGTATATGTCTTTCTTATTTTTATCTATATGTCTGTCGGTTTGTCCGCCTGTCTGTTTGTCCGTCTATTTGTCTGTTTGCTTGTCTGTATGTGTACCTGTCAGTCTGCTTATCTGTCATCTGTTTATATATATATATATATATATATATATATATATATATATATATGGCTGGCTGGGTCTCCTAACTCAATCTTTTAGTTCTTACTTCCTTAAATCCTCCCTTCATTGCCTTTTCTCCGCAAACGTCATCCTCTCCCCATCTATCTAGATTCTAGAGACTCCTAATCCATCGTTGGATAACAACGGAGGCTCCTATTGCGCGGGGGCGTCACTTGCCACACGTGGTGGGGGGTGTGGTAGGGAAGGGCGAGTGCATGCACGGTCGATTGCCGCATCCTTGTGCCGCCCTAAGACGGAAGGGATTACGACCGTGTCGAGACGCCCCCTCACACAACCGAACAACCCCTCCAGCCATAACCGAAGCACCTCTGCACTTCATCGACGGGCGGAGGGATACAGTTCTTTGGTTTCGTCTGCTGCTGTCGACAGACAGATGGCCGAAAGCCATTCTGTCGAATAGCTGCGTAATTATCAAGTGCTATATAAGCAGTGCTATTCAAGTGCTATATAAGCAGTGCTATTCTAGTGCTAATCGACTGCTATTAACTGCTAGCGATTCGAGGATGATTGAGGACCAGTAGAAATAGAGGACGAAAAGGAGGACGAGGAAGAGGAAGAGGACGAAAAGGAAGAGTGGGACGAATAGGAGGAAGATAAGCAGACGAGGAAGAGGACAAAAGACGAGGAATAGCAAGGGCAAGGAGGGAAAAGAGGGCGAAGATGAGAAGGCCAAAAAGAAAGGTCGAAAGAGAGGAAGATGACGACGAAGAGAGGAAGAGATAGAGGAGGAGAAGAAGGACGAGGAGACAGAGGAGAAGGAACAAAAAAGAAGGTGGTTGTGGTAGAAGAGCAGTAGGAGAGGAGGAGGTTGGGAACGGAAAAACGAAAAAAGAAGAAGAGGATAAAGGTGAGGCGGAGAAAGAGGATGATGAGGAGGAGAATAAGAAAGAACAGGAGGAAAGAAAATCTCATAAGCGCATTAGATTTAATTTCAGTCGACCTTTAGATGTCGTCAGATTCCTCAGCCCTAGCAAACATAAGACAAATAAAATTATAATGGGAAACGACAACAAGAAGGTGTAGATGAAGAACTGATGATGATGCATGTGAAGATAAAGACTAAGAAGAATAAGAAGAAGAAGAAGAAGAGGATGATGATAAACAGGATGAGGATGGAATTGAAGAAGATTACAAAGTAGACGATGAAAATAACGTCACCGTCACCACCATGACCACGACCACGACCCCCCCATCATCATCATCATCATCATCATCATCATCATCATCATCATCATCATCATCATCATCATCATCATCATCATCATCATCATCATCACCACCACCACCACCACCACCATCATCATCATCATCCTCATCATCACCACGACCACCGCCGTCACCACCACCAAGACCACGACCACCACCACCACCGTTACCACCACCACCACCACCACCACCACCACCACCACCACCACCACCACCACCACCACCACCACCACCACGACCATCATCATCCTCATCACCACCACCACGACCATCATCCTCACCACCACCACGACCATCATCATCCTCACCACCACCACGACCATCATCATCCTCATCACCACCATCACCACCACCGTCATCATCATTATTTCCGTATATCCTTTAATCGCTACCATCTATTCTAAAGACCAGGCAACGATCGTAGTAAACGACGGAAGAAGACTAGAAGAAGAAGTCGTGCTTTACGAGTTACAATATCCGCAATCAACAACGACATTGTCAAATGCTATTGTCTGATGATGGTCATGACCTGGGCGAGGCAACTGATCTTCCCAGAATAACAAGCAATTGTCACCGTCAGCTTACAATCCTCACGAGTCACCAACCACTATGTCTTAGCGCTCCTCCGCGTTCTCCTCCTTCTCCTCCTCCTCCTAGTCCTCCCCCTTCTCTTCCTTCTCTTTCACCATTCTTCGTTATCTTCTTCCTCCACCACCTCTTCCTCTTTCTTCTCCTCCACCTCCTCCTCCTTCTCCTTCTCGTGCTCCTCGTCATCCTCGTCCTCCTCTTCCTCTCCTTCTTCCTATATTTTCCATCCTCGTCTGCTTATAGGTCCTTATTCTCTTTTTCTATTCGTCCCCTTCCTCCTCTTTCTCCTCTCATCTTACACCTTCTCCACCAACTCCTCACCTTCTAGTCCTCTTCCTCTCCCATCCTCTTCCTTTTCTTGTATCTTCTCCTCATCACTCAGATCCTCTTTGTTTTCCAAATGTGCCTCGTCGTGATTAGCACGACGCATGAAACAATCAGCGAGAGGAAGACAGAGAAACAGACAGACATACAGTGACATACAGACAGTCAGAAGCAGACAGACAGACAGAGAAGCACACAGAGGGTATCACACACATGGAGAGACATAGATACAGTCGGAAAGAGAAACACACACCGAGAGGGAGTGGGACAGAGAGAGACAGACAGACAGCCAGCAAGAGACAGAGACATTGTTCTTGTCAGAGACAAAATTCTTGCTGGTGGCATCACGAGAAATCTGATATCCATACAAACGAAGCAATACCACAGATGAATACGAAACTGTTTGCTTGACTGTGTGCCTGTCTGTCTGCGTCTGTGTCTGTGTATGTGTCTGTCTGCCCACAGGTTGTTCTCTGTTTCTCTAAATGCCGCTCTATACTTTACTGTACATAATTATAATTATCGTATCGCATTCGCATATCTCATATGGCGAGAAGACAGACAGAAGGACAGACAGACACACACAGACAGACACAGACAGCCACAGACAGAAAGCCAGTGACAATTAAGCTTCTTGCCTTTCAGCTCTTTCTCCATCTTCTCTTGCCTCTGCATCCTCTGAGCCTCCTTCCTTTTCGCTACTCCTCCTCCTCCTCCTCCTCCTCCTCCTCCTCCTCCTCCTCTTCGTATTCCTCCTCCTATACCTCCTTCATTTTTACCATCCTCTCATGACCATACATGTATCTTCCTTCTTTCCCTTCAGCTAGTCATCCTCATCTTCCATCTCTTTTCCTCAATTCGTAGAAAGCGGTGACACTCCATCGAATTAATTCTCTGCTCTTCAGACGAGGAAAAGGAAACGATATTCCTTTTCCAGAGAGAATTCCACGCCTCTTACATGTACTACCTCTCTCTACCTTATGCCTCCGTTTCTCACTGTGATTCTGTGTCCTAGATTCTCTCTCTCGCTTTCTCTGTCTGTCTGTCTCTGTCTGTCTTTCTGTTTGTATGTCTCTCTCTCGCTCTCGCATTCCCTCTGTCTTTCTATCTTATTTTGTTTCTCTTGCTGTCTCGTCTTTATGTTGCCAGACGCAATGTCTCTAATCATAAATATGTATGCAGACAGACAGACAGACAGATAGACAGACAGACAGACATAGAGATTAGACAGACAGACACAGAAATATGGACACTGTTGGACAGCCAAAAGGACAGACAGAAGGACAGGCTAAAGAAAGATATCCAGCTTATGTGAATAAACTCCACAAACAGAATGAAGCAGAAAATGCATTTACCAGTGTTCCTGTCTTTCGATTGTTGCCTTCGAATTCTCAAACTTCCGATCGTTATTTCAACCGTTGTCCTTATCTCCTGAGAAACAAAAGCAACAACAGCAACCACAACAACAACAGCAACAACGACAGTTGGTTGTCCTGTTGTCAAAGCAACTAACGACAACGACGAAGAGAGGAAGAAGAAGGAGTCTGGTCAAGGTAAAGCGATGCTGTCAACTGCTGCTGAGACAGAGAGAGATGATGGGGGATGAGGATGAGGATGAGGATGGAGAGGATGCTGAGGATGCAGAGGCTGAGGCAGGCACCGTCGTCGTTTGATGCGTGCACTTGCATCCACCAAAACGATGCCATCACCGTTTCTGAAACTGCAGACAATACATACACACATACAAATATACAGTTATACACGCATACACGCATACACATATACACACATACACATACAGTCATACACACATGCACACGCATACGTATGCATGCACACACTTACCTACATACAGGTACAAACACACACACATACACTCACACATACACTCACATACACGCACATATACACCCACATGCACACACAGTCACACACATACACTCACATACACGCACATATACACCCACTTGCACACACACAGTCGCACACATACACTCACATACACGCACATATACACTCACATGCACACACAGTCATACACATACACAATTACACATACACACATATACATGCATAGGCTACATGTATACCCAAACAAAGGCGCACACATATACAAACGCACACAGTCACACGGTCAATCACACGACACACTCTATTATAGCGTGCAAGAAAACGAAAGCACCCATGCATACGCGAGCCCACACTCACACTACAGGAGCACACACACTCCCACATATACAAATAGACACATACGCACACACACATAGACACATACGCACACGCACGCACGCACACACACACAGACACATACGAGCACGCCCGCATGCACACACACGCACACACATGCACCCACAAATACACACGCACACATACGCACACATACACAGACGCAAACGAGAACGCCCACGTGCACACACACATGCACGCACACACACACATGTACACACACATACACACACATACACACATATACATGGACACATACGAGCACGCCCGCATGCACACACATACACACACATGCACACACACACACATGCACACACACACACGCACACACACATACACACATACACACATACATAGACACATGCAAGCACGCATGCATACACTCGCGCACATACAGAATTAGCCAAACACGCAGACAACTGTGTTGTAATTGGCAATGCGAAAGAGTTTGCATGCTTTGTGAAAGAGATGAAGCCATAAGCTTAGGCCTATACAGGTATCGCATCTTGCTTATTAAGCAGTTTCGCTTACGTTTCATTCCATAATATAGTAGGATTGACGACTATGAAAAATTAATCATCATAAAGTACACGCATTTTTATGGCTTTAATAACCACCGCCACCATCACCACCACCACCACCACCACCACCGCCGCCGCCGCCACTACCACAACCACCATCACCACTGCCACCCCAACTTTTATTGGCCCGTGTCAGATGCTTTTATGCAAAGTTTATGAGCTACATGACTTTTTTTAACAAAGCCACTACAGAGAATTAACTACGATCAGTTTTAACTTCAAATTAACAACTAAATAAAATCATGTTGTTATAATTATACAAATTATAAAATTGTATGGCATACGGTCATACCTGCATTTTCATCATTTAAATTTGTTAAAAATTTCTCACAAAGCCTTAAGATACTTCAAGGACCCCGTGGCTTCTCTGTCGAAGGGCCTCCCGGGCCAATAATTCTTTCGTCAACCTTGGGCACAGTCCGTGACAGTCGACGTCAGATGGGGTAGGGATAGCGCGTGAGTGGATGGCTGATGAGCAGTACTTAATTCATCCAGACGTTCCTGGGGGAGTTCTTCCCCAAGAAATGACATTCCCCAGTCAAAATCTGGAACTGTTGTTTACATTGACATAGGTCACATCCTCCCCCGCCAGAAAAACTATGTGCGTAGCAATTCGTCCCACCCCCAGAAAAACCTTGTTGACAGGTAGGCCATATATGATATTGAAACGTACAATAATTCTTGGCAGATGAGCGCTGATGGACTAAAAAATAAGGTAATCAGAATTCAAAGCATGGAGCTTACTGTGTTTAACGGAAATGTTTCCCGAAAGACTTTAAAAAACGGTCGTAAGAAAAAATTAACTCGACAAAGGTTGTGTTGTAGGTCGGTCGCCGTCTCTACGGTAGCCACCCACCGTCCACGAAAAACGTCCGCTTGTCCCACCCACCCCCAGAAACGTGAACTAGCCTACCCTCCTTCCCAAAGCAGATGGACTAGATTAAACACAAGCCGTCGAGCCCCAGATGAGATGCCGTCCTTTCCCATCGGCCACGGAACCAGCGTACGGTCTGTTGCCGCCAATCCTAATTAGTTCAAGTGGTTCTTTCGATCTTCAAATGTCGGCTTTCATTAGGGATCTATGTACTGAATGTCGTTCATCGCGATGTGGGTCGCTCTCCTAGTGAGGTGCATGCGGTGGTGTATTATAGTGGTATGTTTGTATGTGCACTTGTTATAGCGCCCCTTCAAGCTCTCTACTACTCAGAGGCGCTCCCGAATGCAGAGCGGACACTGCATCGGAGTTTCACGCCGAAGCGCTGAGCAATTGTGAGTGAAGGACTTGCCCAGGGTCTTGTATACGTGGCGAGGTGGATTCGAATCTCGAACCTTCAAATTGATGCAACGATGCCACTACTACACCACCGCGCCTCATGGTCAGCATGGTCTTCTACAATCTACAGATACACGACTGACATAAGAAATTCGAAGAATTTTTGACTGCATAAATCATAAATAAACGTATAATATTATTTGACAATATGTATAATACATGTAATAGGCCTATACAAATTGAGACAATACTCACGTCTCCAGCCGACCAGAATGAACAAGACCGACTTCTAGCAAGATTTTATCCATGTGCAGGGACACTAAATGACTCAAAATGAGACCATTATTATCTTAAAAAGATAGATCTATATTTATTTTTATTAAAAACAAGAGAAGCCTGAGTAGGCGTAACGTCGAAGAACATTATTTGGATGATTTCGTAGAAGTTATGGTTTTAAAAGTCGTGGAAAAAACCCAATATCTGGCAATTTTATCCGCCTATGTCCACACTATTTTTTAGCAATGACCAAAGAAGGAATAAGACGTTTTTTTCTCTGTGAAGGGATCACGTAACCTTCCGAATCCTACATCAGCTAAATTGCCACCAATGGGACGCTGAGAAATCAACGACGTATCCCTCACACACACGCCCAGACAGGCATAGGCAGAGAGATAGACAGACAGACGGACGGACAGACAGATAAACAGACAGACAGACATATAAGCAGTCAGACGAGTAGTAGTTAATTGTGCCCTTTGAGGGTCTTTTATTATTTCCTGAGGGGGGTGCTCGGTAGTACAGTGGTTAGCGCGCTGGACTGTCAACCAAGAGGTCTTTTATTATTTCCTCCTCTTCTCCTTTGGGGGTGTTTTCCATTGAAGAAAAAATGAGTAGCTAGGGAAAGGTTTTGAGGTAATAAACGAGCAATCTGGGGGTGTTTCCATTGACGATAAATTAAGCTAAAATAGTGCTACAAACCAGTTAAAAGTCTTAGTCTTTTGTATAAGCTATTGTATGCAAGAAGGCCTTATCGTTGCAACCGATCCATAACATCGTTGACACTTCGCACGTGGTACAATAAGATTAAATCTTATCGTACGCGGTGCAATTTGTGGAAAAATCGACCTTGGCCAAAAATCTTGTCGTTCTACTTCCGGTTCTGTCGCTAAGATAAATTCTTGTCGCTGCTGCATGATGAAGAAAAGTTTATGAAGACGCGAAATGAAAATCGCTGTTTACAAGACTTATGTATACACACACACACACACACTTTTTTCTAAGTTTTTTTCTACCTTTTATTCTAACTTTTTTTCCAAGTTTTTTTTTCTAAGTTTTTTTTTTAAACTTTTTTTTCTAACTTTTTTTCTAAGTTTTTTTTCTAACTTTTTTCTAAGTTTTTTTTCTAACTTTTTTTCTAACTTTTTTTCTAAGTTTTTTTTCTATTTTTTTTCTATTTTTTTTTCTAAGTTTTTTTTCTAACTTTTTTCTAACTTTTTTTCTAGGTTTTTTTCCACCTTTTTTCTAGGTTTTTTTTCTAACTTTTTTCCTAGGTTTTTTCTAACTTTTTTCTAGGTTTTTTTTTCTAGGTTTTTAAAAAAATTTTTTTTTTTTTTTTTAAACTTTTTTTTAACTTTTTTTTTTTTTTTTTTTTACTTTTTTTAACTTTTTTTTTTTTTTTTGTAAACCGTCTCAAAAAGTCAAGAATTTTGTTTTTCGATTTTGACCGCCCAAGAAAGTTAACGACCTTTTTTTTTTTAGTCAGCGTGCTTCATGACCTACTTTCGACATAATCGATGATACCAAGCTGCGAATGAACAGTAGAACTTGTTATTAAAGCGTGATCTTATTCATAGAGAAGTAATGATTGCACAAGGGCTGTAGTAGAAACAATTTGCTAATAGTAGTAGTAAATTCACAATGACATCAAGTCTTTATTATTAACCCATGAATTGAATGAATCATCATAGCCTAACCATTTAACCAAAGACCGATTTCCTCTTTTTCTTATAATCTTTTCTATTTTAAATGTATCTTGCGTTGTCGATTGTAACTCAGCTTCATAAAATGTCCCTTTTATTTCTTCTCCATGATAGTCAGAGATTTTATAGGTTATAGGGTCTGTGTACTGAATGTGTGTTATAGTAAAAACTTCCTGTGTCCAACGATTTGTGTAGCCTTTCTCAAATGTCTTTTTCTTCTTAGAAATTCTTACTTTATCTCCTACTGAAAATTTAGGTTTAGCAGTTTCAGGTACAGCGTCACCGTATAAATTCATCCACACAACCCATTCGTTTGCTTTAATACTCGCTTTAACAGGAGTCATTTTAATGGAAGAATGTCTTGTGTTGTTGTATAAACTAACCATATTATCTAAAACATCGATATATCTCTGAGTTGAGTTTGCTGTAAAATATTTAAACATCTTCTCTTTTACTGTTCTATTAAATCTTTCTACGATACAAGATTTCTCTTCATTCTCAGTTGAGTACAACTGCATACCTAATGATTTTACCTGTTTATTATAGAATTCTGTTCCCTTATCGACCCAAAGTTTTTCCCCCCTTCTTTTGCTCGTATTAAATATTTTAACGAAAGCATCTGCCACAGATTCTCCGCGCTTATCTTTTAACGGCTGAATAAATGCATACTTGGAGAATATATCAATGACGCTTAACAAATATTTCACACCAGAATTAAATTTAGCATAAGCCTGCATGTCAATCAAGTCAGCCGCCCAAACTTTGTCCACTCCCTGCACATAAACAACTCGCTTCCTGAACTTCCTGACTATAGGTTTATGCAATTCGTCAGCAAGTTGGTCTGTCCATCTCAGAGGTTTTTTTCAACCCCATTCCAAAATGGGTCTTCGTCGATAATATTGGTTTTACTATAGATCGTTCAATTCGTTCGCGGAACGAAGGATTAGGTATATTATTTAATTCATCTATCATAGCTCTGTCAGCGACGTTTCTCCCTGCTGTATCAGTATGTTTAGCATAAGCCATGTCATGACGATAGGCCGCTGCATCAACTCTGTCTACTGGTTTACTCCAGTCTTTTGGCGTCCCGTCAGGGTTTAAACGCAAATCCAATCGAGTTCCTGGACCCGTGAAAGAATGTCCTGGAAGATGTAGTTCACCAGGGTACTTTGCCCATGGAAGTTTAATATTAGAAGTAGCAGAATTGAGAGCTGATACCAAATCACCTCCTTGTACAGTAGTAGACATTTTAGTAAACTGAGTTTTTCTAGCGCCACATTCAACGCATACACATCTAAGCATAGATCTACCATTCTTACTGACAACTCGTTGAATATCTCTACAGTCAGTTTTTCGTTTACATTTTACGCAATACGAGTTGTGCTCCATTTCAATATAATATAATTAAAATGGAAGTCCAAGACCTATCGTGGAATGAAGAATCAAGTAAACGCTTTAACAGTCCTCTCTTACCAAGAAGCATCAGAGGTTTGATCGTAGGTAAGTCTCAATGCGGCAAAACAATATTACTACTTAATTTATTACTGAGACCTGGTTGGTTAGACTACGATAACCTGCAGATCTTTGGCAAAAGTTTATTTCAATCAGAATATAAGATACTTAAGAAAGCATTCGAAGAGAAATTACCAAAGGAAGCAATTATAAGACTTTTTGATAATCGCGATGAGATAATGAAATTAAATGTATCACCGACCGCCGTAGTCGAGGAGATGTCTAAAAACATGGCAAAAAAATCGGATATAGAATGCAAGTTCTTTGAAACCTCTGAAGATGTTCCAGATCCACGAGACTTAAGTCGAGATAAAAAGAATCTCATGATTTTTGATGATTTACAATTAGAGAGGCAAAATAAATGCGAATCCTATTATATAAGAGGTAGGCATAGTAATGTAGATTGCTTTTACCTAGCACAAAATTATTTCAAGCTGCCCAGACAAACTATCAGGGAGAATGCCAATTTTATATGTCTATTCCCTCAAGACCTCAAAAATATTAATCATATATACAGCGATCATATAGGTGTAGATGATATGACTATAGAAGAATTTCGAAAACTATGCAAAACTGCGTGGGATGAAACGCATGGTTTTGTGGTTATTGACTTGACTAGCAAAACAAATAAGGGTAGGTATAGAAGTGGATTAGATACATTTTACATTAAATAAAAGCAATAATAAAATGATAACAAAATTTAAGATTTTATATTCTAGGTTTAAAAATAGCTATCTAAAATGGAAACCATTCTTGACGAAATTTTATCTACTACTCAAACGATTGCACGCAACACAGAAGCTAAAGAATCCTTTTGCATTTTGTTGAGCGAAAGGAGCACACGAATTCGAACGAAATTTAATCCACTAATCGAACTGGACAAAAGTAAAACTTATGAAATGGCCCTTGTTAATCTTGAAACGTACTACAGTTTTCCTAATATAGACGAAACAAATAATAAATTCGTATATTCGTCAGATAACGGTGTAACGTGGGAAGATTTAGACATTCCAACCGGTTGCTACGAAATCGATGACTTGAACGATTACATACAGAGAATTTTAAAGGAAGAAGGTCATGGTCAATGTATAAAGTTGCAACCAAATAACAATACTTTGAAGGCTGTTTTGGAAATTGATGAGAACTATAAAGTTGATTTTACAGTACCAAATTCAATTAGCACCGTTCTAGGATTTCAGCGTCGTGTATACTCCGAAGGATATAACGAATCCGAGCACATAGTCGATATAAACAGCGTGAATAGTTTACGAGTTACGAGTGATGTAATAGGATCATCGTATGCCAACGGAACTACGGAGAACATAATTTATTCTTTCTTTCCATCGGTCGGGCCTGGTTACAAGATAATCGAATCTCCTCACAATCTCGTATATCTTCCAATAACGCTATACTCTATTTCATCGATGGAAACAAAACTAATAGACCAAAATGGAAAACTAATTAATTTAAGAGGTGAGGAATTGTCGATACGATTTCACATAAGAGAGGTTTAATTTAAAGTTTATATTTAATATAAGATGAGCGCTTACGCTAAGGTCAAAGTTAATATTTCTGAAGGGCAAAAAGAGAAGATTAAGCGAGCTGTTCAAGTCGGAACTGGGGTGAGTATAAGACTTTCTCATGAAGATATAACTGGTGAGCATGTATTAGCTCTAAACCAGAGGCAAATTAACAAGTTAACTAAAGCGTATCAGAATGGAACTGGTGTGACAATTAAAATGGGTAAAAAGCAATTAGAAGACAATGCGAGAGTCGAAGGCGGATTTATTGGCGCTATTCTACCGTTCTTAGCAACAGCCGGAAAGTTTCTTCTGTCTAGTGTTCTTCCGAGTTTAGCCACAGGAGCCTTAACAGGATTGGGTTCTGCAGCTGGTTCCAAAATTGTCGATAAAATAAGTGGATCTTCGATCTCACATCCGATAAGTGGATCTTCGATAAGTGGATCTGGCGTGCTGTACGTTAAGAAAGGAGGAATATGCTGTAAGATAGTGCCTGCTGGGGAAGGTCTTTTTCTATCTCCGTGGAAAAAGGGTATTTCGATATCAGGTTCCGGTCTGTTTATGAAAAGAGGAACAGGATATGTCAGCGGTGAAGGTCTTATACTTGGTCCCAATTCACCATTTAAAAATATTCCTATTCTTGGAATGTTACTTTAAACAATCTCTTTTATAAATGTCTGGATACGGTCACCCAATACACAAATTTATCACCAAACGGAAGCCTCGTGTGAGTACAATAATTTGGTTGTCTAAAGTGGTCACTCACGCTCCTGCAAGACAACGAGCAGGCGATAGATATGAGATTTTTGCTCAGCAAGCGATAACGATTGAACCAAAGACAAATATTACAGTAGAAGTAGGCCTTGGAGTCCGAATGACCAGTGGAATGTGTCTAGTCTCTCTTAGACAGAAGTTGAAACAACTCAGACTGAGTCTTCAAGATGGTACTGTCCTAGAGGACGCAGAGGATATAATAATTACAATTCAAAACAACTCAGATTCACCAGTTACTATAAATGAAAAAGACTCAATTTGTTATGTTAATTACTACGATGCATAAATTGTACGTTTTATGTTTACGTTTTATGTTTACGTTTTATGTCTACGTTTTACGTTACGTTTTAAACATTATACTTATAATAAAAAATGTCACTACTGAAAATTAGTGATCCTGCAAAAAGAGATTTTATTATCGAAGAGTTTTTAAAAACGAAAAAAAATATTAAACAAAACTTTCTCTCAGAGAGAATAGATGATCTTGGACTTCAACGAGAATTAACGAAAATCTACAAACCAATAGTCGACTCTCAATCAGCAATTTCGAAAGAACAAAACGCTTTACTGTCGACAATAAAAGATAATTCTGCAGCAACATCACTCGCTCTAAAATCACTTCCAGATTCGTTGAAAACTATTCAATTTCCCCAGTATCCGTCTATAGAGGCGTACGATGACGATGACCCAGTAGAAGACATTAGAAGGTTAGAATTAGGAAATATTGCAGTTGAATACCTTAAAAAATATGCTTCTGATAAAAGACTTGTGGATACAACATTCGGATTAAGATCAAGAGATGGAAAATTCTACATCGGTGACAGCGAAGCCTCAATCCAAGGAAATGATATTACAGTTGGAACCACAACTTATCAAGGAACTCCAGGATTATGGGAATTGTTAACGTTAGCTAGTCCAAACAGTTCAATTTATGATAATCGTGATCTCGAAGAATACGCCGAGATTCTAATTAAAACGAATGCCATGAGTCAGCCAAATAAACCAAACAAACCTAAATCGTCTAGAAGTGTAAAATATGCAAAGATAATAAAACCCATATGGGACGATTACATGAAGTTAAGAGGTAAAACAGGAAGCGGAATAATTACCATTCCTTCAGATCCTAACGAATTAGTAAAGCCTATTAGAGTTGCGAATATATAGCTACAAAGCGGGAAATACGGGTGTAAGAAATGAAATTGTAGGTATGACGGATGAGTTACTGAGACAAGGAGTGATAACCAAAGATGAATATAAAAAATTGATGATCTAATTAAAAATTGATGATCTAATTTAAAAATTGATGATATAGAAATGCTGGTCGTTGCGAGAAGAAGTTATAAAAAAGTACACGTTGTCGGTGGAGCAGGAATATTCGATTCCATTGCAGGATTTCTCAAGAGACTACTAACTTCGAATGCAGCCAAACAAATTGCGAGCACAGCTGTCAAAGAGATTGGGAGTGTTGCTAAGGATAAGGCTATCGACGTTGGAAAACGATTACTCAATAAGATACTCCCACCAACCACCGTTCAACAGCCGATAACTCAAGAAACTAAAGTAATTCTAGCTAGATTACTCGGGTCGAATCCGCAAATGACGGGAGGAGCTATTAGAATTCAAGATCTAGTAAAACGCTTAAACGGAGGTGGTTTGAAAATGGCTTAAGTTTAAATTTATTTTGCTTAAGTTTATTTTCTTATTTAGGTCTAAAAATTTATTTTCTTATTTAGGTCTAAAAATTTATTTTCTTATTTAAAAATATATGTATAATAAAATGCAATCCGATATTCTAAGATTCACAGAGCAACCATTGATCGATGAAGGTATCGAGCGATACGAATGGCATGAGTACGAACCTGTAGCGAGAACTAACCTTAACAGTTCTGGTGAAATAAGAATAAATATTGAATTACAAGACTTATACAGTCACCCAGCAGAATCGTATCTGCAATTCGACGGAAGACTAATTAAAGCTGATGACACCGCATACGTTAATGCCGATGCAGTTGCTATTACGAATAATGGGCTTATGTATCTATTCAGTCAAATATCCTATCAGTTATCTAATCAAGAAATCGAAACGCTATTTCATCCGGGTCAAGCTACAACGATGCTCGGTTTACTTACGTATCCAAACGATTTTCAGTTGACTCAAGGCTTAAATCAGCTGTGGTATAAAGACACTGGGGCGACTGCTGTTATTGCGGACAACCCCGGCTTTGCCACTAGACAACGCTTTCTCATTCAGAAACCAAACACTAAAGGAATGTTCAGCTTTATTGTTCCGTTGAAGCATATTTTCGGGTTTTGCGATGATTACGACAAGATTATTTACGGCTTTAAACAGACGCTGACTTTAGTTCGTAAAGCCGACGATGATGCAATATTCCGAGATAACGCTGCAGCTGCTGGAAAAGTTGCGATAAACAAAATTTCATGGTTTATTCCACACGTTATTCCTTCCGATATGGAACGAATGCAGTTGTATAAGACGATTGAATCGAAATTAACGTTGCCAGTTGCGTATAGAGCTCGTCAATGCGACACAATAACGGTTCCTCAGTCGACAAGTTTCAGTTGGCGTCTTAGCGTAAAAACATCACCTGAGAAACCTAGATATATCATCGTAGGATTTCAGACGGACCGTAGCGGTAATCAGGAAAGTAATCCGTCGCTATTTAATCACTGCGATCTCAAGAACATATATGTGATGATGAATCAAGAAAGATATCCAGCTGTCGATCATAACCTGTCGTTTCCTAATCAACAATTCTCCAGAGCGTACAGAGACGCGTCCTCCTTTAGTCAAAAATTCTATGGTATGGATAAGTTGATTACGCAAGGAAATATAACACCTATAGATTATAAAGAATTATATCCGCTGTTCGTGTTCGATGTAAGCAAACAATCCGAGCGTTTGAAATCTTCAGTCGTCGATATTCAGATTAAGGCTCTTTTCAATGCAGCAGTGCCAGCCGACACCGAAGCGTATGCTGTCGTAATTTCAGATAGGTTGCTGCAGTTCCAATCGGATGGACAGAAAATGAGTGTAGTGTACGGAAAATTGATTTAAAGAATACTTATATATTATGAAGCTACCAGAGCTTAGAATGTTGGCCAAGCATAACAATGTTACAGGCACTTCACATCTCAACAAACCTCAAATGATAGCTGTACTGATTGAAAAGAATATTCTTCCGACGGACTACAAGTCTGTGTCATATCGACATGACACGTTGAGTAGTATCAGGAAACAACCGAGAAGAGTAGACATAGATCGAGAGACTGGCGTTGTTACCTCGTATCCATCGATGTATAAAGCTGCTAAGGCCTATGGTCAGAGTGCTGGTATAATAGCTTATCATAACGGAAATGTCTGGAGAGATAGATACGAAATTAAAGTGTTCGAGAGATAGATATGATATTAAAGTGGATCTTCGATCTCACAGATAAGTGTTCGATAAGTGGATCTTCGATCTCACAGATAAGTGGATCTTCGATCTCACATGTATTAATGTTTTTGCGTGGTAAGATAAAATGGATTTAAAGAAAAGTAGTTTAAGAAACATGAACCATGTTGAACACTTGCTCGACTCGCCGGTTCCTGACATTAAGGTTCCTACGCTTACTCCTACACCTGGTAAGTACAAACCAGTAGCGCCTAAGAGAAAATACAAAAATAGGGTTAGGACAAAAATAAATGAATTTGCGGATTGGCTACTTAGTTATGTGCCTGAACGAGACAATAAAGTCGTAAATGAAAAACTAGAATCGTTGAAGTCAACTGTTTCCAGGATATTCGATAAAACTAAAATTCGGGAAACAGCGTCGGCTATTAAAGGATTCACCAAGCAGTATAGAATAGATGGAATTAATGGAATGGATGCCTCGTCGTTTCTTGATTTCGTCAGACCGCAGGTAGTTAATCTGTTGTCGAGTAATCGCCAGACAAAGACTAATTTAGTTCTTACTTGTACTATGGAACGAGTAGATATGAAATCTGGAATAGTGACTTCTGAGGATATACCATTCGTTTCCAGGGCAGAAGTTATTTTAGAAGCAACCGACTTGAATGAAATATACAGCAGAAAAAAAGATAAAATCATGGAGTCTATTGCTAGTTTTCAGATGCAAGGAAGTAATTGGAGATTTAAAGCCGTTGTAAAATTAGATATAAATACGGTAAAATATACACCCTTAAGAGGTAGTTCTTACATTCCTCTACCCAGCTTCTTAGCTAATAAAAAGGCAATCATCAACATGAAAAACCACGACGAAGAATGCTTCAAATGGTGTATCACTAGAGCTTTGAATCCGGTGGATGACCATCCGGAAAAAATAACGAAAGCTTTGAAAGAACAATCGAAAAAACTTAATTGGAGTGGTATTGAGTTTCCGGTAGCGACTGATGCTAATGTGATAGGTAAATTTGAGAGAAATAATAATATTAGTGTTAATATATTTGGTTACGAAAAACATGTCTATCCGCTTTATCTGTCTAACTGTGAAAGCAATATTTGTGTAGATCTATTGCTTATTTCCAACGGAGAACGGAAACATTATTGCTGGATAAAGAATTTTAACCGATTGATGACGTTCCGAACAGCAAATTCGCATTATTCAGCGCACTATTGTAAAAGGTGTATGAATGGTTTCACAACGACAGAAGCGCTTAACAACCATAATGAGTACTGCAAACACCATAACGCACAAAAAATAGAAATGCCTCCACCAGGAACTATGCTAAGTTTTAAAAATTATAACAATTCTATGAGGGTTCCGTTTATAGTCTACGCAGATTTCGAGTCTTTTGTGAAGCCAATAGACACTTGTCAACCAAATCCAGAGTTGTCGTACACTAATAAATATCAAAAGCATACTCCTAGCTCCTTTTGTTACCACATAAAATGTGTCGACGATAGTGTATATTCTCAAGATCCTGTGACGTTTACGGCTGAAAGCGAAGATGATGATGTTGGTCAAATATTTGTAGATAAACTAGAAGAGAATATAAAACAAATATATAATCAATTTAAATTCCCTAAGAAGATGATATTTACAGAAGAGGACAAGAAGTGTTTTGATGGAGCTACTATATGTCATATCTGTGAAAAAACGTTGGGCGAAGACCGAGTGAGAGATCACTGTCATCTTAGCGGTAAATTTAGAGGGGCTGCTCATAACATTTGTAATGTAAACTATAAAGTCCCCAAGTTTTTCCCTGTAGTGTTTCATAATCTTTCCGGGTACGATTGTCATCTGTTCATTAAGAAACTGAGAGGTAATAATGGAGAGAAAATTAACTGCATACCTAATAACGAGGAAAAGTATATATCTTTTAGCAGAGAGGTCGTTGTTGATAAGTTTGTAAATAAAGAGGGAAAAGAGATTACCGTCAAGCGACAACTGCGTTTTATCGACAGTTTTAAATTTATGGCTTCTAGTCTTGATGCTTTATCGAGGAACCTAAGCAAAGACCAGTGTAAAAATATTGGGAAACGATATACTGGAAAGAAGCTCGATCTTTTGCTGAGAAAAGGCATATATCCTTATGACTACGTCGATTCATTTACTACCTTTAATGAAACCGAACTACCACCAAAATCCGCATTCTATTCTAAGCTAAATGATTCGAATATTAGCGATGAAGACTACGAGCATGCAAAAACGGTATGGAAGGAATTTGGATGCAAAACATTCAGAGAATATCACGATTTATACAACGTTTCGGATGTTCTGTTACTTGCCGATGTTTTCGAAAACTTTAGAGATGTGTGTATGAAGAACTATACGCTTGGCCCTGCATGGTATTTTACATCTCCTGGTTTAGCCTGGGATGCCGCTTTAAAATTGACAGGCGTGAAATTGGAGTTATTGAATGATTATGATATGATTCTGATGCTTAGGCAAGGGATGAGAGGAGGAGTGAGCACAATATCAAATCGTTACGGGAAAGCGAATAATAAATATATGAGCGATTTCAATAGTAACGAAAATTCTACATTTATTACTTACCTGGATGCGAATAATCTATATGGATGGGCTATGATCAAAAATTTACCTACTCACGGGTTCAAATGGATGAACGAAGATGAATTAAATAATTGGAGAAGTATTCCATGCATATTGGAAGTTGATTTGGAATATCCTAAAGAGTTACACGACCTGCATAACGATTTTCCGTTAGCCCCCGAAAGCATTGAGATTAACAAAGTCAAAAAGTTAATTCCAAACTTAAACCATAAAAAGAAGTATGTGCTGCATTACGATAATCTGAAGCTGTATGAGAGCTTGGGTTTGAAAATAACAAAAGTGCATAGAGGTGTACTATTCGAAGAAAGTGATTGGTTGAAAAAGTATATCGATTTAAATACAGCTCTTAGAACGAAAGCTACTAATGACTTTGAGAAAGACTTTTTCAAGTTAATGAATAACAGTGTCTTTGGAAAAACTTGTGAGAACATTGAAAATCGTGTTGATGTAGAGTTAGTGTGTCAAGAGGAGAGGGCTATTGAACTAGCCGCTAAACCTAATTATGAGAGATGTACTATTTTCGATGAAAATCTAATAGCCGTTCACATGAAAAAAACTAAATTGTACTATAATAAACCTATATATCTTGGCATGTGTATATTAGACTTGAGCAAAACGTTGATGTATGAATTTCATTACAATTACATCAAGGATAAATACGGAAATAGAGCTAAATTATTATTTACCGATACAGATTCTTTGACATACGAAATTAAAACTGAAGACTTTTACTCAGATATCGCAGGCGATATTAAGACTCGATTCGACACGAGTGAATACCCGAGAGATCATCCATCTGATATTGAGGTTGGAGTAAATAAAAAAGTTATTGGAATGTTCAAGGATGAAGCTAGTGGGAAACAGATAAAAGAATTTATTGGACTCAGAGCAAAGTTGTATTCTTATAAGATGGCTGCTGGAGATGAGCACAAGAAATGTAAAGGTATTAAGAAGAATGTTGTCCAGAAAACTATTACTCACGAAGATTATAAAGACTGCTTATTTACTAAAAAAGAACAACAACGAACGATGAATGTTATTAGATCTTATCATCACGATATTTATACAGAAGAAATTAATAAAGTTGCATTATCTGCAGATGACGATAAACGGGTAATAATGGAGGATGGAATTCATACTTTGGCATATGGTCACTACTCGTTGAAAATTTTTAATTAATGTTTATATTAAATAAATGAGCGTCAAACAAATCGATGTTTGTGGAGTAGTGCTACCGAATATTGCTTTGTCGAATGTGGATCTAATCGAAGCGGCTAAGAAACTAAATATTCCGAATTTTAGAGGCGTTTTCGTGCGAGACGAGCTGCCGAATAAACCTAGACGGATTGAATGTGGGATATTGAATCTAGACGATTCTAAAGGAACCGGTCAGCATTGGTGCTCTTTCTTAAAGAGCGGTAATGAGAAAATATATTTCGATAGTTACGGCCTTCCTCCCCCTCTGGAACTGATAAAGTATTTACGCCGTCCAGTGTTATATAACAGCGAGCGAATACAACCCGATAACGAAGTGTTTTGCGGCCATTTGTGTCTGTATGTGACGAAGATGGTGGGTGATGGAATGAATTTTCAAGAAGTTATAAACGGCTTGCATTAAAAATTATTTTATATATAAAATGCCTGTCGATAAATTTGGTCACACCGATTTTGGAGGAACATCACGAAGAGTAATCGCTGGAGGTGTAACTCTTAGTCAAATAAATGCTAATTTTCTTCGATGTGATGGAGCAAATCTGCCGACTGGAAATTTAAAAATGAATGGACATGTGATAAAAGGTCTCCCAGTAACGAATACTTCGACTGCCGGAATGGATGAAGCTTTAAGTAGGGGGCAAGCCATTGATTTGATAACGAATCACAATGATTCTCCGTCCAACGATAATCATTTGACGAATAAGAAATACGTTGATGCTTCGAAAGTGTCTAAGACTGGCGATACCATGACTGGCGACTTGTTCTTAAACGTTGGCTCCGATCGTCTGCGTTCAATGGGTTGTAAGGACTTGAGAGGAGAAAATAAAGAATTCTCTATTTTCTTAGGTAGTATACGAAATAAACTACAATGTTCGTTAAACAATCCTATTACATTACAATCGACGGATGGATTTCTATGCAAAATAGGCGCAGAAAATATAATGAGAATCGGTAGAGCGTCTAACGATCGAAAAATCGACGTTTACCAAAATATCCTAATGAATAGTAATAATATCAACGATTTAAGCGATCCTCTTTCAGCTCAAGATGCCGCTACAAAGAATTACGTCGATAAATCTCTGAAAAAGTGTCGTGTTGGGTATATTCCTCCCTTGGAAGCTGATGTAAGTGTGACAGGATTCGTTGTTAGTGCCAGTTCTTGTTTGGCCGGAAACAAAGCCTACTATGCTTTCACTAATCTCACTGACGATGTTAACGCAGCTTGGGTTTCGGAAGGTATAACTGTTTGGTTACAAATTAAATGTCCTGAGCCAGTTAAAATTTGGAGAATTGCGTTGAAAACCGAATATGTATCTAGAATGTGGAGTTTATCCGCTAGCATAGATGGAGTAGTGTTTACACCATTATACATATACCCTACTTCAACGAATTCACCGGGTTTTCCAACATATTTTGATATTACTAGCCCTATGGATGCGTATCAATATTACAGAGTTACATTAACGGAAATGGAAGCTAATCGTATACGAAAGGTTCAGGTAATGCAATTATATGTATGCGATGACTAATCTGCATTAAAAATTATTATTATATATAAAATGCCCGTCGATAAATTCGGTCACACCGATGTTGGTTCATCACAAAGAGTAATCGCTGGAGGTGTCACTCTTAGTCAAGTAAATGCTAGTTTTCTTCGATTGGATGGAGCAAACATCGCGACTGGAAATTTAAAAATGGGTGGTCACAAAATTAAAGGACTACCAACAACGAAACCTTTGACAGCAGCAATGGATGAGGCTTTAAGTTGGGGTCAAGCCATTGATTTGATAACGAATCACGACGATTCTCCGTCCAACGATAATCATTTGACGAATAAGAAATACGTTAATGAACAAGTTGCATCGAAGGTGGCTAAGACTGGTGATACAATGACTGGTGATCTAATCTTAAACGTTGGCTCCGATCGTCTGCGTTCAATGGGTTGTAAGGACTTGAGAGGAGAAAATAAAGAATTCACTATTTTCTTAGGTAGTATACGAAATAAACTACAATGTTCGTTAAACAATCCTATTACATTACAATCGATGGATGGATTTCGTTTTAGAATAAACAATGAAATCATGTTAGAGATGGTTAAGTCACTCGATGGCACTCCTCCGTCTAAAATAAATGTGTATAAGTCCATCTTTATGCATGATGCTTACATTACAGGACTACACGAACCCAACAACGCCAGCGATGCAGCTACGAAGCAGTATGTAGATTCTATCTCAATCGGTCCCGCGCTTAGCATTCATTCTTTAACTTGGCAATTCTTAATCGCTAAAACTCACACAATAGTTACTTTCGATAGTGTAAGATTCAAAACCGATGGTGTCATAAGTACGAGACTGACCCGTTTCACTCCCGGTAAAGCCGGATACTATTTCGTTTCGACGTACATAGAATTTGGTAACAGTAGTACCGCTCCTGGTAACGTCTACCTGTATAGAAATGGGGCGAATTACATGCAAATTGCGGGCGGAGGGGGAACGGGAGCTGCGTTTAACAATTCAACCGGTAGTTGCATAATTTTCGTAGCCAATACCGATTTTCTCGAGATATTCGTTTATTCGCACATCGCACTAAATATATTAGCTAGAGACTTTTCGGCGGTATTCTTACGACCTTAATTTCCTTGCTGATCGAAATAATAAAAGGAGCTGGATGAGAGATGTGAGATGAGAGATGTGAGATGTGAGGAGGAATCAGGAAATAATAAAAGACCCCCAAAGGAGAAGAGGAGGAATCAGGAAGGAAATAATAAAAGACCTCTTGGTCGACAGTCCAGCGCGCTAACCACTGTACTACCGAGCACCCCCCTCAGGAAATAATAAAAGACCCCCAAAGGGCACAATTAACTACTACTCAGACGGACAAACTGACAGACGGACAAACAGACAGACATACACACAAACAGACACACAAACAGACAAACGCACAAGCAGATGGACACACAGACAGACGGACAGACAGACAGACATACAGACATATGGACAAACATACAGACAGACGGACAAACAGACAGCTAGAGGGACAAACATACATACAGAGACACGCAGACACACAGACAAATAGACGGACAAACAGATAGACAGACAGACACGCAGACACACAGACAAATAGACGGACAAATAGACAGACAGACAGATCTATAAATTGAGATGTAATGCGTGGTTGAATGCAGGAATGCTGACCGGAGAGACATATAAAACTGAGGCTCTAGGGAGATGCGTGCTTTGACGAGCGGAGGAAGAAGAAAATCCACTGGTTGTGGGGGAAGAGAAGAAGACATTGTAATGTATAGCGAAACGATCTATTGCCGACTACAATAGACAACAGAGAATACTGAGCACTGACGAGAAACCACGAGACCAATGCTGTTGCTGCTGCTGCTGCTGCTGTTGCTGCTGCGGATAATGCTGGTGATGAAGATGCTGTTGCTGTTGCTGGTGATGAAGATGCTGGTGGGAGATGAAAATCGATGGAACGTTGATAAATCGGTTCAAATCGATTAACAATATAATATATTGTCATCTTTCGCATCAATTCCGTTTTCTTGTTTCCTCTGTTTTGCTGGTTCCTCAACGACTTTGTATTTTCATCGTGGTCTTCAACATCATCATCGTCTTCGTCGTCGTCATCATCAACATCATCATCATCCCCATCGTCGTCGTCGTCATCACCATCACCACCACCACCGCCACCATCACCATCATCATCATCACCATCATCATCATCATCATCATCATCATCATCATCATCATCGTCGTCGTCACCATCACTATCACCAGCATCACCACCACCACCACCCCACCACCACCACCATCACCATCACCATCACCACCCCACCACTACCATCACCCCACCACCACCATCATATCATCATCATCATCCTCACCACCACCACCATCATCATCACTATCAACGACACCATCATCATCATCATCATGATTGCAAAGATTTCCGTTTCTTGGACCCAACCAAGACGAGGCTGGGCCATGACTCTAAGAGTCTAAGTACTCTGTGACATTTACAGGAAACAAACAATTTATATTGTATCCATATATTTATAAGATGCCTATTAGGCTACATGCGGTGCAAAGCTATCGGAATGAATCATGAGAGAAATAGATTATCCATTTCGTAATCGTAAATTATTCAACCTTCAGAAAAGTCTAAGCTGAGATTGATCAGGAAAGTCTTTCCTGACCAATCTCAGGTTATTATTTCTTTCTCACTTAAAAACTGCCTTATTTAGCCGTTGTTGCACTGGGAGCGCTTCTGAGTAGATTACCTTGAAGGTGCGCTATATAAAAGGTCGATAATAGTAATTATTATGTCGAGTTATGAATATACATGTATTATTATGTATAATTTTATATACATGTATATATGTATAATTATATACAGTATATGACTATTTGACTATATATTATATAACTCCGTCATAGGATATCTTAGAATAGCCTGAGCCCGTCCCAAGCTTGTGCACTTAGGCGGGAACCCCGATTCAGTGTCCGCGCTGTAGTTGGGAGCGCCTCTGAGTATCAGTCTTGCAGGGACGCTATAGCAAGTGCTCATACATGTACATACATACAGCGGTGGCCTGCGGGCCCTGCACAATGCGGAAGAGAATGCGAGACATTGGCTGAAGTCAGAAGCGACTAGAGCACTCGCGAAATAAATAAATACATACATTCATGTTATAATGTAATGTAATGTAATTAGGCAGGAGACTCCGGTTCAGTGTCCGCGCTGTAGTTGGGAGCGCCTCTGACTATCAGTCTTGCAGTGGCGCTATACATGTGGATAGCAAGTGCTCATATATACATTCATGTTATAATGTAATATAATGTAATTAGTAATTAGGCGGGAGACTCCGATTCAGTGTCCGCGCTTTAGTTGGGAGCACCTCTGAGTATCTTGCAGGGATGCTATATAAAGTGTTCAGGCATGCATTTATTTTATCTAACACCAACAACAACAGCGATTACAAAACAATGACAAGACGCAAGGCAGACAGACTCACTTATAATTTTTGGTGCGCCAATTGTATGGTGCAGTAAAATATATGAGTGGAGAGGGGGTGTTAAATACCAAGTTTTGATGGAATCAGTCCTACCCTAAGGCTGTCTAGCGGAAATCTCCACGAAGCGCATGACGCGCAATGCTCAGCATGAAAAGCCGTGTAATTAGCCACTTATCCAGAAACATGCATATAATTATAAGCACTCCACCTGGCGAAGCATTAGTTGTTTTATGAAAACTACGCCATGCGTACTCTTGAGCAACTAACATTACTTTGTACTATAAAAAATCTCGTCCACGTCCTCCTCCTCCTCCTCCTCATCTTCCTCCTCGTCCTCATCCTCCTTCACTTCGTCCTTTTCATCTTTCTTTTCGTCCTCCTCTTCGTCTCCCCTCCTCCTCCTCGTCGGATCCTTTTTCCATCATCCTCCTCGTCCTAAACCTCCTCCTCGTTCTTCTTCTCGCCCTTTTCGTCCAAGTCCTCCTCCTTTACCCGGTGAGACGGACAGACGGACAAACGGACACACGGTCAGACGGGCAGACGGGCAGACGGACAGACGGACAGACGGTCAGACGTTCAGACGGTCAGGCGGACAGACGGTCAGACGTTCAGACGGTCAGGCGGACAGACGGTCAGACGGACAGGCGGTCAGACGGACAGACGGACAAACCGACAGACGGTCAGACGTTCAGACGGACAGACGGACAGACGGACAGACGGTCAGGCGGACAGACGGTCAGACGAACAAACGGACAGACGGACAGACGGACACACGGTCAGACGGACAGACGGACAGACGGACAAACGGACACACGGTAAGACGGACAGACGGTCAGACGGACAGACGGACAGACGGACAGACGGTCAGACGTTAAGAAGGTCAGACGGACAGACGGTCAGGCGGACAGACGGTCAGGCGGACAAACGGACAGACGGACAGACGGACACACGGTCAGACGGACAGACGGACACACGGTCAGACGGACAGACGGACAGACGGACAAACGGACAGACGGACAGACGGACAGACGGTCAGACGTTCAGACGGTCAGGCGGACAGACGGTAAGACGGACAGACGGACAGACGGTCAGACGTTCAGACGGTCAGGCGGAGAGACGGACAGACAGTCAGACGGACAGACGGACAGACGTTCAGACGGACAGACCGACAGACGGACAGACGGTCAGACGTTCAGACGGTCAGGCGGACAGACGGTCAGGCGGACAGACGGTCAGACGGACAGACGGTCAGACGTTCAGACGGACATACGGACAAACGGACAGACGGTCAGACGTTCAGACGGACAGACGGACAGACGGTCAGGCGGACAGACGGTCAGACGGACAAACGGACAGACGGACAGACGGACACAAGGTCAGACGGACAGACGGACAGACGGACACACGGACACACGGACAGACGGACAGACGGACAGACGGACACACGGTCAGACGGACAGACGGACAGACGGACAAACGGACACACGGTCAGACGGACAGACGGTCAGACGGACAGACGGACAGACGGTTAGACGTTAAGACGTTAAGACGGACAGACGGTCAGGCGGACATACGGTCAGACGGACAGACGGACAGACGGACAGACGGACAGACGGACAAACGGACAGACGGACAGACGGACAGACGGTCAGACGTTCAGACGGTCAGGCGGACAGACGGTAAGACGGACAGACGGACAGACGGTCAGACGTTCAGACGGTCAGGCGGAGAGACGGACAGACGGACAGACAGTCAGACGGACAGACGGACAGACGGACAGACGTTCAGACGGACAGACCGACAGACGGACAGACGGTAAGACGTTCAGACGGTCAGGCGGACAGACGGTCAGACGTTCAGACGGTCAGGCGGACAGACGGTCAGACGGACAGACGGTCAGACGTTCAGACGGACATACGGACAAACGGACAGACGGTCAGACGTTCAGACGGACAGACGGACAGACGGTCAGGCGGACAGACGGTCAGACGGACAAACGGACAGACGGACAGACGGACAGACGGACACAAGGTCAGACGGACAGACGGACAGACGGACAGACGGACACACGGACAGACGGACAGACGGACAGACGGACACACGGTCAGACGGACATACGGACAGACGGACAAACGGACACACGGTCAGACGGACAGACGGTCAGACGGACAGACGGACAGACGGACAGACGGTCAGACGGTCAGACGGACAGGCGGACATACGGTCAGACGGACAAACGGACAGACGGACAG